>JANVCC010000019.1:11773751-12976170 GCA_025345505.1 Todiramphus chloris collaris
GTGGCAGTCTCAGGGGTCTGTTTTGATCCCTATTGCTCACCACAAGAAAGCTGGTACACAGTGACCCTGAATAGGTTCATGGGAGCAAGCAGTTCCCTTCATCTCTGATTCAATGGCCTGCCAAAAGGGTAAAGATCCAGTTTGCATAATAAGAGTACCTCAAAACATCTCCTTAGCTTTGGTTTCTCCTTTAAATCATCAGTTCCTTATTCAGCACTTGAAATCCATTTTCTGCACTGCAAAGGACAGCGAATAACCATCCATCAGATGCCTTGCACCATGTTGGTAGGTGGGAGACCTCTTAAAGACATTTCCGCATCTCTGCTAGCCTTCCTGCCACCATTTTCACATGCAGGCTCATTACTGTGTTTCTCTGTGCTAGTTACAGAGTACAGAGGTAAAAGGTTCACTTTCACAGCATTTTTTAATTATGGCACTGAGCAAAAAATACAAATATTTACTACCAAGCTGGTTTTAATTAAATATATGCCTAGAATATTGAATTGACTATAGCGAACCTCTCAGGTTCCTTGTTTAAAAAAGAATGGAGACATCTTGATTTCTGTTTGAAAATTTGTATTACTGCATCAGAAAAGGTGTTGTCAATTTGTCAAACTCATTCAGTAACAACTTACTTGGATCAGGTACAAATGTTTCTTTTGCCATGGATTTATTGCCAAAGTCAAACTAAGCAAAGAGTGAGACTTTTTTTTTCTTTTTTTTTTTTTTTTTTTTTTGATGCTACTGTAATTAGCACAGCCTCCTTCAGGACAAATTGATTTAATATGTGGAACACTAGGCTCATACTCATTTTGGAGATATTTAGCTGCCTTCAGAGAGTGCAAGGCTATCTGAAAACAGACAACAGACAGGATGGAGCAGTATCTACAAACATGTCATGTGCTTGCACTGCACTGCAAGGCGTGCCTTCCACAGACGTATTTTTTCATTGCTTGCATGGATGCCGGCTTTTCCCAGGGAGCCATCTCTTGGAACGTGTTAGTGGAATGTGTTAGACTACACCATAAACAGAGTTAGAACACAGTCACATCCAAATGATAGTTTTCTTAGAAGGGAAGAGAGAGTTCTGTATTTTCAGGCTTGGCACATGAAAATATTGTTATTCCAAGCTTTGTCAGCTCTCCCATCTAATTAAAAAGCATACCTCTCTAGGTATAGAAATTCAAGTGCTTTTAGTTGTTGGGTTTTTTTTCCAAATGCCATCAGCATTCAAATAGTAATATACATCCCAGTTCTTCAGCAGATGTCTTTTTCCTGCAGATCTCATTTAAGAAGGAGCTCTGCTGGAGGAGATCTATTGGGACCTGGTGCTAATACAAGGATTTAATTGCTCTTGCTTTCAAAGTGATGAGTTGGCTGATTAAGTAACAGAGGCTAGGTGGGAGAAAATGAGACACTATTGGCCAGAATTTTTAATTTATTTTACATATCTAAAGATGCAAATACTTGCAGGGAGATCTTAAAAAGCAGATAGGTACCGAACTCCTAAGCATGGAAATTCTATAAAAAACTGAGCCAGAATGCTTTTTTGGAAAGTCTCGGGCTAGTGGAATGTTCTGAATTTCTCTCAGAAAGTCAGCCTCTTGTGGGAGGAAAAGGTGTCCAAAACCGCAAGTTTTAATTGTCTTTCTTGGCTGTGTTCACTATAGCTGTGGAGGACTTGTCAGGTTCTTAACACCCTTAAGAGTAATATCTAATCTTTTGCAGGATTTATAAAGTGCATATGTATGCTTTCAGGGCCCATCCAGGCTATCTTTTCTGTTGTGGCTTTATAGAGGAATTACTAGCCCTTAATCCATCCCCGAACTATTGAAAAGCAGTTTTTTTGTCTAAGTCTAGTATTATCTGCACCTGTGTTTAAAATCATTTTCCCAAGAGGAGTTTAAAAGCAAAATTGAAATCCACAGGAGGTATTTTTATACTAAGAGTTTAATATTCTCTTTTATGTGTGTTTCAAACACTTTGTCTCAAGGTAGTTGTTTAGTTAAGAGGTAAGCAGGTTAATTTAAAAAATAGCTTTAATTCATTTTAATTCATTTTAACTCATTTTTTAATTAAAAAGGTTAAAAGAACAGGTTAATTTTTTCAAAGCTCAGTCTGCAGAAAGGCTCAGAAACATGGTGGAAAAGCAATATTTCTGAGATTTTTTCTCTTTGGGCCATTTGGGTGTTGGTTTTTTCACCAGCAGGACCTCAGTATCACTCTAGCTGTGGGTTTTCGAAGACAAATATTAGGGTAACAGTTTGCAAAGTATTCTTAACATCTATGGGGGCATTATAGAATGTAACTGCTGGCAAGGATGAGCCTCAGGCTGGGAGATGCTTGGGAAAATACTCCATCTGTTTCCTTTAATAGTAGTGCCTGGTGATTCACAGGAAGAAGGATAACCTGTGATTTAAAATTTTATGTAATTTTTTTTTTTTAATTTAGACCTGAGTAAGGGAAGCTAGAGCTGCTTCGGCCATGCAGAAGGAAGATGTTTGGCTCTGGAGGAAGAACTTGGAATGGGTCTGGGGTGTTCAGCCTCAGAGTAGCACTGTGGAGTGAGAAACTAAAGGCTTATTGTTTGCTTTTCCTCCCTTTCAGCCCCAATGGGCTACCACACTCTTGGCAGGATCTGAGCATTGCATTATTTTTCCTGACATGAAGGCACATTGCTCAGCCTCTTTGCCTTTGGTCAGATATCAGCAACACAAAATGATGTCTTTGTGTAGCAATTTTGTGAGGAGGAGTAGCTCTGGTCAGTATTTCATAGATTCATTTTATTAGTCAAGATCTAAACCCTTCCCTTTTTTCTCCCCACATGAGGAAGGGACACTGGTTCCACAAAGGACTGGTTCTTGCAAGACAGTGGGACATTTATATAAAACCCAAGTTTGAATCTTTAAGAACTTTTCTTCCTTCCTTGTTTTGTCTGGGGCAAAAAAAAAAAAAAAAATAAAAGGAGCAAAAGTCCGCCCCAGAAAAACGTACAGAGACTTTGTAGCGCTGGCCATACCTTTCTCAAAAGCTTTCCATTTCAAACTGCATCTACTATTTTCCTTACATCCATGGAAACCTTGCAGTCTTCCTATGTCTGCAAATTAATGCTGTTCAGAAAAAATGGGCTCAGCACTGATGGTAAAGAACCCTTGCACTGGTGCAGTGACTTCAATATTTTTTTACTTTTCATTGCGATTGTTTCACATGCTCTGTATGATCTTCTGATCTACAGTACTTCAGAATTACATCTGAGCTGATTGCTGACCCACTCTTTCCAAAGTAGAGTATCAGAAAACTTTTGTGAAGTAGTCTCTTCTCAGCATTTCTCCAGTCTTCTTCCAAAAACGTCTGTAGAAGTTTTACAAAGATTTGGGAAAGTGTTAAAATTGTTGATGCTTCTTTCATGCTGTTTTGTACAACACTCATCAGTAAAAGGGGATTTATCAGACAGGGCACCCAGAAAGCCATTCCAAGATATGAACTGAAATATGGCCTGGGGTTGACACATGCATCATCTTGATTCACTGGACTCTACAGTAATTCAGGCTTTTAAACAATGGGTCTACTTTTGTTATCAGTTCTGCTACCTACCACTGTGGTTTACTAGCTCTGAAGTTAAAAGCCTGCTTCCTTCTTCTGCTTTGATTGTGTTGTCTGTGACACACGGTGGATTGAAAGGGAGGGGATGATTGTGCCTAGTGAAGAACAGGATACTGTAGACATCTGCATAGAAAAAAAGGAAAGGAGAGTATGAGTGGAAAGTAAAGAGAAAGAACCAAATGAATGAGTCCCAGACAGGCTCAACATGTCCAGGTGAAAAGGTTGTGGAGGGAATTGGATCCTGGAGAAAGAATTGTTTAGTATCAGCTGCTTCTTAATATCGATTACTTTGAGTCTGGACAAAGACAGGGATTAGCCAGAATGCAGAGGATGAAAATAAGGTCTCTGGCAATTAATTTGAGCGACTACTTTTCTGAATACTATTTAAGATAGCAAGAAGTATGCAAGCTGTGAATGTGGAACTAACAGTGTGTAATTGTTGTTCTCTTTCCAGACCTGTGTGTCTAAATAAATTCTCACCAAAGCAGAATGGTTGAAAACATTTTACTAAACCAGATGCGACTGCAGTAGATAGCATTAGAATAGTTATTTGTAACTAAAAGAGGATGCCATTAATGCTGCATAAACATTTGCTGATCTCTCTCATAATTTGGAGAGGATAGCAGTTTGTCTACAACAGGCCTATCTCTGCAGGTTTGTTCTCATATTCCAAGTTAAAATCAATGTATTATTTGCGATGGTTGTCGTACATAGTAGATTTGTAGGAACCTTCAAAGGAACAGTACTGGCTAAACCTGTAACTTTTTGAATTTAATGAAATTGAGGATGAATTTGGCGTCCATTGAAGGCAAGGGAAGTTTGGCCACTGGTGTCAAAGAGGCTTGACATTTCCTCAATATGGTCAAATTTATTCTATATCAGGAAACTGAGTGACTTCAGACTTTCTGCCCTGTGAGATACTAGGTTGCCATAGTTGCTATATGCAAAGGTGCTTGAGTATAAAAGGAATTGCTTGCTATTAGGTGTTCTCTGTAAGAACTGATTTCTTCTGCATGTTTCCTCTTCTGCTTCTTGTTCATCTAAAGCAGACCTTTAGGAGTCTCCTTTAGGGGATATTTAGGAGTGTTGCTGAAGAAAAGAGTGTTATGTAAAAAATGGACATGGTCAAGGCAGAGACTTAATTTTTTTACTCATTTATTATTTTTTAAAATCAAACAGTTGCATGGAGACAAAAACTGCGGCACATTTGGAGATTCTGATTTTGGTAAATTTTTGTAAATAATTTTTAGAGAAACCTGGGACCTTAGATAAGGTCTTCCTGACATTTTACAGATGTTTAACTATGGAATGAAAAAATAGCACTGAGATGGTAAAGTATAAAGGAAAATTTTTACAAGTTTTTAATTCAGATCTGATCAGTGCCCAGAGGATGTGATGTGTCAGCCCTAACACTGAGCTGTCCTTGCTCCTTGGTGAGAGATTCCCCTAGTCTTGTCTGGGCTCACCCCACAAGAGGATGCCAACCATCTTTGCACTTGCACAACATCTTTCATCCATGAGTGTGGGTTCGTAGTTATCAAGATCTTGGGCCACTGGTCTTCTTGGATTCAGGTACGGGAATCTATTCTGCTAGCTATTCTACGATTTGTAGAACAAATGAATGGATAATGAAGAAGAGTTGAAAGATGTTGACAGCCATAAGAAATGAAATTACATTAGGAAGAAGGCTGGATATTTTTCTGGCTTTTGGGACTTATTTGCATCATACCTAAAAGTCCATATGCAAATGTGGCTGAATTTTTGTCCATCTTTGCCCTTGCTGCCAACCTCTGTAACACCCTGGGGCTCCAAAGTAGATGCACATGATAGCAAGCATTCTGTGTAAGCTGTCTTGTATTAGTGAATTCACAGTTCTGCTGAGGTCGTTATAAGATTAGCCATTGATTTCAAGTAATTCCTGACTTTATATTGCTGCCAAAATTTGGACCACCCTTTAGAACCAGAGTGGCATTAATCACCAGCTGATCTGACTTCATGTATGTCTGTTTGAGAGGAAGACGAGGGCTGCTGAGAGAGATGCTGAACAACCTGTGGATTTGATGAAGGAAGGTGTGTTAAGAAACTAAAACTGTAAAGGCTGATTAAGTAAGAGAAAAATGTCAATAATATGGTTGGGCTCTGAAAGTATAGTACGAGCTTCCTCTAATTCTGCAGGACCTCAGATCACTCTGTGCACAGTTTTACACTAATTTCTGTATTGGTGACATGCATCTGTCTTTGCACAAGGTTTTCAAGGCACAGTAGCACCACTCCATGCTTTAGGCAGGTGAAAAACAGTAGTCAAAAGTAAGGTGTACAGGGGTCCAAACTATGAAAACTGGAATTTAACCATGAGATCAGCTAAGACAGATGCTTCATTCTCAGAAAATTATCTTTGAACATCAGTGGCACAGTATGAGCTTGTCTCGCTGAGTGTCAACATTGCACTTACATCTTCCAGTTCTGCTTAGTTGGAAAGATAAGAAAAGATCAAAACTTGAGGGGTTCACATCTACGATTTTTAAAACTTTTGTATCTTTTTTTTTTTAAAGTCAGACAAGGAACTCAACAACACGGGGAACAATAGAGTAGTGATTATAGAAGAAAAAAAAAAGAAATAGGAGGAATAAAGCACTGTAATGTTCAAGCAGAAGAGGAGCAGTGCTGAGAGCCATGTAGTGCATCAGCTGTGATGTGTCAGCAGCAGGCTTGCCATACTGGGGAGTGCTTAAAGGAGAGCTGCCTTCCGGATGGGGAAGGTGCGCAGGTATAGTGGGAGCCATAGTTAAGTATAAGAAAGATGCAAATAAGGAGGAAATTCCTTTTTAGTACATTTAACATGCTCAACCACCTTTCAAGATAGAACTGTCAGAGACAGTAGCTGGATATTAATAGATGAAATTAAATAATTGTCAAATGTAAATCCAAGCGAATGCTTCTCTCTGCAGCTAAGTGTTCATTATGCCATAAAAAATAGATGTTTTTCATCCTGTGTGGGTAGAAAGGGCTCACGCTAGCAAAATTCAATTTACATGAAAGATAAGTAAAAATGAAATAATCTTTAAGTCATTTTTATTCTGTGTAATTTTATTGTGAACAGATAAACTGTGTATATCATACTGGTTTTGTCCAAGTTTACACTAGATGTTAGATTATTACAGAAGATGAAAGAGTCAAGGGTAATAATGCAAGTCCTGTTTATAAATCTGTTTTGCTGAAGTCTTCGACATAAACACATGAAACTGAAAAATCAGAAAATGAAGAAAACAGCACAGACATTCTCATAATAATTGTGGTTTGCATAAAAATAAAGCATTGAAGCATCTAGCTTGGTCACTGACTGCATTCAAAGTTAAGTACAGCCTGTAGCTTGTCTGTAAAAACCAAATTCTCTTTTTCAGGGTGTTAATGGAAATCTGTTACTCATGGATGAGGGTGCACAAAGTGATGCCTGTAAATAAGCTTTGGCTTTTCTTCTTACAGTTACTTGGGATTTTGAGGAACTGAAGCACTTGTTTCTGCTTGATGATATTCTAGTTTGGTGAGAGGCATCCTTGGGGCCTCAGCAGCAAATTTATTCTGAAAAGCAAAGTTAGTGCATAAATTAGTCTGTTTAAATATCTAAAAAAGGTTTTGATTTTCTGACTCCCATATGAGATGTGATTTCTGGCTTTACCCAATTGTCTCTCCATGGCAGACTTTTTTCCCCCAGAAGCCTGGTCATTAGCTTATCAAAAAACCTAAGGGAAGGTTAGGGATATTAACAAAGAATAATGTATAGCCTTTCAGGTAACTTTTTATTTCTCTGACTTGTTCAGTGTGCCCATTCTTAGAGAAATGTTGACTGCTTCTGGGCTTCTAGTGGAATAATTAATCTGGGTCACTGCTTTAGCAGCATTTTCCTTCTCCTGTCTTAATGACTGGAAATTTCTGGAGTCTTTGACACGTATTGTTTCATGTATACTGTGATACTACTTAGAACAATCTCATTTGTACTTGAAATCAGATTTCAAGGTTTCCATCTCAAGCTTAAATAAAGTTCAAAGTGAATTTAATTTATGTCCTATCTGAAACAGGACAAGTGGTTTCAGATGCTTTTGGCAAGAGACTGATGTATGGAAAAAGATGCAGTGTAAATGTCAGGGTTTGCTTATTTCCCAGCAATGTGATAGCTCAGCTCTGACTAGTTTTAGTTTGGTACAAATTGTATTAGGGCTCCATTCATCCTTTCTTCTTTTTTAATTTATTAAACTGAGTAAAAGTCGTGTACAAATTCAATGGGTTTGTCTGGGGTGTGATAGGGAAAACCAAGAGAAAGCTGGACAAAATGAAAAGAAGCAGTCAAAATTAATCATCTCTGACCAACAATTCAAAGAAACTGGGTGCATTTAAAAGTAGAAATGCCTGAGACCAGCAAAATCTCCACTGTTTGGTACATTTGTTATGTGCACCTCCATTTGCCAGCATATATTTTCCTACTCTATCTGACAGTGTGAAGCTGAAGAAGACCATTAGGAGGAAACCAACAGTAAATGCAGCAGTGGAGGAAGTGGGCTTCACATCCCAAGGGACATACCTACTGAGATCAGGGATGAGCCGTGCCTCTCTACGGGGCTCAACAGCCCTCCTTGCCTGCACCAGAGCCTCCGTGTAGAATGGGACTAAACTGCTATTAGACCCTTTTATTGGAAGAAGCAAGCAGTAGTCGCACAGAGAGACAGAGGCCATGTAAAAGTAGCTGAGGGCTGCAAGCAATGTCCCACCACCCTTTCAGACAAGTATTAGGCTTACTGCTTGGGTTTACAGCCTTTGGGTGATGTTGGGTTGACAGCTGTGTGTTAGGTGGCAGAGCTCCCTGTGGATCATTGGCATTACTCAGGCACTGCTCAATCTGTCTTACAGGTATGGGGCTTGTAAGGAGGGCAGGAGAGTTAGAAACTGCAGGCTTGTTCCCCTGCTTGGATCTGGGCTACACTCAGAAACTGAAGAATTTCCCTGGAGAAAAATTAACATAGCCACTGTAGAGCCCAACAATACAGAGTTTACATTTAATAAATGTTTAGTTTGTTTGGTCAGATGATTGTAATAAGAACTTGCATAAATGTGTTTAAATTAATCAATATTTTAACTTCTGAAAGAAAGTTTCTCAAGGTTTCTCAGAAATAGGTTGTGTGGTTCTTCAGGCACTGACATTTTACTGTATTGTTACCATTTTGGCCTAGTTTTAGAGGTGGTAAAGCACACACAGCAGCCAGGCAGCCCATACACTTCCTTCATGTTTGTAGCACTCTTCTTGACAAGGGGAGTCAAAAAATAAAAGATCAGAGCAAGTCTGATCCTTTCCAGAGATACATTTGTAAAGGTCAAGCTTGAAGGGCAGTTTAAAACCTATGGGTGATTTTGATCTGTTGCTACCTATATTATACATGTTCTGCAATGAGATTAGATTTGATCTGGAAGCCACTATCTCTGCTGATAGCCCTTATATGTCACCCACCTCCATAGACGTCCACCAGTGGTGACTGATGGGCCTACTAGAGGAGATTGCTGCCCCTTCTCTGATATCCACTGAGGTTTTGTGCTTCCTTGGAAAAAGGTCTGAGCTTGATCAGCAGGTTAAATTTGAAACTCTTGATGGAGGCACCATAAGTGGTATCACAGCAGGTCTGCTCGTAAACCAGGATATTGGGACCAGTTTATCTTTGTAGGGAGGGAGCATATGTACAGTGAAATTATGGGCAGGGAATACTCACTGAATCCTCTGCCCAGTGACCTCACAACATGGTTCTGGGTCAAAACTATGAACTATTGTCTTCACGTGCTGTTGAGCTTCAGGTAGTCAATTACCTCTGCGAGATCCTGGGAGGAGCTCGCCACCCTTCCCGTGGTCTCCGAGGTAGGGGACAGGCTGGTGGGGACAGTGCCTACAGGGCACCTGCTGCAGGGGCTCATCTGCTGCCCAGTGCTTCCTGTGTCCCAGTACCCTCAGCACTGGGACACGGCAGCCAGGCTTTCCTCTGCCTGCATTTTCTCCCATCTTTCCTTTTATTATCCATCTTTCTCTTAGCAATGTCCCTTGTTAAAAGCCGATTTATTCATTGCAGAGTCACTGTCTTTCCTTTGCCCCAGCCTTCTTTTATTACCAAACCTCTTCCATCCTTTTTCTGCTTGACATGAAGTATTTGTAAAAGCCTTTCTTGCTCCCCTTAATCCCTTTGGCTAGCGTGAACTCCCTTTGCTTTTCTGTTACTCTTACTTTCCCTGCAAGTCTTAACTGATTCACTGTAGTCCTGTGTGGATCCTCTCCATTTCCAGTACACCTGATTTTTTTAAACTCTCAGAGTAGTCCCCTGTGAAGCCCCTTCTTTCTCTTTGATTTTTTTTCTGTATCCCAGGAACTACAATAGATTGTATTTTCATTAGAGTGCCTGTCAGAATTTTTTTTGCCGCGTTCTGCACTTCTGGCTGCTCAGACAGAGGGTTGGATTTTAAGCACCCCTTTGGGAGGAACAAGCTATATCCCTCCTGGTCTCAGCTCCCCATTTCAATTTGCAAATGAAAACTTGTAATAAGGGACAGATTAAACAACATCATGCCTGGGTGCACTGATGTGAGAGGCTTTCGATGTACTTGTGTCTTTCTCCTGAGGCGTGTAAGGGTATTACATGCAAACATAGACATACACATAATAGAGTCCCTGGGTTGGATTGCTCCACACATATCAGCTCCTTTTTTTTTCATACTTAGCACTTTGTGAATGCACACATCTAAAATGTCATGTGGCAGTGAGCTCCACAGTTTAATTAATTCTGTGTAGTTGTTCTAGACTGGTTGCCTGATAGTTTCATGTAATGTTAACTACTTCTTTAGAGAGAAACAGGCATTACCCTTCTGCAGTCATCTTCTCTATGCTGTTTAAGATTTAATTGGATTTTATATGCTAGCAGGTCATCCAGTCTGACAATTCTAAATAAATACTTATTGTCTTAGAAAAACACAGTGCAGTGTGTGGTTGTTTGGTGTACACATATTTTACCTTTAAGCATTTTATAAGGCAAGCTAGGAATATTCCTGTCTTTGATTTCAGATGTTAGAAGTGTGTGGCATATATGGAGAGATATATAGAGATATATTTTCCTTCTGATAGCAACAGATATTTACAAAAAAGGAGATTTCTCTCTAATGCTGCAAGCAAAAAACATACTCGGTCTTAAGTTGGCCAATGTCCACAGGAACATCTACTGCAAATGAAGTAATATGTGAATATTTCAGTGATCCATGGTGATGAGTAATTCGGTATCCACCCAGTAATGTAGCAATATAAAGGTATGTGAATGAGGCATGAGGCTGTGTCCAGCACTAGAGTGTCTGTAAGCCCTAGAGCAATGCAGAACAACAGTTGGGAAACCAGAAACACCTTCCAAAAAGAACACGTGTCAGGCCCAGGGTCTTGGCCTCAGAGAAGGATTCCAGATGACTTTTGAAAATGAGGTTATTGCGTAAGAGCATAAAATGAGATGCCTGCAAATGCATGTGGTCAGCAGAGCCTTGCAACTGGCCATTTTGTATCCGTCCTCTGCTAGGGGCAGAGCTCCGCTTCTAAAAGCCTATTACTTCGCTGTAATTTTAAGTGGCAAGTAGGCAGAGTCGAGTCACGCTCTGAATTCCGGTAATAAGGAAGCAAAGTGTCATGACCTGTGTTCCCTTTTTATTCCCTCTTGTTCTGAAAACTCTGCGACTTTATTAGCGGTGCTGTTCTGAAGGGAAAGCGAATGATGGGATCAAAACTGTCTTGTCATGTCCTTGTACGTGGTGGGAGCTGAACTCTGCTGAGGGCTTGACAGGAAGAGCTGCGGAACTGCAGTGGTGCCCGTAGGGCTGCAAGTGTGTTAAGATATTGGTAGCGTCAAGTGGCTTGTTGAAATTCATCCTTTCCTCCACATGAGGTACTCACTTTGCACATGAGGGAATAATTCATGTGCAAGACTTTTTGGCATAGATACGGGCACGGTACTAAGTTAAAGAGAGTATGTAGGTGGAGGCACTGGGGTAATAAAAGAGTTTTACAAAAAAAGGAGGAGGAACAGGAATCCTTGTGCGGATGTAATTTGTTAAAAGCCCAGAAATAACTGTACGCAAGATAGGAATATTAGTGGCATGCAGGGGAGCTGGCTCAAGAGCAAGCAGTGCAGCTACAGTCCTGGTACTATCTGTAATGGAAAGCAAGTACTTTTGGCTGCAAACAGAGTTGAAAATGCTTAGTGGGTAAAAATTCTAAGCATAAATAACAACAGGCTTATGTTTAGACTTTTAGCAATAATTATATTAAAATGACACAATTCATTAAATAATGCAATACATTCCTGTCTCTAAATACACAGCAGCTGTTCACTTCTGTCAAACATGATTCCTTCAGGGACTGAATAGAGAAGAGTAACACACTGGCTTGCATGGTAATGCCCTGACAAGCGCTGGGCTGCAGCCTGCCCCCAACATTGATTAACAAAGGGTGTCTCTCTGCCAGCACCAGATCCTGAAGGTACCCCTCTGGCTGGACAGGAGGTGCCAGCTGGGCACCTACCAGTGGGGTAGGGAAGGAGCAGGTACAACACGGGCCTAGGAATTGTCATTCTCAGGCTTTGTAGAAGAGTTTCAGCCTAAGATGTTTCAGCCTAAGGCTATAAGCCGATGAATTTGGCAGGCTGTTGATGCTTATAGGATGTTTTTATTTTAAAATAACAACCACAACAAAAAAATAGAGCTGTGACAAAAGCTTGCCAGGTGATGGCTACTTGATAGAGGGAACTGTCTGAATGTAGTGTCATTTCCCAGCCTTTGGTAAAGGAAGTTATACATCCCTCTTGCTGCCAAGCTTTTTATACCTAATAATTGATGTCAAAAGTATATTGATGCACCAGTAGTAACATTACCCATTACTTTCTGAGCAGAACTTTTTCTTCCCCCCAAAACTGAGGTAGTATTCAGACAGTGTAGAAAATAGAAGTGTGTTACCAGGAAATGCTAGGCAGCTGTGAAGAGTCCAGCTGCAAGCAGAATTTCAGTTGTTGTTACTGTCATCATCTGGTTACTTATAGAAGATGGTGAGTTGCATGTTTCACACTACCACGCTTCATTTAGAGACACCCCTATGCATCAAGAAGTACCATTTGGGCCTCAGATGGTGAGAAAGTCTTTGCATCTTCTACCAGTCTTTATTAAATTAAAATGATTCTACAGAAATAGTGTCTATTTTCGATAGATCCTGAACTAACAACAATATATCTATTTTCAAGTGATCCTGATGATACTATTTTTGCCTTCTGCCTCTTACCATTTCAATCGTCTAAACTCACATTTGGCACAGCAGCATTTATACGCGACATTTTACTTGTGACAAACTTAATTTTCAGATTACATTGACTCCAGTATTGGGAAACTTACGGTCCCTCATTTATGCAGGAAGAGAATTCAGGGTTAAAGTTGGATCTTGAAGCCTCTTTTTGCCATCATCTGTAGATAAAATGACAATAATCTTCAAAATTAGAAATCCAGAGCTTGTAATTTCCTTGTGAATTATCCTTTCCTTGTTCCTTTTCTATCAGTGTACTTGTGTATGTAGATCACAGTAGCTTATTTTTCTTTGCTGGTGATGGATCTGGAGTGTTTGTCAACTGTACTCTAATATGATTCGCTGTGATATACTGAAGGTTTTTATCTTGGTAAGGATTTTTTTTCTCTTGTGGTATTATTCAGGCACTAGGTTTTCATTCAGGATCATAACACAGGTTTGATAAGAACACTCCAGAGAATGAAATTCTGACATGAGAAGAATCTTTATAAAGAAAGCCACAGTTTTATTAACTTGTACGCTAAATTGTGTGGCCCAACAATTGAAGTTTAAAATTACTGTATGATGAAATAGAGCATAAACACAGTTATATGATACTGAAAGACTTCTCATTTGTCTAAATATCATTATTTGCTGCTGCTTTAGACCAAATAGGTGAGCTTATCTTCTCTTTCTATCCCCTGCATGCTAACTAACCAGTATTCAGAACCTTCACCTTTCAGCCTACATCCCCAAGACTCAGTCTCCTTGTCTTTGGAGACAAGAAGAGGCAGATACATTGCCACAGCTTACTACTTAGCATCTCCCCTCCTAAGTGTTAATATAATCTATGGATTCTTTTCTGTCTTATATTTAGCTGACTGCTTTGTGCCATTACCTCATGCTGAGCTCACTATGTAAGGTGTAGGGAAAATTACACTTAAGTGCACCTAAATAAATGGGTGGCTTTTAAATTCTTCTCCTTTATGAACTACAAACAGCCAGGCCTCTGGAATGCAGTGGACAAAAGAAGCAAATCCATCTACATGTGTCATCTGGCTTAAAGGGAAGGGGAGTAAAACAGGGCATCTGCAGTCCCTTTGTTTATCCACTCAGGATCGCAGAGGTTGTCCTTTCTCTTTTGGTGAGATTAAGCATTTCCAGAGGTTACAGGAGTAGGGATGCCGCAGGTTATATATTAGCATATTTCACATCTGACAGAGAGCTGGCCTTGCACTAAGACTTTAACTCTTTCTTTTCTGGAGCTACTGAATCGTTGTGTGAATTTTCGAGCCTCCATATCAATATTTTCTGCACATTATACCATCAGTAAACTGGTAACACAGTAATTAAATGGTTAATGTTTAACATTTCATTAGTTCCAGTCAGTTTTGGGTGTCATGAAGCATTTATTTTTAATTCTTATTCTCTCCTGCCTCTTTCTGCTCATCCAATTGCCAGTGCTTTTCCCCACATCCTTTTTGCACAGAAAATGGTACACTGCTGCTCTCCACATTCATAGACATCTGGATCTTCCTCTCTGACTAAGGAAGGGCATTACTGCCTGTGCTATCTCATGCCTGTCTTCAGAGATGGGGAAAAAAAAACAACCTGAAAGCCTCCAGAGAATAGCTCAAGTTGTGGGATACTTTTTCAGTAGGTAATACTATGTTGTGCAGTAAAGACTGAATAGCTAAATTCAAGCGTTTTTGCTGAAAATGTCTATTTAGCATCTTTCCTGTTAGAAGAGTGTCAGCCCTTCCCATTTCCTTCTTAGTTTGTACCCTTTGGTTGACTATAGTATTGATTTGTTTATTAAGAATTATTTAATCATTCTTCCACTGTCATATGAATAGGGTTTGAAAACTTACATGGAGTCTTTATTAGCTTTTGATATCACAAAGGAAAATGTCAACACATAATGAAACATTTCAATATCACAGAAGACTGGAACACAAATTTCTCAAAAGATAGATATAGGCAACACTTACCAAAATAAAATAAAAAACCCACCACCACCACCAAAACAAAAACAAAACAAACCAACCAACCAATCAAACCAAAACACTCCAAAAGATAGGACCCTTCCCTTCGATCATCCATCTTTCTGTTTGTCTTTTGCTGCATTGTAGCATTTTTTGGAGTTTGTCTTGCTGTACAATGGATTGCCAGAATCATGATTAAGAAACTTATTCAAACGAATTAAAAATGTTTAAATGAAAAAGACCCAGAGAAGTAATTGCCAAAATTTAATCAAGGATTTAATTTGTAG
Organism: Todiramphus chloris collaris; assembly: GCA_025345505.1. Taxonomy (NCBI): domain Eukaryota; kingdom Metazoa; phylum Chordata; class Aves; order Coraciiformes; family Alcedinidae; genus Todiramphus; species Todiramphus chloris. Next base: position 11,788,955 of record JANVCC010000019.1, read on the forward strand.
CACAGACCAGCCAAATGGATTTTGCCATTTTCGCTGCACTGTTTGTATAAGGAAATTAAAAAGCATAAAAAGTCAAAGACTCGGCAGTGTAACCCTTTAAGAATATTGCAGCATGCTCACTTATTCTCATTAGCTGTATTATATCAAACTTGCTCCTCAGGGCTTGCAGTTTGTGAAGCCAGACCAGAGACGGTAGAAAAAATATGATAGCATTTTTTCCAATGTCATAAATTAATGCCAGCACACATTAGATTATTTCTCCACACGTTGCTGTAAGCATTTCAATGGTAGGTTTAATATCCTGCTTCTTAATGCCATTTAGTAATAAATGCCCTCATTTTAGCATGTCATCTTTAACTGAACTGAAATAACTGAGACTAAGGAGCTGTCGGGGTTTGAAACAGAAACATTTCACTTGCATTTACTGCTGAGAAATACATGCATGGCACCATTATGCTGTCTCTGTTTCATTGATGATAATAAGGTATCATCAAGCCTGACATATCTGTTTGAACATGTTTTGCAGAAGTCTAATCATTAAGTAATATGTATCCCATTTCATCCATCATTTCCACACAAAGAGCCATACAATGCAATTGACAGAACAATACTTTATGAGACATGAATAGCTGGAACAGCGATAACTTCCAAGTAGCATATAACAGACTCAGAATTGTGCTCTAAATTGCAGCACTGAAGGGGTAGGAGGAGAGATGTGAAGTCCCCGCTTGTGAGGAAGGAGACTGAGATCAAGTACACATTTCCTTCTGATTAGTTGTAGCTGAATTAAACATTCAGCAGAGTGCCAATTGCTCAGCCTCTTTTACAGGCAGAGAGCGAAGATGTTACTGCAGCAGTGTGCTGCTTTGCAGAGGCTACATCAGCAGTCAGGATGGCCCTCAGCCTAGGGGTGAAAGGGTTCAATAGCTGTAAACTTCCTTTCTTCTGAAATTGCTGACAAGGATGTCAAAAGAAGCAAAATGAAGAAAACATGTGAACCACAAATGACCAAACTGTGAATGACTTCTAGCTGGGCCAGAAGAGTTACAAGTTCTCCCGTAAGCTGAAAATAACATTCATGATTTAACAAAATGGGAAGGGGGAAAAAAAAAAAAAAGCTTCACATTTAGTACAAACCTGAGGTGAATCACACCAACTGTAATAGCACAAAATGGCAGATAAGTGTGTAACACTGAGGGCAGCGTGCGGTGCTGCAGGGCTATTCCCTTACTGCAGGGAAAAGGATTTGGTGTTCACTTACAAGGTAAGTTTAAAGGAAATTGTGTGAAGTCAGTGATTCTCACCCTTATGTCCTTCAGAGAGACAAAGGTTCTGTTTACTATTTCGCCTTTCATTTTTTTTACTCTGCAGCATCTAGTCAGTATTAGTTTTATATCGGAGAGGCGGGCTCAGTCTCTTCCCACAAAAGGATTAGTATCTGACATGATAAGATTTTTTTTTCTAGAAGGAAGGAGCCTTTCTGTGGGCAGAAGCAAGAACCAGCTGTGGCTTCATCTGTTTCTATGCACCTGCCGTCCCTGGGAAGTCCTACTCCCGTCATTTCTCATGTCCTGTACATTGGGAAAAGTAGGGGGATAGAGCTTTTGGAGAAAAAACTTTTTTCTCCTCTTGAGATCCTGGAGCTCATGAGCTTGCTGAGCTTGCTTCTGCTCCTAGTAATTTTTGGTTTGCATGTTGCTTTTATACAGTTTTTTTCTTCATAGACCACTTAAATTAAGGCATCTCTTGCTTGCTCAGTTACTTCGTTATAATTTTATTTGCACAACAGAAGAGTTGCTGATCAACAAAGTTAAGCCTTTGGAAAAGGAAGGAGTCCAAAATACAGTAGCTGAGTTCCAAATACTTGAATTTTGTTCCTTATCCAACCTTCTGAGCCCTTTAAAGACTGTGGCAGTATAAATTATGCAGCTGCTTTTAGTTTTGTTTTTTTTTTTTAAAGTGGAACTTAAAAAGGTCATTTTGCTACAGGAAATTTGAGTTAAATTTATTCATGTTTTTACTTCTTGTCTCCCTTTTACAGACTTACATTTTTATGAACTGGTTACTAAACAACATAAAGTTCCTCCAATTAAAAGAACAAATAAATTATTTTGAACAAATGAGATGAAAGAAAATATAGTATGAGATATCAGTGGATATTGTCATTCCACATGCGCAACATTATTTTCACAATTTAGTCTAAAACCAGTTCCATTTGCCATTGCATCTCTCCCACACAGATCTTAACATGCATATTGTAGAATGGGCTGTGTGTTGATACTGCTTCCCACTGATGGAACCCAAGTCAGTTTAGCTGCCTTCCTTGGTCGTAAAGGAAAGTGACTTAGGTCACTTTTAGATTCTTCCTAAACCTGAAGAACAGCCATATTTTCCTTTAATCCTTTTACTCTTTTTTTATGAGTTGTCAAACTAGCAAATGATTTTTTTTTTTTTTTTTTTTTTAAATTCATGGTGGCCTTGTGGAAATCTCTGCTTTGCTATTCATCTAGGATTATTCTGAGTGCCTGGTCTTGAAAATGAGAATGAATAAATTTGTCCCATACTTCTTCATGGGATTACATGACCAAAAATATCTGTGCATGAGCCATTCAGCCCATGTGTTGTGGATTTGAGACATCGAGGAAAATTGCCGGGGCTTTTTTCTTTCCTAGACAAAATTTTCACCACAAAGGGAAAGGAAAAAAAAAAAAAAAAAGGCAAGCCCAGAGAAACAGGAAAACAGGAATCCATGGTAGTCCTTGGTCATTCTACTTCTAGCATGCAAGTCATGCAAGAAGAGAATGTGTTGACTTCTGTGTGAATTGTGTATCCCCCAAATACCTTTATTTTCGTTGGTTATTACAACAGTAAATAAAAAGATACAGGCTTTGAAAAACAAGAAGTGTTTTGTTTCATTTTGGTTTGGTTTGGTTTTTTTTTTTGTTTTGTTTTGTTTTGGTGACACTATAACAGAACACTGTTGTGTAAAACTTTCTTACCCATATCATGGCTTTAGTTTCTTAAGGGCCTCTGGTCAGGACATTGCTGGTTTCCTATCCCTGCCAATTCCCCAGCAGGAAACAAAATAGGGAGTTGCTCCCTTGATCCAAAGAGACTTGCACAGCATTTCATCAGGGAAACAGAGCTGAAGAGGAATGTTTAGACTGATGAGCTTTTAGAAAATATTTCTGGGAGTGCACATTTTGAACTGGTGAGCAGACAGGCTGTCTGTATCAGGCACTTCTCCTCCTTATCATGGAATTTACTATTAAAAATCCCTCACCACCACCTCCTTGAACATGGAAGGAACCTTTCACAATGCAGTTTCTCAGCACCTGACACTCTGGAATCATGCTAGAGGTAGTAAATGAATAAAGCCGTTTAAAAAAAAAAGTGAATAAGGCTATAGCATCTCAACTATGTTAGAGAATCAATCATAGGCTTGAGCTCATTTGTTCCACTGGAGTGTAGTCTTATAAGAAGAGAACTGCTTGTTCCAGAAAAAAGTGTGAATAATGTGATAAAACAAAATGAACTGCAGAATATATTCTAGCCAGCAGCCAAGAAATTATTCACACTGACAGATATTACAGGTATGGTACATTTTCTGTCTAGAACACCACCTTCTAGTTTCTCTTAGCATATGCATTATGGTTGCTGTTTTCCTACTTGCAGTATAGAAATGTACCTCTCTATATATATCTGTGATTACACTTCCTGGAATCATATGTGGTAGTCAAAACAATCATTCTTTAGTTAGAGCAACTGCCCTTGCTCATACAATTATTCAAAAATATTTGGCTGTTTTGAAACTTTAGATATTTAGGCGTGAAATAGGAGCATTTTTTTCTCTTCTGTTTTTACTTTGAGCTGATGCACCTATGTGCACGTTTATGTTTACTGAAAGATGAATAGACACTCAGGCCAAATAAGTAGACTTGCTATAGCCTGAAGCAATGATGTATGGGCTGCAGTTTTGCTTTAGCTGTGTTAAGGAACTCATGGTTTTCTGCCCCACTACTTGGGGTAGTTTCTCCTGTATCCTTGTAAAGAGCACAGAGCATAATACAGATCTAGATAAATAAATCTGTGGTGGGACTAGGAGGGGATTGAAAGGAAGAAAAAAATAGCCTGAAAATGGACAAACCTAGGGGAAGACGTTAAAGGTGGGAGAGGAAGATGATTAGAGATACACACATGTAACTGTACTCTTTTGCTTATGGGTGCTGTGTTTGAAAAATATCATGTTCCTTCTTCTTACCTCTCTTACTGCATTTACAATCTGGTGCTTCATTCATATGATTATTTGATATGTGGTAGGTGCTTTGGTCTTGACACGAGGACCTTCTGTTTTTCTCCCTGTTGAGATTTTTTTTTTTTTGTGCATCCTGTGGAATATATGGAATTATATGTAAACAGCTGATAATAATTTATGAAAATATATTTGAAGCCATACATGAAAAACTAGGGAGCTTATCTAAACCTGTAAGAGTTGAGCTGATTATATGAGTCTGTTAGAGAAACATGAATCATGTATTTTTTAAGTCATGGGCATGTTTAGTACCAGCACCCCCAATCAGTGATCAGGCTTGAACGAATAGCTGTTTATAAGTCAATTCTTTGCTTTTACCCCAAGTGTACTGTGATGGCAAAATCTTTCAGGATGCTGGAAAAATGGATTTATTCCTTTACTAAGTGGACGGGAACACTGTAACATCGATTACACATTTGCAATTTGCCTTTCACTCTTGGAAGTGAACTAGCAGACACTGGTTTCATGTTTCACTCCACAAAGTGTTTTGTTTGGGTCTGTTTCTCTTTGAAAGCCTGACTAGGGAAGAATGAGGTCATGCATTTTGAAAGTACATCACTGTGTGAGGATTTTCTTTATGCATACCTTCTTTCTGAGTCAGAAGCTTATTCTGGTGTGAGTAGCTGCTTATGCCATGTCCTGTAAACTGTGTCAATTGAGGACACACCTTTGAGTAGTGGAAAGTAGAGAGAGCGTAGTAGCAAAGGACACCAGCAGGTTTAGCTTAAAGTATGGGTGAACTTCCATTTAATCCCTGAAGCCTACAAAAAGCAAACTGGTGCCTTAATTCACTGATATTCTGTGTATGTGAAAATCAGGTTCTACACGTTACCAATAGACAGGCAATTCATGTTGTACCACTGACTTTATACCAGCAGAGACAGGCAAACACCTTCAACAGCGTAATCCACAGGGCTCTCACTTTAGTTTAGTCCTCCTGATGAGAACCAAGCTGCATGGGAGTTCACTTCTAAATGGCAAGGTAGTTGACATATTGTGTCTCAATTTAAGCCCCATTATCATTCATTAGACATGCTCCTAGTAAATTATTTTAAAAAATAAATGTAAATAACAAGTGTTAATTATACCCTCGAGGCCATTGATGTGTACCATGTTGGCATTTCATGTTAGAAAGGCTGCCTGAAATTAGTGTAAAGAGCAGTATAATTCAAGGAGGAGATTTCAGGAAATATTATTGCTAATGTAATATTTTATAATAACAATTTAATCAATTAAAAGACTAAATATTTAAATACATTCTATTGAGAATCTGTTATGAAAAACATTTAGGTAATTTGTTGCCTGTTACATTTCCCTCTGCACTTGAAAGGCTTATTTTGTTAAAAATGGTTTTTATACGGCTGTAACATCACGCAGTGCTTCTGGGTTAGTCCCCATACATGTTCACTTATGCGTTTGTGTCCTATCGCTTTTGAACATTGACAAATTTGTAGAGAAAAGTTATAATAGTCTGTACCTCCCTGGTGTTGTTCCTTCATTCTGGCTGCTCTCTGACTTTACTGGATTCCCCAAGAAGGTCCTTTAAACTCTTTGCCAGAATTTTTTTCTTACCTGACTGTGTAGTTACATAAAGTGGGTTTTATACAGACAGTCAGTTTGGATTCTTATCATAATTTTCTGGCATGCGATGTCTAAAGCAAAAAAAGGAGGCAAAGAGAAGCTACATAAGCTTTGCAGTTTGGGTCCATTTGCCTCTCTTAAGGACATGTACTATGTGACGTGCATTGGATATCATTCCTTTTCCTTAGAAAAATGATCTTCTCCGTAGGGATAATCAGATGTATACTTTCAGATTCTCCTCAAGAAATTTTTGTGAAATTACATTTAGGGCCTGTTGTGATGGGGAGCCAAGGCAGACTTTTCTTGGATGCAAAACTTGGTATCATGGAAAGATAAAACTCCACACCTAGATCTGACTCAAGATCAAAGGAGCTACCTGGGGTTTGCTCCAAACTTCTGGTGATAATTACTGCATCCAAACTCCCAACCTGTTGCTCCTTCACAGTATTCTTTGTCCATGCTTCCAACTGGGCTGTCAGCTGCTGTTGTCCATGGGTGATAAACGTTTATCTCAACACCAAGAAAGGCTCCAGCCAGGCAGTCTTCTGTTCTAGGCAGTCTCCAGCCCATTTGTACCGTGAACAACTTTTTTTACAAACTCAAGAGATAGTTCGGTATTCACAACTGACTTCATATGGGGAGTCCTCCACACTTGCACTGTCTGAACCCAGGAGTCACTGGTCTCAGGACTGTTTGTGGAAGCCTCTGATCTGGCCTGCAAGCAAAGTCTAAAAGAAAGTGAAAATCAATGTTGTTTCCTCTATGAAAGTGTGGGGTGTGGAGAGGAGAGAGGAAGGGAGAAAGTGAGCAAAAAAGCAAGAGAGAAAGAAGGGAAGGGAAGGGGGAAGGGAAGGGAGCTTTTTTATGTTCTTACCTCACCAGAAAGCTTCAGTAGTGGCCTATCTACCTTCTAGTTCACACTGACCCAAAAGGTGGGCAGACTGCAGCTCAAATCAGAATGCATTTTGTGGAGCTGTATAACTTGCACTGAATATCATTCCTGATGCTTCCAAGATCTTGTTGATAATTATGAGGTAGCACATTCCTTGCAGATCCTGCTAGCAACAGCTTCTCTTCCCCCAGTGACTGCCAGGATCCCTGCACAACCTGCCCCCCCTCCCCCCCCGCCTCTCCTGAGCCTTGTTTTCATATTCAGACCTCACATAAAACTCATGAGGAGTTGCAAGTATGTCCACTGCAACTCAGAAGAAGTCTAGTATGACAGAATCACAGAACATTAGGGGATGGAAGGGACCTTGAAAGATCATCTAGTCCAACTCCCCTGCTAGAGCAGGATCACCTAGATCAGGCTTTGGGGTGAACATGAAGACATCCTTTTCCCAGTATCTGCAGATGATGCATCCTTTATCTCCTTATGCTATCCACATCATATCACATGCTGTCTTGGCTCACTGGAGAGGGAAAAAGAACCCAACCAAATGATATATATTCCCCTTTAGTCACATTGTGGCTTTCTGTCGCTTATTCTATGCATAGGGCTGCAGTGATGCCAAGCAATACCTCCATGAGATATGCAGGATATAAGTCTGCAAGGGTGAGTCTGGGTGCTGCTGATAGTGCTTTGCTCTCTCTGGGTATGTGGAGAGCAGGTTGGTGTGCCAGAGCATAGCGTTACACCTCATCTCCTACAAGAATGTAGACGTGGACTATTCCTCTTAGATTTTGTGACTAGGGTAATGACATGATAATGATAAATTGTATGCCAAGGGGGATGTGTGTATACTACGTGGAAACCCATTTTTCTAACCAGCTGGTCAGATTTTATGTTGGCCTGTGATCTTTCCATGAAAAATAATCACAGGTCACCTTGCCTGACTCTTGACAGTGTTACTGTTTGTACTAAATTCAGTAATAATATAAGGAAATTCCAAGTAATTTTATCTTGTGTTTGTAAGGAAGGGAATGTGGGGGGGGAACTCTAGAAATTTGAGACGTTATATAAACTGCTTCAGGCATTTAAATACATTCCTTCTGCTGCATGGGGCATTCTTTAGCTTTAAAATATCCTAAAAGTAACAATTTGAGGAGGGGGTTATTAAGATTTGCCACCATCACTACTTCTGCTGGTTGCATCTGCATTAAGGTTGAGATTGAAATTATTTAGTTTTTAAATCTATTTAAAAACATGCACAAATGAACTTATGAGAAACTGTTGCCCTAAGCATAATTTTATGACCCATGCATTTTGAATATTTAAAGCAATACTAATAAAAATAAAGCAGTGAATATTCTCAAGGGTTTAATTTTGCTGGTGTGTGTTGATCTGATGGTTTGTGAGTTTTACTACATTTCATTAGGGAAATTTTACCAGAGAAATGGAGTTGAATATACAAAATAGTTTATCCTAAATTGGTAGCATGAATCCTCAGTAGAGCTTGTTTACAAGTACTGATTCACTTGAACACTTACTTTATGAAGAAGCATTGTGGAAATAATTTTATTGCCTCTAGTACTTAAGCGAGAAAGATAGAAAAAGACTTACTCAAACAATCTTCCTTTGGATGGGAGTCTTTTAGATCCTTACAAATGCTCTGTACATTTATTTATGTGTTGGACATTACTTTCCTATTCATCAATATAACTCTAAGTAAGTTCAATAATCTCACTTTCAGATATCTTCAATAAATTTTTATTAATATTCAAGTTTGAAATCAAATAAATTCCATTAAGTCAACAGCACGGAAATTTTACTAGATCTCAGCCTCAAAGGGGAAAACTCTCCCAAGATTAAAAAAAGTGAAGGCAAGCAAGCTTTTACCTGCAAAACTTGAAAGTTTGACTAGACACACCTCTCTGAAACTAAATCCCCTTAGTATCACCTAGGTTTGTGTTCACAATGCCATAAGCTAGTAATCTAGCTAGAGAAAAACCTACACGTGCACTTTCAAATTCTCAGAGACAAATGATAGGTACGGTATTTTTAAGAGAAAATTGTCCTAATGCTGAAAACAGTAAGGAGAATAGTGTCGTTTCTTTCAAAACCAATTTGCCTTATCACTGGATTTGTAATTTATGCTTAGAAAAATAAAATAATAATAAAAATAATTCATTGTATTTGAGGCTGGTATTGGTGTTTACTGAACATTCTCTTCCCTAGCCCACACTCTAAAATTCAACAGCAAGTTAGATTGCTGTTTACTCTCCCCTGGAGAATACTTACTTCATATTTCCTTTTTAAGATAACAGAGAACTCTTTGAAGTGAAGCATTTCATTGGAATTAAGTATTCTGTGGGGTGATAGTGATTTCAGACAGTTAGAAGTGAAAAGGAAAAAATACCATTCTTTACATTCAGATAGTATGATTTTTTCCTTCACATTCTTGGTCTTTTTTTCATGATACTTGAAGCCTGACTGCAAACAGGTATTGGAGAAAAACATTTCTGAGTTCACACAAGATTCCCTTCTTAGTTCCAAATCCAGAGAGATTTGGACAGCCGTTTAAACAACTCCAGACATTTCAGGGCTGACTTAGCTTTAATGCTTGTCACATTCCTCTACCTCTTCTATTGTGTTGACTGTTGTTTAAGCTGTGTTATTAGAAGGTGTTATACACTGCACTCTAGCAGTCATGTTTTACAAGTTTGTTGAAGACCAAGCAGGCAAAATTTCTAACACGGACTATTGGATTCAATGGAAGCTTCACTTTCTCCCTAAGTCCCAACATGAGATAGCTTTACCATGTGTTGAAACTAAGTGGTGCTTGCTGAGGTTGGACCTACTTCTCACAGTGCCCAAGTGGGCTACAAAGCAATACCAGTTTGTCATATTTTACAGTTAGTTCCTTTTGTATTATTAGAGTTTAGTCACATTGCATTTATAATATTACGGGGCTAGTAATGAGAGCCATTTCCCTTTTCTTATTTGATAAATAAGAATAAAGTAGCATTTAGGTAAAAATTTGGGTCAATATAAACAGCAAAAGAATAGCAACCAGAATTATTTAAGCAAGGATAATTTATATGAGTATACTTTAGAGTATAATACCAGTTACCAGTGAAAGGGAATATTGTGTCTATATATTTCTCTCTATGCGTTTGATTGCAGAATAGGACAGTTTCTTCTGAAGTTGCATTTATATTTATGGAAAAATAAATGTACAAAAATAAAGTATTGAGTATACCAGCTTATGTACAAGATGAATTTTGGACATTTTTGACCTTCGTGTTCCTCTAGTCTGTCTGTCCTGGGATTTGTTTTTCATGTTCAAAACTTTCGAACAGCATAAAGCACACATGACTTTGATAATCTGAAAAGGAGAGGGAGTAGTTTCTCTGCTGTGATCTCGTTTTCATTTTTAAAAGGATGGAAGTTACAATTTTGGACTTGACTGTTGTCCACTACAATGTAAGAGCAGTTGCACCTGGCCAAATGCAATAGCTCATCAGAGAGCCTCTTAGCAGATGCTAAAGGAAGAGTTGTAAATACTGTGAAAGCACAGTAGGATATTTCTCTAAATGATACAATAAACCTTTTGGTATCTAGGAGAGGAATTTTAAAACAAGAAGAAAAACATTCAACATCTCAATGATCTCAGTTTTATTCCTGAATAATTTTAGACTTTTAAATCCTAATATTACTGCTGTGGAAATACAATTTTCCATAACACTTTAAAACATCTTTAATTGTTCCTGTTCTCTCCTCTCCTTTTGTTGGACACATTTTAACAAGGAAACCTTATCCACCCAGAAAACTAGTTAGGAATAACAAAACAGATAACATGATTGTTGGAAACACTAACACATTCCTAAAAGACCCGCCCTCTATAACGCTAAAGTCTACGTCCTCACATATGCTCTAGATGTAAGGGTAATGCTGAACAAGAAGCAGCCTATTAATAAATACAAAGGCTATGTGCAAAAATGTGTATATTTGTAAGCAGCTACCTCTCTTCACATATGGTCTTTCAAAAAGACATGGGTGTCCATAATGTTCATAGATATTGGTGCAACAGATGGCTTTTTGCACAAAGCCAGCCTTAGAACGTCACCTAATCAGTCTGCATTAATCCCAAACCATCTGAATCTAGGGTTTGACTTACCTATGGCAAGGGGTGTAGTAAGGCAGTGTATCACCAATGTGCAAGGAAGAGCTGTTAACACAGTCTGCAGCCCAGCAGTCTGCTTAAAATGTGCATATAGAGTAAAATTATGGTTTGTATTTGAGTGTAATTATCTTGAGTACATGTTTGTTTTCCTGCAAATTTTCATATTGAACTCAAAAATATGATCATTAGTGATAGCACCTACTGTGCATCAGGCCTTTCAGATACAGTGCCCTGAAGTTGTCAGGCATGCTCCACTGTTGTGAAGTCTTATGTTCACTGCTGCTGTTTGAAACAGTGATTCTTCATAACCAATAGCTATGAGAGTTGAAATTAAGTGATAATATTTCATTAGGCTGTGAGCCGTGGAAACAGTGACTATCAATATTCTTTGTAATGTTTACCTCCTGCTAACAACAGTGGAAGGTGGGTAAAGACCATGTGTTGGACTCTACAAATCTCAGCACTCTTAAAATCATACCTTCCTCAGCTATGAAGTTGCTCATTTTTCAACTTCATATTTGCATCTGGAGAAGTGTTACAAATAAATTGTTCAGCTGCCTTGCTGTTGGTGGAATGACCAGTTTGTGGAATGACCACTTACAGGTGGGTAAATTTAAGGCAGGGGCATTTTTTTTTTTTTAAATACATTAAAAGCAACAATGTTGTTTAAGCCTTGAAAGTAAGACGTTTCCATGGCTTCTCTGAAGATGATGGGGGCAGCCTGGTGCCACTGTCACTTAGCTACTGGCTTTGTGGAAGGATTAGGGCTTTATTCTACCTTAAGGGAGACACTGCTCTTTTCTTTAGAAAAAAATGTACCATGTCTACTTGCATTATTCTGTCTTTAATCTTAGAGGGGAAAATCCTCCTATAAAACATTGTTATAGAGGAGATGACTAAATAGCACTTAGCTTTTTCAACATTGTAATCAGTGACTGAAAAAGTAGTGTAACACGAGTGAACAGTTAGCCTTCTATTCCTCCCAAAACGAAGGGTAACGATGATAGTACTTAAGATAAAATGAACATGGCTAAAACAATACACATTAATTTTTAGATGGCTCTTTGTACTTATTTTGCTGAGTTTTTGGTCTATCCTTGTTATATATGAATAAGAGACTACTTAAGATGAGTGCCTCTTTTTTTTTGTTTTGATCAGCTAAAATAATATTTTCATTATGCTCTATCCCTTTTATATGAAGTGGTTTGCATTGTCCATATCAGATAATACTAGAAATGTTCTGAACCCTCATTCATTCTTTTGGAACCCAACCAGCTACAGTTATGCTAGAAATTTGGCTGGTGTGACCATTAAAATTGCAACTCCAATGTTGCAGTTTGCTGTATTTTCTTGGGCAACAGCAGAGCCTTCACTTCATTTCTGAGAACTTCCAGCGTTTCTGTCTGTTGTCTCATCATGGGATTTGGAGGAGACAGTTGTAAGCATCAGTAAAAATACAGGGTAGTCACCAACACAGTTGTGATAATGCTAAAGAATATTTAGAGTCTTGAAAAGATTTTTGAAGGGAGGGGTTGCTAAAGGAAGGCATACCATACCAGCTGAGGGATGGGTCAAACTGTCATAGACCTCAGTTTCAGTGGTCCATTTGGTGGCAGTGAATTAGATAAATGTTAGTTTAATAGGCAATACAAATATAATTCATATAGCTGTATCACATTATTTCTGTTGTGTGCCTGTCAAGCTTTCCACGCACTAAGTGCCATAACCAGAATTGGAGTGAGGAGGTGGAGTAGTATGTGCTTTTATTGGCAGATAGTGAATAAGAGTAAACAATGTCTAAAGCGAGTGGTAGACCTTAGTGATCTGTAGGATTCAGAGAAGGAAACAGCATGTACTCTGTTTATTGAATGCAATCAACCAGAAAAGTTTAACTTGTAATGAAATTGATTTACTTGAATGTCATCTTCCATCTGAGAAAGGGGTATTCCACTGTGTCAAAAAAAGAGAGTTTACTCAACAACAGCAGCAGGACTGTGAATCAAATGAGACAGATCTATCCCAAAATATTCAGAGGTTTATGTAAACATTTTATGTATTCTACATGTAAAGTGTATTTTATGAACAAAAAGCACAGAGCAAGATAGATTTTTTTTTTTTTTTTTTTTTTTTCCCCTGAGTTAAAATGGAGCACTGGGTCAATTTAGAGAACAGAACTGTTGCAGACTGAAGCAAATACAATGATGTTCTTCATGATGTTGTTTCTTAAATATAATATTCAGACTACTAAACATGAGTAATTTCTTTTCTTGTTCAGATAAACACTCTCAATTCTAATTTTAGTAGTCCATCTTTATTTGCACTTCCAGTTAGTGTAGCCATTGTCCTAATAAAGACCTCAAAAAGGGCATTTATTTTATTTTTGTTTTATAATTAGTTTACAGGTTGATATAATGTAGAGTTTTGTATGCAGGAGTACATCCTTCTTCAGTTCCTAGCTGTTGTTTTCTCAAACACAGTGTAAAGCATGGCCCAGTTTGTTTTAAACACACTGGAGAAAAGAGGAGGGACCTGACAGAGGTTTTGGTGGAGCACTCAGCAGCAACTGTTGCAAGAGTATCAAAGAAACGTTTCCTGTTGACCACTACAATGCTATAAAATTTAATAGGAATTCCTTGTCATTATGACTAGCTGACCTTCTGAATTCACAGCGTATATTGGGAAGCTTAAGTGCCACAGTTTCACATGCATGGTTTCGTTCCTTCACTGCCGCCTTATATTAATGTTCATTGTGTATTTCACTTTAAAGATGGGCTTTCTTCCTGGGAGGGGAGGAAAAATGAGGTCTCTCAGCCTGTAGGAGAGCCTTTCCCTTTCCCTTTCCCTTTCCCCCTTAAAGAAAACACTAGTAAAAAGAGGAACATTTCAAAGAAGTTCTTGTTGCCTTTTAGCACCTCATTTTTCAGAAGCGTGGAGAGATGGTGTGTACTTCTGCAGTCCTGGGTTTCTCCATATGTGTTAGTGGTGCAAGGAAGCAGGGGGAGAGCTCAGCAGCCATGGCTGTACTCTCCCCACAAAACAGGTACAGCTTGTGATGCAAGCGTTCAGACTATCTCTTGTCTTAAACTCCCACCTCACAAATTTGCCCCCACAGTGATGGGGAGGTGGGATGGTTTGTTTGTTGGTTTTTTTTTTCTTTCTTTAGCCAATCTTTTAAGGTTTTCCCAAAAAAAAAAGAGGCTAATTGCAGTGGTGGCCTTCCTGATGAAATATTCATTAGGGAATGGGTTGAGGCCATCCGTCATTTTGTGGAAATAGCTGAAATGGTGTCTGGCAGCAACAGCACTTGGTCTCTGGAGCTGGTCTGAAACTACAGCCTCAGGGAAAAATGTGTTTTCATCCTTTTTACCCAACAGCACCCCTAGCCCCTCAGTTTCCTCATAGCCATCGAGCAGCTGAATCACACACTGAGGGGAGTGGATGTTTTGTGTGTAGTTGAATCGTAACTCTCCCAGGGCTCTTAAGCATTTAACTCATTTTTTCTTCTGGGTGAAAGAAAAAGAAAATAAAAGCTCCAGATGTTTTGAGTTTACTTTTCTGGAATTGGTGACTTGAAGACAGCTCCTGTGCCTCCCTGGCAAAACAGGTAAGCACGCAAGCAGTCCTCCTGCTCCTCAAATGGTCAGCCATTGATAACTGAGGTACAAAGGAGAGTTTCATAAAAGGAACATTATCCACTTTTTCCCATTAGTGCCTTTCTTTTCCAAACAGAATTGTCTGGGAGGATTTTCAAGGCTTATTATTTGGGCAGCGTATGAGACCTTTGTTAAACTCAACTCAACTCCACTTTCACTGCCAGCTGTCTTAGAAATCCCTTGGGCAACTTTGTGCACTGTAGCCATGTCCACAACGTGCAGATGTTATGTGGTGTGGTTGGAATGACTACTCATGCATTCTGTGCTGTGTCGCAATGCACAGTAAATCCAAAGCATTGAGCCATGAATGTGTCACCCAGATGATTTGTGCAAAACAATAAATCCAGCACTTATTGTGTTGGGATTTACATGTGGAAATGTCAACTGTTTGTAAAGAACATATAGATTATGATGTTCCTAAACTGAGTGTAGCGAGTATGTGAAATAATTACAGGCATAGATTTTTCTCAAAAAAATTCCTGTATAAAAGTTGTTGGAGTTCACACAGGAGGATAAGTTCATAAGGTGTGGGTAGACAAAGAAGTGTTGATGTTATTGGTGTTCTGTGCTGAGGCTCTTTTTTTTTATTTTTAATTTTTCTCGGGTTTAATTTGTACTATTCATTTTTGCATCAACAACAGAAAGAATAGTTGTCTTTCAAGAGTAAATACTTGCTCCAGCACCAAAAAAATTTATAGGTAAAACTTCATGGGAAGCATATTCATTTGGAGTAGTCGGGACTTTTTTCTGTGAAAGAAGTGATATCATGTAGTGCATTTTTATATATTGTCTGTAATTGTTTTCAGTTGCAGCTAACACATTTTCCACATCATAATATATTTGATCATAATTGTGAAAAACATTTGAGGTATTTTCCTCAAAATTAATAAATAAAAAAATGACAAAAGAAAAATCCCATGCTACTGGAGTTTGTTGCATCGCCCTTATGAAAGAAAGATGCACTCTGTCTTTGCCTGAATTCCTGTGAAATTAAAGCTCTTTCATTGGCCATAGCAATTACTTTAATTATAATGCTGGGTACTTGGATAGAATCTAGTCTGCAGCGCTCTGCCTCACGCCCAGCATTATCTATGTGTGCTGACTTCAGCTTAAGCTGAGATAGAGTCAGAGGGAAATTCTGCATCTCTGAAGTGACCTTCCTAGTGATAAATGGTTGTCCTCTGCGAGAAAAGAATTGGGTGGAGGAACAGAGTCAAGGTATGGAGGACTGGGAAATGTTACTCTGTCTAGCCTAGATGCTGGAAGAGAGATTGCGCCTGGTTCTGAGCCATCCTTGCATTTCTCCTTGCTTGGTGGCCAGACAGCTGTCCTTTGCTGCTCTTCCAGCTCCCTTTGCTGCATGCTGGCAAGGTGGCAAGGGGAGCTGCAACTACAGGAACAAAAGAATGCCTGTGCAAAATGATACTGGTGCCACTGGCACTGTATTCAACTACCCTCTGTTTCGCCATGGTAGGCATCTCATTGCTGTTCATTTTGGTAGGGAACAGAAGAACATGAACTCTTAATTTTCTGACTGGTGCCTACTTGGAATGGGCAGTGTCCATGTTTGTCACTCATCTCTGCCTTGCACAGGCATGGAAATAGAAAGTAGTAGAAACTAGTAAACCAGAAACTAGTAAACCAGGAGTTCAAACTGGATACCATGTAGTTGCATTTATGATGGGTATTCAACATGAAATTTTAAATTAAATTGACTTTTCCTTTAAAAAAAAGAAAAATTATTGTAGAAAAAGGAAACAGGTCTAAAAGCTGTGCTTTTTTCCTGAGGACAAACCTAAAATGAGGATGTCAGTCTCTTTTTTTAATTATTATTATTATTATTTTTTTTTTTTCATGGTAATAAGGTATGCACATTCACTGTGAGTGCGCACATTTCTGATACATGAGTAGCAGCAGCTCCACTTGTCTCTGGAGTCAGGGTCCTAATTTCTAAGGGGTCTTAGCCATCCTTCAGAAATACAGAGCAGCTGTGACTGTGAGAGCTGCATGGCGGTGTTGTCCCTTGATGAATTGCCACGATGCGCACCACGCTGAGCCCTTCCTTGTGGTGCAGGGAGGAGAAGAGAAGAGTGTTCATCCTTACAGCAAATTCAGAGCGGGTAATGCCAGCGGTCGGAAACAAGGGCGGTGGTCTGGCCTGATGGCTGTGCTTGAATTCTCTGGGATGTAATGTGCCTGTGTTCCTGTGTTCCATTTGGAGGGTGAATAGCTGTTGTTACTGCTCTCAGCTTCCTGAAGTAGCAGCAGGTGTGTTAGTCAGGGCTCTGTCTTCTTTCCCATTATCTGGTTTCAGTTTTGCCTGGCTGGACAGTGGTACTGAGCTATGGATGTGCCCAGGACCTGGTGGCATGGGTACCAGTTTTCCAGGTTGTTGTGACAGCACAAATGTGAGCATGTGCAACTGTGGCAAGTGGCATCAATTCTGTGGTTTCTTTCACTGGATGTCAGGAACATAAAATTGTATGAAAACTGTAGCATGAATGAAATAGCCAGGAACATTGGAATTGTGTATTCACCATGCTCCCAGGCTGTAAAATTAAATGTTACTGCTCACTGGAGTAATTGAGTTGAAATGGCTTGCAAGAAGGCACTCAGAAGACACAATTGTTGCTTGGAGAAGGTATTGTCTGTATTCAGGTTTCCATATTCACTTTCTGGATGGGGAAGCTGTTGCAGTCCTTCTGGGGCATCCACCAGGAATGTCACATTAGACAGGCGAGAGCACTGAGACCAACCTCACCTGAGATATGCTGCAGTCAATGGGAGAGACGGGTGCAAGGATGAGCATTTTCACACATAGAAGCCCTCTGTGTAAATGAAGTTCCAACATTTTGCATCATTGGTGCAGATCAATGGGCATGCAAATACAGACATAACTTGGGCAACCTGAACGCTCCTGTAACTCAGACTCCTGTGGTGCAGACGTATCAGAGAGAGTATAGCCAAGAAGGGTTGCTGTACTTTTAGCTGCAATGGCAGTGTTAACACATCATTCCCTGAGTCCCAGAACTAACAAAGCTTTGTTTCCTGCAGATTTCTGCTGGGAAGTCGATTTATGGGGGTGTTTCAGAAGCTCACAAGATCTGAGGGAAACTTTTTCACAATGAAGGCATTTATAAGGCATCTCTCCTATGTGGAAACTGTGCTGTCTAGCAAAATATGAACACATACTATTTTTTTTCTTACAGGTGAAGGAACTTGCTTAGTCTCTCATCTCCCTTTATAGCGAAAGACATGTGGAACTATAGTTTATCATTGAAAAATTTAGCTTTCTGTTAGGTTTGACAGTAAGCTGCCATCAATGCTAAGAAACGATGAATACCAGAAAACCATGTTTGCCTCATTTTCCTAGGAACGAGAATAAAACAGCCACTGTTTACTGATATGAGATGGCAATGAAGTTTACTTTTGTTTTTTCTAGTCATGTTCCAAACATGGCAGGGTAAAAGAATTCAACTGAAAGTGAATGAGTATGTGTGTGTGCATGTGCACATTGATGAGGGAGGCCATTCTCATGGAGCTATTCCCCCTGTTCTCTCCAGCATTCAGGTAGAAGAAAGTGATTGCTCTGAGTTGTAGATTGTCTTCCACTGGAAAAAAAAAAAAAACGTGGGAAATTATAATTGTGGTTTCTAAGAGCTTGGCCAAACAGGAGGAATTGCTCCATCCAGTTGACAAATGAAGCAATAATTAGGTGAAAAAAGAACAATGTAAGGCATAGTTGATTGCTCAGCTAATCATGCTGCAGTGCATGAACAGAGGGAGTCCTTGAATGGAATGAGACTGAAAGCAGATGAAAGAAGCATTGCAGTCCCCTTGTGGAAGATACCACATTTCCACTTACATTGCATTAGCTAAGCAGAAGGGTTCTGAGTTCAGTATTTTTCTTCCTATTTCATATCTGCCCAAAGTGCTCATCTGTCTTTATCTGTGTGTATTGATTTCTCTGTGCTCCGAGCCCTGAGTAACAGTGAATCTGCCCTTCTAACTTGTGTTGCAGCATAGTATTGGGAACTGTCTAAAATCAGGTTTGAAAATGAGGCATATTAGTTTAAACAGTTTTCTGCCATCAGTGTCACTGATGAGACTGAAATGTTCTTAGTAGCCCAAGGAGAGTAAAGTGACCAAATTCGACCTCAAATTTTTTTGCTAAGATTTTTTATGATCTGTTTTATTCCTCCTAACTAGGTGGCTCTGCTGTCTCAGTTAAGCAGCAGTCACTGATGGAGAAGAAAAATTTTTTCTTTTTTTTGGTAAAGTGCTTTGAAAGAGTATGGATTGGGATCAAATGCTGGCAGCTTTATGCTGCTCCAATGATGTAAAGCAGCTGCTAATTCACTGTAACCATTTGACTGAACTGGATTTACAATGCTTTGCATTGCTTCGATGATGCAAGGCATCTGGAAAAGACCAGTGAATCTGTTCCTTTAAATGAAATACTTTGATAATTAAAAGTACAATGCTACTTTTATCTCTGTTTGACATTTGTTTTCCCTTCAACTCTCTGTTTATAAAGACCAGATTGTGCCCATGATTGCCATAATCTGAAATTAAAGGGAATGTTTATGGAAAAGTGTACTTCTCAAACCGGGAAAGGGCAACAGAATTTAGCCATGGGAGCTGAATGGGATCCATTTGCTATCATTACACTCCATTTTTTTTCACCAAATCTTTGTACAAATCTATCAGTAGCCAGCGTTGTAATTAAGGGCCTAACTGGCTTACATGGAGGGCACTGCATCTCCTCCTGTGCACGTACAGAGAGAATTGTGGTTGCTTTCCCCTGGAGCATTCTTGTGGGATCCACAGGACAGCAGAGCCTGTGTGGGTTGAACCGTGGCTTTCTAAGTCAGCATACATACACCAAAATAACTGTCGCACCTTTTGGTGAGAAAGTTCATCTAGTTTTTTTGTTGTTTGGTTTTGGGTTTTTTTTTCTTTTCTTTAATTGTACATTTTTAGAGAGACAAATATGCCACATTTTGGGAGGATTTGCAGTTGAGGAAGAGTCCTTCTTGGATGGCAGCCATTGAAGAAGAGAGCTTGACTCTCGTGATCCCTCAGCTTTATACCGAATATGATGTATGTGGGATGGAATACCTTGTTGGTCAGTTTAGGATCACCTGCCTTGTCCACTTCTCCCCGCAGGTGCCACCTCTTATATTCTGCACCCCCAACACAGTATAAAAGATTTAGCAATTACCTTGGTCTGCATACCAATCTTTGCCAATAACTAAACATCAGGCATTGTCACTGCCAGAAGCAGACACTGTCTTCAAAAATATGCCATTAACTTCAGAAAGTGCAGTTAGTTAGAAGAGATTTTGCTGAGAAGTAAAAACACTAAACAGAATTAATTCTGTTCTAATTCAAACCAGGACACCCCATGTACTTATGCAACCTGTTTAGTTATTGTAAAAAAGCAGCAAACAAGGTAAGACAGGCCAATGTAATATTCCATAAGCATATGAATGAGCGAAGGCATAAATATTTTTTCCTTTCCTATAAAGAAAATAAATCTTGTTTGCTAGTGAGGAATGGTGATAGTGGAATGCCTCGTGAGGACATATCAGACAAGACAGGCAGAAGCAGACTGACATTTAATAGACAAGCCTAAAAAAATGCCAAACGGGGAAGTAGTTGTGTCATGTAGCTACACAAAGGCGTTTGTGTTGTGTTGTTTTGTTTTCCTGCTGGTATGATTTTACCCGTTGGTTTGTCTGAAAGGCAAGCTGGAATGCGCCGTGATGCGCTGCCCTCTGCGCGGGCGGCGCGACGCAAGAGGACCTAGCAGCAGGTCTGGCGTACAGTGATTGATCCCTCCATTTAGGAGGCATAATGCCTTCTGAAGCAAAAAGCAGATCAAAGGCTTTCATGATTGACAGCAATTTATGCCACTTTTGTTTTTAATTCCTTGACTCCTGACACTTTAAGACGGGACTTTATAAAAGAAGGATGCCGTATCCTAGGGTTACACCTCCTTTCATAACAGGGAAAGCTGAAGGAGCTGTGGAGACTGATACCCAGATTTCAGATATGTTAGTTTTTATTTAAATCTGAAAGTTCAGAGGTTTGTGGGCATGCTGTTTCTGTTATTAAATCATTAAGCACAGACCTGGGGGGAGAAAAAGCCAACAGTCTTACCAGGAGTGCCTCTATAAACATTTCTTACTCTCTGTAGTGTAAGGCTGGTATATTAAAAATTCTTCGAATAGCTGACCTCGACAGGTGTTTTATTTGAGCAAACAAAACAATAAATAGTAATATAATTCCTGTGGAGCTGGCATTAGGCTTTGTGGGAAATGCATAATTTCCCTTACTAAATGCTGCACTAATTTAATTTCTTGATTTTTATCATTAATACCAAACCATCGTGGAGCTCTTTGCTCCTCAGGGCTAAGGTCCAAAGTCTGTTGCACACAGTTACACAGAAGGTTTTTCTGTGGTTTTGTGTTATGTTTTTCTCTCCTTCCTCGGTGCAGATGCTCTCAGGGGTGTCTGCCAGCCGGCACGCTGCATGGAGAGCAGCACAGCAGCCCTTTTGCCCTGGGAGCGAGTGTTACACCATTATGCTCACAGGAAAAGGGTGAACAATCTCTTTTCTGAGTGGTGCCGGATGTGCTGTGGCACTGTGCTCGTGGCTGGCTCTACTGTCAGTCCCTGCAGTGCAGTATAAAGCGGTTATTGTACTTTTGCTCCTTGCTTCTGGAAGACCTCATCATTTCAGGGCTGGTTTGTTTGTTTGTTAGTTTTAATGTAGACCATATGAGGGTTGCAGTTCTAGTGGCTGTATTTGACATGTTCTGGAAGGATGATGTCAACTTAGAAGGCGCGCTTTGCTGAAAACGTTTTGCCGTTCCTCCATGTGACAGAATCCATGGCATTGTCCTGGGGTGTCCAAAGAAGGGCATGGTAGACTTTCTAAAGAATTCCCACTGCCATACCAGGTGAGACAGAGGCCAAGAAGGACCCAATGTCATGATTTATGTATGGCCTTGGAAGTTTTCAGACTTCCGTTTTAATGACAAGGAGCAGTCCTGAAGAAACTTCAGGCTGAAAGTTAATTGAGTCTGTTTTTTTGTGTATTACATAAAGCAGTGATGACTCATATTTTCATTTTCCTTATATGTGAGTAAACTCTACTGTTATATCAGTAAAAGTCAGCTATCCATCCAGTCATGCTATCATAGGAGCTGTAAGATTGGTCAAGCATGATTTCCCCTTAGTGAATCCATGTTGTCCACTCCCAGTAATCTTCTTTTTCTCCACGTGCTTAGAGATGATGTCCAGAATGAGCTGGTCTATCACCTAACAAGCAATGGAGGCGAGTCTGACTGGCTTGTAGTTTCCTGGGTCGTCCTTCTTACTCTTTTTGAAGACTGGAGTGACATTGGCTTTCCTCCAGTTCTCAGGCACCTTGACTGTTCTTCATGACCTTTCAATAATGATAAAGAGTGGCTTAGCAATAACATAAGCCAGCTCCCTCAGGACTTGTGTGTGCATCCCATTGGGGCCCATGGATTTGTGGGTATCCAGTTTGCCTAAATGATCTCTAAACTGATCCTCCTCGACCAAGGGACAGTGTTCCTTTTTCCAGACTTATTTTTTTACCTCCAGGGTCTGTGATTCCTGAGGGCCAGTTTGAGCAGTAAAGACTGAAGCAAAGAAGGCATTCAGTAACTCCTGCTTTGTATGCTCCAACACCAGGGCAGCCACCTCATTCAGCTTGAATAGTAACCAGATTTCTCGGCCCCCCCTACCTTCTGGAGTCCTAACCCATGGGATTCCTCTAAGTAGGCCTTAAAAGAGGCAATAGTTATTTCTCCTGAACTCCAGGGTTGTAATCCTACTTACTACCCTGCTTATTTCACATAGGATCCTGAACTCCACTGTTCAGCCAAGGCTGCTCACAACCTTCATCTCCCCAACCAGACCTTCTCTGTTTGTTAGTACAAGGTCTAGCAACACACCTCTCCTCATGGGCTCCACCACCTATGTCAGAAAGTTATCATCAGTACTCTGCAGGAACCTCCTGGACTGTGCGTGCCTAGCTGTGTTGCCTTTCCATCAAATAGCAGGGTGTTTCAAGTTCTCTATGAGCACCAGGGCTGATGATCCTGAGACTACTTTCAGTTGTCTGTAGAAGGGCTCATCGACTTCCTCTTCCTGATCAGGTGGCCTGTAGTAAACACCCACAAGAGTGTTGTCCATATTAGACTGCTCCTTAATTCTCGCCCATAAGCTTTCAACATATTCTTCATCCCTCCCGAGGCAGAGCTCGATACATTCCAGTAGCTCTCTCACATCAAGGGGAACTCCACCACCTCGCCTTGTTGGTCTGTCTTTCCTAAAAAGTATGTAGCCATTCATGACAATGTTCCAGGCACGTGAGCCATCCCACCATGTCTCGGTAATACAATGAGGTCATGGCCCTGTGACCATACCTAGATCTCTGCTTCTTCCAGTGTATTCCCCATGCTGCGTGTGTTGATGTACAGGCATTTCAGAGACTTAATCAAGCAAGAATGTTTCCCTGAAGGGTTGCAAGAAATTCCACACACCTTTGAGGCAGTTGGCCTTCTGGGTCTCATCTTGGAAGACAGCTAAGGAACATTTGTCACTGCTTTGGTTGGCTGGGCTTATTCCTCAGTTGGATGGGATGACATCTTAGACCCTGCCCCCCTGAGTCCTTCAGTTTAAAGCCCACCTCACCAAGTTGGCCAACCTGCTGCTAAAGATTCCCTTGCCTCTTCTAGACAGGTGGATTCCATCCCTCCCTAACAGGTTAGAGTAATCAAAAAATGTCCCATTGTCATAAAAGCCGAAACCCTAGCAACAGCACCAGCCACATAGCCAGGAGTTGATATTTATTATTCATCTATTCCTGGCTGTCCCCTTTACAAGGAAAAGATAACTTGGGCACCTATTTTTTCACTTCCACCCTAGAGCTTTATAGTCTTTGTAGGACATGCTTTCCCAATGTTGGTTGAGTGTTCCTTACTTTTAGGTATTCTTTAGGAATTTAGGAGATTAGTAATATGTGCACTCTTTTATTGTCTCTATAGCCTTTTATCCTGGGATTTACGAACAAGTATTGTGGTTTAGCTTGTACATAACCATCCCATTCAGCATAATTTAGTGTTGAACCTGCTTAGCCAAGTTAATATTTACTTCTTTTTGGGTTTTATTGTCAGTTCAAACTTGGTAATTGATAGACCGCTTCAGTGAAGTTGGACCAAAGCATAGCTACTCTGTATCAAAAACATAAGAAGTCTTATTTCCAGATTTACTTATGCATACAGTATTTAGAGCAAATTATTAGGAAAGATATTCCTTTGCAGCTTCATTTTGGTCCTGTTTGTGGTAGAGGTTTTCAAATAGCTAGTGTAAGTTTTATTGGCTGTTAAAGATATTCACTGAGTTATATACTTGAAACAACTGAAATGGAAATATATTTATATATTCACTTTTTCTTTTTTTTTTTTTCTGGGTTCTTTTGCTGTTGTGTTGTTTTTTGCTTACTGTCTGGTTTATAAATGCACATTCTGGTGTTGCATATATACTTTTCAGGCCATATATGCATATTAGGGGTTGCTCATGAAAATGAGCTGTTCATCTGCTCCACTCTGAGCGTTGCACTTGTCCCTTTAAAGTCATCTGTCAAGGAAAGGCCGGATGCTCAAACCACAGGGGACTGCAGGGGATAGTATTGAGACCTGCATGAGGATGAGCACTGAAGGGATGGTACCACTTTCAGCTGCTACAAGCAGCTTCTAGGATCAAGCTGGACCTCAGTTAGGAGTGAAAATAAACATAACCCAGAGTATTAGCCAAAGGTTTTTGGGCTGACTTTAGAAATTTAAATTTAGTCTAGTTGTTTAGAATGACTTCTTCCTCTCATTTCCATCTCTTAAAGGTTAAGGGTACAAAGCTTTCAAAATCAGACACAGTCCTCAGGCTGGAGTCTGCAATCCAGGCAGTCTTTGCCTGTTCACATGGACATTAGCACCAGGTGCAGGTGATAAAGCAGAGCAGTTTTGGATTAGGATAATTGAGATCCCTTATGGCAGTAGCTTAAGCTGAAACATCTCTTAAATGTCTCTCACATATGCTGGAGGGAAACTGTACATGATTGAGGTATCTACTCCCAACTCTTCTCCTTTCTGACACTATATCCCAGTGCAGCCAGGGAAGGTGAAAGGACTGTCATCTCCTGCATGGCCTGAGGGGCTTGCTCTCCTACAGTAGTACTCAGTTCAGCCAGATACTCTAAATATGGCATCAAAATACTAATATTTCTGTTGTGAGCCTTAAGCTTCAGTAAATGCTTTTCTTTCCACAGTGCGTTGTCTGGACAACACCTGGAAAATATTCAGGTTTTCTTTTTATCTTTCTGGAAAGGACAGCCTACATTAACGGCCAAAGCATAATTAATGACGTGAATAATCCAAACTGTTCTTAACAGTCAGTTTGAAGAACAGAAAAAAACTTTATGCTCTAAGGCACTGTGTCTAACATCAGGAAAGTCTTTTTCTCTTTGCTTGAACAGCCGGACTGGGGTATACAAAGCCAGGTGCATAATGCACATCTGAACCTCCCTGGTGTGGGCACACAGTCATTTGAGCACATACCTCAGCCTTTGTGTGAAGTTTAGTCATTAGCAAGTACCTTTAAGTGCAACCATGTGCCTTCAGCACCAAATGCCCAGTATTTTTCAACTGCGACAATACAATTTTTAATACAATGATTTGGGTTGCAAACCACAAAGTTTTAACTTGTGTTTTTAAATGAATCCTGGGAAAATCTCTGCAAGCCAGATCTTCTCTCCAGAAAGTATTTACTGCGTAAAAATGCTGAGCCATTCTCTAGAAGAAATAAGATTGCCATACTTGATCACACTGCAGAGAGAAAGATGCTTCATTGCGCTGTGTGCCTGCAAACATGCTTGTGTTATTTTCCAAGAGGACAAAACCAGCCTAAATAAATGAAGTCTGTTTTTAAGATTGTGGTAGAAGTTTACCATTCTATTTTGAAGTGTTTTGAAAACAAAAGATGGCTGAAGTTCAGTCAGTCTAAATTATAGGACGAGGAAACCCCTGAGTAATCTGTAAAAAACAGCTTTTGCAGCATAACTTGAAGGGGGAATGTGTTAAGCTCTGTTGGACTTAGCAAGGAAGATGAATTCCACAGTGATCCCTTCCCTGAAAGCCTCTTGTCACATACCCTCTTATTTGTATCTTAAAGCTGTCAGCTTGGACACCCCAGTTTGTTGTAATGATAGAAGGAGCAAGACAGTTTCGGGAGAGAAATCCAAAACACTTAGAAGACAGAATGTTGTTGAAAATGTTTCTTTTTCTACTGAGTACTGTTTTCCTGATCAGATAGCAAAATCTGCTAACAAATTTATGTGTTAAAAAGCTTAGAGGGCTCACTTCCTTCTTCTTTTTACTGTCTCCATGTGAGTATCAATCAACTCTGACCCTCAAAGAACTGGCCAGATGAATCTGGTACCGCCCTTTTCATACTAGTCTTGTTTACAGGGAAAAAGTTGGGATTTGCCCCTGCTGTGTCGCTTGATGTGTTTGATACGGAGGCAGATACCTCCTTTGACCATGCTGCTGATGGCCGTGCATGACTGATGGCTGGTTCCAAGCCTCTGTAGTTGGGAAGCAGTTGAGAAATGTGATGACAGTTGCGGGGTGATGGGGTGCAATTGTGTGCACTCCTTCATTGATCAGCAGGCTGGTTTTCCTGTTCTACTCACTTGGCATGGTTTGAGTATTCCCAGCTGAACATAGAGCGCCAATCATGTGCCAAAACAGTTGGATTTCAAGAGCAATCCTATCATGTTTTGTCAAGAACCATAGGGCTTAAGTAGTACTCTTCAGCTAAGCTTTGGAAGCTACATTTTCAGTTGCCCATAATGAAACCACCTCAGTTTGTACAGTATCAAAGCATCTTTTGCTTTAACCACACACCTGTTTTTTGTCATACACTAATCTTCCTTCATAATGTTGCTTTCTTGGAGTTTGTTTGGTGCAGATGGGAACACCCTTGCTGAACCCCACCTCTTCGTTTTGTTTTTTGTGTAATTAATTCTGTAATCTTTAACGTGTGTATCTCCTGCTGAATCCTTCAAACCCAGTTCTGAAATACATAATCTTCACCAGTTTGGCATTGCATTTTCCCCCATCCCTTTAAAAAATATTAAGAGGAAATGGAATGATCTCCCCCTCTCACGGAGACAATCCACTCATTGCTTTGGGGAATAGTTTGGAATAAACGAAGTTTGCACATAAAATTTAACAAGCTAAATAATAGTCCCAGGACTGATTTTTCTTTTTTTTTTTTTTTTTTTTATTTTGTATTCCCTCACGAAGCTTAAAATGAATAATTTGAACTGTCTAGAGTAGTTGTTCTCTTTTTATTCTTACTTAATTTTGGGTTGGTTACAGGCTTTTTTTTTTTTTTCTTCTGTTTTTCAAATACGAAACGAAACACGGGAGGTGGCCCAATGGAATTTTACATAGAAACAAATTCTTCAGCTGGAGGAATCAAACTGATGCACACTAGTGTTGATAATAGGTCAGCTTCCTTGCCTTGGGGTTGGTGAGGCCTGCAGATATTAGAGGCACAATTGTGACCCTCCTGACTGAGGAGGAGGCAAAACATGCTGTTACCAGATCAAAGGGAAAGTTTCTTCACAATCGCTCGGTATGCAAAGTGGCTGGCATCTAGCTGAGAAGGGTTGAGCACTGATTATGCTGATGCAGTCAGAGAAAAATGTAATTTTGCAGAGTCTTGGAAACATGCTGTCTTCTGACCATCAGGACTGGTGATGTGCATCTGCTGGAGAATGTGTAGGGAACATATATGTGGTATCCACAGGCTTGCTGAGGGCTTGGGCTGTTTGTTCTGGTGTCACTTTGCAGGCACAAATTCCAGGACATTTTTGGCGTGTGTGGTGACCATTTGCAACTAGCATTAGCAAAAAAACACACCAAAATTCTCAGTCCTGTGCTTCAGGTCCACAAAAATGAAACCCAAGGAAACAAAGTCTACCTGGGCATAGTTTGGTGGGTAGACTGGGAAAAAAACATGGATTGTTTTCTGAAGGTGTTTTGCTTGGTATTGATAGAGAAAATTGAATTATATCCTAACAAAGTAGCAGTGCTACCTGAGGTTATTTTGTTGGGGGAGGATTAGTACAATATGCTCATACACTTTGCTTTTCTGTTCAGAATATTAGCGTTGTTGTGGCTTTTTGTTTCTCCCTTTCAAAGGAGGAGGTTGACGGAGAGGTTAGACACCAGTTCTGCCTCAGTGATTCATTAAAGTAGAGCTGGAGGAACGGAAGTTGCCCCGTTCAAAGGTGTGGAAAGTGTTTTATTGTTCTGTGTGTTGCTGTGAATGCCAATGATTTTGCAGCTGTGAAAAGGGCTCTTAATGAGTTTCAACATTTTAATGTACTTCAAGTTCCCAATTGTACAAATTTAAGAAGCTTAGCGATTCAGTATCTCCTGAATAATAGCATTTATTTTATACTCTAAATACACTCATACACTCAGGGAAGTCTCAACAATATTGCAGGAAGTCTTGGTAATATTGCAGCTCCTTCAGTGGAATTGGTCCTTTAAAAAACATGCACACACAATTTTTGATTAATGAGCCCTATAATAAATCATTAATCTTTTTTTTTTTGGCTCAAAAAATGATCTGAATAGTTTTCAAAGTAGAAAGTTGTGTGTTTTCCTAAACTGTCTTCATGATACAGTGCTTGCATTTCAAGTCTATCATCTTAAATTTAAAGAAAAAGTAGCCTAACCTAATATTTTTAGAGAAACAAGTCCAACCCTGAAGTACTTAGTTACTAAGAGGCATGTGAAGAAACATCTAGATAGGAATACTTCCTCTTAGAATAATTAAAGCACTGTAAAATGACCATGTAGTAACTGTCCTTCCTGAAGGATCCCAAAGTGCTTTTACACATTTTCTATAGTCAATGTGGGTCATTCACCCATCACTTGAATGAAACCAGTCTTTACTGCCTGCACTAAACAACACATTTTATAGGAAGGAAATCACAAATAACTTGCATTTGAAACTCTGGGGAGAATTTGAGGTAGGCAGATTGTAATTGCCTAACTTGGAACTGAGCCAGAAGACTGTGATTAATATACCCAGGCTGTATTTTAATTGTCCCAACGTAGTCAAGGCCTTGCTTTAAAGTGTGCTTTGTCTCTGAATAGTATTTCTTTTTCTTTGTGTTAATTTTGGAGCTTATAGAATGGGTGGCAGGTTTAGCAGAATTTTTTACTTATATGGGGATCAGCAACATTAGAACAGCACAACACAATTTTCTGTTGTGTATCTCAAGTGACAGAAGCTGGTTATATATTTTGATTTTTCTCCCCGTTTCACCACATGACCTTCTGATTTGGTTGGCTCAAAGTATTTTCCTCACACTTCACAATTTTGAACTCCTCAAATATTTTTATTTCAGGTCTTAGAATCAATAGCAGATTAAATGCAAATGACTCTACTCCCTAACATCAGTTTCTGTGGGAATTGCTTGATCTTTCAAAAGAGTGTAATATCTCAAAAACCTGTGAAAGGCAGCCTAGCAGGTTAAGTTGATTGATCTATAAAAATAGGGTCACATAACTTGAAACTATTTTCCTTAAAAAGCAAACAAGCTGCAGAGGCTGTTGATGCTTTCCTCAGCGGAGCCAGCCTCATCCCCTTCCTGGTGGGGTAAGGCTGGGAAACCTCTGAATGTCAAATCCCATCCTGAGGCTGTTGGATGTGCATCTGTCTGTGACAGTCACTGATCTGCAGATCCACAACTGAGTCAACATCAGCCAGAGACATCACTCAGTGGGATCCAGTGGGTATTTATTTTTCTCTTTGGGAACCTTAGAGTTTTTAAGGAATTTTGTGTAAATATGATCAACTACCTTATTTAGAACACAGGGGTGTTTTTGGTGGTTTGTTGGTTTCGGGTTTTTTATGTCATGTGGCTCACAGAATACATGTAACATTAATTTGTTCTCTTGACAAACTTGAGCTGAGCACAAGTTGAGCTGAGTACAGCAAGCTATCAATCTTGGTGCCTTAGGTTTAGAGTGTTTATGTGGCTTGTAAAAAATGCACACACATCCACAGCTGTATGTGTTTTACTGTGAACCACCAGGAATTGGTACAATCATGATGGGAACTTCACAAGCAAACTATGGAATTGCACAGGCGTCCACTTAAAGGCATTGTGCATGTACATTTCAGTCCTGCCTCCTTTAGGAACAACTGCATTTTACCTCCTCAAAAAGTGGTTGAATTTGTTTCCCAAGTATTGAGTGACTTTCTGCTTATGTCATCAGCTGCTGCTATCAGTACCAGCAAAAACAAGCACTGCCATAAGAAGTGTGCCTTGGATAAAACACTCCCAATTTACATGATAAAGTGGCTCTCTATCATTCTAGTTCTTCACCCTATTGGTGCAGTAATACATAGCTGAGACTTAAGATGTTCAGCATGTAAGCCTTTGGCTTTTTACTAAAGCTTGTTTGAAAACAAGTTGCAAATACAGCACCTGGGACAGGTAATCCAGAAGCCTAAAGTGTTAAGTAGTTGAAGTTCCTTTTTTTAACCCTGTCTATTTAGATATAAAATAGATTTGAAAGACAAAGCAAAATGATTCTGAACATTTAAGGACTAACACAAGAGCCAGATCCTTGTGTTGGATGCTTTTAGAATCCTAGGAGGAGACCCACATCACTCCCTCCACACCCTGGTGCAGATTCTCCTTTGCCTTTAATTCCCAGCCGTCTATGACATCTGAAATTCTTGTAATTCCTTTTCAGTCTGGGACTGAAAGAATGCCTACGTATCCTGTCTCACAGTTTTATTACTGCAGAAAGTTCTTAAGAGTTGCTTGTGATTTATAAGTGAGAAAGAGGATAATAACATCCTTCATTTGCTGGATTGATACATCCTTCACTTTTTATATGAATGGTTTATACACATGTACAAATAAATGTAAAATGTGATTACATGCAGATATATTTAGTCCTACAAGCATACCACCAGCCAAGCCTATTAAGTGGCTGTGTATGGGGATACCTTCTTTGTGTGCACTGTCACTCACACATATGTATGCGTAATTGCAAATTTACCTCCTTTTTTGCAAGTCTGGCTGTAGTCTTCTGCGTCTTTACACTTAGATATCTGTCTACACAGATTGCCAAAATTGAAAGCATGTTTAAAGTGGAATGCACTTTTATGTGTATAATATATATATATTTACATCTATAATATAGAGTTTCATTCCGTTTCTTACACACATCATTCCTATACATATACACACACAGAGGAACACACATATTGATATCTACCTTAGCCACAGCTGAAATACTGTATAGACATAAGAACAGATAAGCACGCGCCACAGAGATCTTGATATTGGAATGCTAGTGCTTTTTCTCGCAGGCTAGCTTAGTACAACACTGCAAATCGTTGACACACAAACAGTAACAGCCACTTGTGTGCCAAACAGAGTGGCCAAGTCCAGATTTATGGAAACAGAAGCAAGGAAAGTTAGAGGGCTTGGAGCATTTCCTTCTCCTCACAGGGACTGGTGACACATACTTGGTTTCAAGCATTGTGCTCTATCTTCAATTTCAACTTGTAGTGTCTTCCAATCTCTGCTATACTGTTCTCTTTTATCACCTTGTGCCATTCCTGTACAGTCTGCCTCCTGGTCTCTCAGTTATTAAGGAGACAAACTGCATGAGCTTTCGCAGGTAGGCACCCTTCATGCAGCAACGCCTCCGAGCTTGTCCTTGCTGCCCTGTGAATAGCCGTGTGGTGCAGAGCTCCTGTCCAGCCACCCCAGTTCTGCTGTGTCTCACCCTCTGACTGCAGACAACTGCATCTGTTATTTCATTTTAAATGCCAGACGTCTTTGCTTAATGGCCTTCTGAAAGCTCTTAATTTCTGACAGAAGTACAGGACACATACACTTTCATGTTAGTTTCTTGAGGGGGAAATTCTTTTTTCTCTCCACAGTAGCACTAGGTTATGGGTCCTCACAGCTCAACTGAATTTGCTTTATAACTCTGTCTTGATCCTTAGCAGCTGGATAGAGATGGACAAGTTGTCCACCTTGCTATACCTATTCTGATTTCAGAGTGGATTTCAGCTTCCTTCTGTGGAAAACCATTTATTTTATCTTTTCTATGTGAATATGCAACGGGAAACTTTTGTTGGCTTGGAAAACAGCTTGGAAAACTTGACACAGCACTCACTGCTCAGATAACTGCACTCTTCTAGCTGATACGAAAGGCAGAAGAAATGAATGAAAGATTTTTACGAATATGCTCATGAAGAACTCATGCTTTCTTGGTTTTGGGAAGTAGAAGAGTTCAGAGACTCCCATCTGGCTTGCTGGCCCACATCTTGTGCTGAGGCTGTGTTTTTTTGTAGATGGAAAAGCACAGTAGAATTCCCACTCCTCTCTGCTTTCATCAACTGGCAAGAAAAAAAAATAGAAGTTTCTTTTGCTGCTCTCTCTTGTCCTTGATTTCCCCCCCAATATTGTTGAGTAATAGGAGTGTTTACTACTCTCCTCTGGCTTTCCTCAAAGTACTAGCTAATTGATAATGCCGCTCGGGTCCCTATTTCCCACCTATACAAAGCATAATATATCCTTAAATAATGCTTTCTTCCCCAGGGGTGCTGGGGTTTTTGTGTCAGGACGCTTTGCTCATCTCCCTCTCCCAAGCAGGCTATGAGGAATGACAGGTGCTCGGCTTCTTTCCCCTACGTTGTCCATCTGAAGACTGATGTGGTGTCTCCTCTTCTGCTTGTCCAATGGCCACTATGGGTTCTTCACTTGCTCAGGTCATTGCTGTGTTTTTCTTGTTTGTTATTTGTAGCCTCTGCTGCTCCCCTGGAGCTGGTCACAGACCAGCTCAGGTTAGCTGAGGCCAGAGCAGTGAGGGAGCTGGTTCCACACCTCTCAGTCCCTGCTTCAGGCTACCTGTTCTCTAGGCTCTGCTTTTTAACATTGAGTGAAGCTGTGGGTCAGTGGACTTCTCTGGCAGTGAAAACATGGTGGGACACTGCCAGCACTGCTGAGACGGCAGCCTGGACAGAATGGGACCGTACCTCCTTGATTTGGCAAAGAAGTGGGAGTTTAGACCCAGCATTAACCCTTTTTCATTGCTTTCTTAATGTTGGCCCCTAATCTCAACTTCATTTAGCAGGGCAATCTCAGAGCAAGAGTTGCTCTCATGAGAGCTGAAGAGAGCACAGGAATCTCATCTGCTTCTGTGCAAGAGGATTCAGCAGCATTTCAACCCTGCCTTTTTTTTCTATTTTAATATCTTTCTTTTAAAATAAAATAAAGTTTCCATTTCTAGACTTCACTTCTTTCTTCATTTTCATCCGTAAAGGTGGAAATTGAGTATTTCAATGACTTTGTGCTAACCATCCACTGGGACCTGTTGACTCAGCACTGGGAATTCCACATGCAGGAAAAAATGTGGTATTGCTGTGTCTGTCATGCTTCTGATCAATAACCATCCCTTGGCACATCTGAAACATGATTTGGTTGCCTTTTTATATCAGAGGCATTTAAGAAAAGCATCAGTATTTCTGTAGTGTCTGTTTTGTGACTTGTGCCTGATCTTAAATGGAAACAGTATTTTTGTCTATGTTAAATACAGATTTCTTAAAATAAACCTGTCACAGCTGTGTTTTATGGTGGGTTTTGTTTTCCTTGAGCAGTATCTATGTTAGATTTTTTTTCCTAAGTTTCTGTAGTAGTTAAAAGAATCCAGACTCCCTGAAAATTGATGCATCCTCAAGGACTAGTAGGTTTCCATTTCTGGCATGTGCATCAAGATGAATAACTGTTCTCTAGCAGTTTGTATGGACTCAGGCTAAGTAGACCTCAACCTTTATCCCAACAGGAATTCCCAGACAAGAAAATTCTGACTTCATTTATGGTTTATAGGAAGTAACATAAAACATGACAAAAGAAAGCAGTCCGTTTTCTTCACAAGAAATCACATGGGATCTGTGTGCTGCTTGAATTCGCCTTTGGGTCAATAGGTCAAATATTAAAAAGCATTATACTGACCCAAAAAGTCCTCTTAAAGCTTCTAATGCTTTCCCAGTGCTGATAATTTACTACCGTTAATAGCTACAGTCTTTTTCCAGTGCAAGTGTAGACAGTTAAATACTATGGCTTTGAATTTTATCTGAAGACATCTGAGTTTCTTGACTTATCCCCAACCTAGAGAATCTTCTGAAGATTAAAAGTGTAAGTTCCTACTGATCTACAGACAGATGCAATATTGATAATAATTTAACCCCATGTGGATATGTAGCATTTCAAATCTATGTTGTCGTCATTTTGCTGACAGCTTTCAAAAGAAAGATTGAAGGCAAACAATATATCCATGATAATAATCAGAAGAGATGCATCCACCTCAGTTTTTGAGTCTTTATTAATCTGAATATATTTCTGAAAATATTTTCCAAATATTTTCTTGATACTGCCAAGTGAGAACAATGAAAAGTTTGTTGTAGAAGTCAGTTAGAGAAGGATCACGCTATCACAGAGCAAGTACTCTGTCATTACAGAGAAGAGCTGCTGGAATTAGTGGACAAAATGTTTGCAAGCCACCCTGGCCAAGTACAGGTTACATGTGCATGAAAACATCTGTAACTTTTGCCTCTGCTGCTTCATTATAACATCCTGTTGTCACTGGAGGATCAGACAGCACAGTCCTCACCTTTACCATGCTCCAATCATTTAGAAAGTCCCAAGACTTCCTTTTCTGAGCTTGAGGAGCACCATGCAGCTCTAACATCTGGCACAGCCTTCACAAAGTATATAGTAAGGGTTAATGCATAGGTTGATTTAAATGCTTTAAATCTACAGTTTGAGGAACCCGCATTTGTCCTTTACAATGCCAGATTTTGTCTGCACTGAGCAAGTGGTATTATTGTGTCCTGAGATAGAACAGAGAGAAAATGATTTATTTTCACTACCGTTTGTAATTCTTTTGGTCTAGTGTTGCTGTCATGAGAACAGAGACATTGTGCTTGAAACTCTGAGGTAAGAAAGTAGCACAGCCTAGTCAGCTTCAGGAATCACCAGCCCATGATCTGGGAGTTGCCACTTTGACTAATGTAGACTAAAATAGTGAGATCTAGAAGTTCTGTAATAATTTTAACCATTTACTCTAGAATCTCCATCACATTCTACACAAATTCAGCTTTTCAGGATCTGTTGTCTTAACTTACCAGATTTCAGCTTATACAAAGGAGAACTGTAGAATGTTTGAAAGAGTGTTATATTGCTTGAGTTCTATCTGGAAACTCTTTGTTTACATCAGGTGTTTGGGAGTATTATGATTTTAAGTAGAGAAAAAAAAAGTCAATTTCTTTTTTAGATATTATTATAACTGGACATTTTTTCACTGAACATTTTGCATGTTAGAAAAACCTGCATTTCAACTAATTAGTATCACTGGCACTTCAGATCTTTGATAAAGAAGTGAAATAAGCAGTGCTACTAAAGATTTACTATTTGTATGTATTAAGCTTTTCAAAATGCCAAATAATCACAAGAATCCATGATAACTGGATGTATTTTGTGCATATTACTAAGAAATTTTTTAAAAAGCACTGTAAGTTAAGCTGTTAATTTAATTTTAGTGATTTAGTTCATATGGCATTTTAGCTCAAATTAGTTTTCTTTCTGCCCTTGCTGATAATGGAAGGTTTAAACTGTGGCCTGTTTACATGTTATGTCCTCTGTAAAGCAAATAATCTTTTCCGTGACCTCTCCTTTCTCTGTTTGTGTAAGTATATATACAAACATACAAATATACCCTTTCTGTGGGACAGTATCATGTAAACCACAATTCAGTGAGAATGCAAATAGTAGGAGTTAAATTGCAAGAATCATTGACTGGGTGCAGGGGCAAAGGACTTGGCTCTTGTCTAAATATCGGTAAGAAAATCCTAGAAAATATACATCAATCTGCATGCCATTAACCTAGTATAGCATAAAGCAAATAAACATACTCGATGCAATATTGTCTAACATGCAATAGGACACTGTGTCTTAATTTCACTAGAACACAGTCAATGACAAACCAAAATAAATAGATAAGGTGTTCAACTTGGATTACAGCTCATCTGGTAAGTCAGCCTTTTGCTTCCAGAGGTCTTCAGAGAGGTTATAATTTAGGGTTCACAGCTAGGAGATTATGTAGCATTTTCAGCGATTGTTATAGACAGCCTTCAGATAATCCGAGGTAATCAATTGATTCTTACTTAACAGCAATATAAATAGCAAAGTGGTCATTAAAACAATTTGAAAGAGAATATGGAGGCAACTGAACACCTTTGAAGTTAAAGTGATGCAATGTTTTTTGCAGTGATTGAGCTGCATTTTTCACTGCAGTGCACTTTTCAAGTTGGAAACTGTGGATTTTTTTTTCTCTAGGAAAATTAGGAATTAAGGAATCTAAAAATCTCACTTCATAATGACAGCAGTATGAAAAATAGGGGTTTATATCAATCTGTCATAATTCTGGTTATGATTGTATTTTGTGGAAATGAAAGGAGGTACAGTGAATCTTATACAGTGCTCTGAAGGCAGTGACCATAGCTATTCAAGCCCTAATTTGTGACACAAGACAAAGGGCAAATCAAATCACCATTGTCAGATGAAATACATAATGGAAGATTCTACAGCATCTCTGCACTGGACAGACCAATAGAGATTTGGTTCCAGCAATGTTTTGCCTTAGCAAATGCTGTACTGTCCATAAGCAAACTTAATTAAAAGAAAGCTGAGTCCAGCTTACACAGCATGGCACAACACTCTGATAGTTTGCACAGTGAGAAGACATTCTGGGCGTATATAAGCTGTGTACTCTTCTTAAAGTTCATGGTTTTAATTAAAATAGTACTTATAAATAGTACTTGACTGTGGAGCTGATACAAGTATTTGCAACAAATAATTTCCTGTAATACTTTTGTTCTTTTTCTTTTCATAGGTCATGGGTTTTAAGAATTCCCTTGTTTGCACTTCTTTGACAAAATTTGGTAGAACAAATTTTAGCTTATGCCTTGTTTAAGAAGTAACTGCAAAGTGTTTCAGTGATAGCAGAGGAAGGCTGGGTGCCTGAGTCACATCTCACTTTTCTGATTAGATCATCCCAGGAAAAAAGATTTCTAATGGCAACAGTTCCTTTCTTGGATCATTATGAAGCTTAGAAGTGCTTAAATTTACTTATGCAAAGAACAATACAATACTTTTTAATATCGTTGGGAAAATGCTTGTCTTCAGAATAATACCTGTGAGTATTTTCTGTTTACAAGTGCAGGACCACTGTGCCTTTTCAGAAAGTGTCCTTGTGGTTATTAACATGAAACATGGAGTCAGCACTAAGTCAAAAAGGCACAATGACTACAAGTGAAGTAGATGTACCAGGGTAAAAGAGTATTTACATATTGGAGCCTTTGGAAGGCCATCAAACAACAAACAGATACTTTTAAAGGTACCTAAGACAAAATAAGCTTCTTTTAATACCCCAGTGTCCTCTGCTGTTGAGTATTTGCCCTGAGAAACCTTCAGTGTTTAGACATGGTCTTGGTTGAGGAAATAGCTAGTGCTTCCAACAGTGTCTACTGCAGAGAGCTGCAGAAGGTCTCTTGACAAGGCACCCAGCATAACTTCACCAGTTTCCTTCTACTGTATCTGTTGGATTATCGGTACTTAGTGAACTAATAAAATCAATGTAAAGTTTAACCTTTCTGTACAGTCTTATAAGCCTTTTGGTGTCCCACTCGATGAGAGAGTGAAACCAGCCAGGGATCAATAGTTAACTGGCCATTGATTTAGCTGTCTAGACTGTTAAAAATGTGCCCACACAGAGGTAAGCAAGTGAGCTTGTCAAGGGGAACTGTGGCAGCTGCACTTGATTCATTCTGTTCGCCTCGTGTTACGCAATGGTGGCTTAAAATATGTCATTAACAATTCTGAAAGGCTATATGGTCTGGACCATTGCTATAGCAAGTGATTCATGTGTTTGTTTGTTTGTTACTTCTTTTTGTAAGGGAAGCCATAATGTGAAAAATCCTAGAAAGCAAGGGCTACTATCACTTAATTCAAATCACTGTATCTTCATCAATTCGAAAGACACCACACTGATATATGCAGGCAAGATCCTAGTCCCCAGGCAAGGCACAGAACCACTCCATCCTGGCCGTGCTGTGAAGGACAAAAAGGACTTCCTGCATCACTTCCTTGGTATCAGGAAGTGGTAGAGGTTGGGGTGACTTTTAACTTTCACAGCACCAGTCCATATTCATCCTATCTAACCGTGATAATTAAGTTAGAAGCATCCTGCCATGCTTGGATAGGTCAGTGAAGAGAGAACTTCTCCAAATGTTACTTGCAAACATTAGATACTAGATCTGAAATTAAACACATGAATTAACAAATCCATTAGCTTACTCTGTCTGAAAACCAGGCATCTTTTACGTATTTGCAAAAATATCCCACATTAATGTAAAAAAGCAGCAAGAATAACTGGACGAACAA
This sequence comes from Todiramphus chloris collaris, assembly GCA_025345505.1. NCBI lineage: Eukaryota > Metazoa > Chordata > Aves > Coraciiformes > Alcedinidae > Todiramphus > Todiramphus chloris. Next base: position 11,827,217 of record JANVCC010000019.1, read on the forward strand.
TAGACAACTGGGGTTGAAAACTTTTTGTTCAGATTTTTGGTGTGTGAATCCAATCAAATGCATATCAAATCAGCTTTCAAATGAATGTGTATTTCAGATGTCCTGGAAAGTTCTTACAATCTGCAGTACTAAAAAAGTAAATATTAAATAATAAAACAACAAGAAGAGATATTGAATGTGAATCTACCGGGAGAAAGTATTACATGCTTCCTCTAAATTTTATTTAAGCTCAGTGGCTTGTATAGAATTGAGTTTAGAAATAATCTAATAAAGCCAAGATGAGACTGATGCTACCATACAACTGCAGTTTTCAAAATACTGAGCAAACACTGGAAAATTTATGAAACAGCATATGAATGTTTCCATATAAATGATCTGGTTTCATATAGTGGTGTTCCCCAGGGCTCAGTGCTGGGGCTGGTCCTGTTTAACATCTTTATCAATAATTTGGATGAAGGAACTGCATGTACCCTTAGTAAGTTTGCAGACTACACAAAATTCAGGGGGAGTGTTGATCTGCTTGAGGGTAGGAAGCTCTACAGAGAGATCTGGACAGGTTGGATCAGTGGGTGAAGGTCAATCCTATGAGGTTTAACAAGTCCATGTGCCGGGTCTTGCACTTCAGTCACAACAACCCCAGGCAACACTACAGGCTCAGAGAAGAGTGGCTGGAAAGCTGCCTGGCAGAAAAGCACCTGGGCTACTGATCAGTACCCAGCTGAACATGAGCCAGCAGTGTGCCCAGGTGGCCAGGAAGGCCAGCAGCATCCTGGACTCTAAGAGGAACAGTGTGGCCAGCAGCAAGAAATGATTGTGCCCCTGTAAGCAGCACCAGTGAGGCCAAACCTTGAGTACTGTGTTCAGTTTTGGGCACCACAGTGTAAGAAAGACACTGAGGTGCCGAAGCAGGTACAGAGGACAGCAACGAAGCTGGTATGGGGGTTGGAGAACATGTCTTATGAGAAGAGGCTGAGAGAGCTGGGATTGTTTAGCCTGAAGAGGAGACTGAGAGGAGACCTTATTGCTCTCTACAGCTGCCTGCAAGGAGGTTGTAGTGATGCCAGTGTTGGCCCTTTCTCCCTAGTAACTAACAACAGGACAAGAGGAAATGGCCACAGGTTGCACCAGGAGAAGTTCAGCTTAGATATTGGGAAGAATTTCTGTACTGAAAGAGTAGTTAAGAACTGGAACAGGCTGCCCAGGAAAGTGTTGGAGTCACCATCCTTAGAGGTGTTCAAAAAACACGGGATGTTGTGCTTTGGGACATGGTCTAGTGGTCATGGAGGTGTTGGGTAGACTTGATGATCTCAGAGGTCTTTTCCAACCTTAATGATTCCATGATTCTGTAGATGGTTCCACATAAATTGCTTTTCCCTAAAAACCATAACAATTTTTATATTGAGGGGAGACAGAAGTTCAACCCAGATCTTTAAAAGAGAAGTTACATACATAGCATGAACATCTGTGCAGTGGCCATTGGGCAGAGGTGAACTAGTTGGGGAAAACACTAAGTGAGGGTGGTTTGAACCTGGCTCTAAAATGTTAAGAAAGACAGGGCCATGCTTCTAAAGGTAAGCTGTAATACTGGCCTGTGTCGATGTTAATGTGATGCAGTTCCAATTTATTAAAGATAAGAAAAGCGTATGATCTGTTAATATAAATATTGATTATATATTTAAAAAGAGGAGTTCAGAGTCTCATATTGATCCACATACAAAGTTATATTCCCAGAATATGTTCAGAAGATGGAAAAAGGAATCGTTTGAACTAATAATCAGGGCTTAGCTTCCTAGAGCAAGCAGCTCCAAAGAGAAATAATTTAGGCTGAATAAAAAGAATTGGTACATAAGGTTCTCACATAAACCGAACACACTTGGTTTCCAGCCTTACCGAGAATACAGGAGTATTGAGTTCCTTTTCAGAAAAAAATAATGTAGCCAAAATCTGCCCACCCCTCCCTACACATGTGTCTTTAAAGAATGCATTACTAAATGTACTACGTAAAGAGGATCAACCTCTTCTTGCAACAGCAGGAATTGTCATTTCAGCTTTTTATGCATTGCTTCCAAAGATTGTCTCAAGATGGGAGGCAAAATCCCATTTGAGCTCTGTCCTTTCTTTCAAAAGTGTCTGGGAGTCCAGGAAAGCAAAGAGCAAACTTTTGAGTTCCAGCACACGCTCCACTGGCTTTTATCCACTTCAGATGCTGCCGGTGTAGTGCATTTCAAATCCTATGCATTATAAACTTCTGCCTCCTTGGCATAGACACTGGGAGCTGAGTGACTGGCCCAGTTCTTGCTAAAAGGCAGTGACAAAATTTTCTGGCTGTGTCCCCAGTACAATTGCTCCTGACTGCTGAAGTGCAGAGCCTTGCAGCAGGGTGCCTGCTGCCGAATACTGGAAATGCTCTGAGATAATCGAAAACTTGGGTTTGACCGACTGTTAGTTTGCAGTAGTCACAATTTAAAAAATTCCTGTCTGTGATTTTGACCAGTTTGGGAGTGTCTGTCATGTACACTGCCAAGACAGAATGGCCTAGAGGCCAGAGCAACTGAGGTATTTGGGCTATAATGATGGTAAAACAGGCTGAGGTAGGAGCAAAGGGAGTTGCAAAAAGCCATGCACTTGTCTTGAGAGGAACTTCAATTAGCTTAATTTCTTTTTTTGTTGTTGGCCTATTCTGTGTCACTCTGTGTACCCACATAGATTGGCACACACCAGGACCCCAGAATGAACTCAATCCAGGGTGTGAGACTGTGGCAGGATTTCAGAGGGTTGGGGCTGACTGGATGAGTTTGCTTCAGTTTCTCTGGGGTTGCAGGGCAAATGCAAGCTGTACTTGGACAATGCGACCCTCCTTGTGTTGTCAAATGCGAAATCTTGGGTAAAATGAACTTCAGCAAGGACAGCCAGGAGCAGGTTTTTGAGGGTGCCTTGTGTCTGCACTAGCAAGTCTGCATGCCTTGAGCATGATGCTTTTTGAGCTGGCACACATGGCAGGCTCCACACCTGCCTTCCCACTTCCCAGCAACTTGGCCTGGTCTTATCCCTATTAATAAGCTACATTTGGCATCTGGATGATGAGACCATGAGTCCTGCAACCTTGGGATGTGATTCTTCACTGAAGGCAGAAATCTGACATACAACTATTTAGGTTTATGAAAGGCTAGTCGTTTGCAGAGTGCTTGGACTTATGGTTCTGGTTAGGTCGATCTTGTCAACAAACTGGCACAATTTGAACAATAGGATGCCTGCCTTTCACACTGAAAATCCTCAGCAGTTACAGTGGGCTGGGGAAGCAAGTATGTTGCACGGGAGTTTGGGGAATCTGGGATGAAAAGAATTGGGCAAAACGAGGAGCGTGTGTCAGCACCTCCATGCCGCAGAGGGGATCTCTGCACAACTGCAGTAGATCATGAGGAGCCCTGGTGCCAGAGACTGGGACTGGGGCCTGAGCCTCAGAAAGAGGGGCTTGTGAGGGTAGGTGGCTGTGAGTTCTTGCTGTGTGGTGGCAGGGCAGCTGGGCTCTGCACCACTCCTCTAAAGCCTGCTCAGCTCCAGGCTTCATCACTGGGAAGGCATTTAATCTTGTTTCAGTTTGTGGTGTGAGATATGGCTTCTGTGAGGTGATATTTCTCTGTGAAGGAAAGGAGTATTTCTCTGAATGTTGTATTTATATATTAAGAAAAAATAACATGGATTTTTTTTTTTTGCCTTTCTTAGAAAACATTGTTATGTTGTTGGGGTAGCATGAGTGCCCTTATCTGTGTCTCTCTGCTTGCCGCGCTTGTTTATCACACTGATAATAGATAGACTTACTAAATCCTTGTGAGAGAGTGACTGTGGCCTCCTAGTCTTTCAATCATCCTCAGACTGTAGCTAAACTTTCCACGGATATTTAAAACAACAGCATTTAATCTCTAACACAGTTAAAAGGCTTATGTGTTCCTACTCCAGAAGTGAGACACGCTGGCGGCAGATTTTATTTATTTGCCCCAGTTTGAAAACTGAGTAGTCAAAAGAAAAGTTCTCATTTTAATATTGTGGGACTAAATTGCTTCAGTGAAAGCAAAAACTGTTGTGCAGTTAGATGCATAACTCTGCTTTTTCTTATTTGTCTGTCCTTTGGATATGAGGATCTCATCTGCATATTTTTTCTCAATATTGACAAGGAGTGTCGGTCCATGAGCACTGATTGGTTGAGTAATGAAGGTCCTTAACCAATCAACGGGTAGAGGTTTGCATAATAATGTGATTATTTCTGAAAAGCTGTGCCATTTGGGATTTCTGCTTTGATTTGCGTCTGTAATGCCTCTGCTTTAACTGCCTCCATTGCCTGCATTTTCAAAGTACTTAGTAACAATGAGCATGATTCCTAACTCCTATATCATTCCTTTTTTTTTTAATGTTGCCTGTGGGAAGGGAGGGGGATAGACGGTGGGAAGTGGCAAGCGGTAAAACTTAAATAGTTTGCACATAGAAAAGGGGCAAAATATAGACAAAAAAAAAGGAGAAAGAAAATGTTTGTTTCCTTTGTTTGCTTGTTTTTCCCAAAGCAAAAAGTGTGATCTGAAGCTCGTATTTGTCTTCCTTCCCTCCAGGACTGTGCATGATTTTCCTTGCATTGTTGATACTGTACCAGTTCTGACCCCTCACTAATATCTTTTGGTTATTGGAGAGGAACTAGCTTTTGGATTCATATGAATGCGAATTGAAGTGAGAGAAAGGAAGATGACTGCAGGGAAAGATGACGGGAAAGGGAAAGAATGTTTTTTCTAGATTTGGGGTTTGTAACTTCAGTTCAATTTGCAGTAAGTTCACTATTCATGTGTGTGGTTTTTCTCTCCTCTGCCCCCTACTATAAGGCACTGTGTATATTTTTATGAAAATGTGCCTTTATTGACATTTGTCCCTGTATTTCTGTTTTGTAAGAGAGTGGGGAATTCAACATGCATGGTAACATGTTGTTTTGTAGGATAATGGGTCTGGAGATGCAAAGCTAGAATGCAGTGGGCATTAAGCAGTATATCCAAGGTCAAGTGTTCACAGCTCTTAGGCCAGAATACAAATTATGCAGTAAAACGGTAGTACATGCCTCCTGATTTTGGACCTTTTGGGGTATCCATTTGCAGCTTTTCTTCTCATCCAAAAGCACTAAAATTTCCCGTGTGTCTTGGTTAAGGGCAGCTGAAAACTTTGGCTTCTGATTCTGATGTATAGTTATGCTAGACTCTGCTTAGTCATTCTTGTCCCTGCAATGATGGGAGTGTGTGAATCACGACTTCAAATGATTTTTGCTTCCATTTACAAGGCCTTGAGTGTGCAAGGCAGTGATGGAGCAGAGATCCCGGTTCTGTCCTGTCTTCATACATCTTCTAGAAATAGGGTGTTTGATAAAACACATCTGCACTGTTTAATGGAGAGTAATTTCAAACTAGTATAGTTAAACCAGGTGAGATGACTGCAAGACTGTGTGTAATTTCTTCAGTGTAAGGTTGTGGTGTTGCTGCAAGATTATTAATCTGGTTTTAGGACGCCTCATAGCAAGAAAAGGTAACACTCTTGCCATAAAAATCTCAGTGTTGTACAAGTAGAAATTAATTCTGCCCATTAAAATGTGTAATGAAAAAACCCTCTAAAAATCTGTCTCAAAAGACTTTGTCAGGTCAGGTATTATCTGGCTTACTGCACAACATAAAGCTTGTATCTTATATTTTTGATTATTAAGCATTAGGTAACCATGTAGCCATGCCTGAGCCCAATCAGGTTTTACTAACAGGTGATCAAGTATTATGTAAAGCTCATATGAACGAAAATGGAACCAGATCTGTGAAAATTTGCAGAATCTTAACTGATTTAAGTGTAATCAAAACCTGGTTGTCTGTAGCAAGGATTTGTACTTACTGCTTTAATACACTTCTTTTACATATGGCATCTATGCCTCTTTCATGTTTCTTTGCAGTAGTTTGACATGCAAAAAGAGAAGGTGGAATGGTTGCCAAAATGGAAAGTCTAGCCTAAAAATCCAAAACAGAACAAGAAAGATGCTTTGAATTTGTTTTCTCAATTATTCATACCGCAGTCTTTATTTTATAAGATATTTTACTGCAGTCTGAGAATAAATATGTGACAATCTCACCAGGACCTTAGCCTGAACTCCAGAACTCCCCTCCGCCCACTTAGGTCTTGTTGCACATTACCAACCAACACTCTTCTGATGGGGAAAAAAGGACAAGATACTATGGGAAGTGTTCTGTATTTTCTACCAACCATGCTCATGATGAACAGGTTGAATGGGAAGTCTGCAGGCTGGAAAGCACATCTGCTTAAAACGTGTTGAGTTTTCTTTCTTTATATATGTTAACAGTGGGCACATTTGTGGAAATTATGTTTTCTTCACAATCTGTTTGCTAAATTAGGACACAAACCCAAGAACACTTATGCATGAGAGTAATTTTCTATAAATGAGTAGTGTCACTGAGTTCAGTAAGAATAGTCACGCACAGAATTAAGCACATGCATGAGAGTTTGCAGAAATTTGGCAAGTATGTTGTCTTCATGAACAGATTGCCCAGCTTTGCTTCTAATTCAGCTATAAATTCTTGGCTTGGTCCTATTTTAAGTAGCCCTTGTTGTATGAGCCATAAGCTATTCTATTGTGCTAAGCCTAACTGATGTTATTTCTCTTATTCTGTCATAGCAACAAGAACAAGATCCCACAAATCTATACATCTCAAATTTACCTGTTTCCATGGATGAGCAGGAACTGGAGAATATGCTGAAACCCTTTGGACATGTCATTTCCACCAGAATATTAAGAGATGCTAACGGAGTCAGCAGAGGAGTCGGCTTTGCCAGGTGAAACATTTACGCTTGATTCATGCACAGTTTTTGGCTTTGGTCCTTTCCAAATGCTGTCTGCTCCGTAACTCTGAAGCCTAATAGCTATGGAAAATGCAGAGCTGCACCTTTATCAGATTGTGTGTCTGTTCTTTCCACTGAGCTGAAGGATGCCAATGCAGAAGGATGTTAATTTCATTGCTGTAAAACATATTTCAACGTGTGTAAGGATCTGTAAATAAAAGTCACTAGGAATAGTGAGATATCCATGCAGTATCAAGCCTGGATAATAATAAATGTCCCACAGTCAAAAGTACACAGTTGGTGAAGAAGCTGTTTAAATGTTTAGCAAAGACTTTGCAACAGGAAAAGGTAAATTTAGCAGTTAGAATAGCAAATGGGATGAACTATAACTGAAGAAACATGGCTTCCTTGATAACTGCAGGGAAGTCAAGCCTGTGAGAAGAGAGTAGGAAGAAACATTTGCATATAACAAGCCCTGTCAGAGTATTCAGATACTTTAGACAGAATGGGCAACATATTATTACCATGTACTTCATTGTCAGTACATATACACAAGATCCCAGGGAACATTTACATAGATTTTCTTCAGCTTGAAATATTCTTAAATCAAGCAGTTTTCTTTTGAAAGACCAAGGAATAGAGAGCTATATATAGAAAGGTATTGAAGAAGTCAGAAATTTGCAATTATGCTGTAAATCAGTCTTCTTCAAAAGAAAAAGAAAAAAAAACCCCAAATTATTGTTTCTACAGAATATTCATAACATTGTGCTTTGTAGAGAAGGCAGAATGACTTAGCCATCTTGCACTTTTCTTTGAAATACACTATCTCTTGTTATATCATGGCACTTCTGTTAATGTCATAACACCACTGAGTGAAATGAGGTACAGTATGATAAAAAGATAGCTTGCAAGATAAGTGACACTGTAGCGTTACCTTTGTCCTTGATGTGAAAGAGCATCATGCACAAAGAATGTTAAGATAATATTGGCTGAATTCAAATGAGAAAAGACAAAACATTTATGCTCAAAGATGACACACTGTTCCTTCAGCATCTTTGCAATTATGACATTTTCAAGCTCACTAAATATAGTGTAACTCCTGGATAAACTTGTATTTTAAAAAATTGACTTTGTGGAAATGTATTTAATTATGTAACATATTTCAAGAAACCTTTAGTGGTCTAACATAAAGGTTGTGTAACTCACCATGCAGACAACAGAGGTGTAAAACCTTTGTTCCATTAAAGTATACAGCAGATCTCCCACTGACTTGAATGAGGCCAGTTAATCCAGGAATTTAGAACTATAGTCGAATGCTGATTCTTTTCCTTGCAGAATTATCAATATAAGATTTAATGACATCACCACCTGACCCTTTTTTTCTAATAAAATGCTATTTTGTATCTTTTTCCTGCATGTCAATCCAAACAGATTAATTTGCTTAGCTTTGCTTGTAGTCATGAAGGTTTTGTTCTGGTGTACCTACAAGTGCGAGCACTGCTGAGTACAGGACAGGTAGGGAATGGCAGCTGTATTTCAGTCCAGACAGGATTTCAGAAGTTCAGATCAGCAACCTATGTGGTGGTTCTGGCTATTCTACCTTCTGAACTGTGGCCTATTATCTCAGTATATCTTGCCTGCCTGTGGAATGTACCATGCTGTTTAGCATAGCTCTTAAAAAGAGACACAGAAGCACAGTAGAAAAAGTTGACTTTGCATACACTAAAATGATGCAGCATCCAGCAATTTTGAAATTTGATGCTTCAAAGTTATTAATTAAGTGGTATGATGGTTGAAATCAATTTTTTGATTCTGCCCAATTATGTGCATAGTCAATCTCAAATTAAGTATATTCAAAAAGAAATAGTAACAAAAGACTTTCAGTAGACAGCTATTGTCAGATTTTTCTCCTAAATGAGTATGATTATCAGTTTTATAGTACTGCAGGTGGCTACTTAATCATGTATAACATGGGTAACTTGAAATGTTCTTGCATCCGAATTATCTGAGTAGTATCTGGCCACAATAGAGTTCTACCTCCTTTAATGCATGCACTTACAAAGCTAACTTGCTTTTTTAAGCCATGAAAATCTTCCCTCTGTTTTGTGTCCCTCAAAAGCAACCGAACATTTCACCATGGCTTGAACCCAACTGTACCTCGGTATGCCCCAGGGGAGATTTTGGGGAGGAGAGTTATGAGCAAGGGGCCAGAGAAGGGAAGCTTTAGACTCCAAATGTGGCTTTGCAGAAGTCCATGCAGTTGAAAGGGAATTGCCATAGCTTCTGGACACCTGCTTTTTCCTTGGCCCTAGCCTGTGCTTAGTACTTGAAAATCATGGTACTTGGCTCCAGGCTTTCTGTGAAAGCTGGAATTCTTCAGGGCTCATGTTGCTGTTGTCATTTGGCAGTGTGGGGTTTCTGCTGACACCAGCAAGCAGAAGCTGGGACTAAACACGGCCTATCATATAGCAGAAGGAGAGGAAAGAAATACTTACTAGAAGTAAGGAATTGAAAAAAGGAGGCATTACAGATGAGAACCTTTTAGTTCAATCTGTCAGGAGACTGCATGTTGAAAGAGAATGATGCAGTGTTGCCCTCACACAGGATTTTATCACAAGACTTCAAATCGTAGGTGTTTCTCTCAAATCCCTGTTGCTGTGAGTGATCTAATGACTTCAGCATCTGATCCTTCATTGTATAAGTCTAAGTGTAACAGAAGCATAGTCCTTCATCCTCCAAAAGAAGGAAAGGAAAAAAAGCCACAGAAAATGGATTTGAATACTTTTTCCAATATATAATTTTAAAGGTGATCGCTTATGATTTGAGTTTTGCAAACAGCACATAGCCATGTTGGTAGTGGTGTAAGTAGATCAGAGGTAGTGAGTAAGTGAGAAGGTCTTTGAGTGAGGTTGGAATTACTGGATTGGAAAAGGTACTGAGAGCTCAGAGGGAAATATTTAACTTCATACTGAAGATGTATTGTCACTTTTAAAGGTGTAACTGTATGTGTTGGAAGAACTGTCTTTCCATAAAGAGAGATCCAGATGTTAAGGTGGAAGAAGATAAAGAAATAAGACAGTCATTGTGGAGCCAAAGCAGTGATGCTGTTTTGCAAAATGAAAGGGGGTATATTTAAAGGAGATTTCTGAGGATCAGTGGTGATGCTGCTTTGGAGGCAGAGAAGTGTCAGCAGCACCAAGGGATAATGAAAATCCAAGCAGTTTAAGGATGCATTCATGAAGAGGGGAAATGCTTTGTTCTTCCTTATTCAAGGGTTTAATTGAAGGTAATTGAAAAGGTGCTACAAATTTAGCTTGAACAAATCCATCATCTGGGATGGTAGTGCAGGCTCTTAGATATTACAAGGATCATTCCTACTTTCAGTCAAAAGAATGATCAGGGATATACCTTGGGGAGGGACTTACTGATTCCACTGAATCAATGAAATAAAAATTGCATTTTATAACCCCACAGTAAAATACTATTCAAGAATTATTTAGTGTCCTCCCTATAGAGATAGTAATTTTAATAATACTGTACATACATGTACCACACTCAGCTGAACAGCAGAGCAAGCATTTTATAGGTCATTTTAAATGATAAAGTGCAAAGAAAGAGTTAGAAACCACTAAGTTTTTTATTCTGTTTGCTGTCTTGTAACTTAAAACGACCTTGCAAGATTCATCCCCCAAGCAACATTTTACAACAAAGTCATAAGCCTCTGAAAACAGAAATTTATGATGGAAATGCTGACAGTCAGACAGTCAAGTATTGCAGTGCTGGCAGGCAGCAGTATAATACTTAACCTGAGACTGTGAAGACAGTAGCATAAATCAGACTGGATCTAGGTGGAAATGAGTGTGTGTTCATGCTATTCTTTTCCAGTAGCGTGAGAAAATTTGTCCAGCACAAACTGTCATAAAAGAATGTTATGATGCTGTTCCCAGAAAATGACCAAAGTCAAGAGATTCTCAATTAGCCGTCTCTGTCATCTCAGAGCAAAAGGAAATAGCAAGGACATGTTTCCATTCCTTTTTGAGAGAGCTAGAGGGATCTGTAGTGATGCATTTACCCATTCTGTTCTTGGGAGTTTGGGCTTCATCCTTGTCTTTTTCCTACCTTGTTATTTTGGAAGAGCTTCTGATGAGATGCTTTTCTCTGCCTGCATAAGTTTTTTATTAATCTTATCTCCTGTTTGTCTATGTTTTACATGTCTTAAAATTTAGTCTTTGGAAACAGTACTCAAGTCAGCAACTGAAAAGGAGCAATAGAAAACAGGAAGCAAGATTTTGAGCCTGAGCAGGATCATTATTCTATTTATAGTTTTGTATGGATTTCAGTAGAAATGGATGTGCTCCAGTTTCCACTGAAGCAAAATGAGAGAGCCAGACCTTTGACTTGTCTGTTCTTTTCCTCAAAGGAAGCTGTGCATCTTTTAGGGTTTTTGAGGATAACATAGGTGCCATTAGTTACGTTGGATTTCTTCTGAAACAGAGGTTTCTCTATGAGAGCACTGTAGCTCTGTGCAGAAATACTCGGGCAGCTCAGAATGGTCACCTTGGCATAATGGACATGCTGCAAGATATAGTATGGACCATATACCCAGAAAATAGGAGCCTGTTCTGTTATCACTGGAGTGGTTTCTGCAGACTTTGTATGTTCATCTGATATAGTAAACAACCTCCTGTTGTTCATGAACAGGATAGAACATGAAGAATATACAGGCAAGACATGTTGGGAAAAGATATGAATGATGAGGAGAACTTGAGAAAATTAATCTCTTCCTAGGCTGTAAATGACAAAGGGAACAGTTTTCCCAGCATAAAATGGTTCCAAAACAAAAAGCACAAACATCTTGAAGCAAAGTCTTAGCATCTGAAAAGTTGGAGACATTAAGATATCTGTCAATTACAGAAGAGAAGACAATTACAAGTTGCAGCCATGTCACGATCTTAGAATGCCTGAAATTAAATTAGCAAAATAAATTAATGAAATTAGTGCACACATTGTCATAGAAGGATGAAGAGTAGAACCCAAGGAGATGCTAAGAAGCCTCATACTAATCAAGCCTTTCTTGTAACTTGAGAGTATTTAAGACCTGAAGACAATTTTTCCTGACTTCTTTTATATCACAGGCAGTGTAAGTACTCCTAGTTACCTAATATGAAGATAAAAATTCTCTTTTCCTAAAATACAACTTTCAAAAGTGATTTGAAGACATCAACAAGGAAAAAAAACCCACAGAAAAAAAAAACAAGAAACCACAAAAACCCCAAGTCTTTTCTATCGTGTGCCAGTGGATCATCTTCCTTGTAGTTAAATGTTTCAAATTTATCTGGTTCTTGTCAAAACTTTCTCAGAAGGATTAAAGAACTGCCCACTACCTAGTTTATTCTCCTTGCAAATGTACTTAAACACTGCTCTCAGACTGCCCTTCCAGTCATCTTTTTGATATGCGAGAGAAATTGAGTTCTCTGGTCTGTATTCTAGCTATGGCCTTGGTTCTTTGGACTCCTCCACTCTATATTATTGCTGCTACTTATCTACATCTGTCTTTTCAAAATACCCTGAAGAGTAAAGAAACATTGCCACCCAAGATTTATTATTCCTGCTCTTAAAATACGAGAAAATAACAATACTCATATGCTGATCATCACAGAAATGTGGTAATAACAATTTAATCTTTAAATATTTAGATACATAAAAATGTAGTCCTGATTCTCATTCACATTATTATTATTATTATTATTATTATATTAAGCAAAGTGACTACAGGGTATATGCAAGCGAAAACCACACCTTACTCCCTGGTAATTGCTACTAAATAAGATACTAACTATTTCTTATGTAATAATTATGTAATCATCACATTATTCCTTGTATATAAATTCCATTGTTTCTTGACACTGAATCAATCTTTATAATGTAAGAGCTTTAGTTTTTAAAAAAATCCTTTTCCTTTTTTTTTTTGGTGGTAAAAGTTCCCTATTGCTTATAACAACACACAAAGACTACTTTGGAGCCACTGTGGTCTGTAGAGAGAGTAATGATCTAAATGATCTAAAATAAATATTTAATAGCAATTCTGGAACAATAAATCATTTGGTTGTGATACTTGCCTAAGGACCCCCAAAATTTTTTTTCTTTTACGAATCATATTGAAAGACCTTGAATTTGCAAACTATGGCTAGGGGGAAAAAAAAAAAATCATAAAAACAGTCTTACTTTTCAGATTTTTAGAAATTCATCTCCTTTCTTATTGCATGGAATATAGGCAGTCTAGTTACTTATATTGCATTTAGGAACTTTACAACTTAGTTTCCAGAACCTGGAGAGATATACAGGTGCAAGTAAATTCTCATAATTTTGTTAATTTGTTTGGCTAAGATCATTATCTGTACTTCAAAAAATATTGTAAGAATATGGCCCATGGCTTTGATAATTTTTTTTCTGCAGTGCATTACCTGATTTAGAGTAATACTCAGACGCATTACAGTTACGTCCAAATTATATCTAAACATGAATTATTATCTTAGATCCTCTTATGTTCAGCACCAAAACCATGTTGTCAAAGGGAGTTTGAAAATGGTACTTCATGAATTATTTGTTCAGAAGCAAGTTTTTATTATCATGTCAAGCCAATGTCCTCCCCTTACCAGCAGGAGAGTTGAATATCTATATCCTTCAGTAGAAGGCTTTGAAGCATGTAAGATCTTCATTTTTCTACAGAATATTATCATTTGCCACATTTTTGTTCTATCAATTACAAAAACAAACAAAAAAACTAACAATAAAAAAGTGGATTTGGGTGCTCTTCCCCCGAGTTTACCTGTGCTCTGATGACATTCTTTTATGGAAAACCTGTCCCCTGGATGCTAACTTTTAACATTTAAGTTCTGTGTTAGTGATATTTTTATTAAGTACCAATCTCAGATCAATGTTTTGAAACATTTCTGTCTCAGATGAGGAGAATAGATTAATGACAAAAAGCATATTTTGTCCATCTCTTCCAAGTTTTTAAACACATTCTACAATAGAGGAGTGCCACAGCTTTCTGAAGAAAAAGTAGTTAGAATTTATTAGTGTGGACATAAGAAAAGTGTATTTTTTGGGTGTCTTCCTGGGTATGCCTAGTCTGTACAGCTACAACAAAATGAGGATGAGGAATGTCTGAATTGATGTGTACAGATAGGTTCAGCTCATGGGTAGGTGCCTGCCATAGACATTGCCACCTAAGTGGTTGATGTTGATTGGAGTTTTAAGTAATCTACAACTGGGGTATTGTGATGACAAGTGTCAGGCAGTTTTAACATTGTATCTGATTGCTCTATACTCCTCATTATTCCCAGTCAGTCACTAAGCTAATCATCCTGAAGAACACAATTTGAAATGGTTATTTCTAAAAAAATGGTATTGTGGACCAATGAAAATTATAATTCATACTTAGGCGGCTCTGGGATAGATGCCATCCTAACTAGTAAGTTGCTGCCTGGCAAGGCTAGGCATGGCCAGGGAGAAGGACTACCCCACAGGCATATGTTGCAAAAGCCACGGAGGAACTCAGGTAGGGGAGACAAGGGATGGATGCAGTAGTTACTCAGCAACACTTCTGAAGGGAACATGTATAGATGGCTTTGTCTATTGTGCTGTCTTTTCAAACAGGGTCGATAATGCCAGTGTCGGTTTCAAGTGAAGCGTGTGCCAGATTACAGATAGCTTGCAATGGCATTTGAGAGCTGTTAATTGTGAAACTTGAGAAGAAAATGTGCACGTTCTTTTTCAGAGTGCTATTCGAGCGATGGCCTTTTTATCCCAGAGCACTGTGGGTTTCACTTTTATTCTCTTCCCACATAAAATGCATGAAGTGCACTCAGTCTCTTTCACTTGGCAGCTTATATATTGCATTCTTTGCAGGGACTGCTTTGGCTTGTTAAAATGTACCCCATGTATTAAAATGAAATTGTCACTGCTGTGTGGTGCAACATAACACGGTTTGACACCAAACGCCTGAAGCTACAGAAAAAAAGACTTTTATTGCATTTATTCTTTCAAAGACAAGAGTCTCTAAAGGCTCAGTACAGGCATTCACTTAGTTAAATCTGAATGAAGCCAAAGTGAACAATCTAAGTTACTGTCTTTGCACTTGTAGAAATGGCCCAGCCCACATGATATACAATGATACAACCTAGAAAGGACAATTTTTATTGATTCCACCTGAAAAAAAAGCTACAAAAGACTTTGACTTGCTTGGAGAATTAATCAGGCAATCAGGATTTTTATTTTATTTTTATTTGGTGGTGGTGAGGTAGTCCTTTGAACTCTGGCAAGCTTATACCCTGGGAGACAAACTGCTCCTCTGTGTGAACCACTCTTGCCCAAACCTGTGTAACAGGAAGTGTGGATAAATTAACTTCAAAAAGATCTAGACTGGTGAGAAGTGAACAATATTTATGTCACTGGAATTATTTTGTGGACAGTACCTCAAGGTAAGCGCTGGTGCATTGAAAGAGCATTGAACATGGGTTTTAAACACAATTTTCCAAAGAAAAATAGAAGCAGTATGATTTTTCTTTTTGCTTGCTTATTAGTTTCTCATCTCTGTCTTTCCTCTTTTCGAAGTTTCTATACCCACTCTGTAGCAAAGTAAGTTGTTCTCTGGACTAGTGTGCAGTCAGTTTACAAGACCTGAAGGAATGGTGAATTCCCAGATATGGTATAACCATGGTTTGAGTTTTGACTAGTAGCTTTGTATTCTTTACAGTTCCTTCGATAATATATGTACCAGTTCACTGTTAGTGCTTTAATGTCTCAATGCTGAAAGTTATCTTGAGATCATATGAGATGAACAAACAGTAAGGCATTTAACCTGCCAGTATTACATGTGAATTACTGCCTTCACCCAAGACTTGGCTTTATGTTATAATAGGCAGATATGCATTGTTTTGGGTTTTGCTATACAGTCTGTGAGTTATTTTTTTTAACACTGCAATCCTGTGGTTTCTTCTCCAAATTCTGAGGGGTTTTGGCTTCCCCCCCTCTCCCCCCTCCCCCCTGCCCTGTATGCAGTTATTTTGGGTGCATAAGGAATCTAGAAACAGATCCTTTGCCTTTCCAAGCAGTGTGTGAGAACATAAAGAATGTCCTTGTTCAGGGTGATCCCCCAGAGCCAAAAGGGTACTACTGTTCATTGACACTGCTGCGGCACACACACAGCAGGGAGTACAGCTGCAGGCTTTGAGGGTGGTAGGTCTTCCTCACAAGCCACACCATATCCTAATGAGCTCAACCAGTTTCTGTGCAGAAATCAGCAAGAACAGCTTTGAAGATTTCTCCCAGCATCTGTGCTTGTCCCCTTTTTCTCCTTTTGCTTTTTGTATTTGCTGACTGAGCACTTTCTTAACAGTCTAGTAACACATATTGCCTCTACCCCCATCCCACTCTGTTCTCTTTTCCAGAATGGAGTCTACAGAAAAATGTGAAGTAGTAATTCAACATTTTAATGGCAAATATCTGAAAACCCCACCCGGCCTACCAGGTAAGTCTAGCCATCATTATGAATTTAAAATTCACTGATGAGTTTATAATACAGAAATGCTGGAGTTTATTTTGAGTGTGGCTTATATTACTGGCCCTGCTAAGAGGGCATTATGACTTCCCTGGTTGAAGGCTATCCCTTATGACCCATAGTGACTTCTTCCTTGCCCAAGTTTGTATAATTCAAGCATTTGTGCCTCACAGCAGTAGATTTAAGCACACATAAAAATCATGTCTTACTGCATTTTTTCCTATTCAATGCAAATATTGTGTGTTTTTTCCATTTAGAGCAAAGGTCACATAAGTAAATGTTGGTGCTTTTCTAATAAACTAAGAATATAACTAGATCAGTAACTGCATTATAGGTTATAAAATACCTAGTATTTCAGGTTGTAGTAACTTTGTATTCTTTACAATTACTAGCTAGTTTTGCTGGTTACTGTTTGTAACTGAGGATATTTCAAATATGAAGTGATTTTATACGATTAACGCTTGCGATAACTTAATGGCATTCTGCCATTTTCCGACAGTACCCATAGAATTCATCGGTGTGTCTGTGCCACATCAAAAGCCAAGTTCTAGCCAGTATCATGCTTTAGAACTCTTCATCTGTCATTTATATGGCCATCAGCTGAGCAAAGTTTAACGACCAGTTGCCTGATTTTTAGTGCTTCACAAGACCTCCCTGAGGCCATGAATCTGCAAAGATTTCTCCCTCAGACTACCTGAGAGCTACATTCAATGACCAGAAAATCCTTGCAAGAATTGCATCCTAAGTTATTATCTTTTTTATTTTTATTTGTATTTTTAGACTTCCATTAAACTATTTCCTTTTTTGTTTACTTTCATTAAATTCCTCCTTATTCATTGCCTAGTTCTTTATACAGACGATGCACTAAATACTCTAATTAAAAGAGAGCCATCTGCACAGCTACAGTGTACAGTAATTGAATGCCGCATTGTACATACAAATTTTTGTGAGATCACCTTCATGAAAGATGATAAAACTTTTAGTACAAGCTGCAAGATTCCATTTTATGGATTTCTTTTTCAAAAGTAGTTGATGACAATTTCCCTCAACACCAACTAATGAAGTACACAACCAACTTTGTGAATTACAACAGACTTGGGCTGCGTAGAACTGTGGGCAAAGTAATATAGGTAGGCACCTTAAGGCTTTGCCATGCCTTTCTGTATACATACATTGAGTTCCAGTAGTAATCTGTTTAATATAACAGCAGCACCCAATGGAAGGAGTGTGAATAGCAAAGAATCAGTAAGTGCAGCTTTGTCATTCTAACCCAGCATGCACCATGGTCACATTCCCAGTTGTGTCAGAGAGGAGTCATCATTTGGGTCAGAAATAAAGCAGAATATTCTTACAGTGCTTTCTTGAGACAAAAAGGCTACATGGTAAAGAATGAAAGCTAGAAGTTGAAATTTTTTTTGTTTTCATTTTTAAATTAGGAATAGGCTGGATATTCAACAGAGAGTCATAGAACAGTTTTGGTTGGAAGGGACCATAAAGGTCATCTAGTTCCAACCCCCCTGCCATGGGCAGGGACACTTTCCACTAGACCAGGTTGCTCAAGGCCCTCTCCAACCTGGCCTTGGATATTTACAGGGAGGGGGCATTCACAACTTGTCTGGGCAACCTGTTCCAGTGTCTCACCATCCTCACTGTAAAGAATTTCTTCCTAATATCTGGTCTAAATCTACCCTCATTCAGCTTAAAGCCATTATCCTATGTCTTACCACAACAAGCCCTTGTAAATAGTCCCTCCCCAGCTTTCCTGTAGATCCCCTTCATGTACTGGAATGCCGCTATAAGGTCTCCCTTGAGCCTTCTCTTCTCCAGGCTGAATAGCCCCAACTTGCAGCCTGTCCCCATAGGGGAGGTACTCCAACCCTCTGATCATCTTTGTGGCCCTCCTCTGGACCCACTCCAACAGTTTGAGGTCCTTCTTGTATTGGAGGCCCCAGAACAGGATGCAGTGCTCAATGCAGGGTCGCACAAGAGCACAGTAGAGGGAGAGAATCACCTCCCTTGACCTGCTGACCACACTTCTTTAGAACAATGTGGGACATCCCAACAGTAGTCCTGATAAGACAGCATTATTACTTACTTTTCTTCCAAGAGATACACTGAAATTGAATTTTAATGGTTATAACTTTTGCTGCTTTCTCAGTTAAAGGACATGAATCAGGTCTTAGTTTCCTAAAGAAGGTGTCCGTGTGGGAAAATTGTCTACTACGAGGGAATCGAATGTACCCTCAGTAAATTTGCAGACGACACAAAATTAAGCGCAAATATCAGTCTGCTTGAGGGTAGGAAGGCTCTGCAGCGGGATCTGGACAGGCTGGAGAGATGGGCTGAGCTCAATTGTATGGAGTTTAATAAAACCAAGTTCCAGGTCACTCACTTCGGTCATAACAACCCCCAGCAACTCTGCAGGCTTGGGGAGGAGTGGCTGGAGAGCTGCCTGGGGAAAAGGACCTGGGGGTGTTGGTCAATAGCCGGCTGAACATGAGCCAGCAGTGTGCCCAGGTGGCCAAGAAGGCCAATGGCATCCTGGCCTGGATCAGAAACGGTGTGACCAGTAGGAGTAGGGAGGTGATCGTACCCCTATACTGGGCACTTGTGAGACTGCACCGTGAGCACTGTGTCCAGTTTTGGTCACCACAGCACAGGAGGGACATCGAGGGGCTGGAGCGAGTGCAGAGGACGGCAACAAAGCTGGTGAAAGGGCTGGAAAGCATGCTCTGTGAAGAGCATCTGAGGGAACTGGGTTTGTTTAGTCTGGAGAAGAGGTGGCTGAGAGGAGACCTTATTGCCCTCTACAACTACCTAAAAGGAGGTTGTAGCGAGGCTGGTGCTGGTCTCTTCTCTCAAGTTAGTAATGATAGGATGAGGGGAAATGGACTCAATTTGCGTCAGAGGAGGTTTAGTTTAGATATTAGGAGGAAATTCTTCACTGAGAGGGTGGTTAGGCACTGGAACAGGCTGCCCAGGGAGGTGGTGGAGTCACCATCCCTGAGGGTGTTTAAAGAACGATTAGATGTGGAGCTTGAGGATATGGTGTAGTGCTTAGAGAAATGCTAGGACAAAGGTTGGACTTGATGACCCTGGAGGTCCTTTCCAGCCATAATGATTCTATGATTCTACTATGTTTCTCTTGATTATTGTGCTCAGATGGCAGTTAGTTACAAGGGTGAGCGGGGAAGAAGCTATTTTAAGAATTTTCATTTACCTGAGTATGATTCAGATGCAGATAAAGCATAATGCAGCTTGGGCAAAGCCACTGAACAAGTAACTGAACAAGTAACTGAACTCACTCAATTACACACTGGATATCTGTAAGATCTCATTTTGTCCTCCATTTTTGGAGGACAGATTCTATATCTCCAAATGCAGATAATTAGAAATTATTGTGGGATATTTGACCCACATAAAACAGAATATTTGTGCCTCATTATCAGAGAAGGGAACTCCTCAAATCCATAATTAAAATACTTTTTTATTCATACCTCTTCTTAAGAAGACAGATGACAAACATGATCATTTGAGCATTAGGGTCAATTTGGGTGATACTGGCCACTCATACTCATTTGATCCAGTGCAAAAAGCACTCAGTCCTAGCTTCTTCTTATGGACATAGATTCCTGTTAGAGCTTCTACTTAGTTCATACATCTGTGCTACAAACCTCTATTTAAGCCTTTCAGCAAAGATAGTAATGTCTTGCCTTATCCCCCTCCTGACAGTTCCTTATCTTCCTGCATGGAGAAGGAAAATCAAGTCTCCTAGTGTACTTGGAAAATCACAATCAGAATCTGAAAATTATCCTCCCAGCATCTCAGTAATTGGTATAGAAAGGAAATAATCTCTCTTTGTTGCTGTGACATCTTTATGGATTTCAGTTAAAAAATGAGGAACCAGAGAACATGAGCAGAAATTTGTTATTAACCTCAACTACAGAAAGACATGAGAAAATTGATCACTTCTTTTAGGGTTAAATTAAATCAATTTGGAATTTCCAACTGAATTTCTTTCAGGTGTAGCAGTGAACTGGAAGTGTTTTACATTTTTGTCCCCATCTCCTCTCACCCAGTCTCTGATGTTCTAGTTCAGGCTTGCTTGCTAATAGGAAGTTGCATGAAGCCATTTGAGAAAGAAGTCAGTCTAGCTGCTGGCCATTTTGTACTACCCTGGTTCCTGAGACAGTGAGATTATGGACCAGACAAATGGTTCTGACAGCTAGCTTCCATCCATACTGTCCTCCCCAGCTGTGTTCCCTGAGATGTGATCCTGGACACAGTGGGATGTATGTGTGGGGGAATACCATGTCTGTTGGATAAAATGTTCACATTTTGTGAGGTCAAGTTACCAAGTCATGATGAAAGAAGGACCGGAGTAGGTAGCTTTCACATGATGATGAACAACCCATCAGAAAGACTGGTCACCATGGCTCTGTTTGTCACAATGAATAAACGATGGACTGTGACCTAGTTATATCCTCACAAAGCCTTATCTCAAACATTCAGTTTGAATACAGAGCTTTTTCATAACTGGAGTTTCTTTGGCAAATGAGATGTATTTTAATTGGATGTAATTTTTTTTGTTGTTGAAAATAAAATGGAAATTACAAGAGAGTTACTGTTGTTTACCTGGCCATTCGAGCCCAACTGGGAGGCACGCATTGAAGCCGACCCAGGCCAACAATACAGCAGGAAAGGGTAAAGCGGTGTTGTGTCTACAAGGCAAGGATTGCATATAGGGCACTCTGGAGGCTCTGTATTCTTTATGTTCTCAACACAGAAATATATCATTCCTTGTTTCACTTTCTAACTTAGACTGCTGTCTGTCATCTCTTAAAAACTGCAGAGCGGAACACTTGCAACTCCAGACCATTCTGCTTCAACCCAGTGACAAAGAAAAGGTTATTTGGTTATTTTCTGGCACTTGAAACACTTTGCTGGTCAGATGTGTAAATTGGCAGTATTGTGTCTCCATTAGTGAATTCTTGTTAAGGGTTTTTCTCTGTCCTAATCCTTGGCTTTGTTCCATTCTAAAGGGAATTGCACTACTCTTCTACTTGCTCAACTAATAAGCATTTCCTGATGTTCAGTCGTAGATACACAATACAAAATAATTAGCTGTCCCATAAATAATTAGTTAATAGCTTTGCATTTCTTCCAGACTGAAACAGTAGAGTTGTCTCCAGAAATCTGCAAACTTTCAGTGCTTGACAAGATCATGTGAACTTCATAAATATTCTGAGTAGCTTTGGGCGATTTTGTTTTGTTTTGGATGGGGTTTTTTTTGGGGGGGGAGGGGGTGTGTTGTGGGTTTTTTTGGGGGGGAGGGGGGTGGGGGCATTTGTTTTTTGTTTTCCCTTCATTAGCACTCTTTTCTGAGATAAATAGACCAGGGCCTACTGGGTATATTTTCTTCCTATAGAGAGTGCAGCCTCACATTAAACTAATTGTATAGACCCCATATTGCCATTCTGAAGGAGAAGTCAGAAACTGAATGCATCAGACTATAGCACTGTATGCCTCCATCAAGATGGAGGTGAAGGGCAGTACTAATGAAGGTATCTCACCCCCAGTTTTTCAGTGCTGCCTCTCTTTTTGTTGGTGAATAGGAGACTTTGTATGAAATCCTGCTGATCTATCACATTTTGTAATCTCTAAATTCAAGTGAAAATTCCTAGCTTTTCTGTCAGTAACAAATTGATTTCTCTTTGGATGGGCAAGCTTAGGTTACAATCTTTGCATAGTTTTTCTTCATTTCCCAGTACCCTTGGATGTCTTTAAAAAAACTTAATTTTCTCTTTCTGAATAAATGCAAAGACAATGAGATCTTACTTTTCTCTCTGGAATTGCACAGGAACATGCCTCAATTGAGGTAATTATTCTCTGCTGATACATCCATTATGCTCCCTCACAGCATTTTCTAGTCATTATAGTACTTCCTAAATTTCATTTGCTTTGTAAATACCTTCAGTTGTCAGAGGACATTGGGCCAATTCCTATCTCAGGGGGATTTTTCAAAAATGAGATGCATGAATGCTACAATGCGTGGTCAAGACTCTTTGTCTTTCATAGTAGCTTTATGAGGCTTTTATTGCTAATTTTAATGCTATGTTACAAATGCCTGAAAAAAAGAAAGAATATGGGGGTACTATTCTTGTGTACATTAAGAACCCCACAAGTAACAAGCGCCTGTAGCATTTCGGGACTGACTTTTTATTAGAGCAGAAACTCTTATATAGAAAGACATTTTCTGCAGCAATGCAGTGTTTGCAAACAGCTCGGATCTTGCTTTAATCATTACCTGCCATGCATTTTTTTCTCTTGAAAGGTCCCAAGCACTGCATTTTTACAGGCTCATTTCACCAGAATGAATGGATCTTTTCTGCCTCTCCCTTAGTGTAAATATTTCTCTTAGGTCATCTCTCAGGTTCTCCAACCTTGGAGTATAAATTCAAATACTTAATCTTTTCTTCAGAGAGGTAGATTTAGAACATGGAATAACAGATTTCAAGCAACATGTTTTGTAGGTAAGTGTGGCTAAAATGCTCGTGAAAAAACAGTGTTCCAGTTAAGGGTTAACTATGCAATCGATAGTAGCAACATTTTCTACTGTTTTTGTTTTCCTCTTCATGGCTGAACAAATAATATCTGAATGAATGAACTTAAAAAGTTTTGTTTGATAACTTTTTAGCCCCTTTCTCTTTGTTTGGTGCTTTATCTTTTTATTTAATTGTCTCTTCATTTATATGCACAAAACACTAAAAAACTCTTCCAAAACTTTATTGTTGATGAGTTTATCTCACTTCAAGGTAAGTAATACGGTACTGTAAATATCTATATCTCTACAGATACCTGAAAGAAGTGAGGTGGGTGTTGGTCTCTAGCGATAGGACAAGAGGAAATAGGTTTAAGCTGTGCCAGGGGAGGTTTAGGCTGGATATTAGGAAACATTTTTATCCTGACAGAGTGGTGAGGCATTGGAGCATGCTGTCCAGGGGGATGGTGGAATCACCATCCCCGGAGGTGTTTAAAAAAGGTCTAGATGTGGCACTTCAGGACATGGTTCAGTGGTCCTAATAATATTTAGTAGATGGTTGGACTTGATGATCTTGAAGGTCATTTCCAACCTTAAGGATTCTATGACTCTATCTTTCTATCTCACTCTATGTATGTATGTGTAGGTATTTGACATTTCAAACAAGACAAAACAGCAGCCAAGGTTAGAAACTGGATATTGGCTTTTAGTTAGCTTAAAACATTTGTTTTAGTGTTACAGAGAACTTAAACTGAATAAAGGGCGTTCTGCTAGGTTTGGCACTGGTAGCACTTGGTGGAGCTCATTTAAAAAGGGGTTATCTTTTATATATTGTTATCCTCAGAAATTATCTTTATTCACAACAAACAAAATCCCTCACTTGTATCCTTTAACATATATGCTGTTAATGTTATCTGAATAATTTATATTGTCTACTTACTAAGTATTCCATTTTGTAAATATATTCATTGTTATCGTCTGGCTGCAGTATATAAATCCTTCCCTGCTCCATCAAAAAATGTGATCCAGTTAATGACCTTTGTGAAAAATAACTGTTTAACAAATTTTCTATTTCTTTGTCCAGTTTCCAATTCCTGGCTGTCATTTTTTTATGGAATTGCTCTTACCTTTCTCTTTCTGTGCTCCATGAATGCACATGCTCAACTCTTTGTTAGCATAAATTTCTTTTACATCTCAAATCCTCTAAACATCCTTTTAAGTTCTCTTGGTTCCCAGTTTTCATCTTTGACAGGTAGTTAAAATCTTTAATTCCTTCTGTTACTGTCCTGCCTAAGTCTTGGTGATGACTACAAGGCCACTGCTTCCTGCTTTGGACCCCAGGTGTTTCCCACATCCTCAGCAGTGTGACAGTGACAGTCCCCAGCTCAGATCTCTTTGACAAAATGCTTAGTGGAGAATACCTCAGTGGTATTCACAACTGTCAGAATACAGTGTCCCTAGGGAAATAGATTTTTATTTTTTTGGACATAATGTGATGGTTAACATCACATAGGCTTTGTAGGAGATGGTCATAAAGATGGCCTTTCTAACCAAGAAGCTACAGATTGGGTGCTGCATTAGCAGAAAATACAAACCCTTTTGCTTATTTTCCCAGTTAGGTCTCTATGACATTGTTTTGTGACTCATGTGGGCTTATGTGGCGTGGCCAACCTCATTATGCTTCATGTTTTGCTCTCCCTTTTAGAGCCATGTCTGTAACACACCACCAGTGGAGGCCTCTGGCTTTGCCCTCTTTCTGGTACTTGGCCAAATATCACTTGTAATTAATCCAGCCTGTACTGACTCTTCAGTAATAGATCTCCAATAGGTCGTGAATTCAACTGAAATCAAGTCTTTCTTGGACTGTCTCCTTCCTTTCAAAGACACTCTTTAAAAGTCAGATGATATTTGTATTTCTTCATGTCATTCTTGAGGATTTCAAATGTTAAGAGTTTTATTTCTGTATCACTGAACAAGACAGGTTTCTCTGTCTTTAGCTCCTTTTTTCTTTGTTTCTCCCATAATTCATTTGTGGAACCTTCATTTGTTCTTGCTGTGCTGGCATTTATACAGATGCTTCTGGTTTCATAGCATGCACTGTAGAGAGTCCAAAGAAGGGGTATAAGGATGATTAAGGGACTGGAGTATCTCTCTTACAAGGAAGGGCTGAGGGACCTTGGGCTGTTTAGCCTGGAGAAGAGAAGGCTAAGAGGGAATCTCATCAATGTTTATAAATACCCAAAGGGTGGGTGAAGAGGATGGGGCCAGTCTCTCTTCAGTGGTGCAATGATAGGACAAGGGGTAACGGGCACAAACTGGAACATGGGAAGTTCCACCTCAACATCAGGAAAAAACCTTTACTGTGAGGGTGGAAAAGCACTAGAACAGGCTGCCCAGAGAGGTGGTGGAATCTCCTTCTGTGGAGACTTTCAAAACCTCCCTGAACATGAACCTCCTCTAGGTGAGCCTGCTTTACCAAGGGGGCTGAATTAGATGATTTCCAGAGGTTCCTTCCAACCCCTACCATTCTGTGATACTGTGGTTTCCATGTCTTGCTGCAAAGATCCATTAAGATTTCCTAGATTTCTTGTATTTTTAAGATTGTATATTCTTTAAAGACAAGGGAAACTTTCTAGAAAAAAAAAAAAAAATCTATCTACTTAAGACCTGGTTTCATTTCCACGTAGCTCAAACAAAGACTTTCTTTTCCTAGGAGGGTGCAGAATTACATGCTTACCCAGTAAACATCAGTAGTTGGTATGTGCTTATTTCTTGGAGAAACATGAGTTGAGCTAATTTGTGTTTCAGATATTAGGGGGGGTCTATCAGTGCTAAATCACATAGTTTGGGCTCATCAGGAAATTTGTGTGAGTGAAGACAGAGTGCTGACATTGTCTAAGGCTTGCTTTTTGAGAAGTATATAAAGATGTTGATGATGAGGAGAGTCTCAAAGATCTGATGTGCTACATATTTATGTCTTGTTTTATTTGAGCTGGTACTGGTCTGTAAGTTCTTATGAAAAGAACCATTTAGTTTTGTATTTTAAATAACCATATTGTGAAATGCTGATTTTTGTCAGCTGGCTGTATAATTAATGAGAAGTTCTTTCACAGTTTTTCTTATTACTTTCTAACTAGAAATAATAAAAAATGCATAAGATCAGTTTGTTTGTGGTATTGCAGTAATTCAGGTGATGATGTATAAATTACTGCAGCTTCTATTAAGACTTTCAGTTATTTTATAAGATTGAAGTTAGAAAACAGTATGACATGTAAATGAGAAAAGATCATTCTTTGTTTGTTTATGTCTCAGTATCACCTGTCATATCTTTCCTAAGATTTCCAGAATTCTGCAACATAAATGAAAAATTATGTTCCCTTCTCACGTAATATCTAGTGGTAATGAACTGTGTCCAGTTTATGTAAACTAATTTTAATGTATACATTTTTTATTTTAAAGTTTTATTTTATTTTGCTGTGAAGAGTGACTATGTAAATCTTCTAATTCAGCAAATCCATTCCCTTTATATGCAATGGCATATCTATTTGCTTAAGAACAAAAAAGACTCTTCTGTGTGTTACTGCTGCATAACCAGCACAGCTGAGAGCATCTGCACTGAATTCTGTTGTGCCTCATACATCAGCAAGAGAAGTGTCGACAAGTTTCTGGTCCAGGGACAGTGCCGTTCCTTGGATGCACTTGTAAAATCCAAGGCAAGGCAGACGAATTGTGCAGGTGTATGGCAGGCAAGATTTATGAGCCGGCAAGATTCACAGCTTGAATTTCAGATTGTTCAGGTCTAAAGGGCTGACAATTTAAAACAAAGTAAAACAAACAAATAAAAACATGCAAACCAGAGCATGAAACAATGTGGAACATTGTGAAGTCATTTGTACACGATTCAGATTTCAGGGAGGAATTCTGCTTTTGCTTCAACTGTGGCCAGCAGTGGCACAACTCCTGTTTCTTCCTCTCCTGCATTACTTTATTAGTCCCTTTAGGACACTTTAAATGATGGAGTACATCTGCTTCACAGGCCCTACTGCTGTGGTATAGTGTTGTCACACCTGAGCCAGCTAGTTTAAAACTCATTTAAAAGGCTGACTTGAGCAACGGTATTAATCTAGCTGAGCACAGACTAACCACTTGAGCTCACAGAGCGTTAGGCTCAGTAATATCCAGCAAGTGGTTTACATGATTTTTTTTTTTAACTAAAGAAAATTATTTCCCTTTCTTCCATTTCACAGAAAAATCCCTCCCTCCCTCCCTTGCTACTTGCTTTCACATTAAACATCTTTACATTTGAAGAATATAGAAGTTTGTCAGAAGTTTCAGTCTGAACCTTTGCCCTGTAAATTCCAGATAACCCGAACAAAAAAGTTTTAATGAAGCTTAACAATGTACAAATAGATTTTTTAGCACCATCGTTTGGGCATTCATGTTTCAGCCAGAAGTGAAAGCCCCTGGGAGTGGACTTTTCAGATGTCCCAGTACAATTGGAGCTTGGATTTTTCATGCATTTTGGAAAATTTGGAACTCAGTAAAAGTCCAGGTGATGTGCACCTGGTCTGCACTGCCAGCAGGGCTCAACTGGGACATGGTGGCTGCTGCCTTCAATCACACTTGGGCAACAGACAGCCTCACAGAGCCCCTCAGCTGTGTTTGCTCCATCACGGCTGGTGTTGAGGGTTTTCTCCAAATGCATTTTTACTGGCAGAGCTTGCAAAGAATTAAGTGGCTTGAAAGAGAGGATATGTTTCTGAACTTCTGAGTGCTTTTCTAAACAGAAGTCAGCCTGCAGGTGTTTGGTGTGTCCTTAAGCATTTTGGCAGAAATTTAATGCTGACACCCTTAGGAAGGACTGTGTAGCAAGAAAGGGAGTATAATGAGAGAGGGAAGGCATATATAATGAAAAAGAAGTATACAGGGCCACTCCTCCCTTCATGGTCTTGCCTTTCTGCCACTTTCCCTCCCCCCCTCCAGAAATAAATCTTTCCCTGACACAAGAGGAGCACTGAGGACTCTTCTGCAGGGCCCTGCTCCCTAGCCCCTCCAGGAGGGTGTGAAGTGGCACGAAGTGTCTGAACTAGCGTTTGAAGATCTTTCCCTTTGTGATTCATCCAGACAGAGTAAGATGAGTGGTATCACAACAGCAATTTCTGTATGTTCTGAGTATCAGGAGTTTCTTGTGTAATTGAAGTCTCACTCTCCCCCTTCTCCTCAGATGGTGCTGCACAACAGAGAAAAGCAATTCAGCCTGAAAGCACTGGGAAATCAGGAAGCTAACATTTTATTTGATTTTTTTAAATTTGTTTTTGTCACAATAATGTCATTATGCTGGTCAGCGGTCCTTGTCAGCTGTAAAAGCCCCTTTTCTTGACCATTTCTGTTAGTATTTCTTGTTTGAATGGCAGCATTTGATCACAAGATCATAGAAAGGTCTTTCCGAGGTTCAATCACTGGAACTTGAAAGAGAGGAAAAACAGCCTATATTTTACTAGGACTGCCTTAGTGTCTATGATGTGTCTGCAACTTACCTTCTACAATATAAAAGACATCAAGAGGGAGGGTAAAGGTGCTGAATGTCTGATTCTACCTTCAACCTTTTTGTTAAAGCTTATTAAACCAGCATTTTATATGTATCTATTCTCCCACTACCCTGTGTATACACTATTTCCAGAATTGCTGCTGTTCAGCAAAGAAAAATAAACTGAAAAATGAGAGAGGAGGGGAAAAAGGAGTAATTTAACTTCTTGATTGCATGGATATGGTACAAGAAGATAGTTTCCAAAGGCTGAGTTTTACAAGCCTTCACATAAGACTTTCAATTTCAGAAAACGCAAGTTTTAACCACAAAAAAACCACAAACAACAACAGACACACAAAAAACCCAAACAAAAACAAAAAAATGTCCCAGTTGTCACAGGTAGCTCTTAAGTTATGGTATTACATTAATGAATACAATCAGCAGCTTCCTCAATAGATTACTGGTTACACTGTTAATTCACTGATTCAGAGCCTTTTTTTCCTCTGGCTTTTTTTCTTCCCCTTCTTTCCCTTGCCCTTTCCTCTTCCCTTTCCCTTTCCTCCCTTTCCTTCTTCCTTTTTCCTTTTTTTCTTTTAATATCCTTTCTTCCTGTCTTTCTTTCCCTCTTAGTGTCTTTCCCTCACCTTCCCCTCCTTCTCTTCTCCCCTTTCAGTGAATACCAGAACTTTGTGATCACACGTGATGTTCTGTAATTCAGAGCTGACACTATAAAATGTCATAAAAATTTAAATTAATAAAATATGACCTAGCAGCTTAGTAACTATGTTCTTCTCCGGATTTCCCCCTCAAAGCTCATCCATTGTAACAGCACCATGAACAAGCACTTGCCCTCCAAAGAGCATTTCCTTCAGGAAATTCTCCATCGGCTTGAGTTTTACATTGCAGTGTAGTGGAAGCCTCAGCATATAGGATTTTCAAAAGAAGCCTGGTAGCATAGGAGTAAATCATAATATATTGTGAAAGTCTTTTACTGATGCAGGAATTGATGTCATTGGTTATTTTCATTTCTAATTTATGTTATTACAAACTAGCCCCAAGGGTGGCTCTAATAGAAATCAGGGAAAAGTGGGCTGGATTATTTAAAATGAGACAGTATTCTCCCTGTGTGTCAACAGCAGCATCAAGAAAATTGCTTTTGCTTTAGGAGACTGTGATTCCAACATGTGTGGTGTGTGGTGGTTGCAAGTTTAGGTTGAGCGGTTTTTCCTTTTCCATATGAGTTATCTATGTTTCAACGTACCACATAGAATGTAAGAAAGAAGAGTTACTAAAAATCCTGAATGCAATTTTTTGTGATTGAGGTAGGCAGTTTGTTGTGTATGTAAATATATGTTTTGTCTGCCTGTAGTTTCAACCATGTACAGTGCATCTCATGATCTCATGGTTTTAGCATATCATCCAAAGTGGGATTTAATTTCAGTGCTAAGAAGATAAAAGCTGTCGATGGGAAAGTAATAGCTCAATATGGAAAATATTGAAGGTACTGAAGAATGTCTGAAGTTTAATTTTAAAGCTTTTTTTTTTCCTCAAGACAATGTTGGCTTTAGAAAAGTAAAGAATATTCAACATGGTTAAAAATGCACATAATGAGAAGAGTGACTCAGGATTCTTCTGATCTTTCATTTCAGAAGGTTTTTTTGGATGTCAGAGTAATGATGTACAGAAGGCTTATTTTGTAAGTGAGCTCCATACTACTCCTCCAGTGTCTGTTTCTAATTTAACATCATGGGCACTTTTTTAAAGTAGTTTGAGTGAGAGGTACATCAGTCCCATTAAACCGCATAGATACTTAGGTATTGTAGTCTTTCAGGCTTAATTGAAACTATCAACCATTAATCAACATTAATATAACCAAGTATATGAAAATTAATAGATGGAGCCAGACTGTCAGACCTGGGAAATAAAACTGTTTCTTTATCCAACAAAAAGAAACCTTGGAAGCTGAAAACTTCTATTTGTCACACAAGAAAGATCAACTCAGGATCAAGAAAAAGATCCACCCTTCCTTTAAGCTAAGAGTTTCAAAAAAATGCTAATCATATTGATTTTGATAGTGTTTTCTGTTCAGCTGATGTCTTTCTCATAGGAAATACATGAGGACCACCAACATACTTCAGACAGATCCCCAAAAAAGAGCAGTCACCACATAATGGTTTTCAGTCACCTTTGAATCGATGGCTAATTTACTATCTCATTAGCTTTTCTCATGCGTCAGATCCTGTACCTAACAGTGAACATGAAAACCTTTCCACCTGACTGCTGCACATCTTATAAGAACAAACACAAACTTAATTCTCTTTATTTTCATGTTTCTAACCTTCTGCAGGGAAAGAGCAATGTAGGCAGAAACTAGCGGTAACTACTGTGCAAAATTGCCATTGTAATTAGCCCTTTTTCCAGGAACACAATGAATCCCAAGCAGTCCAGTCTCAACCTGAAATGTGTAATAGAGCCCTAAGGAGACATCATGAAAGGCTTTAGCTAGCACAAGCACATTTAGTAAAATTAAATGTGGCTGTCAGAACTTACAAACACTCATTCAGAAATCAGAATAACTCAGTTATCTGACACAGCTGATGGATTCCAGCTATGGGTCTATTGACCATCTAAGGGGGACATGGCAGAGAAAGATCAGTCAGGGGAAGAGATGACGCCAGATTACTTAGGTTGTCAATCCCTCCCCCAGACCTATGAGCAGAGAGATCTTTGTTAGGTAGCATAGTGGAAACTCTTTCTGTGAAAGAACCACAGCTATTAGAAATACTATAGGTTTGCTCTTTGTTTTAATCCTCATTGGGTTTTTTTAGTATTTCTTAACGTGCTGCTTTCTTAGTAAGAATAAGTTTAACTTGCACAAGCAACCAAAGAACAGCTGACTGCATCTCACTTTCCTTGCTGCTGAGCACCTTGGAGAGTATCTTGATTAATAAAATGATGGTCCGTCACTCTTTCCTGTTTCCAGGTACGTTTTGTGCAGTGTGTCTTCCCTGCAGCTAACATTGCCTTGCTGTTGCCATCTCTTTTATACCAGCATTTCAGAAATTTCTTCCATGGTTTCTGAGTAGCCTCAGCTGCACTGAAATTCTTGTAAATACAGTCCTGCATCTACGTGTCCTGTGCACTAGATGGGACACCATCTGCATCTTGTCATTTACCCACACCTGAAGAAAGGGGTTTGCCAGATGATGACACAGCACAGATTCTTACACTCTTGGTAGGCAGACTAGGCAACAATGGCAACAATTAGACAGAAGAAACTTCTGTTGTCTGATAACCTCTTTGGTAACAAGTTTTATCTCAGAACCTAAATCTATGTGACAGCTACTCATCTTGGTTTGCCTGTTTTGCTTGGGCTTTTTGATCTCTCATACATGTTGACTTGAATATGCCTTGCATTGTTGATTTTTTTAGATGAAGATACATCCTAACAATCTGGGAATATTTGAGTTGTGGTCCCACCTGCCATGCCAGAATAGTTGGCAAGCCCATTTTTCACCAAAGCTGATTCTCACAGGATTGTGTGTATAGAAACGTAAACATTTGGGGGTTTCTCTTGATTGATAAAGGTTTCTTAGCACATACTTAATAACCCCTACTCAAATTTTAAGAACATGCTTGATTTTTCTCCTGAACAGCAGTGGTCTCCCAAGTCTGAACCTTTTACTTAAGAGTAAAAGAGCAGCTGGGTGAGAAAGCAAACTTCGTTTTATAACATCTGTTAAGGTTTTGAAGGATGGCTTTGAATCTTTTTTCTTAAAATAAAAATAAAGTTAATCCTTTTGGACAGATCAAAATCAATTTATCTGAGTTGTTTGAACAAGCTAAGAACTCCTCTGATCACTGTATTTATAGAGACATATTGAAGCCCAGTTACACTGAAAAAAATTCTGTTCTTTTTATACTTCGAATGCTTTGGACATTTTTGTTTCTTCAATATGCATATCTATTTCCATTACATTCAATGCCCCTAATACTTGAATATCTTACAAATTAATTAACTCAAACGATAATATACTGAGTAATATTTGGCTATTCTTTATGACAGGGAAGGTGAGACCAAAGAAGGGAAGATTTGCTTGTTATCATGTAGAAAGTATGGAGTGCTAAGAATAAGAAAAATAATTAATGTATGGCTTTTCCATATATTTTTTTCACTACTGAATCTCAAAGAAATCTGGTTTTTAATCCTACATCTTAGTTCAAGCTCATTAACTCCTCTTAAAGTCAGTTTGTGTTCATTTTTATGGCTTTGATGGGTTTCATTTTGGTTGCAGAGATTATAAATCTTTTTTCCTATGTAATCCTTTCTAAGGAATTAAGTTTTTCTTTTTTGTTGTTGTTGTTTTAGGGGTTTTTTTTAACACCATGTGATGATTTTTGAGACTGTTTCTGCCTCCATCTTCCATCTGGATACTGCTTTTAATTTGTTAGCATGTGCTTTTGTACTGAAATACCTGTCTCTCAGAATTAGATCTCAGCTGAGGTGGATGGGGAATTGAGCCATGAACATTAACATTCACATGCATCAGCTTGTTTTTACAGGCTTCTGCAATTGAGCTTAGCTCTTAGAAAAGGACTCTCGGGTTCCTTTCAAAGAGGATATCCTTTTGCTCTTGTGGCACTTTAAAGGTCTGTCCCTAATATCTGCCAAATCCAAAATAACAATTCCTTAGGTATTTCCTGTTTTCCCTTGTTAAGAACTCTAAAGCATCTATCAAGTTAAAACAGTTCCTCCTTTTTCATGGTAGCTTTTAAAACTTGAGTCAGTCTTAAAACCAGTCAGTTCTCAGCACATTCCCTTTCATTAGACATCCTTATAGATTTTTCTTTTGCTATTTAGTCTTTAATTTCCCTGTGAGTTGAAATTTTTTTACTGCTTGTTCCCTGTTTGGAATTCTCAAAGCTCTATTCCAGACAAAAAGACAGTCTCTAAAATGCGGAGTCTCCTCCTTTGCCAAAATTAGAAACACGCTTAAAGCTTTTGTTAGATCCTGGTTTTAATTTCCTGATTAAAAGACTTCCCCTCCTTTTTTTTTTTTTTTTCCCCCTAATATCTCCAACCCTCCCCTCCCCTTATTTTCCTTAAAATTGGTTGCTCATTTCTGTGCACAGTAACGTGACAGTTCTGAGAATATCTTTGCGCTTGTAAACTCACAGGGAGAGGATGCTGGGGGAATAGGCACTTAATGGCATCATAGCTGCTTTCCCATGGCCATTACTGCTTGTTTGAGAGAGAAGATTCCAATCTACTCTATTTTTATTCTTTGTTAGGATTATTGCTTTTTTTTCATTGCATGAAAGTAAAAAGGGGCAAGTTTGGCATCTCTGATCACTAGATTGTAAGTAGTATCATTTTAACATTCCAGAGAAAACATTTTCCCACCTGAGACTCTTTCTTTTTACAGAGTCCAATACTCTGGCTGCATTCCTTCAGATATTTCACAAAGGAAGAGTTCAGTGTTTTAATACCAGATTAACTTATTTAAAGATATTTAATGTTACATAGGATTATGGTTTAGAAGGACAATGTGGTAATATACTGAAACTACAACACAAGCATATTATAGCAATTGTTATATACAGTGGAATCACAATAGAAATCCGATTCCCAGGGTCAGTCTCTATGTGCTTCACCATCGTGACACAGAGCATTACTAGTGTCTGGAAAGGAATTTGAGGCTTGAAGCCATCTCAAACTTACTGCTTTTTTCCACCTTTTTTTGTATTAGTTGTCCATATTTTATACTTCACCTGGGCCTGAGACTTGTACATCCTCCATTCTGGTCTGGTTGGCTCAGGAGGCCGTTTGCACCTTGTGAATTAAGTCAGGGAAGTCCATTTACACAAACAAATGCTGCACTCAGCTCATAGTGCAGCTCATCTAAACAAAGGTCACTTCATGGTGCCCTTTATGTTGAGCTCAGTTCAGCTTTCTTTACCAGGCTGTGGTCACCCCCTATATTCTTCCCAGAGCTTCATGAGCACATACATCACCTCCTCTGAGCCTTCTTCCAAGGAGGAGGAGGTGTTGACTGGTGATTTTCTACTCCCATCTCAAACCAGCACTAGCGGTCACTGGTGTCACACAGTGAGCTTAATATGATTAATATTAATATAATATTAATATATAAAATTAATGTTGTTCATCACATGAATGACTAACACTCTTGCCTGGGCACAGTGCAAGTGAGAACATACAGCTGTAGGGAATGTCAGTGGGCTCACCTCCATGGGTTCAACCCTGTCGCTTTGCTGCATGGGGTTCACTCCGTCATCATTTACACAAGCACTAGTGATGACCCATGTGCCTTTCCTGTCTCCTTTCCTTGCCAAGCCAAATGACCCAGTCCACAGCTCAGTGAAGTGCTTCTTTGGCATG
The DNA here is from genome assembly GCA_025345505.1 of Todiramphus chloris collaris. Lineage (NCBI taxonomy): Eukaryota > Metazoa > Chordata > Aves > Coraciiformes > Alcedinidae > Todiramphus > Todiramphus chloris. The sequence goes on from JANVCC010000019.1 coordinate 11,862,114, forward strand.
CCATGTAAAAGGGCATCAGCCTTTGCTTGTCTGCTGGATCCTTCTTGTTCCAGGTCTGTTTTGAGATGTGGAGCATCAGAAGACTGCTCTAATAGCCTTTGTAATGGTAGCCCATGCATGTGTCCATCAAAGTGGCCTCTTGACACCGTAAGCCTCCTCACTGCCTTACTTTCTGAGTCCCATAGAAAGACAGACCCCTGCTGCTGGCCCACAACTCACCAGCCTCCTTGTCCCTTTAGCACTAGGGAGACGGCATCTGCCAGACCTCACCTACAGACTGTGGTCTATCCAACAGGTCTGAGGCAGCAGGAAGATTTTATGTTTTAAATTCAAATTTAGGTACTTGAAGATATTTGATGTTACATGGGGTTTTGATTTAGAAGCGTGATATAGCAGTATGTGGAAATCACAACATAAGTATGATACAGCAATTGCAATAAATGATTAGAATATTGAAGCACGATACAAAACTGATTCCAAATACCAGTGTCTATTATGCTCCACCATCACAATAAGGGAGCTTTTGTCCTAAATAGAGAAATCTGAAGCACAGATTAAATAAAAAGCAGCCTGGAAATCTTTAGATGTCCTGCATAGTGATGCATTCTTACAATTTATTTCCTAATAGTTTGCATTCTGTTGCTTAATTTGTAAGAATGAATGTTGTATTTTTTTCCACATGTCATGGCTCTCATTTTGGCCAATATTTATGAAAGACAAATCTTGTACTTCACTGAAATCAAGTCCTGCAAGTTGTCAGGGGAAGAGGAGAGCCTACTTGATGCTGGGAGTTATTTGGACATGCCAAGTCAAGGACTCTAGGGTAATTGTGCGTGACATTTCAAATCTGAGATCTGTCTGCTTCAGGAAAGGGGACAGCTCACTTGAAACATTTCCCAGGATCAAGGATTTTTCTGTCTCCATCAGAAGTTTCAAGTTTAAATGGCAATTCATCCAGATGTGTCTTGTGCCATCAGCATGTATATGCCAACTCAGCCATGCAGGGACAGGGTGTCTTCGTATGCGCTGGTGGGAAGTTACACCAGGATGTAAGGCTGCATGTGGTTAATAAAGTATAAAATACCATCGCTGTTGATTTTTTTTTTAGGTATCGTGACTGAAGTGATGCAAAAGCAAAGCCACTACAGTTAATTTTTGATTTTCCATGCTAAAAAAAGGGATGGAGGGAACAGCCTAGATAAGTTGTGGATAATGCAAACCATACATACATGAAGCTATCCTAACCTTTAATATATACTTGTAAACAGCTTCTGTAGAGAGCAGGAGCAGTTTTTAAACAACAACAGCCAAAATATGGAAAGCAGTGGACATTGTGCATCCCATTTTCTGTGCCATGGTGCTGGAGCCAGGGATGTCTGATGAAATCTCTTAATGAAACATTTGAATGCTTTGAGCAGTTGAACACAGTTCAGCAAAGCAGAGCTGAACTAATGTGGAGTGCCTGTTTGCCAGCAAACGGATAATTGTGCTCTGTTGTTTAATTGAATTTTCATGAAAAGGAAATTGACTTTGGTAAAGTCCACCATGAAAATGTGTTCTGCTTATGGATCCTGTATATAGGAGATCAAGGTACTGGGGGGAGAGATGGTGTCTAGTTGATACACAGATAAGGCTTGAGGTTAAATTGTTATAAAAATAATACAATTTACACATATTATGCATTGAAAAGTTTCTATCCAGAAGGTTTTTCATTGCTGCTGTTATTGTAGTGATCTGTTCAGAGATGGATTAGATTCAGGGAATGCTATTAGGCCCAAAAAGTTCTTTTTGTTTTTTGCAGAACAACCTTGCAGCTGTATCATTCATACATAGTTAGTTTGCATTCCTTGGCTACCAGCCATTCTAAATGGTAAAGAGCATAATACTGGACAATATGAGGCTTTTGTGTTGTGTTTTTGTAATTTTTTTTAAAAGGAAAAAAATCAAAGAATCCTTCTAATTCATGTTCTTTCTCACAAGGCTATCATGTCAAAAGCTTGGAGTACAAGTTATGTCATCATAACCTCCTCTGTTCTTCTTCCTTCATGAACACTTTTCTCATGGAGCAGAGGCTGGATATTGTCAAGAACATTCTTACTCTTTGAATATATTAAAAATTTTCTTATTCTCTGAGGTGCTGTGGGCAAGGTTAATAACTCCTGTTTGTTGCTTTGTTCACAAGCAATCTCCATTGAGCATTACAATCTCACTCTTATTTACAATTCTGGGATTTCACCTCAGGCTGGGGAGTGTGAGGCTTAGTATATATGTTTTCTCTATATGCTGTACAGGCTGCAGTGGAGAATCAATCATATATGTATTTGACTCCCTCTTATCTCTTGCCAGTGAAAGCTGAAAAGCCTAGGTGGAGAATCTCTTGTTTGGTTTTCAGATGTCTTTTTGGTTTAGATGCCTAAATTGAAATACCTGAAAGTAGGTTTCAAAAGTGAAAACCACCCAAAGCTTCACTGCTTAAAAGAAAACTCAGAAAATCATACTTCAGATAAGAAGGCAGATACTTTTAAGAAAAGAAATATAAGATGGAAGGATTATCATAATTTTCTTATTCCTTCCTTTGGTTAAGTACGTGGAAGTAAGATGATTAAATGTTAATGGTGTTTCTAGAGTTATTACTGTCTCTGGTATAGGTAAAAGCAGTGGTCCAGAATTTTTTTTATCCAAAAGGCAGCCTTGATCTTCTGTCAACCTTCAGAATTTTTTGAAAATTATCATACCTCCACCTTTTTAATTAGAAATACCATCCTGTAAGTTTGCTGTGAACACTTTGTTCTCTGGCACCATGGCCACAGGAGCTCTTGTACAATGTTTTGGAAACACATTGTCTGTAAGAGATTCCTAAAATTTCTAGAATATAATGGTTCTTCAGTGAATTGAGAGCAGCACTGCAGAGAAGGACTTGGGGGTGTTGCTAGATGAAGGACTTAACAATGTGCACTCACAGCCTAGAAAGCTAATCGCATCCTGGGCTGCATCAAAAGGAGTGTGTCTAGCAGGTCAACCAAAGTGATTCTCCCCCTCCACTCTCATGAGACCTCACCTGGAGTACTGCATTTAGCTTTGCAGCCCCCAGTGCAAGAAAGACATGGACCTGCTTGAGTGGGTGCAGAGGAGGGCCATGAAGATGATCGGAGGGCTGAAGAACTTCCCCTGTGAGGACAGGCTGAAAGAGTTGGGGTTATTCAGCCTGGAGAAGAGAAGGCTCCAGGGAGACCTTATAGTGGCCTTTCAATACTTAAAGTGGGCTTACAGGAAAGCTGGGGAGGGACTGTATCAGGGAGTGTAGTGATAGGATGAGGGGTAATAGCTTGAAACGGAAAGAGGATAGATTTAGATTAGATATTAGGAAGAAATTCTTTATAGCTTTTCACTATAAGGATGGTGAGACACTGTAACAAGTTGCCTTGAGAATTTATGGATGACCCCTTCCTGGAGTGTTCAAGGTCAGGTTGGATGGGACTTTAAGCAACCTGGTCTAGTGGTAGGTGTCCCTGCCTATGGCAAGGCGTTGTAACTATATGATCTTTAAGATCACTTCCAACCCAAACCATTCTGTGATTCTATGATTCATAGAGTCCCTATTCAGATGCCAGCAGCATATTTTCTTTAATCAGATGTCAGCAGCATATTTTCTTTAATAAAACCCTGTCCTTGTAAGGAAGTAATCCATCCCCCAAGTCAATTTTAAAGTTTCTTGTTCACTTTAAATATTTCATTGCATTAATTTTTCAAAACAACAAAACAAACATTCATCAAGTGAAACTAAGCATGTCACCCTTGAATCTGTACATCTGTTGTTCTCCTGCTGCTTTCCTGAATAATTCATTTTAATACATTTAAAGTGTACATCTTAAAATTCCTTACACACATTTAGGTATACAGTTTGCATTAAAAAGGACAAAAGGTAAGAAAGGATTTAATGGCAAGGAGGTTCATTAACATGATTGTTTCTCTTTTTTCCTCCGTGTTTTATGTATTGAATGTATACCTGTGGTCTACCTGGAACCACCTTCATCAGCATACACTATCATCTGTCTGTCTAACTCTCTTTGAGTCACCTCTTTAGTGCCATTTTAAATTTCCTCCAGGATATTTTCTCTTACTCTTGATGTCTTTGTTCCTCTTGAAGTGCATACATCCTCTTCTTTTTATCTTCTTTTCATCATTTCATATAATGTATATACACAATGCATTCTGTGCATCAGACCTGTTATTGGCCAAGAGAATATCTGTCATTTGCTCAGATGCCCTAAAGAGTTCTTGTGACCTGGCTACAGTGCAGGAAAGATTTTGATTTTAAAATTTGATTCCATTTGTGGTTTCTTTTTCTCTGTCAGTACTTCCAATGATTGGGTTTTTTGTTTGTTTGTTTTGGTTTCATTTATTTTAGCATTTTGGAGTTGTTTTTATTTCTTAAACCAGCTGTAGAAAACAAGTCTGTCTGGTGGCTTGAGATGTCGAACTTTTAAAATCTGGGACTTCTTGTATCAATGACTACAGAAACTTTTTTACTGAAAACCCTCATAGGTGTTCAGGATTATGTTTGGTTGTTAAAAGCAATCATAAAGTGTTATCGTAACTCTTGCTGAATCTTAACAAAAGCTTGTAACTGCAGAAGAAGACTCAAAGTGGTTTGAGAGGAAAAGCAGGTCTGTATTTGAAAAGGAAAAAATATAACATGGTAATTTAAGGAATTATCTTCAAGAATCATTCCTGAGGAATAAATGACATGTTATGTAAGTTGTTATACAGTTGTGTCTACCTAGTTTATTTGGACTTTCACATTTAGTTTTTGATATATATCGCTTAGAAACTTCATGAGGGATTTATGATATGTGAAATTAAAAAGTGAAATACGTAGTGATTAACTACTTGACTAATGTTTTTCCTTCTTAGAAATACGAGTTGAAATATACTTTCCGGAAAAGTTTATTCAGAACTTACATGGGAAGGTCCTCTTTGCTTTCTGGATACGATACAATGTCAGTCAGCAAAGAAGAGATTGAAAGCCATATATGAGCCCTTTAAAAAGATTAGGTCGGGTATGTTCAGACACTTCGGCTTCCCCAAAAATTGAGTAACAGAAAATGCAGCTGTGAAGAGAAAATTGGGAGAGTTCCCTTCTTAGCAAAAGTTATTTCAACATTAAGAGAAGATTCACATGGACTTTAAACCTGTCTGTGTTGCTACTGTAAAGGTGTATGTTGCTGGGCTTTATAATAATGTATTTGGAGTATTATAAGGTTTTATCCAATGTATTATTCAGCCCAATCATTATTTTAATACAATAAACATTGCATGTCACAACAACAGAAAGGGTGGAGATCAAGAGCAGATTCTGAGGACAGTGAACTGCAACAATTTATCTTTAAAAGGTCCTAGCAGCAGAAATGACCGATGTGAAATCCTTGTTTGTGTTTTTCCTATGCAGTTAAATGTGCATCAGGGTTTTGCATGAAGGGTGGGAACCATGCCATTTGTTTTAAGGCATTTCAACTACTAGAAGCCTGTGAAATTTAAAACAGCAGAGTTACGTTCACAGGTTGATTTTTCCCAAGTAGTGCTAGGTAATTTCAGATGTATTCCAGTGAGATTAATGAGTGAGAATCCTGCAATATATCTTCAGACATTCAGAATGACAAGGCAAATAATGTTTTCTTACAGGCCGTTTATTTCACAGATGTGTACAGTTTGCTTTCTTTAACTTTCTTTTTATGTATCAGATACAGACCATTGTCTGGGGCAGACTGGGCATCAGTCTGATAGCTGGTTTCTGGTTTGCCACAGCAAGCACTAACTTCTCTCTGGCTGCCATGTTCCTCTTTGCTGTTCCTTTTTGGCTTGCGTGGCACTGCATAAAATGAAATTGGGACAAATCTCTTTATTATTATTTTTATAAGCTAGGAAAGTAACAATGTTTCTTACTCAGAACTACTAATTGAACTCCTAAATAGTCTATGAACCCCAGTGGTTTTGTGCTTTTTACCATCTCGCTACTCATATACTTTTGTTTGTTCTGTTACATCACCTTTATTTAATTTCATCTTAAATTATCTAATACTTGATGTCAGAGGCTGGATTTGTCTGTGGTTTAGAAAACTACCAGAAAAAATGAGGCTGGGAACCATCAAGTGCTACTGCAGTGCAAGAAATGGTTGATTAGGCTATGGTCAGATCAGGGGCTTACTCCTGATCAAGAGAGAATTTCATGTCCCCTTGTGTTAAACTTCAATGATGTGTAGCATACTTTAGTCAATAAGTAGCTTTTTTGCTGTTCGTACCCCTAGGAAATAATACATGATGCTGCAAGTATTGATCAAAGAGCTCTACTCTGTTAATCCTTCTGCTTGTAGCAATGTTAAATATTTACAGATTCTCCCTTAGTGTCCTGAAGAGTGTTTTAGCCCTGCAGAGAATGCTAAACCTTTCTGCTTTATAGTTGTTTTACAAATATTTTCTTTTTTTCCCCTTTTTTTCAAGCAGACATGCGTGACATAAAACATTATATTATGCTTCCACCAGTTTTAAAGCTTTATTGCATTAGCGTGTTGTGAATGTATACGTTGATTGGGATGATGTAGTAATGCAGGCTTAAAGAGGAGAATGCCTCAGAGATAAAATCCATCAATGACTCAGCTCCAGGAGTCTCACTTACAGAAAGGACAAGGAGAGGCTAACATTGTGCAGCATGTTGCTGTACTGTGAGCTGGCAGACAGCAAAGATGACATATTCATATCAAGTGAATTTATCCAAATATTCATGAAATTATCTGAAAATTATCAGAGTACTAAAAAATGTGTTATTTCCCTGCTAACTGTTACTTACTATATCTGTATTCTCGTTAAGAAGTCTCAGAGATTTGTAGCAGAAGATACAATGAGAAGCCTACACGGCCGGCTGTCTCCTGTATTTGTTCATTGACCTCATGTAAATGTAATCATTTATCCTCAATTTTTTTATACTAATGCATCAAAAGCAGACTTGATATTGTCAGACATGCAATGGAATACGCTCCAGGAAACCTTCCTTCCAGTGGTGAGGTGACAAATGAAAAAGAAAATAAAAATGGATTTTGCAATTTAAAACATAGTGTGCTCAGGGAAGAATGCATAGCCAGCTATAATGTGATATGATTCATTTCTATATATGCAGGGAAGAATTTTACACAAAAGCTTTATGGGAGATGTACAGGTTATTTAAAGTAATGTGAAGTCTGTTCTACATAATGGTGCTTGCTTTATCTCTCACAAGCTAGAAGAAAGGTTTAAGTACTTTCCTTCTTATCTTTCAGTAAGATGTCACATTATGCCCGATTCCATTACCTATTTAATCATCCTTTACATCTAGCTATGTGTTTATAGGGGAAGGTTGGCAGAGGGTGTAAACCAAAACGCATACATGCTTCTCCCACTAAATCCTTGAAGACCTTGTTCATACTGTGTAAAGAAATTATGGTTTAGATATCTACAAAGCTAGTGCAAAAGAAGTCAGTGCTTTAAGTTGAAAATTTTACATGACTGAAGGATTTCCTCTTCTTCTAGGTGACTAATGGCAAGTGGATTTTATTGGTTTGAGCTGCTGAAATGCTCACTAAGTATTTGGGGCATGTTTTGTTAAAAGTTCAGGTTTCATCTCACTACAAGCATAAATATCCAACATTTCAGATTCTTAAAGTGTACAGTCTTAAATAACAACATGGGTGTTAGAAAGGACAGAGTACTTTAAAAAAGCTAATCTTCATCTAGGTGATTTTTGTGGGGAGGAACTGTATGAAAATCTGGCTATTATTAGGGACAGGGCTTGGGAGAGTTCAGTGACCGATGGTGCCACAGAATGGCAAACAATGACTGCAGCTGCCTCTTTCTTTCCCTGTGCCTGGGCATACAAAGCTGTTTGCGTTTAGGACCAGCACACGGATGCTGTCTTGTTTTCTCTGTCAGATTGTCTCAACAGATTAAGAAATCTGATTTCTGTCAGCAGTATTCAAGGTAGTGTTTTCCAAATACCAATTATTTTATCTTCTTTCAGTTCCCATATATGAGGAAAACACCCCAGTTTCCCCACTAGAGATTGAAGCATAGATACAGTGAGGTGATGGGTAGAAGTGCTTGATACCTTTTGCACTCAGCATCCTGCTCAGATGAGTTGACTTGGCCTTCCAAAGACTCCTGCTGTCTCTGTGAAATGCTTGGGGAACTGAAGCCCCTACATTTTGCCCACTGAATTGCAGAGACAGTTGCTGTGTACACAGCTTTCTGAGACCTAGACAGAAATAGAAACTAGATCTCCAAGTTTCTAAACCTGAGCCTTAATTTTGAACAAATGTTTATAATCCTCCTAATTTCTACTGACTAGCCCTTAAAATAGTGTATAAATTTTAGGATTAGTGAGAACAGATTTTAGTGTAGGTAGTTGCATCCTATGCTTTTTGGAGCGTTGCTGTTTAAATTGTATTTCACTGTTTTTTATTGGGGTGTTTTTATTCATGGCAGACAGCTATATCTGGATATATGATTTATTGTTTTCTATTACATTTTTGAGATGATTTTTCATCATCTATATGTAAATAAATTGCCTGCCAACTTTGGGAATTGAACTCCCAAGGTTTGCCTAGCAGTCGTGACCAGATGTATCCTCAGGTGAGTTGACTGAATCATTAAGACTAATGACTCTGCACTCTCCATGCAGGATGGGCAATTCACACGTATATGGGAGATACAGCCACCTCTTGTATCCTCCATAAGAGCTCGTGGGCATACATCAGCCAAGGTGGGCATCCACAAGTGAGGCAAGCTGTCTCTGCTCTGCATGCAATGATGTTTTTTGCCATGCAAATGATTGACAAAGGGCTTGAAGACTGAAACTTTTCCTTAAATATTTCCTAATACTCCAGGCTGTGACACAAGGAGGTGACCCCTGACAGCCCCTGCTGAGGGTTCCAGGTTTCCACATTTCATGCATTATCTGCTCAAATGACAAAGTGCTGGTTGCTGTGCTAGTAACCTGGATGGGATAAAACTATATCAAAAGCCTTATGTTCAGCTAAACACGTTCTTGAAAGTACCTGTATAAATGCATCTATTTGCATTGTTTGGATGATATGTTTTCTATGTTTCATCAGTTTGGCTGTACCATGCAATTACTCTTAGGATTTAGTGGACTGCTGAAGCAATTGCAAACTGGTGCCCTGTGGTGAAACTGAACTGGTAATGGAGAGGGCCCTGTAGTGGTGGCAGCTGGCATATTTCATCAGGAACAAAACCGGCAGTGATTCCTCATTCTGGAGGGAGAAGAGTACTTAGAAAGAAAAAAAAAAAACAAAACAATTTCTTAACTTAAAAATGTAAGGGGTGCGCTAAATCATAACATTTAGAAAAAAGTGAGACAATTGGATATATTCTCCAGTGGAATGGACTAACAATGTGTGGAAGAATGCCACAGAGCACAAAATACAAGTGCATATTATTTTTTAGTTTGGGAATACTTGGATATCAGAGCTCTGTGATGAGGAGCTTTAACTTTTGTAGGTGGATGTTTGTCAGAGTTTATTTTCTAAAATATCTACCCTTCACAGCAGAAAGCTCTTTTGTACCTTACAAGCCCAAGTGGCTTGACAGAGGTAGTTGTGTGTCAGTGCTGAGTGACGGCATGCTTTCTGGGTCATTCATGTTAACATTTTGATTATAGTGGTGAGTTACAGGGGATAAGCTGCAGAGACTTTGATATTACACTGGAATGTATTAACTCAGATGAAGAAAAAAAGTATCTCTCTAACTGCAAAGCTCTGAGACAAAGTAAGTCACCTAAATAGATAATGCTTAAAGCAAACTTTCTACTCTGTGTTCTGGTGGTGTTGTCATCTGGTAGGCTAATCTTGGTGTCCTTCAGTTTGCTGTGCTTTATAGCAACTGTGATCCAATGAAGTCTGTATGAAATACTAGGATGGGATCAGTGATGATAAGGTATGAACCATTATGAGAGCTCAGTTTCATCAGTAATTTTGTCATGTATTGGGAAAATACACTTGATCCTGGAGAGCAGAAAAATGGTAATGGTGAGGAAGAGAGAGGGGCGTAATCCTGCATGGATGAAAGCACTTTGCGTTGTAGCCAGCTCTGTTCTGCCACTTCACCACCACCAGGAGACAGAAGACAGGAGTAAGTACTCTGCTCTTAAGCCTAAGTGTTATGTCTTGATTCTTTTCTGCCAAAAGCCCTTCAAAGTAAGTGCACAGCTATACGTTAGGCTCAAGACTCCCTCTTGAATTGGAATTTTTACACCTCAGTGCATCTATAGGCTGCCTCTGTATCTGTGCTGGATGACAATAGTTGTTGCTCTTTGCCAGACAGTGTACAGAGTTGCATGATCTGCCTCTAAACACAAGTAATTCAGTGTTTTTTTTAAAAAGCAACAACAAGTAAAATCCCAGATGTATCTTTGGCTTTCAGTGAATTGTATAAAGCCTGAAATAAATCTTCTACCAGTCACACAGGACAAACTCACCTTCCTTGAACTTGATTTTTAAGACTTATCTACATCAAGGATCTCTGTTGCTCATTCCCTGCCCCTTCTATGCATAGAAGTTTAATTGACCTCAACAAGATTTCTGCTCACTAGGCACTGGCAGGATATACAGCAGAGACCTGTGGTGCAGATAAGAGATGCAGAACACTGATTGGAGAGAAAATATGCATCAGAAGATTGCCCACCAAGAACATGTAGTTAGCTCTTTACATGGAGAGTGTCACTGAGCTGAATTTATGCACAGTGTTATTTATGTTTCATACCATTTTCAAGATTCATTCATCTATACCGCCGTGAATGCTCTAGGTCCCCTTATGCCTTCAGGTGTAGGCTCCTTGTTTAACATTCACTGAGATAGATATTTGTGCCTATGAACCATATGTGTATGTAGTACAGTGTATATATAAATTCCATGTGGAAGAGGAAAGGGGCATTCTGTACATGTTTTAATAATTATGAGAAGTATTTCTGTGGTGGGGAGACATTATATTCTGAAGGTGCTGGACTGACCTGCAGCTACTGTGTATTCTTGCATTGTCCCCATAGTGTTTAAAAGATTAGCTTTGTGGCAGTGCAAGTGGACAGACATTATAAGCATGAAGAAATAAGAATAGGGCTGTCTAGTTTGTAAGCTGGAGAAGAATAACTGGTGCTCTGCTATTATTTCATCCAAATAGTTCCTCCCGTACTTTGCAATGCCTGAAGTGTTTTATCTGAATTATTTTACCTTAGGGGATCAAATTTAGGGGAGAAGCCATTCTTCTTCCATTGTCCTTGTCCATGTACATAAAATGTTAATAAAGCAAGGTTAGAGGAGCTGTTAGGGATCTCTTCCTTGTTTTGGTGTTAGTCTCCTACTCTTCTCTCATATAGACTTTAGACCTCATTGGACTCTTTTTAAAATTTGAATTGTTTTCATCTCATGTTGCCAACAAATCAATCAGAGGAGCCATTCCTATGAATACAGAACATCCACGGTGGCCAACATTGATTTCTTCTCAGCTGCTTCTTATTATAAAGTTCCCTGGTGTGAGGAAGACGCTAAATAGAATCTAATAGACATTACATCTCACATGCATTTTCACATTCTGACAAATACAGTTTGGGGTCTGGGTTTTTTTTTTTTTTCTTCATTCATAATTTAGCTGTTCTTTCTTGAAAAAAAGGTTAAAAATACATTTCCCTATTCTTTTTTTTCCAGTGCTGAATAACAGAAACTTGCACAGGTATTGGGAGTCATTATTCATCCTGATCAGGAGAGCGTGGTTGCAATGATCACTTGCATGGTAGACACATTTATATTTCCTGTGTGTTAATTGGTGTTACTAGTAAAGTCTGGAAGAAAAGTATTTCTCAGCTACCAAGAAGTCACTTGCTAGCCAGTCTTATTATTCAAGAGAGTGAAAGCCAGCCAAATTATTTTAATAGGATTTTTAGTTTTTCCAGAAAAATAAACCAAAAAAAATATTGCAGAAACAAAACCAGACCACTTAGAAACCCACCACTTTTTCCTATTAACACTTTGCTGTCTGTTATGCATAAATTTGTGAACTACCATGAGATGAATGGCCAGCATTGTGAAAGGCAGCTGCACGAAGATAAGGAAACCCAGGATAAGTAGACAAGGTTCCCTTGTTGACAGTGAAGGTGGACTACTCTTCTTATTGTCCTTGTAAAAAGGCATCCCAAGTCAAAATTGAAAAGAGACACAGACTTTGCCTCATGACCTTTGTTCACTGCATCTGAAATTCTTGCTGGAATTTTATTTCCAGAATCTCCTTTAATGCAAAGAAGAGCATCCTGGTTTGAGTTAGAACAGAACTAATTCTGTTCGATGATATTACTTTCCAGCTCAGTCTCTTCTCAGTAACTTCATTTTCTGAAATAAATGGCATATTTTTTGCAGATAATGTCTACTTCTAGTAGTGATAATGCTTGATGTTTATGGTTACTACCAAGGATTGGTATGCAGAAAGGTTCTTTCTGTACTTGCTCCGGTGCAGACCAGGGTCACTGCTACACCTTGTGTGCCACGTTGGGGCTGCAGAAAGTAAAAAGCTGCACTGGCAGGGAGGAGCATACAGGATAGATGACCCCAAACTAATCAACAAGGCACTCCATTCCATGTATGTAACTTTTGGTATAAAGCTGAGGGATCATGAGGGTCAAGCTCTTTTCTTCAATAGCTGACACCCAAGGATATCTGTTCTGCCTTCAGTCCTGATCTGTGTGTTCCTGAATCCAGTTCCAGAATCCAAGTTCTGAATCTGGTTGCTGTCTGCTCCTTGATCCAGTCTGGGACTTCTCCAGTGCCTGGTCCACAGCATTAGTGGTGATGGTGGCACAGTTGCCATCAGGGACATAGGTTTCAATACTGATTTTGTATATATTTGTATATATTCCATTTTATTAATATTATTTTCATTAAAGCTGTTTTAGTTTTCTAATCTGTAAGTCCCTCTCCTTTCTCCCCTTTCTCTTCCCCTTTGGGAAGGGAGAGGGGTTAACAGAGAGCAATTCTTTATTCATCTAGTAGCCAGTCCAGCCTCTAAGTCTTGACAAAGGGTCAGAGTAGGCTTGTGAAGAAGCATGTGAACACAGCTTTCAAACAGGTCTCTTCACTTCTGTTCTTCTTTCAGCTCTTATGCTGAAGGTAATTGGTTGTGTTGGTTAGACACTGGGTTGAAAAATCTGTTTGGAAGTTTTTAAAAGTTTTTTTGTTTTCTTGTTTTATCCCACCTTAATGCTATCATGTGGCTAATTCTCTAAATGGACTATGTAGGCTGTTGGCTTCTTTTAATCTCTATATATTTTGGTTTGCCATGATTAAGTCAATTCTTCAAATGCCTACAGCTTTGGAATTTAAACATACATGGCTTCTAGGAGAAACAAATCACACTTGCATTGCAGACCTACCAAAACTGCATTAATATATGTTAACCGGCAAGTTCTTGGTGGAATAAATTGAGAGATTCAGCAGTGCTTCTTTCATTACTGCCATATCCAGAGACATTTAAAATAATTTTTATTTTAAATTGAGTTTCTTTCCAAAGTCCAGGCCGGACCATCAGTCATCTCTATTTCTCAGTATTTTTAATTAAATCATCTGCTGTGCTACACTGATGTGATATAAAAAAAAAAGTGAATGGCTAAGTAAGACACTGACTATTCTGAAGAAGATAAGAACTAAGCCTGGGATGTGGATCAAACATGAATGTCTTCTGTGAGTAGAGAAAATTGGGCGATGGTGATTTCTGTCATTTTTGTCTTTCACCCATCAGTATGGTGAGGACAGTTTCCACATACAAGTTATCATTGTTTAACCCAGACAGCAGTTAAGCACCATGCAGCCAATCACTCACTGCCCCCACCCCTCCCCCAGTGGGATAGGAAAAAGAATTGGGAGAAAAAAGCAATTCCCTGGGTTGAGATAAGGACAGTTTAATAGAACAACACAAAGAGAAAAGAAACAACAGTCGTAGCAATAATACTAATGAAATAATGTATAAAGTGAGTGATATAAAATGCAATGCTCACCACACCAGAAATGCCACTTTCCCTGCTCTGGCCTCTGGCCAAATGCTCAAACCACTGCTTCCCCCAGCCAGCCCTCTCCTTATGTAGTGGCCATGACATCAGTATGGTACTGAATATCCCATTGGCTGGTTGCAGCCCATCCCAGCTTCTTGTGCCAATTAACCCTATCCTACCCTAACCAAGGACATTACCCACACCTTATTCTATGCCATCTACGTCATGCCCAGCAGAGTTATTTAACAATTAGCATCATACAAATTAATTCACTGGCTGTTCTCACACAAAATTAAGTCCCCCTGTGGTACATAACAAACTTCTCCATCCTCCCACATCACCCACCAGATGCACCCATGTCCTTGAGCAAAAGTCATCCTGTGGATGGGTTTGCCTTTGCCAGAAGCAGGACTAAGCCAGATCATCTTCCCTAATACATTCTTCATGTGCACTATGGGGACTTTATCCCCTTTTGCAGCATGTGGGAGTTTTGACTGGGCAGGGCCAGATCAATTGGCAGATCCCCTCCTATTAACTAACCATGTGGGGGACTATGTCAAAAGCCTTGCAGAAGTCCAGATAGATTACATCTATAGGTTGTCCCTTGTCCACTGAGAAAGCCACTAGATTTGTCAGGCAGGATTTGCCTTTGATGAAGCCATGCTGGCTGTCTTTCATCACCCCACTGTCCTCTATTTGCCTTGTTAGACCCTCTAGGAGAATCTGCTCCATGATCTTTCCAGGCACAGAGGTAAGGCTTACAGGGCAATAGTTTTCAGGGTCCTCCTTTTTACCCTTTTTAAAAATGGGTGTAATGTGTCCCTGCTTCCAGTCCCCAGCGACTTCACCTGACTGCCAAGACTTTTCAAATATCATGGCAAGTGGCTTGGCAACTACATCAGCCAATTCTTCAGGACTCTGGGATGAGTCTCATCAGGTCCCATGGACTTATATATATTCAGGTTCCTCAGGTGATCATGAACCTGATATTCAGATACAGTGGGAGGGACTTCTATGATGTTGTTTCAGAAATGAGTCCCATTGTCCGACTCAGTTCTTCCTGGGTTTCCATGTCACAGTGAAACTTGCTTTTCAAGGCCCAGGACGGTGTTCTAGTTGGTGGCATGCGGCACTGGATATGTTTCCATGGTTGCTTCCACCATTGTAAGCACATGGGAATTGCCTTGGTAGTTTTGTAGGAGTGTGATACAGTCAATCTGCCAGGCCTCTCTCTATTTATCCTCAGATACCACTGGGGCTTTAGCTGCTTGGCTTGCTTGTTTGCAGGATGTTTCACATTCATGGATAACCTGTGCGATAGTGTCCATGGTCAAGTCCATCTGTATGTTGCATCTCTTCCTTGAGGCTCTGAGGTGTCATGGGCCCACGGAGCTATAAATAATTCACCCTTACATTGCCAAATCCACCTGAACCACTTCAACCTTATCAGCCTGATCCACCCATTGGTCGTTTTGATGGTTTTCAGTGACCCGACTCTTGGGTACATGGACATCCACATGATGTATTTTCACAACCAATCTTGCCATAATCCAGCAGCCCAGGTTGGTGCATAAGCAGCCTCACTTGATATTAAATAGAGATGACAAATACATACACGCTGTCTCACCAACACACAGATGCACGCATGCACACACAAAGACATACATTTAATGTACAAGATCAAGGTTCATTTTTCTTCTGCTTTGGAAAATAAGTTCTGTTTACAGCAGGGCCACTTGGCATAATACTGGCAATGCAATACTTTGCATTGATATAAATCAATAACATCAACTCCTGCCATGCTATCAGCAAACAGTCAACAAACTCAGGTTTTCTTAATCAGAATCACTAGCTTCCAGATGTGAAGTGCTATTGCCTTCTTTCTTAGCTGATTTACATGTCCTTTTTAAAATTTTCTGCCTATTTTTAACATGATCAGTATAATATATTAAGTATATTGCTCTTTTTATAGTGTTGACAGCCAGAAAGATTAGAAAAGAACAAATCTCACTCCATTTTGGTAAGCACCTCTATGAGTAGCAATTCTAATCTTCAGGCACAAGAGACTGAATTTAGTCACCAGAAGCTGAATGTGAAGCTTACATCCCACTACATCACTTGGTCTCCAGAAATAAGAAAGAAATAGGCAGTTTCAATTTGTGTTTCATCTTGTCCTGAAATTGGTTATATGTCCCAAGGCACAAGTTTGCTCTTTTATCTCTTAATTGATTATAGAGGAATCTCAGGAAGACCAACTCGCATGTAGAGCTCTATGATGCCTCTATCTGTTTTAAGGTGACACAAAAATCCTCCACAAAAGTAGAAGATCAGTACCATGAGGGGGATCTTGCTTGGTAGCCATAGAACCAATGTCAAAGGTCATCTTCAGTCTTGGTGTGGTCCCATCATTTGCTCTGTGTATGCTTAGTTCCTTCTGCTATGTTTTCCCTGCCTCTGGAGAGAGGATACCTAGCCTAGACAAGGTTTTCACACAGTGAACTTTATAGGAAACATGGTATTACAAGGTGCAAAGTACAACAGTTGTCCCTAGTAAAACCTGATTAGTTTGTTTTATTTAGGTAGATTCCAGCAGAAGAGATAGCCATTATCTCTGTAGTATTAGGTGCTGCTTAGAGAAATCATCCTGAGAAGCCTTGCCCATGCACCCTATGTCATAGAAAATTCTTTGATTGTACCCAGTAAATATTGGGCTGGCTGGTAATCTATAGGTGTTTCTCTTCAACAGGAATTCAATTCTCATTGCACAGAGCAAGGGGAACAGCAGCATTGGTTTTGCCAGGTCTCTTAAAAAGTGGTTTGGAAAGGTGCTAACCTGTCCATCAGAAAAAAGTAACTTGTTCAGTATTAAGGCTATACTGAATGCAATAGGATATGAGAAATTGCTTGAACTGTGGATGTCATGACACAATATTTTATTATGGGCTTAGTTGTCCTTAGCTTTATTATGGACTCTGTCTTACAGTTCATTTTGGGAGAGAGATGAGACTCCCCCATCACTTCCCAAAGAATGCCAGTGTGCTGATGAACATGCTAAGCGTAGACTAGTATCACAAGTTATAATAAAATATGTGATAACACAGCATGCTTGGCTTGAGGGTGGTAGTTTTTCAGCAATAAATATTATTTACTTTGTGCAGTGAACACAAAAACCTTGGACTGAGTTGTGATGTAGTGCTGTGGTAATAGTGATTGATTCACCACATGTTGTACTGTAGGTAGTCATACCATAGCACCTGTTACCAGTATCAGATCAATAAATACTGGGTTGGCACACTTATAGAAGGGGAAGCAAACAGTAAGGAATACTCAGGATTATTTTTACATAGGCAGGTTTTCTTTTATTTAAGTAGAAAACCAAAAAAGTATTTAGCAGCATGATTTAAAATGCAAAAGACAAGAGAGCAAGTAGCTATCAGCCTCATTTTTAAATAAACTAATTTTTTTAATACTTACAGGTAAAACAAATATGACATTTATAGGCTTCAGAGAAATCTGGATCTAGCCCAACCTCATCATTCTTTCACAGTTCCCAAATGTATGCTACAAGCAGAAATAAACACCTAGGTAGAATATCTTGGTTTTAATATCTTTGCAAATTTAGCAATCCTGCTGCAGTGTGGTAAAAAGTGTCAATTTGGAGGAGTTAACAAAAAAAAGAGGAAGAAATGTTTGTATGGGATATGTGTTATTTTCAATTCATTTATGTGCAAATGCACTATTCAAAGCTGTATGCATTTCTCATTACATTGTCTTCCTAATTCAGATTGTGTACTCTCTGTGACTTAGATATTATCGTGGTATTTTCCAAGGCAGTAGACACACTGCTGTCACCACTTCTACTTCCAGTAATAACTGAATAATGATCTACTGAGTCTTCTCTTATTTCTGTGATTCTTACTATACAGATGTGGCACAATTAGTAATTGACTGTTAAATCATTCTGAATGCTGGTTGTTTTAGGATATATGGACAAGGAATTTAAGTCCTTGAACATGTGTGCAATGCTTTGCTTTTGTTGTTCCCAGAGAAACACAGGAAATGGCAGACAGCTCTTTCTTCAGGTTTAATGTTAGTTAGTTCCAAAGTGACAAAAAGCTGGAAACACCGTTCTGTGAAATGTGTCATAGCTTAAGAATTTTGATTCATAAGGTGATTTAAAACACAACTTCAGTGTTTTCATATCCAAGAAATTCTAAAGCATAATATATGTCATAGAATCATAGAATTGTTTTGGTTGGAAAAGACTTTTAAGATCATCAAGTCCAACTATCAATCTAATACTGATATTAGGTTGATGATATGTCAGATACATAGACATGAAATGTTTTAATGAAAACATGAGAATAAATAAAAGAAATATCTTAGGTGCAAATGGTGAGAAAAAGGACTCACAAATAAAGTATCAGCTACAGCAATGCTGAACTTCAGCTTCTTTGATCAAATTTTCATTTGTCACTCAAAGCAGGAGAAGTTGAAGTTAGATATCTCTAGACAAGGGCACAGATTACAGAACTCAGAAAGAGTTGACAAGTTCTAAAAGTAGTGCTGAATTTTTTCCCATTTAGAATTGAGAAGGAAACTTTTAAGTTGAAATAATAAAGCAAACTGTTAACAAGAACAGAAAACTTAAAAACAAATTAAAAACTTGATAAAAGTACAGTATTTTATTTTGTTCACAAGTATTTATTTTTCTATTGAAAGTCCATTTGTCTCCTGAATGAAAACTGCAAAAAGTTCCTGCATTATGACCAAGCAGTGAAACCTCAGATATTTCAATGGTCCTGAACATGAGTTTGAGCTAACTTTCATTTGGACCATAATACTTTATTCTTGGTCCATGTCTACTGTAAAATGTGTATTTTTATTTTTCTGTTGTCTGTCTTTGGAATGCAGAAGTATCTGTAAATCCCTATCACAGTTCTCCTGGTCCATCTTTAAAATTCTATTTGTGATGACCCTACCAGAAAATTGACATGAGTTGTATTATTTGTGCATAAAGAACAGTGCCAGATATTTTCTTACGTTCCTGTTGTTTCTTTTTTCGTACTTGAGTACTAAATGCTTTGTTTGTTTCTTGTAGGGAACCTAGTACAATAGACTCCCTTGCTTTCCAGTAATTCAAACCCATAATAATGGGTGATGATAGGATGTTCAGACCAGTATGACAGAGTATTATAGGAATTGCCTTTAGAGGTTTTTATTTGTTTTTCTTTGCATTATTCTGTAACAGGAATCACAGGGTTATTGAAACATAAAACTATTTTTAGTCAGGATTTTTATTCTTGATTTGTTGAGTGCTGTTAGACTCAAGTCAACTAATTAGGCAGTCAAGAAATAAGTGTAATGGAAAATAAGATGTCACCAAATATGGAGTCATTCGGTGCAATAATGAAAACTGGACTGGTAGGAAATTAGATCAGAAGGAGATTACCAAGTGAAAGCTGGTACGAAATGTGCTGGAGCAAAAAGTTGTGAAGATAAAGGACCATTTTGTTACCTTGCTATGTGTTAGAGTACTGAAAAGGCCAGAATCTTCAAATAGACCACTCAGGAGAACTGGAGGAAGGAGCCAGCAGTGAGTAATTACCTGAACAATTTGATTTTTGGTTTTATGCTTTTGAGTTTTGTAAAACATATGTATTTTCATGGTACTCAAAGAAAATGGGATCTTTCATTGTAATAAAAAACTGCAAATATAATAAATATGTTCCAGCTCTATTTAAGATGAAGTATGCATATTTCAGAGAGCATGTACTCTCATGGAAACGAGACCAGTGCTGGCAAATATCCTCGGCTATGTTCTTGATTCCTTGCTTATTCTCAGTCCTGCTTTTTTATCCCTACTAAAAAAAGTGGAAAAAATTGAAACTACATGGCAACTATTTGAGATGAAGAATAGTGAAACTGCTGCACAAGTTCCTTACACACACTTTATTTACATAATACAGATTGTAAGAAGAGTAGCAGATGCCATTATGTAAATTCCCTATTCTAACAGTGGTTTCAACCAAGTAAGGACAGTATAGTCAGTATTGTGCTTGGTGGATTTGCATAATTGCATGTCTGAAAGACTTAATAATCATTGTTAAATTACTTCATAATATTTTTTTATTATTATTTAAGCTAAAAATTAAATAATTACTAGTTGAAGGGAATTAACCAGACATGACTATGAAAAAAAACCTAACCCATTGTCAGTCTGATCTTAAAGCTGAAATGGTATGATTTTCCTTTTTTAGCTTGGCTGGCTTCTCACGTGTCAACCTTGCCTTATTTAGCTCCTGGGACCAATGTTCACCTGTTTGTATTGATCTCCAGAAAAGTCACATAAACTCTCATATGATGATCTGATGAGATACGGCTTTCAGAAAATAATTTTGGCCACATGTAGTGATGGGATTGAAAATGAAGATTGCATTGTAGTGATTTTATAGTACAGTTGCTATTAGCAATCTGAATAAAACCATGAGAGTCCCTCATATAGGCTGAATGGGAACATTTTGCATCATATGGTAGTTCTGTACATCTGAACATATATTCTACTCAGTATATCTCCTTAATTTTGAAGTAACTGGAAATATTTCAGAAAACCAGAGGCCTAGTGGAAGCAGCCATACATGGTGTCACTGCTCATGTCAGACATCATCTGTCAGACATCATCTGTCAGACACCTGCAACACCTTTCCCTGGGGTGGATTCTATGTCATTTTCCTCTTTTTGTTTATTACAATAACGCAAGAGAAGACAAATATTGAGAATGTTTCTACTGGTGGGTCACTGAGATCCTTGTCACAAGAGCCCTTTTATATAAATGAATGCAGTCTGCTGCAAATGATAGTGTTCCGATAGGTGTAACCATAGCATGTATGAAGTAGCCTTATGAAGAAATAAATCACCTGCACATCATACGCTAACAAAGGTAGAAGGTACTGGATTTGGAAAAGAAAGGACCAAGAGGCAGAGGATTAATAATGAAAAAAAACATCTGGATAAATTTTTAAGCTACTCGAAAAGCACATTTGCACCATGGTTTTTTTTCCTCTCTCAAAAACTTTTCAGACAAAATATTTAGTTTTCTTTCTAATGGGTGGTTTCTTTTTCTACGTAGTACTTGTATCAGTGTAGAAGAGTTCTCACAGATAGTAGAGTAGAAGAACTGAAGCCTTTCCAGTGTGTGGCAAAAAATTGCTTTCTGAGAGCTAGATTCCTTCAGAACTTCGGATTGCAAAGTCAGGAAATATGTGAATGTGCATGCAAAAGAGGGGGAATCATTGTCTGTCCTCTTATCAGCATTTATTATTTTTAGAAGATAATGAGTGGCTAAAGTTAACACGCAAGGTGGCAAAAGTTTTAGAACAAAAAGTGCTATGTTGAGATGGGTACTCTGCATGGTTCTAAGTAATTATTCTGATCACGTAGCATCAGTTATGTATTTCTGAAATATCCTGGGCAGACATGCCAATTGAATTAAACCCATTAACGATGAATCTTGCAAGAATCCCTACAGCTTCCCATCACTCAATATCAGACATTAAGATTGAATATAGACATCAACATAGAAGATTACAGTCTCTGTAGAACTGACACCAGAGAATGGAGACAGGCAAGTCATCATCAGGCACAGAATTCTTCTGCTCAGAATAATTGCCTATTTGCTCTGCATTCCAGCTCTATTCCTTGCGCTTAGATCTCCTGCACATCTATTTAGAACTTGCAGAATTAATATCAGGCTTCCTGTCACCTCACTCATTACTTATGTCAGGGGAATTCAAGGAGGAAAGTCAAAAACATGGTTTTTAGAGGTTATTTCTTAAGGAGTTCTTTTTTTTTCCTTTTTTGTTTAAATGGAAACCTGTCTGTTAGCATGTCAGGTTATCTCTTTAGGCTACACTGGAAAGGACATCTGAATAAATTGCAATTTTACAATACAGGTATTGTTGCTTGAAGATCATTATTGCATTATCCTTTCTACCCTCAGACACACCTTCAAAAAAAAAAGAAACTTTAGAACTGAAATTGGATTGTGTTACATCAGACTGCATATGTTCTCTTTAGACCTCTCTTTCAGGAGACTTCTCCTGTTCTGAGTCTTTGAGCATGGAAAAAATTGCTTTGGATAATGTAGCAATATAAAAATGTGCTTAATTTGTTTAGTAGTAGTTCTAGGAAATCTCAGTGGACCTTTGATTAAAGAATGGTGATATACAGATGTCATATTGAGAATCTTCACTGGGAAAAAAAAAGTATGTTTTTCTCCTTGTCATGTAGGATCCTGTCAAAGAAATTAAAAAAAAAAAGGCAGTGATTGTCTAAACTTCTAAGTAGTTTTCTTTAGAAAGCTGAGCTGCATTTTCCTGCATGTATGAATGGAGTGCTGGATGGACATGGAGTGCCAGAAGACCAGTAATCACATGATCTCAGATTTATACTGTCTGAGAAAGACCAAAAAACCCAGTTTAATTCTTCATACAGAGGAAATTTGAGTAAATGAATACAATCCCAAAGATAGACTCAGAACAATTGCTAGCTGCAACCTGCTCTGTTTCAAAGAGTGGTAAATGCTGTTACAGAAAACAAATTACTGGACTTTCTGTTAGTCATTGCCAGTGAAATTAGTGAGTGTACTGGAATATTGCTCTTCCCTCAATGTGGAGATTTTTTTCATTGTTTTATGGACACTCATATATGTCCCTCAAGTTCTAGACATTATTTCCTCTCTCTATGTTATAAAACTTAAAGGATATAATTTCAATTTCTTAATTATTATCTCCATGATTTGCCTAATTGTTAATTACCTAATAAATCCTTAAAATAGAGTAACAATGCCAGCCAGTATTTGATAAAAAAATGTTTAACTAATCTGATAGCCTTCTACAATGGTGTGACTGAAAGGGTAGACACAGGGAGAGCAGTGGATGTTGTCTGCCTTGACTTTAGCAAGGCTTTTGATACTGTCTCCCGTAACATCCTTGTGGGTAAGCTCAGGAAGTGGGGGTTAGAAGAGTGGACAGTGAGATGGATGATTGAAGGACTGGAACATCTCTCTTATGAATAGAGGCTAAGAGACCTGGGGCTGTTTAGTCTGGAGAAGACAAGAGGGGATCTTATCAATGTTTACAAATATCTGAAGGGTGGGTGACAAGTAGAAGGAGACAGTCTCTTTTCAGTGGCGTCCTGTGATAGGATGGGAGGTAATGGTCACAAGCTGAAACACAGGAAGTTCCACCTCAACATGAGGAAAAACTTTTTTCTTGTGAGGGTGATGGAGCCCTGGAGCAGGCTTCCCAGAGAGGTTGTGGAGTTTCCCACTCTGGAAACTTTCAGAACCCACCTGGACATGTTCCTGTGTGGCCTGCCCTGGGTGATCCTGCTCTGGCAGGGGGGTTAGACTCGACAAACTCCAGAGGTCCCTTTCAGCGCCTACCATTCTATGATTCTATGGTTCTATGTATTGTTATGCTGAACTGTCTTTTTTTTGACCTCGCCCAACTGTTTTCATGTGACTTTTTTTTTTAAGTCTTCACATACACAGAATTATTATTAGTTTCTAAGATAATTTTTGAACCATCTTAGAGAGAATGTGTGTGAATCAGGCTCAAGAAGAAAAAAGTTAAAAATGTGGGTTTATTTAGCTTTTTTTGCTATCACTGGTCTTGGCTTTGTTGTTGTTTTAAAATATCATTCTGTATATTATTAAAGTGAGGGAGCTTCAGATCATGCAAAAATTTTCTGGAAAATAGATTTTCTATCAGAATTGGAAATGAAATGAAAAGTAATGAGAAAAGAAATTAGGTTAAAAGGCCGGAAAACCCATTAGAAACTCTATGTTTATGTATTATCTAGCAAATCAAATGTCAGGAGAAGACATTTGTGAAATAATTATCAATCATTTAAAACAAAAAGGAAGCAAACAACAGAAGCCTACATTTTTATATTTCAGGGACTAAATCTGAGCTGCTAAATCCATCTATAAAGTAATTACATGGCATTATTCTGATTTTAAAAGATGTTGAATAGTCACAGCTTCCGTTGCAGTTGCACTGTCAGCAGCTTTACTGGAAAACCTCACTCCCCAGACACGGTTTCTCTTCAGAGGTAGCACATTGTTGTCAAAGTGAGTAGTTTCACTTACACGTGGAGGAGAGGAGACCATTGAAATGGCATTCAGCAGTTGGCCAAGATGTAGTATGCCAGATGAACAATGAGAGTAAATGTAGAGTGAGACCTGAGGATGGACATGGACCTTGCCAATGGGAAATGGGCCTTACAAAGAAGAATATTGATTGCAAAGCAGCAAGGCAATAAATGCAGAGAAGAAAATGACTGTTCTGTTTTTCCATCAGGTTTCTCTTACAGATTCTTGTCTCTTACAGGCAAGATTCTTATTCAGATTTCTGTATGCTATTCCCTAAGCCCTTGGTGTCTTTTTACTTGTGCCTAAGACTGACATAGGAACATGGTAGGAAAATCCCAGAGGTTTTCAAAAGCAGGTACGTTTTGGATAATCAACTGTACTTTGTTGTTCTTGAAATATCTGCAAAACTTCTTGAAAATAAACATGGTCAAATATATATTTAGCTAAATTATATTTTATTAAGTACAGATTTATTTCTGTCTGTTGAAATAGCATCATCTTTGGCTTTATATGAAGATAACAGGGACATGAGCTCAGCCTATTAGGTGACAATGCCCTCTAATGATATAGGAGTGTGAGCTTGGAATAGCTAAATAAAACAGGTCTGTGTGAAGCTTTGGATAACTACACTTTCACTGTTCTGATGTTCTGTGTTTGTTAACTTTCCACATATACCTGGTAACATGCATGTGTATGTGCATATATGTTACGTGCAGAGAAAGAAATGCTCCCAGAGAAATGTATATACACACCTATATAATGGCATCCAGTCATTACAGGCTCAATGTTCATGAGAACAGTAGATCAAGCTATCTTCTGATGAAGGATTTTAATGAGTTGATGGTAGCAGACTTGGATTGGTGAAAAAGGTGTTCCCTGAAATAGAGTTAGCTGCAAAATGAGGATTAGAAAATAGGGCATCTAGGCAGAGCTTTTTTAGAAAGGTTATCTTGTGAATACATACTGCACAAGAACCCAGGAGATCTGTACTGGGTGACTGTGTGACACTGGACAGCCTGCATGATCCCTGTGCTGCAGTTCATTTCTTTATGAAACAAAAATACTTTACTGTGTACTGGGAGAATGAATTCCTTAGTGCTTGTGAGATGTTTTCAAACAAAGTCTGTGACAAGCACCATAAAACCCCCTACCTTACTAAGTATACAAAAATTGGCAGAAGAAATTACCTTGAGGGAACATGGCACAACACAGCTTGAGGATTACATAAGTGTGCTCGTACCCTAATCCTGCAACACCAATACGTGTTGCATAATGTAAATGTGAAGAGTTCAGTTAGTATGAGAAGACTGTCCTACAATGGAATTACGAAACAGGAATACGAGCTACATGATTAAACCTGCAATAACTCTGTGTTCATTTTATATGCTATGTAAACACAGTAAAAATTGATAATAAAATCAAACTAGTTTCGTAAAAGCTGAACATTTCACATAACTATATATTTCTTTGAGTATTGTAAAACAAGTTTTCCTGAAGCTGACATGCAATATTATTCTGGCTTGGCACAAAGACACCCTAAAAACAAGAGCTTTTGCCCAAATGCACTCTCCTTTTAGCTTATCCAGGGGCAAAAGCAGTCTGGTGCGAACAGCCTGTGCTGAGCCCTGCATCACCATGATTGCATCCAGTGTCACATGTGCTTGTATTTCTGTCAAGGAAATACATTCTCTCCAGTCTAGTTAAAAACCCTGTGCACATACCATGTAGCTGACCAGTAAATTTCCAGAGTATCTTATATGACTATTCAACTGAATGCACAATCTGATAGATGCACTTCAATGATATGGTGCGTGTCCAAATAGTCTGGTTCTCTGGGCACCTCAGACAGAGGTGGAGGCAAAGACATCTTACATTTTTCATCTCCTGCTCCACCAGCAGGTCCAGGCTCCACCCTTGGCATGGAGTCTTAGTATCACTGTTTATCTTACCTCCAGCTCATCCTTCTCAATTCAGAACTGAATTTTAGAGACCGAGTCTCTGTCCTTCCCACTGGTAACATCCCAAGAAGGGAACGATACTACAGAAGAATAATAAATGTGGCTTAATGGCAACATTTTTAACCATTCATTGTGGCTCCATTTAGGATCAACAAGCAGCAAGAATCCTGATGCTGAGTAAAATCTAGGTTTTCATTATTCCTCTTATCAACACTGTTATTAAAGGTATAAATAAACCACTTTCTACCATGTTTTAGAGTTAGAATTAAGTCTCATAAGGCTGTACAGTATTATTATACTGTTGTCCTGTAGCATTTATACTGACATCAATGTGGTGTGGATATTAATCTTGAGATTTTACTTGTTTGCAGATCCTAGCTGAAGTATTTGGAGAACACTTAGAAATTTGTGTAGTATTCATGCTTTTGTTCCTCAGTCTTTGCCTTACCTTTCATTTCAACTAAATTGTTCCTCTGCTGACCATCCTGAGGACTGTGGGATTTTCTTCCATCTCTGGATCCATACCAGAAGATGTTCTAGACAAGGTCTTCTTCCTCTCACTTCAGTCTGTTTGTTTCTCAGCAGGTTGCAAAGTTCAGTGCTGAGCTGGCCTCATGGCAAGAGAAAGCCATGAGGTCTTTGTTAGACCTGCCGCATTCCTCAAAGTAGAAAAGTTGTTGCCCTTTAATTCTTGCTCTACTTTGTTGTCTTCAAGTTTTATTAGAAACATGGAGTAGACTTTGTTCTCTGTCTCCAGGGAAATACTACTTTGTAAGCAATAAAGCTGGGGGGCGGGGGGGGGGGGGGGAAGGAAGAAAGTAAGTAAAGAAACTGAGAGCTGGATTAGCATTTCTCTTAACAGCAGAGTGAAAAAAGCTGGAGACAGCTTTTGTCAGTCAAGACCCTGATACTCCTCTTTGTAATCATGCTTTGAATAGAGTTGTACTCATCATGCCATCATGACTGTGTCTGTGTGCCTGTAAACCAAGGAAGGATCCCACCCAAATGTTGGCAGAACCTTAAAGAATGGTTGTGTTTTGGTGTCAGAGCCTGTTTCTGTTTCTCATAATGTAATTTATCTGGAAAAGAAGTCTTCACTTTTTCAACTTTTCTAACTTTGTCTGCCATAGCACGTAAGTTTTGGATCGTCTAGAGAGTTTTGAGATGAGGTTTTAAACTGATTTTGATAACAGAGCCTTAGTATTTCAGCGTAGACTGTACAGTGTCTTCAGTTTCATTAATGTTTTGATGGCACAAAACTACTCTGTGACCATCCACATTCTTCATAGTGCAACAGAACAGGTCTTCAGTCTCTGTTTTCATATAACCCCACAACTTTTCTGAACTGTTTGGTATAGGCATTGACATTTAGTCCATCCATTTGCTTTTTCAGTTACAATGTTTTCTTGCTACAGTCTTTGTGCTTGTGAAAGCCTCTGTTGTCATCCAGAAATGGAGAAGGACATGAGTTGCATTGCTCTCGAATGAAGCTAGACTATTTTCAAGGGCAATTCAGAAGCATTCCTCTCCCTTCTCTTCCTTTTTTTCCCTGAATTTTCTTAGGGTGTTTTTCTTTGTGTTATATCTATCTCTTTTTTTTTTTTTTTTCCTTTTTTTCACCTATTCTTCCTTGTTGTGCTTGGCTTGCTTCTGTTCTTACTATTCCAGTATTTTTTAACTGAAAGAGTAGAGGGCTGATTTTTACTTTGACAATCTTGGCATTGAAATCATATTCCTTTTGTCATTTTTGGATCCATGGTAAAGCAAGTTCTAGCATGACCTTCATACAACCTCTGATACATGAATTAAAGAGAGTTAAAGAAGATTAGGCTACCACTCAGTCTATAATATGTAAGTTTTCTTCCTTGTCTACCCTCAGCTGAGAGATCTGCAATTCAAAATTTCAAAAGGCTTTAGTATTTTCTATTTAATATTCTAAGATATTGTCTCAGATGGTAATAAAGGATTTTTAAGCTGCAAGGGTTAGAATTTTACTTATGTCATAGTGTGATAGATTTAATGTTGTTAGCATCAACACATTTTGAAAAGAGCTAAGAAGTATGATTAAGATCTTCCATTGCCTTGGGAAAATATTACAATTTCACTTTTTTTGTCTTTCACTTGGATAAAGTATCATCATAAATAGGTGACTTACTGGAAAATTCCCAATGAAACAAACCTCTGTGCAGTTTTCTGTCATGGAAATCTTAGGTACAATTGTGCCTTGAAGGCAGAGTCTTACTTCAAGCTAGTGCAAAGCCTCCATGTCCTGGTAGGAGCTGCAGGTGGTGGTATGCTTCAGGGGATTGCTGCTCTCATGTCCTTCAAGGAAATAGAGACACTGAGCAAATTTTTTTTTACCAAGGTCCTTTCCCCATGTGCAAAAAGATGAGCTGGCAGGGTAAAAGACTAGCCAGAATGAACAGGGAACTTATGCTGGAGTCAGGAAAAAAAAAAAAGAGAGAATTTATGAGCTTTGCAAGGATGGACAGGCAACCATCAAAGACTACAAGGACACTGTGAGGATATGCAGGAAGAAAATTAGAAGGACCAAAGCCCAGCTAGAACTTAAATTGGACAGTGCTATAAAAGACAGTAGAAAATGTTTCTATAAATACATTATCAACAAGAGGAAGGCTAAGGTGAATCTCCATCCCTTTTTGGATGCAGAAGGAAACATAGTGACAAAGGATGAGGAAAAGTATGAGGTACTTAATGCCTTCTTCACCTCAGTCTTCAATAGTAAGACCAGTTCTTCTCCACGTGCCCAGCCCACTGATAATGCATGACAGGGATGGGGAGCAGAATGAAGCCCCCACAATCCAAGGGGAAGTAGTGTGTGACCTGCTGCTCCACTGAAATGCACACAGATCTACAGGCCCAGATGGGACCCACCCAAGGGTACTGAGACAGCTGGCAGAACTGCTCACCAAACCACTTCATCAGCAGTCCTGGCTAACCAGGGAGGTCCCAGTGGACTGCAGATTAACAAATGGGAAATCCATCAATAAGAAAGGCCAGAAGGAAAATCCAGGGAAGTACAGGCCTGTCAGTCTGACCTCAGTGCCAGAGAAGGTTATGGAGCAGATCATCTTAAGTGCGATCGTGAGACACATACAAGACAAGCAGGGGTTCAAGCACAGTTGGCATGTGTTTATGAAAGGCAGGTCCTGCTTGGCTAACCTGGTCTTCTTCTGTGACAAGGTGACCCACTTAGTGGATGAGGGAGAGGCTTTTTTTGACAGTTTCCCACAGCATTCTCTTGGAGAAACTGGCTGCTCATGGCTTGGATGGGCATATTCTTCACTGGATGAAAAAGTGACTGGATGGCCATGACTAAAGAGTGCTGGGAACAGTTAAGTCCAGTTGGTGGCCAGTCACATGTGATATTCCCCAGGGCTCAGTGCTCAGTCCTGTTCTATGATCTTGTGAGGTCCCTTCCAACCCCTAGTATTCTGTGATTTAATATATTTATCTGGATGAGTGGATCAAGGTCACAGTAATTCTGCTGATGGTACAGAGCTGGGTGGGAGCATAGCTGTGCTTGAGGGTAGGAAGGCTCTTCAGAGGGACCTGGACAGGCTGGATCGATGGACTGAGGCCAATTGTACGAGGTTCGACAAGGCCAAGTACCAGGTCCTGCATTTGGGTCATAACAACCCCAGGCAACACTATAGGCTTGGGGAAGAGTGGCTGGAAAGCTGCCTAGAGAAAAAGGATCTGGTGGTGTTGGTCAACAGCCACCTGAATATGAGCTAGCAGTGTGCCCAGGTGGCCCAGAAGGCCAAATGCATCCTGGCCTGTATCAGAAATAGTGTGACCAGCAGAACAGGGGAAGTGATTATGCCCCTGTGCTCAGCACCAGTGAGTTCACACTTAAATACTGGGTTCAGTTTTGGGCAGCTCCCTACAAGAAGGACACTGACATGCTGGAGCATGTCCAAAGAAGGGCAGCAAAGCTGGTGAAGGGTCTAGAGCACAAGTCTTATGTGGGGTGGCTGAGGGAACTGGGGTTGTTTAGCCTGAAGAAAAAGAGGCTCAGGGGAGACCTTATCGATCTCTACAACCGTCTGAAAGGAGGCTGTAGCAAGGTGGGGGTCAGTCTCTTCTCCCAAGTAACAAGTGACAGGACAAGAGGAGATAGTCTGAAGTTTCACCAGGGGAAGTTTAGGTTGGATATTAGGAAAAACTTCTTCACAGAAAGGGTTGTCAAGCATTGGAACAGGCTGCCCAGGGCAGTGGTAGAGTCACCATTCCTGGAGGTATTAAAAGATGTGTAGATGAGATAGGTGCTTAGAGACATGGTTTAGTGGTGGGCTTAGCAGTGTTTGGTTAATGGTTGGACTTGATCTTAAAGGTCTTTTCCAACTGAAATGATTCTATGATTCCTTCTGTGGCATATACATGTCAGTGCAACATTTCCTCCCTACCTGCAGGCACATGATGAGGAGAGCAGCAATGTTCAATTCAGTAGCACCCAGAAAAGCATGTCTTGCAGGCTCAGGGCTTGGAAGTTGCCATGAGGAGCAGACGATGCACTGAATTGGAGCTGTGAGGGCTTTTTGTGTGTTTTGCAGGTGCTGTGTAGTCAGCAGTCCATGTTCTGAGCTGCTACTTGCCCCTGCTGCTGGAGAGAAAAAGGGAAAGGGTATCAGCATCCTTACTTAAATGTCATTTCCAAAGTACTCCCTCTCTCCTTTTGGGCCTGTTTACAGGAGAAGACGGTAGAGCATGAAGTGAGGTTTTGTGATACACAGTAATTATCCTGTCCAAGGTGTTTAGATTGATTTGGATATTCTCTACTATAGTGAAATGAATTCCTGCCTTTAAGAATCAGCCACTGTCTTGTAAATTCTTTCTTCTGTGTAATCTATACCCGACTATAGTTCTGACACAGTCAGGGTCAAATCCACTTTTTAAAGCTGTTCCTGCATTTGAGTGAGGAAGCTGCCTATGCTGTGTGTCAGCTTCTGGAAAACTTGCTCGTTTCAGGGCATACACATTATATCTTCCAGTGAATGCAGAAGAATAAATTGAAAGAAGGGCAATAACAATAAAAAGAATTTTCCCTTCAGCTTTTCCTTCTTTCTCACAGCAGTGGCAAAATTATATTGCTCAGCTATGTTTTAGATTATAAGTGGTTGGAGTTTTTGCTGATGCACCCAGTAGTCATTGTTGGAATGGGTGTTAATTAGAACTGATTTAAATAAAAGGATTTTCATTAGGCAGTCTGAGAAAGAAAAAAAAATCTGAATATTTCTGAGTATTTTAAAACTTTGGAAGAGGTTGATAGCTGGTTAAAAATTGGGTTTATTTTTTTGGTTACTCAGGAATATTTCATGCATCCACAGTAAGCAGTGCTTTTAGGAATATGCTGTATTTTATCTATATGCTCTGATATCAAGAAGGTCGCATTATTGCTTTGACCATGCACAGAGCATCTTTACCCAAAACAAGTCCTTTTTTCCTATTATAAGAATTTTCTATTGCTAGTCTTTAACAGGCTATACATAGAGCTGCAAATAATGTTAGTGTAATATAGGTATGGCCACCATTTTATTGCAGTGACCGTCGAGAGAGACACAACAGATGTG
This sequence comes from Todiramphus chloris collaris, assembly GCA_025345505.1. NCBI lineage: Eukaryota > Metazoa > Chordata > Aves > Coraciiformes > Alcedinidae > Todiramphus > Todiramphus chloris. The sequence goes on from JANVCC010000019.1 coordinate 11,893,896, forward strand.
TCTTTCCCCACAACTGTTATACAAAATGTAGTATTTAAACATGTACATCTGAATTAAATAAACTGATGGTGATAACTGAAGCATTTTTTCCTCATGCAGTTTAACACTGGATTGCATAGGCTCTTCTGGACATTAATGGTATACATATGTTGCAGTGTAAGCAGTGATTGCCAAGACTCAACCTTAATTAGTTAAAAATAAATGTCTGTGTACAGCAATTATCATTTATGCTGGTGGAAAGAAATCACTGCATTGACATAAGACATTTGGCTGGGTTTCCTTGTTTATATTGAACACATATGTTTGAAAAGGATTTTCTCTAGTGTTAGTTCTAGCAGTGTCACACAGACAAGGAAAGATGTGATGATGATGTTCTGGTTTATCTAAATCAATACTAAATTAAAAGTAATAATTTAATAAAATTAAATTTAAAATTAATGAATTCAATACTAAATAATAAAGTAGTACTTAAACAGGTACATGAAATAACCTTGTATTAGCAGAAACAGAATTGCTTCTTTATACTGCATAAATTCCAATAATTCTGTCTCTGGACTGTCGGTGCAAGTTTTTCTTAGTGGGATAACAGCAAAGTCTCTGTGATCAATAATATTTGCTTATGAGAATAGTAAAAATAGATTTTATAGTAGAAGCGCAGAGCTATTGTTTTAAGAAGAAGCTTCGATAAAAGCTTTGCATTTGCTCTTTTCTCCTGAGACTACTAAAGAGAACACTAAAAAGTAAAATGGATGACCACAGAAGCAAGTAGGGTCACCCATTACCAGGGATTCATTTTATTTCCATTAGAGGGGAACTAGAAAGCATCTCACACTATTTGTACCTGATTTTCCATTATAAATTACGGTACATGAGATCATTTAAAAATCGCTGAGCCTTTCAGATGAAGCTGGCTCTGTTGCTGTTCTTTAATAATTGAACAGTAAGAAATACAAGTTCTCCATTTTAATCCAAACAAAATATCTTCTGAGATTATGGGAGAGGGCAAAAAGGTATATGAAGTACAATGTTACTAAAAGCTCATAGGGCGGTCTCAGAGGAGGATTTAAAGCGTTGGTTTGGGTTCACAGTTTGAGAGTGAATTTTTTTCAATCAATGCAGATTGGAGTCCTGGGACCACCCACCTAGCTAGTGTACGTTGGTACTGGAGCATTCAAGTGTTACACCAGTATGAAGTAAATGCACTACAGCAGGCTGCTACTTGTTTAAAAACATAACAGCTCAGACATCTCTAGTTCACTGCTGCAACATAGGAACTTTCAGCTTTAATGCTTAAATGAGATGAGGGACAAAACAGTAAAGCAGCAAAACCTCACTCTGTATTTTTTTTCTTAAATCTACTTCTTGATGACAGGCTAGCAATAGTCCTGACTTTCTTTGCAAGTTGTTACTAATATGGAGGGATTGCAGCTTTAAGTTTAATGACCCAATAAAACAGTAGCACCTGTAATTTTTGAGTGATGGCATGGAAAAAAAGTGCTGGGAGAGAAAACAAAGTTTGTAAGAGACTCTAGCATAACTGCTGTCATATTTCATTCCAATTCCAGTTATAGGCCACAACACATTGAACTTAGTTCTTTGTCACACATAGCAGAAGCCTGTGCCTGTGTGAATGTTTTTTTTTTAGTTTGTCATTTTTTTTATTTCACTTGGAGGACTCAACTCCTGCCCAAACATGTGTAGTCTAATGAGCCTTTGAAACTGTAAGCCAATGCCATAAAAATGAGAAAAGCAACCTCCCTCCCCCTTTTTATTTTGTTTTCATTCATAGAAATTTGAAAACCAGACAGTAATTGGCATTTGCAAAATCTATATAAAACCACAACGAGTATTTTGTTGTTGTTGTTCTTTGAAAACTGCTCACACTTGTCAGCTACTGTCAATGGGGAGAACCTCTTGATAGCAGACCATTGCATTACCATGTCTTTATTGCACTAATTATTTGCCCAATTTCCAAAAGACTTACGTAGGCTCTTCTTTCTTCAGTGTCTTGCTTAGTTACTTCAGCATGAGAGAAATAGAGGAAACTCTGGCACATAAGATCTACACAAAACATGGAAAGGTGGATTGGTTTCTTAAACATTCCCTTTTCAACAGCGCTGATTAAGAAAGTGTGAGACTTTGTTTAGTTAACAAAAAAAACCTAAAAGAAGTAATTTTGTATCTACTTATTTCAACACTTCTGTATTATCTGTCTCACCAATAGTATGGGGAATACTTTTAATGACTTGCAGCCAATGCTTCTCTTCAAAATATGATACTGTCTCATTTTTTTGATACATGTCTTTTCCAGTGAGGCAGGAATCCAAGGGAGTCTATCAAACTATTTTTTGGAGGAGATATTAACCCAGATAGATACCATGTTTTGTAATTAGAATTGGCACATTAAAACAACATGCCTCAAATTGCAATTGGTTATGGGTCCTGTCCGAAAGTCATGGAAAACATGGGTCTAAGGTGCATGAAATTTTTTCTATAAACTGATGCACATAATTAGCTGCTTTGATTGCACAATCACTCTGTAAAAAGACCTCCTCTTTTGCTGTAAAGAGTCTTGGAGAAATTTAATAAATGCGAGACAAATCACTCCTCAAAGACCCTACTCCATTTCAACCCATAGTTAAAGGTTGTAGAGCTGTTACAGCACTGGATGCAAATGATGAACTACAGCAGATATTTTTCAGTGTTATGCTGTGGAGCTCCATTAGGGCAGAACTTTGCTGTATCATCAAGTTTGAGGAAGCTTCTTTCTCTGTCAAAACTCAAGTGTCTAACTGTGCTCTTGCTTGTAGTTGCCTCAGATTTAAATTTGGCCTCAGTAGAGTGGCTTTGGATTCACTGTGAAGCTCTCTTTAACTTCTATGAGCTCTGATTCAGGCATTTTGTTTAAAATAAAGGCAAACTCAAACATTAAAGTGATGTGTATTATTTAATTAGTTATTATTTAATAAATTTAATTGGTGAACTCCTTAATTCTGTTCTCTATTTACATTGGTTGAAAAATGGAGTTTGATAAAAATACACCATTGTATTATAAAATTTCAGCACTGTTTTAATATTTCATTTCAGCTTTGCTGTTTTGATCGATTTTATTTAAATTTCAACACCATATCAAAGAATCTGTTTCTATACATTATCTCCATAAAAATAATGTTTTAATAGTTATAACAATTTCTCCTTATAAGCAACATTGTATTGGAGCATTTTAATAGGCCTGAATCAAGTGCTCTCTATCTGCTCTTCTGTTGAAAATTAAAAAACAAAATTTCTTTTTAAACAAAAGCAAACTATGAAGTGAGTATTACAGTTTATCATAGAAAGGAAACTCTAGTTTCTGATCTGCTCTAATAGATCCTTATGGGAGTTTCTGCAACAATATGGTTAAATATAACTTTTCTGTGCAGTAGCTGTAGCGTTTGCATTGATTGCAACAAGATCTGGACCACACTTCACGTTTGTCATGCTGTTTCTTCAGCATATGCTTATGCTTAGCTCTTCTGCCTGGACAAATAATGCTCAACACACTATTTATCCCCTGGGATTTATTTTACTTTTCTAATATATTCTTGTTCTTTAAAAATAATTATTATACGAAAAGATGAAAGGGTTGTTTCCCATTTCTTAAGACAAAGAGGTGAACTAGAGATAATTACTTAAGCTATAATGCAGTTTATCAAAAGTAAATCACTTTTTTCTTGCTAGCAAACAGATGTTTGCTTTTTAATTGTTGCCTTGGGGTACTTTTCTGTTATGTAAAGCTTTTTCCTCAATTTCTGTAATTATATTGTGAAAGTGGTATGTTGTAGAAACTAAAATGCAACGTTAACTCATTCTTTTGCTTCTGTAATCAGCTGTACAAGTTTACTGAATATCATGTAGTTAAATTTAACTATAAATCTACTGGACAAATATTCTGTATATTGCTTGACCTGTGTAAAAGCACTGCCTGTTGCAAAAACACTCAGCAGCAAGGAATCATTTGTACATGTAATGGTGCACTTTCATTACACTTCTATGTATATATGTTTAGGTCTATCCTGTGGCATCACATCCAGTATCATGGGCTTCTGGGACAAAATCTATTACTTGTCCTTCAGCAAGTCAAGCACTCCATGTGGGATAGGATGATATGTCTATTTGCTTCATTACTTACAGATTCTTTACTCAGCTAGCACTTTGTCTTTCACATATCATCTTTTGTAATTATTCATCCTCATTTTCTAAGGGCAGAATAGCTGTGGTTGTGTTTTCTAATCTTCCTTGAAGTTTGAGGTTTTTTTATTTATGACTTTGGAATGAGTAAGAACTGCATGACAGAACTTTCCTGGAATCCAGTGGACTCACTAGAGCAGGAAGTTGCTCTATTGATGCAATAATGGGTCTTGAAACTTTAACAATTTCAAAGCTGACAACAACAAAATTAATTTCACAAATAAACTACAGGTTCTTTAAAGACTATAGTCCTACTAGGTACATCCATCTGACCCCAGGTGTAGAATCAGAACTTTAACCTGCTCTGTCCTGCCTTGTTTCTAGAGCTTTAGCATCTCCCGTGTCTGCCTCTGGAATATGGTATGAATACACAAGTCTGCTGACATAGTGGCTTTGATGTTACCATAGGATGCAGTTTTTCTTAAAAACTAAAAAAGGCTTGATCTGAGGCAGACAAAGAGGTTGGTTCTTGCCTGCATATCTCAAATCAGTTATTCTGTGTGATATGTACATGAAAATGTTATAAAAACATGTAGGATTTGGAAGGGAGTCAGGAAAAGTAGTTATCAAAGCTTGATCAGTTTGGATGCTTGGTGTAATTGTGAACTCAATTATTGCTCTGCTCCATTTTTTTTTATTGTGGAGGAGGATTTGCAGAGACTGAAAAATAAATTAATCCAACTTTCTTATAAAAACATACTTTGAAAAAGATCATTGACTGTGCACTGCCCATTCATTGATATACCAATGACTGTCTAGTAATTTTTATTCACATTAACAAAATGAAGGTGTTTAAAGACCCACACGAATGTTCACAATGTACTTGTTGCTAGGCTGTCTACTAAAAATGTTATTTTAATCTTTTGCACAAGATGAGAAGAAGAGATTAAACTCTTCCTGACATGCTGGAAAACATTCTGTCTTCAAAAATATTCATAGTGAAAGCAGTTAAAATGCATAAATAGGTTCTTGTTATTACTTTTTCATATATGTAATTCTTGCCATTGCTGGACAGATGATGGTGTATGACTGAATCAGAAGATGTGCAGGACAAGCCTTTCTTGGTAACACTTAAAATCAAAAAAGTTTCAGAGCACCTGAAATAATGAAAAAGACTCAGCAAATGCAAATGACAGCTTTCATCTTCCTTTATGAAGCACATGCTCATGAATATATAGATTTTTGCATATGTAGAAGCTCAAGTGTATCAGCCTTCTGATGAATGAAAGAGTAAGGAAATTATTCAGAACTAGTTAAAAGTTTGCTTTTTTTGTTGAAATCTACAATTTAATTGAAGTTGTTTTCCTGAGATGCAACATTTCTAAGAGGCTGCCATTCGAGAAGGGGGCACTGTTATCCCCATCTCCATCCAAGTTTTGTACTATTTTAAATAGCAGTGTTGGTTTTAGTGATATTAACAGCCTTTTAGCAGCTCAGTGCTGTCAGTCTGCACAGACTGTCTATCTAAAGTAGCAGAGCATGAGAAGCTGATCTCCTAAGGGAACACCCACAATATTGACAGGCTTGACTGACATAAAACCAACCTCTCTCTCACCTCCACTGAACTCTTAGAGTAAATTCAGGGCCTGATTGAAGAGAGATAGGGCTTCAGCCATTGAATTCCATGGGAACAGAATTTGAACACTATTAACTACTGCCCTCTCCTAAAGCAGCCCAGAATATCTTGGCAAATGGTGTTTAGAAGCACTATCAATTTGATCCTGCTTCCTTCTCGGGACTGAAAGCCAAGTTCAGGGCTATTTATGTCTTATTAACTAAAGCAGGCTTTGTATGGGAACTACAGCAAGCATTTAAATCTTCTCCTTGAAAAATGGGTTATGGCTTAATGAACCTTGTTCAGGTTAAAGCTGTTATTTATTCTTGATATTTGTATTTGCTACTGTCAGGTAGAAGTCAAAGAAAAAGGAGTGCCTTCTATCTTGAAGAGTTTATTAGGATGGAATAGCCTGAAATTTGTCTTAAGTAAATCAATTCTCACTTTTCTGACAGGAAAATGCCACCATTAGATATTACAGATATGCTTTAAAATACCACACATGCTCAAAACTTTGAGGATGTCAAGAATGATACAAAACGCTGTGCTTATCTCTTCAAAATATGAACATCTACAGATATCCAAATTACATTTTCTATTAAGTCAGCAGTACAAAAGGTGAAAGAAGAGACAGGGACACAGGGATTTATTTTCACTCAGCGTGTTCATACAGAAGAAAAGTAAAAATTCAGTCCAAAATTGGAGCGTGTCTCTCTGGAATGGAAGAGAGCAAAAAGCAGAAAAAGTTTACAAGGTTCCTATTTTTCCTTCCTCCTCTTCTGAAGTATTTGGGGGTAAAATATCCCACTTCTGCTGCAATCCTTTGATATTATTCATGTAATGTTGATATTGTTTGAATAGTTCCTAAACATTTTAACTTTGAATTGCTAATCATAGGACCTAATTGTGATTTTTCTTTTCTCATCTGGAGTAAATTTATTATTTTTAAAGCACTTCTTATATTTCATGAAGCCATTAAAATAGAATTCTAGTTAGGAAGAGTTTTGCTGAAATAGTGGAATAGGATATGCTCTTTCCAGTATCTTCCATTGTTATGTATTTGATTAGTAAGAATAAGGGTACTAATGTCAAATATTCATGTGCATCTGATCTTGCAAAGACTAGAGAACCTTTCTTACAGGGGATTTCAAGAGGCCTGAAGTAAACCAGATATTTGAGTTCTTCTGCATACCTAGAGCAGTAAGTTTGAACTTGAGGACTCTTTTACACTCTACCTTATGTCCTGAAAGAAGAGAGATCATTAAATTGATCTCTTTATATTTTGAGACTGATTCCAATAGTGGTTTCCAGGTGTAAACCATTGAGACATACACCACTTCCAAGCTAACAAGATAATTTTCTATCTTGCTGGTTGTAATATCTATGTGCCTATGTTTTTTTAAAAAAGAACCAAACAACCCAAAAACATCTTTCCTGGACTTCATCTTCCTGTCTAAATATTTTCTTTTGATCTTCGTGCTTATGTTAAAGTTGACCAACGCAGATCAACTTTTTCCCAGAACTCCTCTCAGTTTGCTGTAGTGGAATATAATCTTGAATACAGAAGCTTACCTGTGAAGGACATGGTACTGCTGTCCTTTTCCATCTTCTTCCCTACCTCCTGAAATGTCTGTACAATGTTTTTCATGTGTTTTTTTCTAGATGAAGGGGATAAAGCTGTTTAACTGTTCTGTTCCATCTCAGTCACCCTCAGGAAGTCTCAGGTTAACAAACAAGAGGCTGTCAGATAACAGTGCTGTATATTGGGAACTCCAGAAATGGCATCAGCTTCCTATTTGTGGTTGACTTATATACAGAGAGGATATGTAGTAAAACATATGATTTCCAAATGTACTGAAGCACATCATAGTGTACAGGCTAACACCACATATGTACATGAGCAGATGATCATGGCATGTGGAAATATCCAATGTGCAGATTATTTTTACATGCTTCTCCTAATGGTATTGTATGTTGCTTGCTAGTTGTTCGGTGTTTAAAAGAAAAAGCTTTTGAAGCTTCAGATGTGATGTTTAATAAGTCTTTCTCTAATGCTGGCTTAGCACCTGCTCCTCCCTCACAGTCACATCAAAGTGAATTGTAAGTAACCACTCTAAAACCATGCAGCAATTCGCTGTGGAGTAAAACTGGTGAGTGGATGGAAATCAGCCCTATAAAATCTCCCATCTGCAGAAAGAATTTCCATAGTCACCTGGATGCTTTTAAAACCTTGTTATTTTAAATTTAAAATGATTGGCTGAGCATTGCTTTTACCAAAATCTGATACAATAATCAAAGTCAGAGGTGGTCACACAGTCAAGCTTTCTGCCAATAATGGATTGTACTCTGCAGTTCAGTTTCTAGTGACCTTGGAAATCACTAGCCTGGTAAAATGGTAATGAAAAAACAAAGTTGTTAAAGCTGTGGAAGGAGACAAAGTGATGCTGTCCCAATGAGAAAATGTGGGTTTTGTGTAAGATTCTCTGCATGCATTGCTCCTTGTTTATGGTTTTCAAGTGACCACATTTTAGTGTACACTTTAGCACTCATTTTGAGCTGGCTGTAACCAAGAGGCCATGGGAGGTGTCCTTATTTTAATATTATATGAACTTATCCTTTAACCAAATCATAATTTTTATTGCATATAAATAAGTAACTTGAGTAACACCCCTATCTCAACATTTCTTTCATGTCTCTGCACCTTATTCTTTTAAGATTTTTAGTCTCCCAGAAACAGTTAACAAGGAAGAAAAAACAGATTTCTTGTTGGGGTTGTTTTGGGTTGTTTTTTTTTTAACATCAACACCTGTGGTTACTTAAGTAGAGCCTCCACTTGTCATGCATGGGAACCCAAAAATTCCTGAAAAGATTCAAAAGTTACACATCATATTTAGATTTCTTTCAACCAAGCCAATATTGGTTTACTTCTCTGTTGATGTAGGCAATAAAGGACAATCCTAACATACATCTACTTTGGCCCCTCTTTTGAGAAGGAGGGAGCAAAGGCAAGCTTCCACCAGCAAGCTAATTACAGTTTTGGCTGAAAAATATTTTCTGAGGCTGTTAAAAGCTGAGTAGATGGGAAAAGATCCCAAGACACAAACTTCCCTTCCTGTTGTACCCATTGGATATGCGGTAATTTCTTCACTAGGGGGCCCTATTGTAAGCAGCCTTTTGGGATGTGCAGCTCTGTGAATATCCTTTCTTCCTGGGGCTCTGCCCCCCCTGACTATTGTATTCACACACACCAGATCTCAGTTGGAGAGGAAACAGGTTTTCTCAGCTGCCAACTTGCTTAAAAGAGGAGTTAAGAGGAAAAGAAAGCTAATTGGACTGTGCTTGGCAAAAGTCTCTAGTTTATTCTGTTTATTCAGTTTTTCAAAGGATTGGATGCTGAGAAACACAGAAATAGTGAGAACACATTCCTTAAACAGAGTCTTGAAAAGTTTTTACAATCAAACCAGAAAGCTGCTTTACTAAAGCAGTGTTTATCCTCGCACTAACGCTGGTCATGAATACATGTCTAACTTAGCTGGAACTAATGCTTGACTACTATTCCACTATAGGAACTTAACATTCTGCGTAGGCAGATTATTTTTTTCAACAATATCTGCTAAATTCTTTTAAGGGCTGCCAGTATATATTTTTTGAAGCTTAGTTAAGAAGAACAGCTGCCAGTGGACTCAAGGCTAAAAGAGGCAAAAAAATATATGCAGAAGGCAAGATTTTGCTTCAAAAGATCTGTATGACAACACGCTATTGCTGCTGGTATAATCACTTTCTTTTTGGTGGATGCTAATACAGACTGGGTTTCTTGTCTTCACAGCCCCCACTGAGCCTTTGCTGTGCAAATTTGCTGATGGAGGGCAAAAGAAGCGCCAGAATCAAAGCAAATACACACAGAATGGAAGGCCGTGGCCCAGAGAAGGAGAGGTAAGTTCCACACAGCAATTACTTTCCTGTGGTTTGGTAGAAGTCAGCTCCAGACCTGGGGGTCTACCCTTCAGGGCTATGAAGAAGTCAGATTACAAAGAAAATACTGTAGTTTCAGACAGAAAAAAACCCCAAACATATAAGCAGTGGGGAGAGGGAGACTAACAACATTGTACTGAGTGTAAAAGTTACAGGGAAAGAGAATTTCAGAGCTTGGTATGGAACTATGTACAGACTTGTCCCACCATGAGCATTCTGTCTGCAGCCAGACCCGAGCCCAGTATTCTCTTACCAGTAAGCCATGTGATAAAAGGTACGCCTTTTATAAACCCCGAAACAAGTTTCACTTAACCAACTCGATGTTATTTCCTCCATATAGTTCCTAGTGTTAAATTATCACCAGGGAATAGGTGGGTTGTTACAAAAGGGAGACACACACTTGCACATCTAAATGTATGGTCCATGTAAAAGTTTCCCAAAAGCTTATCTGAGCTGGGCTCTTCATTTTGTCCAAAACAGTTTACAGTAGCCTTAGCTCTCTCATGTCTACAAATTTTAAGAAAGAAGTTTGATGGTTGTTTTCTGATCTGCTGCAAATAGTCTGTTACTAGAGCTTCCTTTCAGTGTACTTGTACATGAAATAACTACAAATGTGGGTGAAATAAGAAAGGAATTTATTTGACTCTTCCAAGAGTTTGTTTGCTCTTCTTGAATGTAACTATAGGATAAAGATGCTTGAATAAATGAGGAAGATCTGGTCATAATACCTTCTTATGCATGGTTATAGTTATGAAAGCTGAAGTACTTCTTTCCTGAAGTATTTCTATCCCAAACACCTGTTGTTTGTGTTTATAATTTAGACTTCAAGGAAAAAGAAAGTATGTCCCTCAATTGTGACCCGCTAGAATACAAGTTGATGTTTTGGGTTTTTTTCTTTTGGGGTGTTTGGGGTTGTTTCTAGAATTTGCTGTATTTACTTCAGTTTTACACAGCAAATAATATTTGATATTTCTAAGTTTTCTAGAGGGTGTCTGCTTTCTTGTAACTACTTATATTGCAAGTTGAGAATTTTTAGACCATTAGCTTATGGCATATATAGTCTAACACGATTGGTGAATTCCTGAAAAAGAAAGGCCTCTTGAAAGCATAGAAATTTCTCTCTCCAGCAAGGTGGTTATTATGCAGTGTTCTAACAGCAACACTGCAAAATATTTTTAGCTTTGTGGGCTGAAAGTGCCAGTGTGGCAGCCACATTTGCTACAAGATGTTGCAGAAGCCTCCAAAGGTTCACTGCTTAAAAAACCAAGATCTATCATACAGGAGACAATAATAAACCCTCAATTAGGTCAACGATCCATATTTTAAAGACTTCTAAATCACTGCTTAAGTAGTAAATGCCATCATAGCTATTATCTCCGCTGTTCTATACTTCCTTCAGTTGAAGTACATAAACAAGAGAATATAAAGTTTAAGCAAACAAGCCATCATTATGCTTATGCCCTCAGGGTGTCAGTTTATTACATTGTACATAGTTCATTTGCTGCTGGTAGAGCGGCTCATATTAAGCACAGTGATATCCCTGTGACCTAGAGGCAGGGTGTGGTTGGTGTGTTTTTAGTTTCAACATTTAAAACTAGTCTTCAGTGCTGGAAGACATTATTCCTTATTATTGTTTACAGTGGACTACAGAGCTGTTGTCTACAGAGCATAATCTACAAATCTCTAAAGACAGTAAGGATGGAAACTCAGAAATATTTCAAACTAGGAATGTGCTGTTTTCTTAGGTTTCCTCTGTTTACTAACATCTGCTTAAGACTTTGCTGCACATTGGATATTTACTAATAAAAGCATCATAGATGAGAATCCATGTTCAAGCATTATAGTTCTGATTACAAATGGGATCTGTGAATATTCCCTGCACCTCTGCTTTTTCTTGGTTTCTGACCCAAAGAAAAATGTTATAATAGTGTCCGTGAGATTAGTCCCACAACATTTCCACCCTGGACAAATCCTGTGGTATCTAGACCAAGATGTATTTGGCTGTTTTTCAGATAAGCCTTTGCATTCTTGTATAGTTACATGAAGGGCATTTCTAAAACTTCTGAGGCTTAACCAGCATCAGCACTGAGTGTGCGTGAGGATTATTGCTCAGATGGACAGATCCCAGAGGAATGGCACTAACAGTTCTGTCACTAGCCTCAAATTTGAGCATGCAAAGAAAGTCAAGACAGACAACTATGCCCAGTACTCTGCTGTACGGAAATGGCAAGAGGTTGAGCAGAAAGGAGCAGATTTGCTTCAGTGTTACCTTGCTGGCCAAGATGTTTTCAATGGCCTTGCTCTTTTTTATGGAGAGCTTCTGGGGAATTTTATAAAACCAGATTACTTCTTTTTGGTAAAGTTTTCAGGACATACTGGAGAATGCAAAAGAAAATCTAGATTGCTTCATAATCATATAGAAATACTTTAGTTCTCTGTTAAATTAGCTTACCTTTAAAGTTAAGTCTTTAGGAATACAATTAGTTTCTCTAGGGCTTTTCAGGGTTTTTTTTTTTTGGTACTTGGTTACTTGTCCAGTTGTAACCTGGGAAGAATGCCTGCCCTTGAATAGCACTTTCTAGCCCTTACCCTTGCACTCTTCTTGGAGCCTCAGGAAATACTCAGATTTACTGAGGCATTTGACTGAGTGTTTGTGATGACTGACCAGTTCTGGACTAAGGAGCCAAGAGCTTAGATTGCTGATGGCCTTGTAACAGGCTGTCAAATTAGTCGTCTAACATACAGGTGCCAATGTTGAAAATATTTGCAGAGAAAGTCTGATCTTGTAACTGACACAATTTCTGCACAAAGTTCTTTCCATTTGTTTTTTTTATCGTACTTTTCCTGAGTCACACTGGTTTAATTCAGCACTCTGTTTTAAAACTTTCCCTGACAAGATCATGTTGACATGGTGATAGAGGATAATCATATCCAAATCCTGTCTGTAACGTATTTGATTTAATTTTCCTCTAAATTGCAGTTGACAACTCTAAAGTTGGGAGACATATCTCAAAAAAAATGTTCATTATCTGAAAATGCACCTGGAAAATCAAGAATAGCTTCAAACTGAGATCACACTGGATTAAAAACTGCAACTTAAATTTTACAACATAATATTTTATTGCAGATTTGCTGAAACTTTGTTTTGATTATTAAAAAAACAGTCTTATGGTATGTATATTTAAGAGAGGGTTTATTTGAAATTTATCTGATAGAAAAGGAAAAATTCTCACATAAACTGAAAACAAATTACATTATTTGCATCAACCCAAAGTTTATTATTGTTTATATTCTTCTAGAAAGAACATTCTAGATCTTTCTCTATCTGGTCAGCCCAACATGATTAAGTGTTTTTTCACAGTCACAGTAATTTGAAACCTTTGATACTTCATTTGCAAGTTTCTGTAAAATTTAGACCATTTAAATATTTGCGTTGCCTTTCTTGCAAGAGAGTATCACCATTACAGTATTGGTGCAACATGCACCACTGAATGTCATTGAATTTGGACTGATGTCTATAATGATATTGAATAATTGCCACCAATAATTCCTCTATTGATTACTTTCTTGCCTCTGTAATGTAGGTTACACTTTTTTTTATAAATAGCCAAGAGGTTAACCTCCATTTCCCCACCTTCCTTCTTTTCCTCCTTTCCCTCTTACTCTGTTTTTTTTGTTGTTTGTTTTTTCTTCAAGACCAATTGCTGAAATGTCTAAAGAATTAAACATGTTTTCAATTCTTTCTTAAAAAAAAATAAGATGACCTACTAGTTTGGGAATGTTGCTTTTGTTAACAGTTACTCTTTTAATCTCACGCTTATTACAATTTTCTTTAATACAAACAGTAATTTAGAGAGAAAAACATACAAGAGGTAATTTGAGAGACTTCCCAGTTTTTCTGTAAAGTCGGCACCAGTGGAAATCTGATGCAGTTGATCTTGGTGCCAGTCATCCCTTCTTTACCAGTAGCAGGCATTTAGAAATGCTTAGTAGTTCTGTGACAGGCCCATTTATAACTCAGATGTAGATTTCTTTTTATGCTTGCAAGGAGATAGGTACTACTTAGTTGAGTTTCATAATCCTCAGTGTCTAGGGCTAATGTATTTTATACATTGACAAATTTCTTTTTTCTTCTGTGGGAGACAATTTCCAGGCCTGTCCGGATATGCATTAGTACCCTCATATGCAAGCGACACACAAAGACATTTACTATACATTTAGTGTGCATGTAAGTTGGACACTGGGCAATATTTTGCGTGATTATTTTCAGAAAATACTTAGTTTAGAAAAGAGAAGAATTGAACTTGAAAAGAAGCCTACACAGAGGGAGAAAACAGAAAGGCAAAAGGTAACTGGCAAATAAGTGAAAAGATACAGAGCAGTGAGTTAAAAATTCTTTGTGACACAAAACATTGTTATTGTGGGTATTGCTTTGAAGAGGTGCCTAAGTGACACAAATAACAAAGCCAGTTTAAGTGGTTGGATTTTGAGCTTATAAAGCACATAGAACTATTTTTAAATAATTATCTGTATGAAATCACTGTCCCTGAAATCAGAATTTCTAAAGGGACCATTTTTACTCATAATAAGGACCATTGTTTAGTTGAAGTAGAATCAGGACTGCTCTTTGAGATTATTATTCTTAGTTTTCCATTTTCATGGATTTCATTCTGTGGTGAAAAATGTCATGCCATTAGCTGCGGAGATGTTCTTGCAGTTGGGTTTTCCTCCAAATTCTGCTGCTATGACAGTGTTTTCTTATGCAGAATAAACAGATGTTGAAGACAGGGGTAAAGAACATATCTTCTCCTGCACTCTGCTGTGTCATCCGCAGATATTTGGTAGGCTGTCATTTTCAGTAGTGCAGCAAAGTCATCCCTGGAAGCATTCTCAACTCACTGTTTCACACGTTTGTAGTGTGCAGATGTGATTGTAATCCACAAATCCACAGCTGATTCAACACTGGATCAGACTGATGGCAAAATGGGTGTGACAGGTTCCCAAAAGCAGATGGTTTGTAGACCTGAAGATGGCAAGATTAAATATATGAGTTGGCTGTGGAAACAGAATAATTATATTTTATTATATACATCTTTGTGAGGAGGATATTATCCTCTTTTTTTTTTTTTTTTTTTTTTTTGTAAACTTCATCACTTGACTTTTAACTCATTAGATAAATTGAAGTGGGAGTTCTTGGCAGAAGAAGCTGTGTAGATCAGACTTCCAGTCCAGTTCTGTAAGACAAAAATGATTTCTTGTCATTCATTTGGGTATCTGAACTTGTCATTATGTTTATCAGCTCAAGCTCTGATCTTCTGAGGTTCATGAATCACTTCCCAATTTTGACCTCAATATTACGTATTTTTCTCTCCACAATCACTTTTTTCCTCAGAACTTGTAACTGCTTAAGGAGCACACATCACTGAGAAATGCTCTATTTCTTTAATACACGTCTATAAGTTTAAGATGCGTCACATTTACATTCTAGATTTCTCCTTCTCTAAAAAGGAGAAGTGTTTTTTATTCATAACTAAATTCAGAAATACTTCTAATAATGTGGAATATTTCTGAGAGAACTGTTTAAATAATCAAAGAAAAGAACTCTTCCAAGTTAACATTACTGGTGACTGAGCTTATATTATTTTAAACTAATCTCATTTGAGGTGTTGGTTTCTCTCCCCTTCTCTCTTCCTTCTTCAAGGTGTTTCAGTCAGGGTATCTGCTGTCGGGGTACAAGAGATCCTTGTGCTGTGATGTTTGGCAGATATTAGTGGTGGTAATAAAACAAGTACAGGAATTTCAGTGTTGAAATTTCAGTTGATTCCACTGTAGTAGCCAAGAGCAAATGCATTCCCCTGGGGTGGCAGTCCTCCAGTGTGAAAGGATGAGGGGATGAGTTAGAGGAGATGGAGAAGAGAGACTTATCTTCTGGTATAACTCTCACATCGATTCACTACAGAAATCCCTTGAGTCCTAAGGTACAATCTTATTTTTTCAAATCTCGCCTTAAGGAGAAGAGACCCAGGGAGCCTTCTGCTTGGAAAAGCCATTACATCAATGGATTTCACCCCTTTTTAATTTGTAGGCTTCTCCATTATTTTTTTCTGATGGTACTGTGGCTCCTGCACAGTAAAAAATACTGCAATGACAGCAGCCTTGCTTTGCACAGGTGCTCCAGCACTAGGCATAGTCTGGCTAGAGCAGGTTCAAGGAGATAATGAGTAAGATTCATCTCTGAGGAAGAGGACATCTCTGTAGTAGGTTGATACTATGCTGAACTTTTGCACATAGTGAGGGAAAGACATGTACACTGAGAGTAGGTGGTGATGCGTTGGTGAAGTTGTTCATGAAAGCTGCTTCCCAGACACACAGACAATATCATACAACCTAAAATTTGATCATATATTGGTATTTGTGTTTGCTGGCACACAGACACTGGGCCGATGAAAGTTGTTCTTGTGAGAGTTCACAGAGATTTGGAAGAAAAATGATAAACCCACCTTATTTCACATTATATTGAAGATGTGATAATTGCTTTAATAATCACTCCACAATAATTTCTTTGAGAGATTTAGAAATCAAATTTACATAAGCAATGCAAATGTGATGGTCTGAGTCTTTTTAATGAGGCAAGTGTACCCATTTATATTAAAATCATAACAAAGAAAGGGGGGGAAAAAACCCACAAAAAACAACAGAATACCTTGCCTCTGCCCATGGAAAATTTTTCACAGTGTATCATTGAACAAAGGCCTTCAAACTTCCTAGGGGAGCTTTTGCCTTCCAGAGACTTTCTGATATTTTCTGCACTTTGTTGAAGGAAAGAGCTTAAATTTAAAGAAAGGTGCAGACTGGGTCTCCTGTTAATAGAATCTCTTTGTTCACTGATGTCAATGAATAGAAGACTGCAGCAACAAAATAACAAAAATCTTCATTCCTTTGTCTTAAGTTCAGATGCTTTGGTAAAAACAAGTGATAAGTAAACATATATGGTTTAAATAGTCTTTTTTTGAAAATTAGTATTTTAAATGAGCTGGTTTTATTTGTGTCTTGTGACATTCTGAATAGACCAGTCAAGTAATCTTTGAGAGTGGTCTTTATTTATTATTCTGTGTGGGACTGATAGCAGATATCCCTTTTTTTGATTGCTTTGATTGCATGTTGAAATCTTGAGTTGCAGGATTTTCATTTAGTAGCTGAATGTATGTCCATTATCTGGCTGAGCAGCATAATAATTCTGTGGTTCAGTTGTTCCTTCATAGAAGATTTATCTGACAAACATTTTCCTAAAGCAGCATTCCATCATTAGTGCCACTCTCCGAGATGGCATTTCATCAGGAAGTGTTACTATCAGAAAAAGGAATAAAACCCCGTCCTTCCACTGAAACGTGAGCTAAACAGTGGATGAAAATCCCTGGAAAAAAATAGTCCTCAGCACAATAGAGGACTGGTATAAATGCATCAGCCACTGCCTCGGTATACTTGATACTGTGTTAAGCACAGTGACAGCTATATTCAGTTCTGGTTTTGATAGAATAAGCTGGACCTTTATTTCATGGAAGTCTGAGGTCAAGCCTAATATTCTGTATTTCATATTTTTTAAATTCCTGTTTGTGTTCTATGGAGGAAAGTGCAGACAACTTTGCAGTAAGTTATTATTGCTCATCAGTTTTTATTCCTGATGAATGAGGATGCTTCAGACCATAAATCTTCCACTGGTCCAGGCTAACTGTTGCCTCTCCTGGGCTCGCAGCCAGGATAATTTTGTAGGGAGGAATTACACAACTTGATGAGACAGTAGTAAATAGTCCTCTGTTAGCAGTCATTTGAAATAGCAGCTGTTTGAGACTATTCAGCAATGGGGAATATTAGCAATATTACTGGGCATACTGTAGGTGGTGTACCATATGCATGTATTGCCACAAACTGTGTTGTGTTTGTCTAATGTGAAACTTTCATTTACTGGAAAATGTGATGGAGATATTTATAGTGGTCACTGGGAAGTACTTGAATAGATTCTGGTGATCTGTCATGGTGCAGTATGGATTTAAAGCATAGATAAGGAGATGAGTGCCTAGCCTTTCATATTTTGTACTTGCCAGGCCCACAACAATGTTCCTTATTCCTACCAATAATATGTAATGGACATGATGCTAATACAGAGAAAACAAGAGTATGTGCAGTTTCTCTGCATGCACCCACATGCAGGTATGGGGCATGATGGGATTGGAGGGCAAGCTGATGGTCTGTGCACAACCACATGCTCAATAATCCACAAGACAAGTAACTGAAAGTGGTGAAAACAGCTCCCATGTGGACACTGAGCATTGTTAGGGCTTCACTGAAAGAGCTGCTGCAATTTATCCTTTCTGTAACCTCATTCTTATTTATGTCAAAGAAACTAAAATAAGAGAATTATTCATTTCCCCCTTTCCTCCCAGCCCTCTCTCCTTTGCTGCCATTTTGTCCCCAGGTCACACTAAGGCAAGCTGTGGGATGTAGTGAGCTCTGATCCAGGCAACTCTAAGGACCATTAGACCTAGAAGCTTGGGTCTCTCCTTTTTCAAGGAATTATATGGATTTTTTTCTTAGTCTTTGGTAGATGTGTGATGTCAACAGATGTTAGATGTTAAACTGTCAACATCTTGATTTATAGAGAATATCCTGTTATTTTTAATTTTTTTAAAACAAATATTAGAACCCATTTTTCTGTCCCTCTAGGGCTTACACATACTATTTAAGTTGTCCTTACCAGTGCAGAATATAAAAAGAGAGCAGTAACAAATGTTGTAAGTGTTGTAAAGAGAAAGGAAAATAACAGAGGGTTTTTGTTTTTTCCCTAAACAATGTCTTGCAGACAAAAAATGTTTATGGTCTTCAGGTTTTAATGGCTTTCTTTTGGGATGAACCGTATTAATTTCTATTAGTAATTAATGCAACGTTACCAAACATTATAATATGCTGAGAATATATAAGACAAAAGAATATAATGAACAGATCATCCTTTATGATTTTTCTGAGCTAATTTATTTTTTACATCAAAATTAGCAGTGGTTGGGATCACCTTGAATTTGATTCTTTGCCATTTTAAAATTGCAGAAATAGCAATTTTTATTCTTTTTTTGTAGAAAATGAATGCATTTTTTAAAAAATCGCCATGAGTTCTTGTCCTTAGTCTCCTGAATTATCCTTTGCTTGTGAGATAGTACATATTGCATTAAAACAATGGCATTTCCAATAAGCAAATGTCTATGTAAGGTAGTGTGAAGCCTGCACTTTCAGATCACAAATTATTTTTAGCCTCTGGAAATTTGGACCATCTCCTCTTAGATCAGTGTGCAGCTGCCAGGCTAACCTGGCTCTTCCAGGAGTGCTGCCCACTCTTTACCTGCTCGTCACCAGGGCATTTACTCCGGCTGCTCACCTGCCTGCACGGGAGCTGGCCAAGCCCAAATGCTTTCCTGACCTGTCTGAGCAGCCATCTGGAAAGGGGCAGATGTCATTATTCAAAAGTACTTTGGTAGATGGGTCTGGGGCATTAAAAGCTCCCACTGGGAACACAGACCCTGCCACGTGGTTGGTAAAGCACTTGTCCTTGAAGCAAATGCTACTGTCTCCTGTCTCAAGTAATGAGCATATGGTCTGTATGATAAGCAGAGAGAAATAGAGTGTATGGGATGGTGCCATGGCCATTTTTCAGCTGCTCCCAAAGGGAGAGCAGCACCTTGAGTAGTGGAGATCCTGCTTCTAGCCTCTCACAAAGGGAGATGTCCAGCAGTCTCCTGGTAGTGTCTTACATTGGCAAGTATTTCACAAAAGCAGGGAAAAAAAATTAAGGAAGACAAAAAGTCAAAGAAAATGATGTACGTGGGAGGAGAGATTGTCAGTCCCATGTCTTAAAGTGAATGCTGAAGTAAAAATTGGTCCTTCCCACATGGCCCTGGCTGCTGTCTTGGAGCATTGGATAGAGCGGGAAATTCAGTCTCCAGCCCTGCTCTGTCCCCAACTTTACTGTAGTATCTGTAGATATATCTGCTAATAGTGGTGGTGGTGATGGTTGCTAACTGAATGGTGTTTTGACACTGACAAATCTTTTTCATAAAGGTCACAATCTGCTTGGTGGTGAATGGCAGTTGAAAGGCTCTGTGTAGCCCATTAACAAATTCTTTTTCTGTCCTGATCTCTGAAGTACTTTAAAAGCCTTGTTTAAAAGCTCAAGCACTTTATTGTTGTTTGGTTTTAGTTGGTCTTTTCTGCTTCACAGCCCACTTTTCGTTTCTTGTCTCATGGTAATGAATTCACTGTAAGTACAAGTGACAACCTTCAGAAATGGTAGATGGCTGGTGTCATGTACAGTGTGGCCTTTATGGAAAAGGTGAGACTCCTTCCTGTGATGCTATCGTGAAGCTGGCTTCAGAATATTTACCAACTACCTGTCTCACAGGCAACAGCAAGATTTGGCCCTGTCTTGTTATAGTGAGTCATTGGATGTAAATGCATTGATCTCAGTGGAGTTACTAACTGATACTGCTACAATAAAATCACTATTTGCCTCAAATGTTATGTAGAGATGACAACCAACATACTGAACAGATCTGTTTCTCAGGGAACTCTCAGGCTGGGGAGGTAGCCAATCTGTCCATGATGCTTTTGGCCATCTGAGCTTGGAGAATCTAAGTTGCATTCAGTTTTTATTCATGTTGGCTTAGAAAATGTTTAATGTCTTATTCCACACACACACACACACACGCTTTTTTTTTTTTTTTTTCTATAGTAATAGTAAAAATCTGTTTTTCTTCCCTAACTATGTGCAGGCTGGCATGGCTTTGACTTATGATCCAACAGCTGCTATACAGAATGGGTAAGGAATGCATGTTTTCTTATGCCTTTTAAAAAGTTATATTGAATGCCATCTTTTGTTTTCTCTTTCTGTGACAAAAGTTATTCAGAAGCAAATTCACTCAGTCATATTTTGTCTGAAGCATGTAATACTATATTGTCAAGTTCTTCTTTTAGTTTCCCTTTTGGTTTTATGTCCTCTTGTTTGTAATATCCATTTGAATGGGAAGTTGTTTTTCCTAATAGTTTCCATCTCTATTTGGCAAACACTAGTGGACTTTTTTTAATCTCTCTGACATAAAGTGGAAACCAGTAAACTTTCCCTTTACTCACTTTGCTTTTGTTAAAATAATCTTTGAATATTCCAGCATATTTTGGATAATAGAGCTGTTACTTCATCAGGATTTCTCTCTACAAGCTGACTGGCTTTCATGACATTGCCTGAATAGAAATGTCAAACAGGAAGAAAGCCTTAAATTAGTGTTTAAGCAGATGGGATTTAGGGGGAAAATTCTGAGCAACACTCTTCTTAATTTCTCAACTACTGTTTGCCAACGCAGAGAACTGTAACTTTTTTTCAAATTTAGCAGAGAAGTTACATCATTGTATTATTTATCTGCATGATTACATTTCCAACTATTTAATGAGCTAGAAAAACAGAGACTTGCAATCTACCTATCTTTTCAGACAGGGTAACAGCAGTTTGAAGAGAAACAAGGCGTTTGGCCTTGAACTCTCTGACAGTCACTCTGATCAGAGAAATGTCTGATATGACTATTAAATTCATAGAATCTTAGAATAGCTTGGAAGGGACCTTAAAAATCTTCTAGTTACAACCACTCTGCCATGGGCAGGGACACCTCCCACTAGACCAGGTTGCTCAAGGCCCCATCCAACCTGGTCTTGAACACATCCAGTGATGCAGTGATGGAGCATCCACAACTTCCATGGGCAACGTGTTCCAGTGTCTCACCACCCTCACAGTGAAGAACTTCCTAATTTCTGACCTAAATCTACCCTCTTCCAGTTTGAAGCCATTATCCCCCATCCTCGCTACAGGCCTTTGTAAAAAGTCCCTCTCCAGCTTTCTTATGGGCCCCCTTCACATATTGGAAGGCCACAAGAAAGTCTCCCTGGAGTCTTCTCTTCTTCAAGCTGAACAAACTCAGCCTGTCCTCATAGCAGAGGTGTTCCAGCCCTCTGATCATTTTCATGGCCCTCCTTTGGACCTGCTTGAAAAGGCCCATGTCCTTCTTGTGTTGGGGGCCCCAGAACAGGACTCAGTACTCCAGCTGGGGTCTCTTGAGGTCAGAGTAGAGGGGGAGAATCTCCTCCCTTCACCTGCTGGCATTCCATGCACACTCCTGTCTGTTATCCATCTGAAGAGGAAAATGTATTGATGTAGACAAGATTGGCTTTATTTGTTAAATATTTGTTAGGGCACTGTTAGTTTAAGCAATTATGAAAAAAAACCAAAAACCAACAAAACCCAAAACCATTCTGATTACTTTAAAAACAAAACAAAACAGTGATAGTACTGCATTTTGTTTAATTGTTCTTTACAAGCAGTAGCTTTGTAGGACTTGTGATACTCTCATGTGTGGAGGAAGCGGCCACATCAGAGCAACTCAGAAAAAAGAGGGTTTTTGCAAAGTCATGATTTCAGAATCCTCTGGTTCTTTTGGTATGTTCTGATCTCTGAAACAAGTCTTTCTTTTCTATTATCATACTTGTCAGCTGGTAACACATTTTAGGCTATAAATAGACCCATCACTAGTTCATAACCAACCAGTGTTTCGTCCAGAAGAATAGCTTTTATTTCAAGTGAATTCCAGCATGTCAGTTGCATTAATGTTTTGGAAACTGTAATTTTACATCAATAATATTTTATTTTTAATTATGACAGTTATGTCAGTGTCAGACATTGCTGGTATCAAAGAGTAGCCATACTGCTCGGGTGTTCAAGCTGCTCAGATGGTTTGGTGACTCAATTGTTTGAACATGCTGTCACAGATCACTGGGAAAAGAAAAAGTACCCAATGGAGAATTTCAGCTCTGCAGATTTTAAAATAATTCTTTATTTGTAAAGCATGAAATAAAGTACAGCACTGGATACATCTCTTAAGAGTGACAATTAATTACTGCTTTGACATATCTCTTCTTTCTAGAGTGTCAAAATATTTTCAATTTCATCAGGACAAAACTATCTCATTTAAAATGCTCTTCTGGTGAGATCTTGATTTTAGGGAGTATCATGAGAAGAAGCTCTTACTGTGCAGAAAAATCTATTTCTCCACCAAAAATTGTTGTTCCATCCTTTGGTTGCAGCTTTAAAATGCTGTCAACTGAGGATCACCAGGACCCTTTGGTTACAGTTTCTTTTTAGCTACCCAGGCATTCACTTAATAGTCTTTACATATCCTGTAGTTATGATTTTTTATTATTTTTCATAAGCCTCTTTACTTGCAAGTACAATAAAAATCTAGCTCATAGGTTTCTTTATAGCTAAGTGCAGGAGCACCTTGATGCTTTGCTTGTAAAATGTGCAGATGTGATTTACTGGACACTGACAAATATATCATAGCAGGTGTGTGGTCTTAGTGAAAGAGAGTTAAAGGCTCTTAAGCACTGAGAAGTCAAACAGGTTAACTTAATCGTTAGTGAAGGGGCAGCAGGCAAATGTATTGCTCTTACAGTGAGGACAGTCCTGAAGTGAGCACAAAGCTGCTGCTTGCAGTCTCTTTGTGTTGATGGTGTTCCCATACCCACCCTGTGGGTTAAATATTGCATAATACTTTGGCAGTAAGGTAGACCAAGCTGTTAAGGTTTGCGTGGAGCAATGTTACCCAAAGGTCTGGAAAGCAAAGACTGTTAGGTGCAGTGATCAGGTTAAGTGGGTGTTGACCTTGTATACAGTTCAGGACTTGTTGATGTGCTGTGACAAGCCTAAGCCTGTCAGTCCTTTGGGTGCCTAACAGCATGGAGCTTAGTGAACTGAGGCTGGAAATGGGAAAAGATACCCCAGCCAAGGTGAAGATTCAGGTGAGGTATGAATTACTAATAAAACTTAGACTACAGAGGCCAACGACTATTAGAATCCTTTATAGGGTTGATAAATGCATTTTGATGCATCCAAGTTGTGAAGTCCACACAGTATTATATGGAGGAAGGAAACCTACTCGAGAGACTTGACTCTGTGTCAAGGGGTGGTGTTTTAAGTTGACAGTTCCTTAGGAAGCATGCGTTATATTAGGTTTTGGGTTGGGGCATAACCAAGCCTCAGGGAAGAATCTGGATTCTTGTACATCATCCAGATGAAAAGGTGGGTTCTTATTGCTTGTGGTGTAGTACTATCACTTTTATTACCGCATAACTGCATATTTGCCTTGAAAATCTATAGTAGGAATAATAAAAAAGAGTGAGAGAGAGGCTTTCACTAAAAATAGCTAAGATTTTTTTCCCCATAAAGGAAGAGATCATTTTCTTCTGAGTCTATTACATTGTAAAGCTTGTAAAGCCCATGTAACTCTGTTTCAGTATCCAGTGGAGTTACATCAGTGTAAAACTGGTATAATGGGGTGGAGAATCTGGCCTATAGCGTACCGTAGCATTGCAGTATGAGTTACTGAAGATGTGCTAACCACACACTTCAGTAGATAAGCTCTTTTCCCCTGCCAATCTCAATGTGCCCTTTTTGTTTTAGAATCAGCCTTTTCTGAATTGCATTTATAAAGGTACTCAGGTTTATTTCAGGGAGTAGTGTGCCTGTTGTAATATACTATTGATTTTTCTATTTTGGTATTAATATTGTTTTAGTGGTTTAATGCACTCATAGAAAGAACAAAATACAGGTCTTGTACTTCCACTGTAAGAATGCTCATTTATAATGTTCCTGAGGCTTGAGTCCTCCTGGCCATTTGACTAAGATTGCTATGTACTGTATCAGTTTAATATCTGATATCTGGGGGACTATACTGTGCATTTGCTGGCCAATGGGCTCAACATTCAGATAGGTCTTTTTCATCTCTAACATCTGACTGTGTGGCTTATTGCATCAGAAAATTGCTGCCTTGGTAATGCTTGGTAATACTCTAACATTATGTGAGCCCCAGGATACTATTTATGAATCAAACTTTTTCAGTACTGCCCGCAGGCACAAGGCATGAGCAAATGGTGTTTATTGCAGTGCAAATAGAATCTTGCTCTTGTGCAGATTCTGTGTGGAAGCTTCACATTTCCCCATAGGATGGGAACCATATGGATTTTTTTCTATTTTTTTGGCAGGGAAATAGCGACCAGACGCTACAGATAATGCAGTCCCCAAATGCAGAGGAAGAGTTGATGTAGGAGGGAAGTATGTGCTTTGTCTGTTAAACAATAGAAACTGTTCTTAAAGCATTGCCTGTGTGTGCTTGATGATGTACTGGGAACATGGTTCCTTTTAACATCTCTTAAAAACATTTTCTTTTGAGCCGTTTATAAACCCCTCTTCAGGAACATTTTTTGCCTCTTAGGGATGAGTTTTCCCTATACTTATGGAATCTGGGCATGCTCAAAAGGTCCATTTTTAATAAAAGGACAATATTCATTTTGCCTCACCCCTGCCACCTGCCTTTCTACGCTTTTCCTTCTAGCATTGCAATTACAGCTGAGGATCAGGGGTGCTGGCTTGTGCCTTTAAGAAAACTTCACGGGCTGATATAAGGTTGCAAACTGTATTGCTGAAAACGCAGCTGAGACTTTTGGAGAGTTCTCCTTAGAGCCCACAGGTCAACTACCACAAAGCCTACAGCTCTCAATATACAATGCCACGTACTGTGCATTTGAACACCAGGAAACCTGGGGACGTAACTGAACATATCTAAAATGAGTCAAAGCTAGTAAGATCCATATCTCTTTCCACTCCTCTTTCTGATGCCCATATTCTGATGACTAAGAATTCTGTCTTTCCTTGGACTTATATACAACATGCCTCTTGCATCTCATTTCACCTCTCCCTCAGCCTAAAATAATAGAAAAAGGAAAAGCCTTAGATCAAACAGGGCAAGGTCGGCAGCTGCAGATCTTGTTGTGATGCTGTAGGGTTTATGCCAGAAGAGATCACACTTGTATTTTTGCTCCTTCCGGGTTTTTTTAGGTCCCCAGCATGTCATGTATGCCAGTTACATATTAGGACATTAGCCTATTTGCATGAAAAGGGAATTTGGGGAAGTGCTTTTCTCAGTGACATCCAATGATAGAACAAGGGGCAGTGGGTACAAGCTGGAACATAGGAGGTTCCATGTAAACATAAAGATAAACTTTTTCACAGTGAGGGTGACAGAGCACTGGAACAGGAAGTTGTGGAGTCTTCTTCTCTGTAGACATTCAAAACCCACCTGGACGCATTCCTGTGTGACCTAATCTAGGTGGTTCTGCTCTGCCAGGGGGGTTGGAGTAGATGGTCTTTAGAGGTCCCTTCCAACCCCTAACATTCTGTCATTCTGTGAAGTGCCTCCATGTCCCATGGGTGAGAGCATGTTGAGCCCTATTTGTGAGCAGTCCATGCCAGGGCAGTGCATGGCTCCAGCTCTGTG
This sequence comes from Todiramphus chloris collaris, assembly GCA_025345505.1. NCBI lineage: Eukaryota > Metazoa > Chordata > Aves > Coraciiformes > Alcedinidae > Todiramphus > Todiramphus chloris. The sequence goes on from JANVCC010000019.1 coordinate 11,920,068, forward strand.
GCAGATTGAGCATCCCATGCCTGGGAGGTGCTCCGCTTGAGCCCATGCCCAAGCAAGGACAACCTTATCGTCACCATATCACTGTACTTCACACGTGGCAAAGATATCCATATCCTTTTGTATGGGCACAAGTGACACTGTGGCAGGAAGACAAGCCTTTATTTCTGGGTGTAAGGGCTTTGTGATTGCAAAATGTTTGCCCTGCAGCCTGTCACGGTGACTCAGATTCTTAAACGTTGTGGATTATTATTAGAATTGAAATATATGAACTAGATTTTCTCAGATTGTCATTTGCTGCATCAGATTTCCTTCCTTTCTCATATTTGATGATCTGGTACATGAATTTTCACTATATAACTGACTGTCCCAATAGTGTATTTTATTTGATATTTATTTGAGAGCATTCCAAACTGTGACAGATAAATGATATTGTCAGGGCTGTTGGAAGGGCTGTATTTTTCATGTTACCAGAGTGTATAGTCTACAAGCTTATGTACTATACAGATAACTAACTGCGTCTCTAAGCTGAGACAGAAATGGTTAACTGTCTGTCAAGTTCTTGGCTTAGCAAAGGTTTTTGTAAATTTGGTAGTATTTGTTGGGATTTATTGGAGAATGTATTTCAAAGAGTGAGCACTGCTTTCAAATTGAAAGTTGTTTGTCCTCTGCACTCGTCTTTGTCCAAGCAGTTCAAACGCAGTATGAGTATAAGCGCAGTGTCATTCCCAGGCTGATGGACAGAATGAGAACAGAATGAACAAAAATGTGTTGTTTTCTCAAAAGAGTTTCTATACTGTCCTTCAGTTTAAGAGGTTTATATGTATTTCTATACATTATACATTTTACCCATAGAGTAATTTCTGCCAGTCTGCCATTTGCTGCACACAGCATTTCTTAGTTCATCCACGTAGAAGTGCATAGCCAAAGTGCTTTCTAGTTAATCTTGATCAGAGAGAAGATTCCTGTAACAGGACTTAGGTAACATATGCATCATGCTCTTGCCATTGATGAACCCAGCTAGTGCTGTAAAAATCCTTTCCCCCGCAATGTTGTATGAACTTAATGTTTGATACAGTCAGTGGGATACAAATGCTTTTAAGTTCTCATAATGGGATATATAAAAAATTGGGCAAAGGCACAGTTTTAAAATAGTCTCTGTGCGAGCATTGTAAAGGCAGATAAATGTTCCTAAAATAGCAATATGTTTCTATTAAACAAAAAATCACTCATACGCCACCTGCTGCTTTTGGCATTTTAAAATCTTATTTGGAATAGAGAGAACAAATGATTGCTTCTCTGTCTCCCTCTCCTCTCTTAACTTTCAATGTTTCCACCCAACCTTCAAAGACAGCAGCCTGTTTTTCCATGTCTGTTGGTTGGATGAAGTCAATGGTTATTTGAGCCTGCATCCAGAATGAATGCATCCGGTCTGAACTAGACTGATTAGTACTAAATCCATGATACCAGGGCGATCAGGAAATAGAACACTTGTTTAAACACCAGTAATGATTTTTTTTGTTGCATGGCTCTCATTGAAAGCTACTGTTGATTGCCTCAGCATGGGGAGAAAAAAAACCAACACATAAAAATACAGGGAGTGTAATCCATTTCACTGTTACAGAGAGAGCATATGTGCAAAATCTTCTGCTACTTGTAAGATCGGTACATACTATATGAGAAGGACCTTCATGGGCTTTAAATTGGGCAAGAGAACACTGCAAAGGAGTGTTTCTTTTTCTTAGTCCAAAATAGCAGCATTTTGACAGCTGTAAGACCACAAGCAGTCTTTTTAAAAGCAATTTTATTTTTTCTGGCTTACAATTAAACTGAAAGAAAGGGCAAATGTAAAAATCTTTATGAGCACACACATATTAAGTACTTACACAATCATCCATTAGCAATATTTTCCGAGTAATAATTTTATCAACAATCATTAACCCACAGGGAAGGAAAAGGAATATAACATTTATTACAATCAACCAAGAGGTAGTGTAACTTTTGTTCATAGCATGCAACAACAGAATTAAAAACAGCTAAATCTGAGATTTCCAGTGTTGCCTCGGGCATTAGACTCGCAATTCCTGATGCATTTCACCAGAAGGTGGGGTTTTTTTGTTCTCTGCAGAGATGAATATGAAAATTTCAGCCAGAGTTTTTGTAGCTGCCCCTTAATAAAATAATTCAGGCATGTATATGGAATTGTTATTCTCAGCACTGAACCATTAAGATCTGAAAAGAAAACAGTACCACATATAAAAATGAAATCAGTAATATTGTCTTCGATATTGCATAAGAAATTTCCTTTCCCTAGCTAGCACTCTGGAAAATCAGCTGTCTTTGCATTTCAGATAATTACTTCTTGTATCGTGAAGTTCTATATTTGTGCTAGCTGAAGTGAAAAAAAAATATGCTATGTGTAAATATTCCTCCTCCTTTCTGTTTTCAAGATCTGTTCAGTGGAGCCATCACATCTTCTTTATTGTGGTTCTGGAAATAGATGGACATAATTACCTGTGTATACTCTTTCTGTCTTTGCCTGGGAGACAGTGAATTAGTTAGTCAGAGCCTATCAGTCAAAAGGTTCAAAAAATCTCGCTTTTGTTCTTTGTTTGCAGATTTTATTCCTCACCGTACAGTATTCCAACAAACCGCATGATTCCACAGACATCAATCACACCATTCATTGCTGCTTCCCCTGTCTCTACATATCAGGTACGTCAGATTTGCACTTGTCTACTATGTTTCCCAGTTAATTATGTTTTGGATATGGATGAAGGAAGACTCTATACCACAGAAATCGTGTGAGTGCTTGCACTCTTGAGTCATACTTTCAACAAAAGGCTTTCTAGTAGTAAACAGGTATCATTTGGTGTAGGGTTTTAAGTGTTTCCTGCATTCTTTACACAAGCAATGAAAACCATGGTAATGTTTTATTTCATAAGCTTCTCTATTAAACAGCACTTTGCTTCATTTCCAATTGACAACAGCAGAAGCTTATTATCCTTATTGAAATGTTTTGTCATTTTGGCTCCCCTTTATTAGCCACAAGTCTTTTTAAATGTTTGGGTTTTTTAAAAATTTTACGTTGACTGCATCATGTTTTGACCTTTTGACCTTAGCTGTATTTGCTTCAGCGACAGCATCCTTTAAAAGTACTCATTTTTATCTAATAATCCCTGACAAGGCAAGTTACTTGAGGATAACTGTCCTCATATCCTTCTTTAGTCTTCCACACATTTCGTCGTTCAGAATTTCTCTTTTCAGCAGATCCCTCACAGATCTCCACTGGGAAATTACTGCCATGCTCTGGCTTTCTGAGATGGGAGTCAAAACCAGGTTGTATAGTTTTATTATTAGCTGTTCTCTGGGAATATATCACTTCGCTATGAAGCTGGTCATTGGCTGTACATTTTCCCATTTCAGTTACTTCTGTGCTGTAGCTCTTCCAGTCCTGAGTCCTACCTGAAATAAACTACCCAAACTTGCAGAGCTGCATATTGGGTTGTTCTTAATGTTAGGGTTGATTTGTTGGGGTTGGGTTATTTTTTTGAGATGGTATGCTACTGCTTACAAGTAATTTCAGGAGGTTGTGCTTACACTTACTGTGTTTTAAGCTTGATCTTCAAAAATAAATTATTCTTGTAATTTGATTTTTGTTTTATTTAATTTTAAATGACTAACACTTCCCAAACAAAAGTTGTTTCGGTGTGATAAATTCAATATATTTCAGTAAATGGCAACACCAAAGAAATGTCGGTGCCAGAGACATATGAATGCAGACCACATGCACTTTTCTCAGCTGCAAAGCTGGCTTAAGAGTCATACCTCCTCCCTCCTGCTCAGTCCACTGAATTCAGGCCACCTAGCCACTTCTACCCATCCCTGCTCCACAATTCACAGTTGCTCCCTTCTCCCATCCTGACTTGAACTATTACATCAGTTCATAGTTTGATGCATTTTTCACCAAAACATTGATTTTTTTTTTTTTTTTTTTTTTTTTAACCCATATCATTTTCTGTAGGTACTTTGCAATGTAAACCCAAAAACATTTGCACTGGTACAGTGGAGGAACTGCAAGGGTGCAAGAGTGGGAGCAATGAACAAGTGGCAGTTCTGATATATTTTTACTAGTGCGGATTCACAACAGACAGTTTTGTAGTAAAAGTGTTTGCGTTTGTGTGCACTGGTTTAGGTTGCAAACATGTTTCACTGAACTTGTGTTTCAACAAAAAATCTGCTTTCATCAACTTCAACAAGTGTCAAAGTGCACAGTTATACAGTTAATTCTCACCACTTGCTTCATGAACAAAACCAGGAGACATCTGAAGAACTGGGACCCTCTAGCTTTCTCCTAGTCATCCCAACTCATGCTCAGTCTGAGATGCCACATGCCCATCTCTGTGAACTTGGGGATAGCTAGTGAGGTGCCCACTGATGGATCTAGCACAGCTCTAATTTTTGTGTATTTCCAGTGTGTTGTGGTGCCCAGACTGGTGTGAAAGGAAACCAGGATACACAGTTCTTGGGGTTGAGTCTAAGTGGGGCCATTCATGCTTAGCACAAGAGTGAGTCACAGTTCAGGGATGCCACCACAAATGCACGAGCACTCTGTGATGCATTTAATTGTTAATAAAATTGATATATCCATGAATCTCTTATGTATCAGTCACAAGGCAGAGTAACAAAGAAAAACTTTAGTGAGGCATATAGAGTCCTGATGGGAATGGACCCCACGATGCCCAAGGTAAGATCTCATCCTGAGGTCAGGACAGCTTTGCCATGGAAGCTTTCCATAAGAATAAGCTTCAAACATTTGGAATTAGATTGCAGTTTTTACTTAAAATGGAATAAATCATTCTAGGATCTCTGAAAATGTTGTACTTTTGAAAGTTCATACAGATACTTTTGAAAATAAACTTTGAATGTTTTATGTCTCCTGCACTGTTGGTTGGATGACAAGTTCATGATTATAACGATGGATAAAAGCAAAAAATACAAATGAAAAACTAGGACAACATGAAATATCGATGAGTGCTTTATGAGATAAATGATGTGGATCATAGAAGTGGTACAGTTGCTCAAACTTTTGACTTTGGTAGAAAACATTGTGAAATTAAATTTGAAAGCTTTTTCCTTTTTCAGTAGCTTTATGAGGTATAAATTAATTTTGCGTTGAGTTATATGACTTAAGCCTTTTGCCAAAATTAGCTCAGTTTTCATAATAGAAATAATATTATCAAGTGAATTTTTGAGTTCTGTTTTAAACTTTTCTGTGCTAATTAAACATATTTGATATGCAGGTCCAGAGTACTTCCTGGATGCCTCATCCGCCATATGTTATGCAACCAACAGTAAGTGGATGCTTGCTTTATATCCAACTAAAAGTTCTTACACTATAGCCTTGCTCTACTTGTCAACCAACATTAAATTCCAAGGTCATGTAAGAGCAGCCAACTGCACCCTTTGACAAGAGCCCTCCCCTGTAAAGATTCTGCTTCTTTAGGGAGCACCATTTGATTTATTGAGGAGAATGGGTGACATGTTATCTAATCGCAATGTTTATAAGAGAATGACAGGCTCTAAGGTGTTGCTTCTGAAGCTTTGCTTCAGATACTGCAAGGTAACTGCATTCCTGCGTACTCTTTGAGTTACTCCTCCCTTATATGCTTAGCCATCAAAAAAGGCCTTTGTAGTTGTATATACTTTAAAGGATCCTCAGTAATGCATTTCAAGTGCTGGAAAAGGGTAAAGCATAGCTTTACTGAGTCTCTGCCAAATCTAAATCTGCTTTATGGTTTGACCAGTCAAATTGAGTAAATTGGCATCTTTCATCAATTTGTAACTACTACTTAAAGCTGCTTACCAACATTCATTAGAAGCAGCGCAAGTGAATTTTTGTTTCCCTCACGGAAGAGTTTTGATGCTTTTTGCCTGACTATTAGTGATATACCAGAAGGAAGTAACATACTGAATCTCACTATGTACAGATTGCTTTAGTTTCATTTGGTACCTTTGATCAGTTTCTCACATTTCTCAGGTATGGACACTTAATAGCGTCATTAATCAAAATTCCAATGTGTACTATACATAAGTATCAATACAGTGATTTATATGAGGAGGGTGAAATTAAAATGAAGATGTATAATTTAGGATTGTTTGTTACTCACATCTGTGTTCAAATATTTTGACTTCATAATAGAGTAACCTCTGGTGGGAGTTAGCTATACAACATCATGGCTATATTACACTACATACCCATTCAGTAGCACAGGACTCGCATCCCAACTTGAAGCCCCCTTCCATATCCCTCAACTCTTCAGAGACAAGTTCATTTTTCTTCTCACCAAGCAATGACCGTGGTGTGAAACTGAGTGTCTCCCAGAAACCAAATTCCTACTGCTGTGGTGCTGCTCCTCACTCCAGGCGCTGGCAGAATTTTCCATCTCAATGGTTTAAAACTACAGCTGTGATCCTTGTAGAGGATCCTTGTAGAGACAAGCTGTACCGAACAAATTCACAGTCCTGTATTCTAATATTAGAATTTAATTGCAGACCACAACAAATCTTAGGTATTTGTATATGATGAGTTATGTATCTATGCAGAAGGACTTCCTTTCCTTCCTAGAAGGAAAATCTAAGCACTTTACCAACTCCATTTTTTGGTTTGGATTTTTTTGTATATGTGCTTGAGCTTTATTTGACAATGTCCAGCAAAACATTTTTCTGCAGTACTGGAAAGGGCATTTTGGTGTGGTAATGGGATGTACTTACTCTTTGGTAAAGGACTGTGAAGAAAAAATAGCATTTATACTGAGTCGCACCCTCAGTATGCCAAGTTAATTTTGTGTTCATTGCCCAATAGAGTTGCATCAGTGAAAGGATGTGTGCTTGTGGGTGGAAAAGCAAAGGGACGGTGCATAAGTGGTGTAACATTTTGCTTCTAGTGTCACTGCCATTGTGGGTTACCTCCATGTGTTGTCTGTAGTAATCCCAGTCTTTTCACTGAAAGATCTTTCCCTTGTTTCCCAAGATTATGTTCTTAAATAAATGGACATGAAGCATTTAGTACTGAAGAAGTATAAAAGTAAAAAGGCTCAACTACCATTCTCCAGGTTTCATTAAGAGATGAATTATTAGAAATGCCTAAAAAGTTTTCAGAGAATTGCTAGACAGAGGACTCGAGTCATCAGAATTAATGTTTTGAAAGAAAATAAGGAATCTGTGTCCATTGTAAGTTTGCTGTAGTTGAATGCCTAACTATAGATTCTATTTTAGGCACCTCCGTAGCTTAAAAAAAATTAAAGAAAAGATTACAATAAAGTTGGCAGAATTTAAGACTTGAGTTTTGGTAACCTTGTGAGCAGATGAAACTGGGAACTTTCTAATTTGGTTAGCTTTTTGTTCTTGTAACTTAGCTTGCCATGTTATTATCTAAATTGCCATCACTTTACTCCATAATATTTTATGAGAGAATTGATTGTGGCACATGATGTCCCACTGGAAACCAGTGCAGATAAATATTACATTCCTCTTGCCTCAGGCAGGAGGACATTTTACTAAGCCTCTATTATTCTTTGTGAGTAGTGATGAACTCATACAGAAAGCACAGTTTGAATTGCTTAGATGCTAGTGTTTAATTCTTTGTTTTGATTACAAGTATCCACTAAATCTTGTTACCAGATGATTAGCTTTTCATTTCCAACAGAAAGTCCTACTTGATATTTATGTATAATTTAACACCATGTAGTGTCCCTCATGACAGAAAAATAGGCAGGATCAAGTTCTAAAGGAGACAAAAGAGGTTTTTCATTCAGCATGCTGTGCACGGACAGGACAGTTTTCCTGACAGGAGGGAAGAACTGTCCCACTTGGAGCTATCAACCTGTGTCTGCTGCCTCTTCTCTGCCAGCCCATCTCATCTCCTTTGCCACCTGCCTGCCCACTCTTTTAAATACCATCCTCTTTCTTCAGTGATATCCCTTGCAGTACCCTGATCTGACAGACAAGCTGCTCATCTATTTCCCTTTATATGTTGACCTATGCCACTTTTTCCTGATGTGTGCATTCTGTATCTGTTTACTTGGTAGATTAAAAACCAAAACATTATAGTAAAAGATGGCATTTCAAATTCCTTCTGTTGCTTTTTAACTGCAACCAGATAAATCTCAGATGCTAACAAATAACAATAGTATGTATATTAACTAGAAAATGTTTGTGTATATTGCTTTTCATTCCCCAGCCTTGTCCGACTTCTTATTTTCCTGATCTCCTTAAAAGCAAATAATAACCAAAATGACATTCTATGAGTAAAAAAAAAAATCAATATTTGATTTGATATCATAGGTTGTTGCCAATAAGCAACTGCAGATACAATTTTTTGTTATCAGTGGTTTTTGCTAACCTTATGTTAAGAGCCATGGAAAATTAATATCAAATAAGTTGAGGTAGCATTGCTTTTTTAGAATAAATAGTATTAAAATTATTCTTCTGCTGGCAAAGTAGGGTCGTGTGTGAAGACCTACTGAATCTTCAAGGCTTTAGAAAACAGGATTCCTGATGAAAAATTTACCTTGAGGCTTATGTGTGACTTGGACACTTTTGAAAAATGTACCCTTTGTAAATGCAGCCTTCACCACTTTTTGACCATATTGACTGCACTGTGTCTGAGTAAGAATGACTCAAATTTGCCAGTTTTGTTGCTTTGCTTTGTGCCCTGGTCCCTCTCACTAGCCGTAATAGAAGCTCCAGAAGAGTCATGGCAGCATGGGTTTGGATTTATGTTGGCATAACATTTAATGCACTGATGGCAATCTGGGCTCGGCTTAGTTAACTATAGCTTTCAAAGTACAATGCTCACTCATCCCTACTTGAAACAAGTCTTGTATTTCATTACTGCCTCAGGATAAGGATAGATGGATAGCAATGACAGAATCAAAACATAAATGGGATAAGAGTTATTCTGGGGATTTATAACATTTGCCATATTAGTGTTTTTCCTGTAGTCCCCAAAGGCTGTCTGATGGTTCAGGGAAAACTTTGAAAAATATGTTGTTTAAAGTCAATCCACATATAGATAATCCCCCAGGGCTCAGTTCTGGGTCCAGTCTTGTTCAGTATCTTTCTCAACAATCTTGATGAGAGGATTGAGTGCTTCCTCAGCAAGTTTGCAGATGACACCAAATCAGGTGGCAGTGTTGATCTGCTTGAGGGTAGAAAGGTTCTGCAGAGGGGTCTGGACAGGTTGGATCAATGGGCTGAGGCCAATTGTATGAGGTTTAACAAGGCAAAGTTCCAGGTCCTGCACTTCAGTCACAACAACCCCAGGCAACACTACAGGCTTAGGGAAGAGTGGCTGGCAAGCTGCCCGGTGGAAAAGGACATTAGGGGTGCTGGTGGACAGACAGCTGAACATAAGCCAGAAGTGTGCCCAGGTAGCCAAGAAGACCAATTGCATCCTGGTCTGTATCAGAAATGGAGTGCCCATCAAGAGAAGGGAAGTGATTGTCCCGCCATACTCATCACTGGTGAGGCCACACCCTGAGTACTGTGTTCAGTTCTGGGCCCTTCACCACAAGAAAGACATTGAGTTGCTGGAGCAAGTTCAGAGAAGGGCAGCCAAGCTGGTGATGGGTCTGGAGAACAAGTCCTGTGAGGAAAGGCTGAGGGAATTGGGATTGTTTAGTTTGGAAAAGAAGGGGTTGAGGAGAGACCTTATCGCTTTCTACAACTAGCTGAAAGGAGGTTGTAGTGAGATGGGTGCAGCCTCTTCTCTCAAGGTAATGATAGGACTAGAAGAAATGGTCTGATGTTGCACCAGGAGAGGTTTAGATCAGGTATCAGGAAGAATTTCTTTACTGAAAGAGTAGTCAGGCACTGGAACAGACTATCCAGGGAGGTGGTGGAGTCATCACCACTGGAGGTGTTCAAAAAACACGTTGATGAGGCACTTCATGACATGCTGTAGTGGGGAGCTGAGGTGATTTCTTTGTGGGGTTTTTTTTTTGGTTGATCGGTTATGTTTTTTGGTTGGTTTTGTTTTGTGGTTTTTTTCTTGTTGTTTGGTTTGGTTTATTTGTTTGTTTTGTTTCATTTTGGTTTGGTTTTGGTTTTGTTGACAGTTGGACATGGTGATCTTGGAGATCTATTCCTACCATGACAGTTGTGTGATTCTGTGACTCATTTTTATAAATGATGACATTTGTATACAACTCTTTTGATTCATATCTTTATAACAAATAATACACTTACTCTTCCTCTCTAAAGGTAAATTTTTTTAGTGAACCAACAGAAATGCTCTACCTTAATACTGTATGTGCATACTAGTTTTACATTTACCTTCTTTTCTTTGCAAGTAAAATTATGTGACTGTAAGTAATCAATGGGTATGCACAGATAGATATTCTTATCAGACTGGAATCGTTTTTGCATGATAGCTGCAGAAGAAATACGCTAGTGGCAGCATGAAGAGTGCAAGCAGGACAGCATATGGAAAAATCTACTATTGAAAATGATTAAGTGCATTGGGGAGAACTTCTCTTCTGGCTGTTTCTCAAGCCCTTACAGCCCTTTTAGAAAGGTCAATGTCTTAACAAACGCCCTTATTATTTTTTTCTGTCTTCCTTCCTCTGGCCCATGGCTGAATGCAATGTCTGTCTTAAAAGCAAGAACAAAAATGTTTCCTATTTCATAAGCAGCGTAAAACCCCTGCTTTAGTGAGAAGCGAGACTAAGGACTCCAGATTCTTGCCTTTTGATTGTCGTGCATGAATGTAGCATAAAAAGTACAAACTGTCCAACTGAAATATATCAGTTTTCATTTTCTCACTAGCAACTCTGTTATTTTGGATAATACCCAAAATACCACAGCAGTTTCAGTGTTTTGATTCCTACGCTCTCAAACAAAGAAGTTCCTTGTTCCCATTCAGTGTCCCTCTCCTGAGACAACTTTCTCTACCTCCTGTTTGCACTATACCTTTTTAGTAAAGAGAGTCAGAGGTCCATCTTGCTTTTGCCTGTTTGAGTGTAAGGGAACAAAGTATGTCCTCTGCAGACAGTTGAGTCCTGCCTCCAAGATGAAATGTGAGAGTTTGGTTAGCTGTTATGAAAAGTAAACAGGAAATAATCCTTAGAAATTGGAATCTCCAGCTAGTCTTTTAACTTTTAGCTGTGTATTTTTAAGAGATTCTTTGAATATGAACTTACTTGAACTTTCAAGGCTAAGAAGTTTAGAGGTTGAAATAACTAAAAAAATACCAATGCCAAAGTTCTGCTGAACAATTTTAATTCCAGAATTTCCCGAGGCAGAAAATCAAGGACTGACAATTCTATAGCTCTGATAATCAAGACAGTAATTGGCAACATTCCTTTGGGACAGGCAGGCTCACATGAGGTCATTTCTACCTGCCTCTTACCCCACGCCCACTGTATATAGATTTTGTCTCAGTGCTACTAAGTGGGCAATTCCAGACTCAGCTGAGCACAGGCTTACTGACCCTCTTTAGTCCTAGGTGCTGTTGTGTTCAGTAGAGTAGCCACAATAGAACAGCAGTATCTAATTTCAACCAACTCATGCCCCTAAAAGGAAATAAGTGAAAACAATTCACTCAAGTTACATATCATACTCAAGTGTAGGGGTTTGTACATTTTATTATAGAGCTCTTCTGGAATCATATCAAAGTATTACGGTAGTTATTTGTTCTGCTGTTCTAGAAATTATTATGAATTAGTAAGAATGGCAGAAAAAAAAATTATCCAAGTTAGATTTCAAGCCCATTTTGACACTCTGCTAGAGCCCTCTAGTGAAACTGGACATTTTTTGTGATGGCCACAAGACACACAACATATGGATTCACTTAGAAAACATGGACAGGAGAACCACAAGCATTTCCAGTAGACAAGCCCTTGCATTTGAGGAACTTGTGCTTTGCAGTTTTATCCTCAAAAAGCTTAATAGTTCTAGTAAAATTTTCTCTTCTTTCAAACAGATAATGTGAATACTAAATGGATAAGCCATCAGTCCAGGATTTTTTTTAAGACATATACATTAGTTGAAAAAACAAGTATATATATATATATATATTTCATCCAAATCTATAAATGTAAATGGAAAATATATTTGGAAAAGAAGGGTCACTGTAAATCTCAAAAATACTGCACATATTTTAGAGACAGGAAATTCTGGTTGAGCTTATTGAATATTGATTTCTTTTTAACAGAAAAGATGTAACCATAACCATCAGCCTTCATTGTCAAGAAAAATCTTAACAGAACAGCTGTTTAACAGCTTTATCAAAGGGGGCTATTTTTTTTAAGACATAGTTATTAATCAATAGATATTTGAGTACCTTCTGTAGAAGAATATAGTGCATTTAAAAAAAAAATCAATCTCTAATTTTGTACAAAGCCTGCAGTCTGTTTTAACTTTTCCAAATTCATGTATATCAACTAAGACTAAAAATCTAATCCTAATACTTTATTTAGTTCATATAATATATGTAACATCTCTGGTTACATGTAGATTTGCATTTACAACAAGTTTTAAATTTATTCCCAGTCAAAAATCTGAACAACAACTGTAAGGTTCCTATGTTGTTTGCCATTTTGAGCAAAAATTTCTCATTTATTGGGCACTGGTGACGTTAGTTATTGTCCAGGAGGTAGATTAATAAGTAGGCAGAGTGTTATAGAATCAGGAGAGAGCAATGGACTTAGTATGCACATGGTATTAATTAGAGACCATGAGTTAGATTAATGAGTGTGCAGTATGTAATGGGCTTAGCAGAGTGGTGAATTAGGTAAGCATGTGATATAAATTTGTCAGATGATTTCTCAGTTTAGCTCACCATCAAATACTTTGCCATGTGTATTGCATTATGGTTACACATGCATATGTGTGCTATGAACTAGAGAGGCATGTGATACATGTATATTACAGCCCTCTCAAATTTATTCTCCATCATGGACTGTCTCTTTATTTTTGCCTGATAATGTCCATCGTCTTGCAGTTAATGCTAATATTATTCAGCCTCTGCAGTGAGATCTCTGCTACACTGGCATAAGCAAATCAGATGATATGTGTGTAGTAAGCAGGCCACAAGCCTGCTTGCTGCACAGATGGTCATATAGTGCAATTGCCAAACATACAAGTTCCATGAGGGTGGAAAGGAAAAGCAACAATTTTCACCTGGCATAGGCAGCAAAAATGCTTTGAATAAGCTCTGTGCTCTGGGAGAACAAAGGTTTCACACCAAGGTGTGACAAGGCTGAGAATGATCTACTGTGGGTGTGGGTGCCTTCTGTACACAGTGGTAGGTCCCATTCCCATGATGGAGATGTGATTCTTGTTTCCATAGTGAAGTGAAGTATAGAGGGTGTTGCTGCAGGACAGTTCTTTAGCAGAGAGGGACCTGGATCTCCATTTGCCTTCCCAAACTCCATTCCTGCACTGCAGAAAATCAGTGTTTCTATTGTTTCAGTGTTTCACTGGGCAGCCATGGAGAATGGAAGAGCCCTGTGAACCCAAAATAACATTATTGAGGAACAACTGTGTTATACAATTAGAATAATGCTGAGGCAGCCCTGTAGCTCTGATGGTGCCAAAATAAGAATCACAAAGACTGGCGCAACCCGTCACAGTTGTAAATGTGATTTCCTGCTAGTGGAGAATCAAGTCAGGTTTTAGGTGATTGACAAGATGTCCTTTATATACAACTGAGTAGGGAGGGAGTTATATAAGAATCAAGGTGTAAACTGCAAAGTTAATGATTATATTATTATTATTTTAAAATACAATATTCATATGGGGTTTTGTCCTAGAGGTTTCAGCTGTTACTGGAATCCCATATATTTCGATTATAAAAATGCCATACCACTAAATAGGTTTTGCTAGATGTTTGTGAAATCTGGTGGAACAACAGCCTAGCTTGACTGTTGCCTCTAAACACAGCCTCATAATGATACTATTAATGTTTAGAGTTTTCCTGTTAAATATTAAAATAAACCTGTCCTAGCTACAAAGGGAAATATTGGATCTGATTTTTACCAGTATACATCGAGTCAACTTCGCTTAAGGAAATTGAATTGCATAGGTGTGAAACAGTAAGAATGAGAAAAGAATCATGCCCACAGCAAAAAGCTGATGTAGGAGAGACTCTGGCACCTTCCTAATCCTTAGAACAAAAGCACTTCCATAAATTACAGTTATGTTATGCAAGAGTATTCAAGGACCAATTTGCATAAGTTAGGGAAAAATAGCTAATCTATGTAATACTTATGATTACATCATGATTTATCTAGTGCAGGAGTTGTGTAAAAATTATAATAATGTACTCTAAGGATTTAGTGACCAGTTTATAAAACTCAGGATTCTTGCTATATCCAGGAACCATGCTATATAATCACTTACAAAATTGATTAAATAGCCTGATTTTTTTTCCTTGTGATGATCTTATTGGGAGGCTTGTTTCAGAACATCTTTGCTCTGAGACATAGTACTGCATTTTTAATTTCCAACCTAAAGGTGCTCCTGTTCATTTTACATCCATCTGTTCTTGGTCAAACATTCCTTCTTACCTTCAGTAACACTTCCCTTCTGGATGTTCACCACATTAATTTATAGACAAAAATCTTACCTGCATCTTCATTTTCTAGGCTAACCTATGTCAACATCACTATGCATTTGCAATAACTTAGGGATTCTGTACCTCAGTGACAATGCCCCTTCTTTGGATCTGTTCCACTTTGAATTCATTTTTCTAGGACAGATAATTCTCACAGTATTCAACCTTTTGTACAGTAGCATTAATACTTCCTTTTCTTTGCTGGGAGTACTTTGCTACATTGTAAAATTCTATTTATTTTTCCCTTTGTGCACACAACCTTGGTAATGCAGTCATCCTGTAATTCAATGATATACCTAGATTTTATCCTTCTTCCAGGTTTCCAGCATTATAAAGGAAACCACATATGTAGCTTCATTATCTTAATGAATTAGCACTTTGCTGTGTTTAGTCCAGTCCTTTCTGTATGGTGCATCAATCGGAAACTTGACTGAATTTGCCTCACAACACAGTAATTTCCCCGTCTTATTATTCAAGGGCATTATTAAAAGTGTTGAATGAGAGCTATGCTCATAGAGATTTTAGTGACTTTCTCACTGAAGCAGTATAGCTTTTCTTTTAGAACAACCTGTTCTCATTTCCTCTTTAGTTAATTCTTTATTGTCCCCAACATTTAGTAATTTCTGGTGTAGAACTGCCTGAAATACTTTATTGACCTTCAGAGAGCTTAGATCTGCTGCATGTCCTTTATTGAGAAAATAGGTAATTTTATTTTAAAAAATTAGGTTAGCTAGCTCTGTCTTTGGTTTATCCATGTTCTGTCTTCATTAATATCCTTTACTTGTGGCCACTGGACCTGTGCTTACATGTGTCAGCTCTTCCATTGCTTTGCAGTAGAGATGATCCAGTCCTGGTCCCTTACTTCGCTTGCACCCACACTTTGAGTTCAGTGACTTCTCTGGGTTTTTCATCTCCTTTAACTGTATTTGTTCCTTTGCCCAAACTGCCATTCTCAAAAAGCTGCCACTGCTGTCTGATGGCTCATGTGGGAAATTGAGGCAGTGTCCTTATCCTGTTGGGGCTACTTCTGAAGTACCTTTAATGTGTACTCCATCCTCACTGCATGAGGAGCTTTGGATTCTGGCCTTGGTTTTAATTTTGCTATGTGAGAAACCTTTCGTTAGACGTTTGAATATCATTTGCAAAGTCTCAGGTAGACTTTTAATGAAATCTTAGTTCTGGCCTCTACATGTAACAGGTTTTTTGTCTTTTTTTTTTTTTTTTTTCTCCTTCTGTGTTCATTTCTGATATACTTATTGAGGTGTCTGAGTAAGTGGCTGACTAATTAACACCACTTTGACTGTAACTGGTGAAGCATCTTAATAACATAATTATTTTAAAATTATTTTTCAGAGACAATGCTAACAGGTTTTTATATCAGTGTATAAATGTACACTGTGATTTGACATACCGGAAGATAGAAATGTCCAAAATATCATAAATAATAACTTATTATTGAACATAGTCAGGTCTAACAGTATTTGACATTCATTTTTTGCTCTGTTGGATAAAAGGCTTTCTTTTCAGTTCAAATGTCTTTACAAAGAATGTGCTATTGACCTAAGCTTTGCAGTACACAGGCAAATCCAGATCAAATCATGTGTATCTTTTCTAAATTGATTTCAGTCCTATTGAAGTGAAGTGGAGTGATTGCTGTATTACAGTTTTCAGGTTGTAACCCTGTGGTCTTGTTTTCCTCTCAAACTGGTGTAAATTAGGAATAAATCCATTCTAAATCCATGCTTCAACAGCATGTGCCAAAAAGCTTTTTGTTATGAATTAGTGATATCTGCAACATTGTTTAGAGCGTGATTTCAACCTCTTTCTTACACAACTGCAAAACCAAATAGTGAAATATAATAGTATAAACACTGAACATTCTTTGACTGTTTCGTAATGAATTGATGAAGAATGAATTGTGTAACACAGTGACAGATGAACATTCTGAAGAATTTTGAAGGAGTGCTGACTTGTTGTTTAGTGAAACCACTGAACGGTTATATTTTGGACTACCTGCTAAAGAGAGATGCAATTCCAGCAGAGTAGATTTTCTTATCAAATGACCCAGTGTTAAAAGGAAGATTAAAAGGTTAGGAGTTGAAATTTCATGTCTTCTAACTGTATTTTAAATGCAATTTGTTATTTCTTGTTACAGCCTGGAGTGTACCTAGTTAAGGAATGTCTACTAAACAGTGTTCCCACTCCATGCCTTTTAAATGAGTTACCTGGGAAGTTTTGTAACGTTGCTGCAGGTCTTGTTGCCCAAGAAACCCCCTGTCTCTAACATCCATCCCTAATCCTGGGGGTAGCTCTTCACCACTGTGCTTTTCAGACCAAGCAGTCTGGTGCAAGTTACCTTTTCTCTCTGCACTGCAAAACCACACACACATCCCAGAGCAGGAAGACAATTGGGTTCTTCATTATCAGTTGTCTATAACTCACAGAGAAAAAACATGTGTGGAGTCCTCACACAGGACTCGATCCAGGATAACTTGGATGATTTCTTCAGCTCCAAGCTGCGGGTCAGAGGGTTAAAACCCTGCTAGTGATCTCCATGGTGGGACAAGAGGGTTGCATATGATTCACACAACAAGCAGCCTGCTTTCAAACAGCCTTTGTACTTTTTTAGTACTGCAGTCTGTAAATCATTATGCACGCCCTCTTTGCCCAATCCACACAGGATGTGAGTCTGTGTCAGCTCCCAGCTGGATAGCCTCCCTCTTTAGTGTGATCAATAAAAACCTCCTGCTAGCAGCTTTGGAAATTGCTAGTCTATCGCCTTCCTCTAGCCAAGAGGGTGGGCGTCACATTCACACAAGTCCCACATCTGATGGGGCTGAGGCTAGAGGCATATTTTCCATTGGCAGGTAGGGGGAGAAACCTGCCATTGTAAAGCTGGTCCATCCACACTGCCGCAACTGGTCCTGGCTAACCCCAGGTACCAGTGGGCCAGGAGCACCAGCAGTGTTTTGACAAAAGCATGGTTGTATTCACCACTGAATTTCTTCCCTGTACATACTTATTTTAAGTGGAGATTGTTTGATGCAAAGTTTGGTGTTCATCACAGGTCTTACTTAAGGGAGAGGAGGGGATGTCAGGTTCAGTTTGAGTGTTTCTGATAGAGAGGCAGATGCAGCACCCTTTCTCCCTGACTCATGTCAGTGGAAGTATCAAAGCTGTATTAGCTCCCTTGCTAACTCCCACTCCAAGTTCAGCAAGCAAAGCCACTCGATCTTGACATCTAAAGCTGTGACAGGCCACATCTTTCCCCAGGAACAGCCCAGGAATAACAAGAATTTGAAGGGAAAGACCTGTGCAATTCCCCTGCTTTCATGCTGGTTTCTACAGAAGATTACATCCAGTTCATGTCTTCAACCTCCACTTGATATCCAGTTTTATAACATGTCAACCTAAATCTTCACAGGTGTTCAATACCTTGGGCATGGTGGTTTTAATGGGAAGTGACTACAGAGTCAATACTAGGTAGTTGCTTATGGTAGGGTGATAGGAGGAGGGGGGAAATGGTTTTTGAAAGGTAGTCTTGGTACTGTTGCCAAGAGAGTTTGGGCTCAGTGCTCAGATTTGGCCTCTCAACAGCAAACCAACCTTCAATCCATGCCAGTGTTCATGGTAAAGGCAGGTGTGACTTTCCTGAAGTAGCTCCCAGGACCTCTGTACTAGTTTTGCCCTTTGCTTTGTTTTGCTTACACTTTCCAAGATAGCAAAGCCAGACAATTTATCCTTGGGTGACAAAGGTCAGTTTTGGCTATAATACTGAAAAACTTTTTGCTAGGGCTGCGCAGGTGATGTGCTCATCTTTGAGATTCTGGGCTTTGCACATCAGTGAATAATAAACAGGAATATTTCCTCAGAGATAATACAAATAGATTAATGTATCCCTTCAAAAAAAAATATCAGAGATGCTAGTGATATAAGATGGGTGAGATTCTTGTGAAGATTTTTGAATAGAGCTTGAAGAGTTTTGAGTACCATAATCTAAGAGAGCTTCCTCACATGGGGACTGGATGCTCAGCTGCGTTCATTTGTCATTCTTCCTCAAGTTTTACATGCCATTCAAGTCTGTCTTGAAGTGCTACAGGTCATGGCTTTGAGAGTGTGGGTTATGGTAATTAACCATGACCTGTTTGTGATAATATCTGCTTGCCTCCCCAGCACACAATGTATTCAAATCCTCTCTGAGCCTCTTTTCATCATTTTGTCCAACAGACAAGGAAAGGAGTAAGTAGGAGCACGCAATGAGTGCTGTTATGTCAAATGAAGTTTGAGACTGTGCCTTACTTTTTCCTTTCATCTTCTTGGCCAAGCTGGGACAATATGTAACGGGGTATTATGCCGTGTTTATTCTTCTTCTCACAGGAGAAAAGGCTATGTTAACTCTTTTGTGCTGGTAAAATTCTAGTGGATAAATACAAGTGACAGAACTCTTTGAAGTTAATAATTCCAATACCCAGTATAAGTGGTTGGCTTGTCACAGGCATTGCTTTTGTATGTTATATGTGCTAAAGGACAATAGTTTTGCTCAAATGTGGTGGTTTCCCTCTGAGAAGTATTTTCTCTATTTCAAAGAACACTATCTATCATTATGACATTCTCCAAAGTAGATGGAACAGCAGAATCAGCAGAAGGTTAGAATGTGTGGCAGACAAAGATTTAAAATCCCCAAAGGGTCTTCTGTCAGGCACCCATTTTTGCCCTAGATAGCATTGCTTAATTAGTTGCTGTGAAGTCACTGCACACTAATATGAAAATGTTTAGCTTCTCTATGAGTCCATTTTGCTGATCTCTGACCTAGGGGCTACAGTACATGTCAAGAGCTGCAGTGATCTGTTCAGGCCCTCTGTGGTGATCTGCTTAGACCTTGAAGAAGCTGACCCATAGATACACCCAACTAGCAAGTTTATAGTAAATATGCTTAATCAGAAGCAAAAAGATGAATCATCAACTCTAAAATATAGGACAGTTGCCAACAAGTTCTAAATTTTTTTCTGCAGAGTTAAGGGACTTGGAATACAACTTCCTAAGAGTGATGAATCGGTTCTGACGATTGATATAAGGCTCTAATTTTCCTGAAGGTTTTCAAAGGCTTCTGAAAGTTTCTGAAATATTCCAATAATTGGTGTTGTACAATATTAAATATCCTGCCAAGATGTCGAATTAAATGCAGCCATAGTGGCTTCTCAAAACCCAAACTGACTACTTGGTTTGACTTACTGTGAGCCCTCTTACACAGGTGAATAATTCAAGCTCCACAAGGAGCTTTGGTCACCTAGTTTCTCAGTTCAGTGGATCTGAAATTGAATCATTTCCTCTTAATGGGTGACTTGACTAAGTGGTTTGAAAGTAATTAACAAACCCAGTGGATCTGCTATTGAAGTGTGTGATCAGCATCTTAACAGGAACTGCTTGTTTCCTGTGGGAAACTGTGAATTGACTTCCCAATAAATTCAGAAGGCAACTTGTTGCTCCATCTTCTAAGGAAGCTAATCAAGAAATGGTTGCACCGTCCCAGGCATGTTTTGACTTGTGATGAAGTGATCCCAGTTGCTTTTAAAGGCATTTTCAGCAAGTCTATTCTTTATTAGTATTGGATGTTTTATTTGGTAGTGTCCTGGTTTGAGTTAGAACAGAAGTAATTCTGTTCAGTGACTTTTAAGAAAGCAGTAATTGACTTCTTACAGGCACAGACTATTTTTTATCCACTAATACATTTTAATCCTGGTGCACAGCTATTAATAGGATATGCTTCCACTCCAGAGCAATTCAGATTGATTTTGTTTCTACTTCAGAAATATATAAAAGTAGTCAGTGTGTTGAGATGAACCAGCCTTATGGTATTTGCAGCTTCTAATGGGAGCTCAGTATATTTAGAGAAGAAATGGTGATTGATTGCTGGTGCTTAGGCTAATTGATATGGCACTGAATTAGTCAGAAGCTCACAGCTCCATCAAAATCACACATGACATTGTTCCAGTCCCTCTTTAATACTGACCGGGTAGTTCATATGATAAAAGCAGCATGTGTTGGAGGAGACTTCCAGAGCAGAGTGAATCTTCCTTCAGCATCAGTTACATTCTTTCCAGAAAGTCTTCCTGCCTGGAGTAGCATTACTCCTCCACTGGAAATTTTGTTTTAAAGGATGTTCTCAGATCTGTTTATTTTTTATGGGCTTGGATGCGGTCACTGAGATCCTGTGAGATCAGAAGAATGGAATGAAAGTGGCCACAGATGACACTTGAGCTATTTCCACAGCTGGATGCACACTAGCCAGAGCAGGCAGTCCTCTGCAGATGAATTAGTTCGTTGAAGTACATGATATAAAACATCTGTTACAATGAGAACAAACAAAAACAATGTGCCTTTGAAGGCCACGATTTGTTGGGAGCTGCTTGTAAGGGTGCTGAATGAGGCAGTTGTCAGCAAGAAAACATTTTCAGGCTTGCCTTTCTGTGAACTAAAGCAAAACTACACAGTAAAAATATTTAAATTCAATCAAGAAAAAGACCAGCATTTCCTAAATTTTGGTACTCTGATTCCTGATGCCCTAAACCACTTTTAATATAATGATATCATTCCAGCTGAGTGGCTGTAAAAACCTAGAAGCTACACTGGTACAGTAACTGTTGTTCTGTCAGTCGTTCCCTGCACTGCTGTATTACCAGCTGTCTTGAAGTGCAATAGACATTTTTCACTGTCATTGCCACCTGATGACAAATAAAACCTTCAAAATTATTTTACTCTGAGGAGTAACTCACAGCTCCTAGTCATAAGTAGACCTTTCATGTCACCTTAAGGAGGACAAGCCATCCAAATGTTCCCACCCCATTTTACTCTTATGAGTCAGTTACTTTTCGCTGCCTCTGATTTTTTTTCTCACACTGGAGCTAATGAGGAAGTAAGAATATTAGATATTTCTGGAGTAAAAAACGTGCTGTATGTATAGAGGCTGAAGACAGATCAGTCAGAGCCAGGTGTTTATCAGTTATTACAGGGCAGTATTGTTTAAAGAAAATGCAATACTCCTAAAAGTATTTTAGCCATAGTAAGGATTAATTAGATGCAGGTATATACCAAAGCACTGGTTCTTCTCTTTTTTCTTTTTTTTTCCCCTAAAGTGAGCATCCTAACTAGCACACAGATTTGATACATGAGACCCATATACTATATGCATAATAAGAAAAGGCTATATCACCAAAGCATGCTCCCAAAGAGCGAGTCTGTGTGCAGCTAAGGTAGACAATAGTAGTAGTAAAAAAAAAAAAAAGTTAGTCCTTTAGATGAAGTAAGAAATAGGGATAAGTGATTTTCAACCAGGAGATCCTTTAGTTCTTTCCCTGCTGATGGCTTGCTGTGTCTGCACAAGGCAGCTACAGTTTTTTTTAAAGGCTCGATAACTGAAACAGGAGCTTCTGTGGGTCTCAGGGTGTCAGATGGGCCATTGGGAGAGGGCGTCTTTCCTGACTTTCCTGAATCTGTGATCCAGTCGTGGGTGTCAGGAGAAGAGAGAAACTACTGAGGAAGCAAAGTTAAACAAGATTCTTGTTTAGTCCAATTGATTCTAGTTTATGCTTTCCTGATGAGCAGGGTGTCTGATTATATACATAGTCATAGTTTATTATAGCTGTACAAGACAATTATGTTAATCTTACTTTTACTTCCTAATATTCTTTGATCTCATGCACATCAAAGATGTAAAATTTTAGTCTTGTTGGTAATTAGCTAGAAAGCAAATACTTTGTCTGTCAGTACAGAGGATCCAAAGCATAAGAAATTGTCCTGGGGGAGTCTAGATTCTAGTCTAATTTTTTCTCTCCTCATCAGATTTTTATTTCCCTTTCATCAATTGCCTCAGCCATTAAATAAATGTACTGGAAGTAAACTTTGCCATTGTGAAATTCATTCAGCTTTTTAAACCACCTAGTGACTCAGTATGGATGCTCAATTGAGGAAAAGCAGTTCAGTACATCAAACAAAAATGTACATCAATGTTTCCCAAACTTGAAACAACCCCTTGCAGTCTGTATTGACAAAAGTTTCACGCTTGCTTGCTGTTAGTTTTAAGCAGACCAGGGCTAATGCTGTGCACAGTTTTGATTTGATTCACATGGTCAAAGGCTTTGTTTCCTAACTTGTGATTAGTCTCTGGTCAAGAACGGCAAATGAGTATATGCTAAATTTTTTGGCTCTGCAGTTGCACTTCAAAGCTATCTTCCTGGAAAGAGAAAGCACACAGGGATTATTTTACAATATCTACAGCAAATCTCTGCATCAGTACTTTATGCCTACAGCTGTTGGATTTATACATTGCAATTTATTCTGGGATTGACCCCCCTCGTCCGACTTTTGTTCATGAAATGCAAAGAGATTATTATCTTCATAAATTTGTTTACTGTCCAAAACTTTCGTATGAATAATTTATTCAGCCCAAGGATTGTTCTCAGTGCACATAACGAGTATTTATTAGATGGTTTCATACTTGAAGTTGTTATTAGACTTACCACTTTTCTGTTCCCAGGTTGGTTGTCCTTATTAATTACTTCAACTTCTAGACAAGAAGACTGTCTTACCATAAAATAATATTTTGTGTCTTGATTAAACAAGTCTGCAGGCAGACATAGCCTGCTTTAAAACTAAGTTGTTGAAAAAAAAAAAAAAATCACTGAATTACAATGAAAACAAGAGCAAAATAATTTCTACTTGGGATTATTAATTAATGACAATCTTTCTGTGGTATAAAAATCAATAATATACCTGCATATTAATGTACAGGGCATAGTAGCATATAATTTGGCGTCTCTGAGGATTAAAACAACGTGGTACCATTCAAGCTGGTGACAAACCTCTAATTGATTTCAGTGGGGGGGAGCCAAGATTTCAGGACAGATTTTTCAAGTTCACTAAGTTACATTATGTCCATTACTGCACTTGTTAGATTACAGAGGTTTTCACCATTGAAATTGCAAACGGCTTCTGCTAAAGATGTCCTTGTCTAGTTCCAACTTTATTCTTCAAGCTTGTTCATTTCTGCATTACTTCCCTGCATTTATAGTCACATGCAGTGACACAGGGCTGAACACCACAAAACAGTCTTTCATGATAACTGCAGTTCCTTGACAGTAGAACTAGTACCAGAAAATATCACAATAAATACTAACAGAAAACCATTTCATATACTTCTTAGTCCCACAAATGGATTTTCTGTGCACCTGGAAAAGCCACTGCAGAACAGAAATGTGGCTGCTAAGAGGTTGATCTCTATTAGAGTTTATCGGAACATCTGCTGTTAGTTATGTTGTGTCTTTTGATGTCAAAGACAAAACAAGGGTTTGTTTGGTTTTTGGAGGAAGGGGGTTCACATGAAATGAAGATTCACAAGCATGAAGCGCATGGAGTCCAGCTCTTGAGTCCTGATCACTCTGGAATTAATTAGAGCACTCTTTTTTTCTATCCAAACAGCTCTCAAGAAAAGATGGGAGTACAACCCATTTGCCTATCATCTCATCCCTATTTATCTTCCTTTGGATGTTTCTTGTTTCCTTTTCCTCTGAGGCTACACTTTGCCTCTGGCTAGGACTGACAAGACTATTACATATATAGTATGCTGTGAATAATAAAATACGGCTTTGTGGGCAGAATCAGATAATAACTCTAAAACTTGTCTTGAAGTGAAAATGTGCAGAGGGAGAGGATAGTGACATGGAAAAAGTTGTGAAAATGTTGTTTTGACTCCAGTCCAGCAGAGAACTTAAGGACTGGGGAGAGGGTGAGAAGAAGAACAAAGACAAAATATCTATAATCTTTCTGTTTTCATTTCTCCTTATTGAACTAATATTAAGGTGGGTGTTCTTTCCTTCAAATTTAGATAAATTCTGAAATGATATGTCATTTTGAAATATGGTGGAAACACTGCATTTTGACAGCTCCTTTTTTTTTTTTCTTTTGGTCACAAATATGCACCAAGTGTGACCTGAATTCACAGGATGTTTTATTCTGCCTCAAAGTGTTTTTTCCAAATAATTTACTGTTCATCTCAGCAATATGTGTATGCTGTCCAGCTGGCCTGTTTTTTTTTTCTCTAGTTTGTACTATGATTTATGCCTCAAAGCATAAAGATCTTCTTACCTTCACGTATGAGACAAAACGGCAGACTCAGCTGCCTCATCTGTTCTTCCCAGAGCGCTGATCATCCAGTGTGGGTCAAAGACTCACTCCAGCACATTTACCACAGTAGTGGTCCACCAACTTGGTCTTCTCTGGCTGCTGAGCAAGGTGCTTTATTTTGAGGTATTTTTACAGTAATATTTGGTGGTAGGCAGTTCCTAGTCTGCTGCAGTGTAGCCTGAAGAATCAACTTCTGCTGCGTAAGTGGTAGAGTATGGTTTTAAAAAAGACCTTGACAATTCCTGAACTGCTCTTTCTTGGCTTGTCCTTACGATCTCTGAAATTAGTGTTGGTAATAATGGTAGTTTGATTTCTAGATGCCAGAGAAAATAAAACAGACGTAAAGATTTTTTCCAGAGAAAACTGAGCACCTCTGCAATATTCCAATATCTGAAAGGTATTCAGGATAGCAGCCCAGAGAAACATCTTTGAAATCAACCTAAAATTCTGGAAATGAGACTGTGTGTGAAGGACACAAAGCCATAAAAAGTACAGAATGTCTTCATCATATGTCAGGATCTGAGTGATGGGCTTTCTTTCACATGGACTTGTACACAGTGACTTGTAGGAAATGGTGGTGCATGAAAAAGCCATAGTAAGTCAAAGCTTTTTATAGAGATTACTGAAGCCTGTATGGGTAAATGTAAATCAGAGAGGCTTATGTCATTTACTCCAATAAATCCATTCACATTAGAGAACTGAAGCAGTGAACTTGGACTTCATTTGCACATGTTACTTTGGATACTTTTTTTTGTACTTTGGTTTATGACAAAAGGCTTTACTTGAGCGTGCAGCCTGATTCTGAGAGAAGTGAAACATTTTGCATTCACCTGCTAATGCAAAAAATGACTACTGTTTTGGGGTAGGTTGAAAGGGATTGATATCTCATGTAAATAGCAAGATGTTACCACCTATCAGTTTAGAGAGAGGTGTAATAGTGAAGTATTCAGTCATTCTAGGCATTACTGTGCCTGAAAAAGTATTTTGTCATCTTCTTTGTGCTTTCATTTAACCAGTATCACCAGAAATCCTCTGCAAGTGGTAGCATGTGGTCTGTTCACCAGTGTGGAAGATGGACTCTTTAGGGATCAATCTCCAGTGGTTAATAACTTTTTGATAAAACAGAGTGCCCTGAAAAGACATGGCAGCAATAGGCTGGTGATGAAGACCCTCTGCAGACTGGTCAGCATGCAGGACAGTAACCGTGCAAGCCTCTCCCACTGTGCTATCACTGCTCTTCATCTTGGAGATAGCCTGTGGGCTGCAGTTGTGGGGATGAATCCCCCCACCTTTCACAATCCTTGGGAAGGCTGTTGGACATCATGAGGTGTGGCAGTGCATTTTTGTGATGAGAGCTTGTCTGTGGGTAGCTGATGCCTGGACATAACTGAGCAGCTGTAGCTTGATAATGACTTCCAGTCCTAGCAATGACCAAACCTAGTGACCCAGCGTTGAGACTCCTTATTCTATTACCAGTCCTCTGAGCCCCTCTGTTCCCCCCATGTACTTTCAATATATTTAACATGTTACAGCTGTACTTGCTACTATACAATAGTTAAGAGGGCTGCCAGCATTTCCAGTATGAACTCATATTTTAAGGATAATAACTCAGCTGTAAAAATGTGCTCCAGGCTGAAACTTTATAAGGAAGATCTCAGCCCAAGAGTGACTTTATCTGGACAAAAAAGGGAAAATACATCAATTTAGTCATTCTTAATGAGTACAGATATATTAAAAAGAAAGTAAGTAATCCTTGCTGCATCAGTTATTTACTTTTTCTTCTTTTTAGAGTAATTATATAAAAAAATCTACACTTTTTTGAACTTTTCGCGTCTACTTTTTAGACTATCTGGAGAACTTGCACAATGGAGTTTTACTCACAAGGGTAATTTTTAAAGTGCTTCTCCTCATCTTCTTTTAAAAGGCAGGAAAGTGTGGAGAAAATACACTTAAGATAGCCATTTTCTATTATTTCCTTCAAATCCGTTCAGCATAAATCAAGAACTAAAATGTTTCCTTTTTTTGATTCATTTGGACTGAAATGTGTGATTAAAATGACCTGTTCTCATCAGGCCTGCAATGACGATGACCCAGGATGTACCCCCAGTCTAAACCCTTGCGAACTTAGGAGAGTTCACATGTAGATCCAGTCTCATCCCAGAACTCTGATGACAGACCGGCTCCTGAGTCCAATATGTATCACACAGTTTGTAAAGCACTTACAGGTCTTTGGTAGAAGGGAGACTTACAGATGACAAATATTTATTGTAATACATAGGCTGTTTTCAGTGGAAGTACCTTAAAGTAAACAGGAACTTAAAATACCACATTTTTAGTTATAAAATATGTTCACCCTCTATAGACTCCTATTTTCTGGTTATTGACACAAAACTGAGGGCTTGAATTTTATTTCATTCACATCTGTTGTGCCTCCACTGATTTAAATGTGGTTACCTTTGAAATACATGCTGCGTGTGCTAGCTGCTGTGCTCTGCCAGCTTCATGTGTATCAAGGACAGAATTTTTATGGAAGGACATTTTTACAGCCACAGTTTCTCCAGATCATGCCTATATTACCAGTTGTTTAAAACAATGGAAAATTGCACAGGTGTCACTGAGGGCATCATCCAAGGATGGCGGAGTTGTCCCGGTGCAGCAAAAGCCACATGTTGGTGGCAATTGGCTTGTACAGAGTCTAGACCAAGCAGCAATTGGTCTGGCTAGAGTCAGAAAATAAAATTAAATTAAAATTTGTAAAGATTTATCTCACAAGTGAGACATAGGCTAATATTACTTTTAATGATAGAATATAAGGTAAGAAGGCACTACTGAAAATCTGTGCCTCAGTGTTGGTTTTGAGGTCTGCCATGAAGCTGGCACTGACAGGTAACCAGCTTTAACCAGTTGAAGGACAAATCCCAAAACAGAATGTAATTGTCTTCACTCATAGCTTCCCCTGAGGGGTTACAAGTCCAAAAAAATGAAATGCAGTTTGGGATCTGGAATAGGACATGTGGGCTCTGAAAACTTGTGGTTTTAAATGAGAGGAAAGGCTGGGATGGAATGGTTTTCTTTTCATTACTGTGTGAGAAAGGGCTTTGTTTAGCATAACAGATTACAAATCTAACAGAACATGACAGAGTGACAGATTTCTGTATTTGTACTCTCCAATAAGGAGATGTTTCTAGATTTCAAGATGAGAATGAGCCACTGTGATCTAGAGCTGAACTGATACATAACATGAACTGTGGCATAATACAGGATTTCCCCCATCTATCAACCTCAAGACTAAAATCTATTATTTAACAGATTCCTATTTTCAGATAAACATCCCTACCCACTCAGAGTTTAATTTCTAGCATCTTTTGCTACCTATCTTTCCTAATCTGTAGGATAAGAATTCCTGAGAAGATTATGTGGATATTTCTGGCTCTCATCAGCATTCCAGAACTTTTAAACTGAGGAAATGGGATGGGTAGGGAAACAACAGAATTTTCTCACCATCCATACCTTTATTCTTCCTTCATGCAGGAGCTGCACAAAAAGGAGTTTAGATATAGGCAGCAGATGACAGTCCTCCACAGTGTGCTTTCATGGAGCATGGACATTGGGTTTGTAGCTGAATTTGAGAGTGATGCAGCAACTCCAGCCTCAGCATTTCAAGGTGTCTCTCATCCATGACATGATAGCCCCTGCATCAGCATAGCTCTGCGGGTGCACCTCAGATTTGGACGTAGCCTACAAGTTAGCTCTGATGCTTGGGAGTTACCTTCAGCTTGACATTGCAAGAGCTACCATGCAGTCCATGAGCAACTGTATGAAGCATTCTCACTTGTATTCTGTCTTGCAAGAGCCTATCTGATCTTGGACCTGCAGGGAGACATCCCAATATCTACCCATCCCTTGACCATTCTTCTCATTGTCCTCTCAAGGATTAGAATCTCACAAAGGAGCACTCTGCTCTTTGCCACCCTGTCACTTCAATACATCTCCTTGGTGCTTCATTTAGTGATATCACTTCACTTGTCTGAAAGCTGAAGATGTTGTGGATATTTCTGTCTTAAGTGTGTTTGTGGTTAGGGCCTTCTAGGGTTGTGGAGTTAACATCACACACAACCATACCATTTTCCTCTGGCTGCACTTATACAGAATGTCATTTTGTTATCTGGTTGTCATCTGGTGATGAGTTTTTTCCTCTTGTTGGTAGCCAGTTCCTCAGCATTCTGATGTTTTCCAGTGCCAGTGTTTGTCCTTCTAATGAGTGAATCTTTTCTTCCAGCACGGCCTCTAGATAGCAGCTCACATGGCTCAAGTCCCTCCTGGGCTTTGGGCAGGAAATGAAACACAGCACATCTGTTACAGATCACAGCTGCTGTCCTGTCACTGGCCATTGCAGTGTCAAGGCTAGAAGTGCACAAAGAAGAAATGTCACAGACATTTCCTCTCAAACGCGGTCAGCCACATTCTGTGCCTGGCAAATCACCTATGTGCTAAACCTCACCAGAAAAGCAGCACTCAACAGCGCAGTTTCTCAAACATTTGGTCTGGTCAAATGTCTGTTGTCGTGCCTTCATGGAGACATGCAGACAGGCAGGGCTGCCTCACCTTTCCCAGAAGACTTGACATCCAGGGAGAGCCAAGGTCCTACCACATTAAACACACCATACATGCTCTTATGACACAAATCTGCTCTGCTCCTCTACATCCAAGCACAAGTTCTGGAGGCAAATCTTGCTTTGAGGCTTTTTTCTTGTATTTTGAACATATTTCCCTGGGTAAAATACATGTTTTCAGCCAATAACAGAAGCTTTTACTCATCGTTTCTTAAATGTTGCTTATAAATAAAAAAAAAATTAAAACCTCTCACTTTTGTCATAAAAAATTCTGGACAGAGAATTTCAAAATCAAAGAAGTTATCCACATGTTGAAAGAATGGCCTGAGTTGATGTAATAGATTTCTATTACATTTGTAGATTTCTATTACATTTGTATTACTATTATATCATTTGTCTTCCCATATGCAATTATAATGGGGGGGTGTGTGTGTCTATATATATATATGTAAAATAAGGCTATTGAGGATGCAAATATGGCATCCATTTTGAAAGTTTAATTTGAATTTCAAGGCAAAGAAGTGAAAATTTAGACTCAATACTGGTACCAACTCATATTTTAATTGTTCTGTTTAATAATTTCCAGTTTGCACCTTGTTAGAACTAGGATGTGCCATCAAGTCAATTCTCATGCCTGGCTATAGGCATGTAGGAAGTATGAGTTTCTGCATACCAATCCTTGGTTGTAACTATAAAAATTAAGCATTATCACTGCTAGAAGCAGAGACTGTCTGCAAAAATATTCTAACTTCAGAAAGTGCAGTTACTTAGAAGAGACTGAGCTGAAAAGTAAAATCACTGAACAGAATTAATTCTGTTCTAACTCAAACCAAGACACTTCTGATTCCCATTTGTTAGGATAGCACATCAGCTACTGGGAGTAGGTAGATGAAGTAATTAGTCCACCTCAGAAAATATGTATAAGAATATAAACAGAATGGAATTGACAAACACCACACTTTACCATGCATCACATAGGTAAAGATCAGGAGTTCTTTGCAGGAAATAAAGATTTGCTTTCACTAATAAAGTCAAGGTTTCAAAATCTGCGTTTATTTTGACATGGAACAGGAAGATCTTTGGATATTTTTCCTGTGAAATCTGGTAGTGGGAAGAGCAGGAGAAGATTCTAGTGGTTATGTCTCAGGCAAATCACAATCTCTGTATTTCCTCTTTATCTTCTTTAGATGCCAAGCCTTATGTGAGTGTTGTGAGGATGCTTTTGTTATTGATGATTGTTCTTGACAGAGCAAAAATACTGTTTCATGGGTTGGATATATAAAACAATCATATAGCCAAATAGCCAAGTGCACTTCCGAAGGCAGGAAGAAAACAAAAGGAATGTGATTTCTTGTTCTTCTCTAGAATATGTCGGAAGAGGGAGCAAGAGCTCTCTGTTGCCTCTCTGCCTGCTCCAGCACTTGTTGGAATGAATGCTCCACTGCCATAAGTCATTTCCTAGCTTCTGTGGGCTCCTCCCTGTTAGCAGGCCACAGCAAAACAACTCCCATTTATTCAGGCACATAATACCAGCAATTTTATTTTATTCATGGGGCAAGTTGGAGAAGGGTGTGAAAACTACTGTTTCTTGCACAGTCACAGGAGGGCACATGGGCATGTGGTCCAGCACGCATGTGCAGACAGTAAGGGAAAAGATACAGCATGGAGCTCTCAAACTCTGCTTCGGAGTCTCTGTAGCAATTTAGATATCTTTTCCCTTCATAAATATTGTCCTTTTGTTCAATGGCCTTTCTCGTGAGATCTTCTCTTGGGTGGAAAGGTGTAAGTCACTATGAAGAAGTGACTTTAGGCAGTGAGTGATACAGGTGACTTTTTTTTCTTTTCAACAGAAATGATCTCTCATTTTTTTTAAGTCTTTTTAGATTACAGACAGCTGTGTGCTATGAAACTTACTGTTTTTTCAGTGCTGGTAAGAGCATAAACTACTGATGTAATGTCACAATGGTAGTATATTTACTGTAATATATTTATTAACCTGTACCAATATAACTACAGGTAATGCTTTATTTGTGCACACAGTTACTGATATAAAACTCTTTTTATTGCATCAATTGTGTTTTCTTTATCTCTTGATGTTCCCATTTCTTTTTAATCTGCATTTATACGTGTAGGCTAGTATCTCTATATTATCAAAAGCTGTAGTTCAAACTGGGAGACAGGACATGTGGCTAAAGGCAAGAAGGACAATGGGAAAGAAACCATCAAAAGCCTTGGCTGTTCTCTTTATCTATTTATTCTTTATTTACCACACTATATTTGGTTTCTTAATCCTTTAAGACCAATTACTTCTGGGTAGTGATTCTTTCGGGTTTATGACATACACTTTCATCTGAGAGAAGCAGTTCACAAACATAGAGAAAAAAATGCGAAAGCAAAAGCAAATTCATCCATTGCTCTGAGGAGATTGAGCTAAGGTATGAAGGTTATGACAAATAAGAATTTTAATTTATGCCCAAGATTAGAAACAGTACAATACAAAATTGTAATTTAGTACTTGCCACGGAAACTGGACCGAGAGTCAATGAAGGTCTGTATCAGGTTTTGCCCATTCCAAACACTACAAATTCAGGGTTTAGGCTTCCTGATCACTTTACCCCATTTTTAGCCAGGTTTTAAATTCAACAATGTAATGAAATTAAATAAAATCCTAAGATTTGCAGAATAGGTGATGTTTTCTGATATTCATCATACTCAAATCATGATTTAATCTCTGATCGGTTAGTAAATTACCAAGGCTATTGGTAACTTTTCATTGAAAAAGGAAAAATAGGTTTTCTTGGATTTGGAAATATAATTGCTTTTTATGGAATATAATCAAGTTTTCACAGAAGAGCTGATGACAGAGGATTTCACAGCTGCCTTTATTCTTCCTACTATAGTCATGAAAGTTTGGCCACTTAGTCAGTTCAGAATACTTCACCCAGGCTGACTGTTCTGACCAGGGGACCCTATTTTTTCTGTTACCTGTAAGAGGCAGCCCAGGGAGATGAGACAAGTCAATCTAGACAGAAGATTATATGAATAGAAATATGGTCACCATTTATTCAGTATGCAGAGAGAGTATGTTTATCTACAAAAACCTATGCATATTGGATTTTTCATATTAATTCTTGATAGGCACATCTGTCTGATAAGTATAAATCAAGTCATCCTTTCATTCACTTTAATAAAACCTCAAGAAACAACATGTTCTCAATAACACGCAGACATCTACTTGGTAGTATGGTAATAACTTTTCAGATGGAATGACTTGGTGTTTATATGACTGCACAATGTGTCTGTAAACAAATCTGAAAAGTAGTTTGCTGCTGTAATGTTTATTGGCTTTACATGGGCCAGTATTTACAAAGTAGAATATGTAAGCATGCTTAACTTGTTAAAACTTCCTAAATAAAGAAAAAGGAAACTGTAAAATAAGCAGATGGTTACTATAAGCTTTAAAAACAACTTAATCAGATGGTATTTGTACCTTAACTCCAATACCATTATAAGAACACTGGAATAATACAGAAGCCTTTAACACAGTTCGTTATTCTAGAAAGATGGGACTAACTAATCCGTTGTGCTCTAACTAATCCACCGGCCCCCAAGTACATGTCTCAACTTGTGAACTCTGTAAAGCCACCTACACTTTTTATTTCTGATGTCCCATAAAGTGTCATGTCAAGGCACATAAAGTGGCATGTGTCATTTCACCAACTTAAGCTTTATTTATGCTGATGCCTTTTGGCATTGGCCAGTTCTTAAAGATAGTTTACTTAATATAATAAACGGGTTATGCTTTGTGTCCTTCCTGTGATTTCAGTTTGTTGCCATACAGACAATGTGCAGTGTTTGTAATTCATAAAGTCAGGTGCAAGTGATAGACTAGAAAATATTCTGTACTAAATATATTCACTTTCTTATGTAAAAAGTATGTCCATATTGCTTAGAGCAATTGAGCATTTGAAAACAGCAAGGTCTTTCAAGTAAGGTGGAACTAAAGTCTATATGTCAATGAACTTACCTTGGGTTTATGGCAGTATTGCAATCATGAATTTACTATATGCCATGTTAATTTTTTTTAAGCCACTGTAGCATCAACAGAATTGTATGACAAGTCATATGCCAAATATATCTTGCCAAATTTAAAAGTCATTGTAGTAACCTGTTTCTTGCTGGAATTATATTAAAAAAAAATCATACTGAGGCAACAGGGAAAACCTGAATAATTGATAGGCAGCTACTTGTTTTGCCAAAGACAGTGTCAAAAACCTAAGATGAAAATGAAAAATATGTTTGCTGTAGCCTTTGCCAGTCACCGAGTGTTTATCAGCCAGTATCTATTATAAGTTGAAAAGAATCAAGTTACTTCTAATATGATCTCAACATCTGATGAAAGACATTGTTGTCTTCTGCAGCTAAATAAGTTGAATAGGAGTGGAATTGACAGCATGTATTATGAAATGCATCATGGTCTGGAGACTGGGTGTTGCCCTAACAACCAGATGATATTTCCTTAATTAAGTGTAATTTTTTCCCTACATGATCACAAGAGGATTCTGCAAACTCTGGTGAATTAATGGTCTGGCAAATGCATGTAATTCTCTGCTCTAGGTAACTGTTAGCTTCAAACACATTAAGCTGTCTTAGGAAAGCTGCAAATTCTTTTATTTTTTTCCCCAATTTATTTTCCTAAAATGCTAAATGGTGTGTATGTGGAACTATAATATATTTTCTATTTAAAAATAAAATGTTGACTGTCTCTAAGCAATTTCTTTTTCCCTCGATATGTTCTCTTTCCAGTCCATATTTTTTAAAATAGTTTATTTGCAAAACCTGTCTTGCTTACTTACTTACTGAAAGATATTTGCTATCAGATTTTTCTACTGTGTCTCTCACACTCATGTTTGTGACAGTAAATCATAAGACTTCCTTCACTGCTGCTCCTTCTTCATTTCCAGGTTCTTGAATTTATACACAGTAATAGCTATCAGTCTATCACATCTGTAATCACAGCAAGTTCCTGAATACCTTGGCAATAAACAACCTTGCAGAGAAAACTTGCTCTTTTTTTAAGGTTTAGGAACATCCTAAATTAATTGCAGCCACTACTGTTGGCAGTGTGGGGATGCATGAAGCTGTGGCGAGGGTGTGACTTTCTGCACACCCCATCACACGTCACAAGTGGGAGCTCTCCTTGGCTGTCATGGAAAACCCTGAGGCAATTCTCCATCTCTAAGCCAAAGGAGAAAACTGCCTGTAGAGGGAACTGAGAACTCTTTTATCAGTTGACAAATTTGGTTTGAGTGTTTATGGTTTGGTACAGTAACAAAGATGTTTTGTGGCAAGGATCGTGCTGAGCATAAAGCTTACAATTTTTTACCATAACCAAAAAGTGCAGGTGGGTGTCCAAAAGACAAGACCTCATCTGACTGTGTGGTATCCCAAGCTGCTGATTATGAGCATACAGCAAGAACATAATTTTCCTTGGGCATGGTGCTACTTCAGACTCTTGCGCTTAATCCACTATGCAGGGACTGCCAAATGGTCTAAATGATTGAATGCCCTGTAGATTTGCTTTCAGACTCTTTCCCTAAAAGGGTAGATTTTTTTTTTTCAGTAAAAAGGGAGAAGCAGCATGAAAAAGAAGAATGTCATGTAAGGAAGAAAGCATATTTATTTTGAATAAAATATTAACTCCACTATGCTGAAAGAAATTATGTGGTGAAACTTTGTGCCAATCTTGATTTGTACGGTCCTGTGCCAACAAAGAGAAGGTTAGCCCTATGGTAGTTCATTAGAATGAGCTAATCAATGGGTTAGTCTATGTAAACCAGTGCAAATTAATCTAGCCTATTGGCTATACTATTTAAATATAAATATTAAAGAGGAAAAGTGTTTGCAAGTGTTGCAAGTTTGATACATGCCCACTGATCAGCTTGTTTTATAAATATTTATTTGAAATCACAACAGATACACCGTGGAGGCTAGTTTCTGTAATGTTCTAAATTTCCCTAGGGATTCTTATCAGTGCAAGAAATATAATCCACTATGTGACATAAAACAAGCATATATGTATTTCATATGCTGAAGGTGTTACAGAAAGGACTGACCAAACTGATTCTGCCTCCTCTTTACCATTACATGCAAGTAATGAGTTTGCAGATACTGCAGAATCTACGCTTTGCAGGTAGGATTTGCATAGACAAAATATTACTGGAAGGTCAGAAAAAAAATGAATTAGTACTTCCCCAGCATTTTTTATTTTTGCTTATTTATTTTTTCAAAGAATCATAGAATGGTTTGACTTGGAAGAGACCTTTAGGATCATCTAGTTCCAACCCCCCTGCCATGCGTAGGGACACCTCCCACTAGACCAGTGTGTTCAAAACCTCGTCCAATCTGGCCTTGAACACTTCCCAGAGGGGGCATCTGCAGCCTCTCTGGGTAACCTGTTCCAGTGCCTCACCACCCTCACAGTGCAGAATTTCTTCCTTATATCTAATCTATACCTATACTCTGCAGTTTAAAGCCATGTATGTGTTTTAAATGGGTTTCACTACCAAACTCACTGTCAATTACTAGTCTGTCTTAATCAGCTATAAACTGTCATGAGCAAGGGTTCTTAATCAAGACTGGAAAAATCCAAGATAATTACCATAACAGGTTGAAGATCTCAGAGATTGGGTTTTAGAAGTCAGGGAAAATTGGGGACATATGTGTTCTGTCTGTAGTATTGTTCTATGTAGGATATGGAAAAATAGAAATGACAGGCATTTTGCAATGTACAGTAGCATTCATCACAGGAAGAACATATGCACTTGTTTGTCAGAAGCAATGAAGTAAAAAATGACACTTAATTGGAACTGACATCAAATGGCCTCATTAGTATTACAAATAATATCTGTGTGTAGCTTGGTTGTCAATAAGAACAAAACATTTCCTCTGACAGATATATTATTTTCTTTTAAGATTCATGCCAACTTTTTAGACAGGTTCACTCATTTAGAGATTGCTCCTTTTTTTTTTTTTTTTTTTCTCCTAAGTGAAATGTTGAAGTGTAAATGATATGTGTTTGTAGGGTGCTGTGATAACACCAACAATGGACCACACTATGTCAATGCAGCCAGCAAGCATGATGGGCCCTCTGACCCAACAGATGAACCACCTTTCCTTGGGCACAACAGGAACGGTAAGATCATACATTATGTTATTTACTTTCTATATTGCAAAACATTTATTGCTTTCTGAGTTTCTCAAAGTATTTTATTACTCTTCAGTTTTCAGTGCTTCACCTTTTTGCAGTTTAATATCGCCATGGTTTAATTTATTTTTAATTCATGTCCAGAAATGTCTGGCCAGGTAAACACATCAAGGTGCCTTTTATCATATCCAAAAATGATGTAGTACACAAACATTATCCTCATATCATTATGTCATGGAAGCATGTGTCTGTAGATATGTTTCTAAATCATCATACAGACAGCATTTGGTATTGTAGAACAGAAACAACAAAGTAGTACAAATAGTAAAAGAGTAGGTCAACAAAACATACTCTGTACTTAGCAGGAATTATTTTTACTAATTCTCATGTAAATATGGAAGTACTCCTCTATCAGTTTGGTTTTAAATCATAAATTGTTTGCTTGGCAATCTAGAAAGTTTTATACCACTGGGAAATGGGAGTTCTGGATTCATGGTAGGATCCACTACTCACTTCTAAACCATAGCAACCAGCCATACATAGTTTGCTCCAGGCTCAGAAATGTGATTTTGAATCAAGGTCAGCTGTGTTTCTGGTATATTATATTTAAAAATGCATATTTCAACAATTATTTTCTCTTTAACCTGTGTAAGTCAGGTTCAATTAATTCCTCCAGAGTCAGAGAAAGGCAAGAAAATATTCCTTAAAAAAATTATTAAAACTCCCTGAAAAGTTCCTAAAGTACAAGAGCCTACACATAATATATGTGGGTGCATACTGCATGTATGTGTATATTTTTACAAAAATGCAGGCATTTACATTTTTATGTCTTTAGCACACATGCTTTTTGCATAATAATTATGTGAAAAATCTGCTATGGACTTAGAATTATTTTTTTTTCTATTTCACCACTGTACTACTTGATACTAATATATAAGGAACACAGTTTTCCAACTAT
This sequence comes from Todiramphus chloris collaris, assembly GCA_025345505.1. Taxonomy (NCBI): domain Eukaryota; kingdom Metazoa; phylum Chordata; class Aves; order Coraciiformes; family Alcedinidae; genus Todiramphus; species Todiramphus chloris. The sequence goes on from JANVCC010000019.1 coordinate 11,957,642, forward strand.
TTTTTTTTTTTACTTGAATAAGGTACTGAATACATATTCATCTGTACAAAGTTATTAAATCTATCATATTAGGTCTTCTCTTCCTCAGCCTTTCCTCTTCCTCTCCTGTTTTCTTATCCATTGAATGTAATTCTAACTCCAATATCTTTTTTCCCTTCTGTAAAAAAAATTATAAAAAACACAATTCTGAGACTTATTCATTTATTTCTCACACAACTTAAATATGGTGGTTTATTGTTTATTCCTGTTATTTTATATCTTTCATTCAACAATCAAAAGTAGGAACTACATCTTGAAGTTAATATCAGCATTTTTCCCCTCTGAAGACATGAAATTGAAGGAAATATTAGGACTAGTGATAATTTCTCTGTGTGTAATTACTGTGATTCAAAAGGGTGTTTAAAAATTAAGGGAATGGAAAATGAATTCTGGGTATACTGCTGGGCAGCTCCTATGAATTTTTCCCTGTGCCTGTCATTTTTGTTTCCATGACTATTACAGACATTGTCTTCTGCACTCATTTTTATGCAGTCTTAATGCAAATTAGAAAATTCCCAGTTGATATTTTCTTCTCGCTTGAGACCACTATTACAATACTCAGAGTACCAAATCCATTTGGGGAGACAGAGGAAGGAATCTGAAAGGCAGTGGGTGATCTAGTCACTAATAATAAGATCCTGAATTTATTTTACTACAACTGAAAGAAAATCTTTCCTGCTTTTTCTTAGCTCTTTACACAATCTTATCTTTCAAGATCACAACAGTCCCTGATAACTTGTTGAAATACATTCAGAGGTATACCATATACATTTATATTTACTATCTTTAAAACTAATTCATTTACAGAAAACTTAAAGAGCAAGTAAGAGTAAATATGGATGTTACAGTATCCATAGGCTTTTCACAGATCTCAAATGGCACCCTATTTTATCATATACAGGATTTGTCTTTGGTAAAAGCATCACCAGCACCATATTCAACTGAAGTCCTCATGCAAACAGGATAATCGGGGAAATCAGAGAATTCCTTCTTTAAGGAATTAAAGGGAGGGCTTCAGGATTTAGGCTGCCACTAGCAGTTTTGTTGGAAGTTTCCATCCTGATTTGAAATTGAATCTTCCTAACGTGTTCTGTTACAAAAGAAAAACAAATGTGTGGGAAGATAAACAACCTATTTAGAGATATGATTTATTTGGAGATACTTCTGCTTCATTTATTCTGAACGCTAAATTTCAGTCCAGACAGAGGAACACTGAGAGTAAAAAGCAGTGACTAATTGAGCCAAGTCTAAACCATGCTACTGTGAGTACCTCAGCAGGACTAGAGTTTATGAGAGATGTAAGACATAAACAATACATTTCTGTTATGAATGTATTTTTTAATTTTATCCTTAAAATTGTGCAACAGAGTGCCATAAAGAGCCATCAGCTATCTTTCAAGATAGCTAACAAGCCAAAAAGTCACAAACAATATCTGCTCGGTGTTGGCTGTAGCTGTCCCAAATTTAATTTAAAAGCTTGCAGTGTGCAAAGCAGTTTTCATTAAAGGGCTTTCATACATTCAGTTCCTTAGACAAACCATTTCGCTAATTAACATAACATATTTTTCAGCCAAACCAGACATCTGTGGTCACTTAAGTGAGAGCTGACTTCAAACCAACTTCCAAATTTGCCTGGTTCAAGATGAATACTGGGTTTCTAAAACATTGCTTCAGTAGAAAATCTATTCTCTAATGAGTAAGCTACAGAAGTGGCATGTGAGCCTATGCACTCCTTGTATCTTGTGGGAACTACTTTGCCTTTTGATGCTCTCTAAAAGATTAAAATATTCTGTCCGGCCTGGAGCTGTTCCAAAGGGAAGACCTTTCTCAGAGAAGCACTCTTTAGCCCTTTGGTGAGGCAAGTTACCTAAGTAAGAGCAGCCTCTGCTGATTCCTGCCCTGACACCAAAAAGTGGATGTAAGTTTTGATTTCTCAGCCCTGAAACACACATTGAAACTTCATGGGAATTTGAGGGGCAGCTGCCTCCATTCCTGCCTGTACTTGATTATTTAGTCACCAGCCCAGGATGGGCATTTCTGGCTAACTGCTGGCAGGGCTGCTCACTTCCAGCTGGGAGCATCCAATTCAACAGCCAAAACAGAGCATTTTTGCTACAGCCCCACTCAACAGTCAGCTGCCCTCTCCTTGTGCTATGGGAAGTCTTCAATTACTAACCCAAAAAACACAAAGAATGTTGTTTAGGAATACATTTGCCATGAATAGAAACAGGAAGTTTTCTTTCTCTCCAAAACCCCCAGGAATGCATATTTAATTGTAAGTTTTTTTTGTTGTTTGAGGGTTTTTTTAACTTTTTTATTTCTTATATATTGTTGAATTGTCTGCATAAAATCAGATATTTCTGCTACACTAAGTGCTCCTTAGTCAAGAGGCTGCACTAAGTCTATCAAGATTCCAGGCCAAGTGAAAAACTGCGTATCTATCTTTACTTGATTTCACTGCCCATCTCATGAAAACATGCAGCTGCAACAAATATTCCATGCCAAAGGATGATATAGGGCAGTGGAAGAAGAGAGTAGGTAATTGTTTGCAGTTTGTGGGAACTTGACCCTACACTCCTTTCTGCCTTTATGAAAACCGAATTAATTTCTGCCAGTGAAAATACAGTTTATTGATGAATTGAGAGGCAAGTGTGTTTCTCCAATCATCTCCCCAAATCTGTATGAAGTCTGGAGTTAAGCAGAGTATCTGCCAAAGGGTTAGTTTCTGTCATATTTATATTTATTTTTCATACATACCTCTTGACTCAAAAGGAGCAGAAAGCATTTACATGAGTGTGCTGGCTGTGGGCAAATATGTAAAGAAAACTTAAGTTTACATCATGTCAAGATTACAGAAAAAAAACGGTAACTCTGAATATTCCGATTAAGGCTGACAGCCCAGCCTCAGCTCCTACAATTGTAGTAAAATGAAATTTTAATGCCAGGAGAGATAATGTGAAGACAAACAATGGGTTTTAACCTTGAAATATTTGTTTACTAGTTTATTATTACCTGTTATGGTAAGCCTTGTTTTTTCTATGTAATATTAATCTACAATTAGGTCTGATATTAAAACAGGTACCAGAGAGGGAGAACAGAGTGAGAGAGTCTGTAAGGGTAGCATTGAAAGAGCAGCATTAGTATGTGTTTAATAATGTATGGAGGCTGGAAATGTTCCATCATCAGTCTGTCATTCAAAATGTTTCCAATACAGCCATTGATCTGACATCTCTTTCATGGTTTAATAAAGTTGTGATTGATGCCTGAGTAGATATAATAAAAAACCCTTTAGAAATACAAAAACTGACGTCTGATCACTGATTTCAGACCCTGTTGCTCAGCTCTTTGTTACTGCAGTGCTCCCACATTTGGCCTTCAGCAGTTAATAATCTACCTCTTCACTGGGAAGATTTGCCTTTTCTCCTCTGCTGCTTTTTCCTGAAGGAGGTTTTCTTTTGTGCTCTTTCTTGGTCCAGGTTTCTTTCCCTTCCCTACTGTTAGCATCCATTTCAGATACTACTTGGCTTCCAGTTTCATCCAACAGATTGAGATAGCCTTTTTTAATCCTTACTGGCAGAGTAGTATTTCCAGCTATTCCCTCTCTTTTGGAACTACCTTAGCATAGGCTTGTTTTATCTTAAACCTCTGAGGCCCACACCGATGAGTAGAAGCCAGGTTTTTAACTAAAACTGCTAGCTCAAACCTTATGCTTAATTATTCTTCACACTTGCAGATGTTTCACTCAGCTTTCAGTTTCTAATTTAGAAACATAGTAAGCAACTTAGAAAATAAGGTCTCCATTGCACTTTTGAAACAACAAAAAAAAATACCACCTTAAAAAAAATGTTTATTTGTTCCAGTTAATTAAAAATGCAGTCAGAAGAACTGCATTGACGTAATATGGGATTCTGTTGAAACGGCAAACCATCCTAACTCAGCTTTTCTGGTTGCAGTATTGCCAGAAATCTCTTAACAGAATAACAGGCTTGTTATGCGGGTACACCAGTCTTATCTTTCACTGTGGTAGTTCTTTCTGTTGCCAGTGGAGATTGATGATATCACCACAGCACTTCAATGGAACAACAAGCTTGTTATAAGGTTTTTATCTTTTATTTCCTTTGGATACTCCATGGTCACCAGTGGTTTAAAATGTCACGTAAAGGCCTCAGCAGAATAACTGCTTTGTTAGATAGTGTTGTTTTTTCTTGTTTAATCTGCAATTCTATTTGCACATACTACAGCTACATGGAGCTGAAACATCATCGGATTCCCCTGATGTTCAGATCCTTGTTCAGAAAGCACTCTCTTATTCTAATTGTATGTCGCAAAGTCCCTGGAGAGTTACAAGAGCAAAGTTTCTTTGCAGTTTTCTGCCTTTCAAATTATCAGGTGTTTATCTTAAAGCTTTTTTTATTTTATTTAGTGACTGTTTCAGTTTGTGTTTGTGTGGAAAATACAGGACTGAACCCACTGCATGTGAAATTATCTTAGCTCAAGCTGAAACTAAGATCATCCATGTCCATTTAGTCAGCCAAGGTCCAGGGCAAATGCAAGTGATTAGAAGCATGGAGCTGTCTGGAGCAGGAGATCCATTGAAGGGGAAGTTATTCTGGTTGGAACAGAGAACAACATAAGCTTTCTCAAAATTTATAAAAAACAAATAAATTCTCCTTCACCTTCCTTCCCAAACAGCCTCTTGAAAGGCAGCTCCAGTTTGCCTGATACATAATTTGAGGTAAAATGGACACTCAGTGCAACTGAAAAGCACTAGATTCCAAGCAGTCAGCAAAGAACAAATAGCTTTTTGATGAAGCATTTAATCAATTTGCAGAATTTGCAGACACAAAATATTATTGAAACAAATAGATTAGCAATCTTTAAAAAACAGATTCAGTGCTTCTAAAAGGAAACATTTGCAGGTGCAACAACAGGGTGGAAAAAAATCTTGACAGTGTAGGCTAAACATCTGGTAGGGTGATAAAGGAAAGATGTGATCTTTTCCTTTTTCAGACCATCTTACAGTCCAATGGACTTGTAAGAATTGGGCTGATCAGCCCTCATGTAGAGGAGGCTCTTACTAATCAACTGTCTCAGCATGGATTCCAGTCTGCATTTGACCACAGCAGTGGTTCGGAATGTTTTTGAATGAACAGAGTTTATAAAATCCCATTTCTGTAGTGTCCCCCTTTCTCTTACGAACTCCGTTTTACATTCTCACCATTTGTTGGCAATGGCTTAGCGTTGTCCTTTATGTGCAATGTGTCTGCCTTCAAAGCCACTGCCTGTCATAGGCAGAGAAGGGTAATATAGGGAAGAATAAACACAGATGGAGGGAATTGCATATTCTGTTCAAGCAGCCCTTCATATGAGCCCAGCATGTCAGTTGGTTTTATTCTGCATTAAATTTTACTTTCACATGACACTTCCACAAACAAACAAGTGCTTTTATTGATAAGTCCTTACTTCAGTTTGAGTTATCGGATACTGCCTCAAAGCAGCATTAGCCCAAATTGCCTTTCAAGAGAAGGACTCGGCTCCCTGATTGTGGTGATAAAAACCTAAATCAACACAAAGCAACAGTGACAGATCAGCAAAGCAAATAAAGTATCAGTCAGAAGAGCCATAACTAATATAACTTCATTTTCATCATCAGACAAATGTCATTCATGTAGTTAATTTGCAGCTGACATCACACACCTATGAACTAGTATATTTAGAGGCTTGTTTCTCATATATTTTTCTTACATACAACTGCTGCAGTTCTATACTGTGATTTCTAGAAGTGCTACCTGATGATGCTTTGAAGGACAATGGGAATGTAGTTCAAAGCCACCTCTTCCAAAGCATGTTTGTTGTATAGTGATAGCCATGCACTGCACATAAAATCAACTTCTTAATTTTGTAATAGTGGAATAGAAACCAGAAGCTATGAAACTTACAGTATCTGGCATAGAGTGGTCTGAAGCCTATCTTCCTGCAAAAGGCTCATGTATAGTTGTACTCCCAAGAAATTTTTGTTCATACTTCTCCTCGGGATGAACCAAGCTTGTGACCTCATTTTGCAAGCTACTAATAGGTCACTCCCATAAAAACTTAACATGAAAAAAAGCATATGTTCATGCAAGTTCATGTAACATTATGCTGGTGCCACAAATAACAGGGCAGGTTTGGGGGAGAGAAGGTTGGTTTAGTTTGATGTGCTTGCTTTTAGTTATTTGTATAAGATTTAGTTGAAAGAGCTCTTTATTTAACAGACAGGAAAGTAGAAAAGAGGAACAAATAATAGGTTAAAAAGAGATGAAAATAATTCTAGGTTTGAAACATCCTGCCACACCTACAGCTGACAAACTCAATAAAATGTGAGAAATAAAAGTACTCTAAATGTCAGGTCTGTATGTATTTTCTTGTGTTTCTTTCTTTGTGGATGTGTTGTCCATTCTGTAATCAAGAATGTAACTCTTTGTCTTATTAGAATGAAACTTGGTTTTATTGTCCTGCCTGTGGGTAAAGTAGATTCAGGTGATTCTCACAGAAACTATGAATATGGCTTTCCAGAGAAGTAATGAATCCAGACCATCAGTGGTGCAAACTTTGTGGGGCCTCTGTAATCCAAGACAAGTTTGAGAATCTTAGAGAGGTGAGGGTTTTTTTGCTAAACTGTGGTCACCTGAAAAGATTCTCCCAGAGGTGGTGCTTCCACAGCTTTTCTCTTCCAAGATCTGGGAAACAGTCCTGTAGTCATGTCTCCCCACACTACAACTGCATGTAAGCACATCAAGAAGTCACAACATCCTTGAAGGGTCTGTATCATCAATGGAAAAGACCAGCATGATAAATATATGAAAGAGCAACCAGCTTCTGCCAGTTCTGATAGGCAACAGTAGCTTATATAACAAAGTGTAGGTTATCCATGGGACATGCATGAAAAGGAGAAGATGGTAAGGTGGTAACAATATAAATAGGGAAAGCATAACTTGAATATCTTGCAAGAATAGGTAATATACTAAGAGCTACACTAGTGGTTAAAATTAATTCTGACAAGGTCACAGTTTAGAACTTGTAGAACTAAACTGGGCCAAACACCTTAAAATCTGCCAGAGAGACTTTCAGGTGTTGACACAAAAAGAGAGCAGTAGTCTAACAGCTTTTTCTCATCTTCAGCCTTTGTTTTTCATTGTTATTTCAGGCCAAAACACATAATAATAACTTAATTCTTATTTTCTATTCATTTAAGCACTGAGAATTCAGGAAATTATAAAAACTTTTTAAAATGTTTATTTAGCATGATATACCAGGATTCAGAACATAGCTGTACATCAAAATAACACTTTATTTACAATGCCTGAAGTTTACAGTCAAGGAGTAAACATATATTGCAAGTGACCATTCACAGTATTCACTTAGAAAAAAACATTTGGGACTAAGAGCTAAGATTGACTCATTTCAACTTATGTTTTAAGTATAGTAAATGTACAGGTTGCTTTTGACTTCTTTTTTTTTTTTTTTTTCAGTGGGATGGATACATTTTGTTAAGCAAAATGTTTCCACTCTGATCAGCAACCTTTGAATTACATTCCCAGAGTTTTCTCATAGGGAAAACTTCACTTCCGGGGCACTGGGTCTTCATAAAAACACTAGATAATAGATTCTGCAGTGTTTCTGAAGACACCGCGTTGCCATCTTATTGAAAACACCTACAAGGGTATTGAAAGTGAATTTAATTTGAAGGATGTTTTATATTTTTCATATTTTAATCACAGTGACAGAAGTAATGTAACTTGTGTGTTGGGCTAAGGCCTGGACCTGCAAATGCTCACCAAAATAATATTCCATTGAATTTCACTACCTCTTCCAATAGCATATCCCGTATCCCACTGTAATTCATTGCATAGTGCATTTCACAGTTGATCCACATAGTTTATCAGATGTTTGGCAAGCTGGTAGCCCAGAGGTTTAAACTTCCTCTAAGACAAATTGCCAGTGCAATTTGAGGTATCTTTCTTACTTTCCTTTGGAAAGCGCAGCCCGTTCAGGGTTCACTCATTTGTGAAGCAAGGTTAAATGAAGGAACTAAAAGTGCATTCTTCATATGCAGTAAGACTCTGGCATCCTGTACATGCAGTGATCTCAACCTGAAGTTCTCAAAAAAGGATAAGCTTTGTTCAAATAACTTACAATTCCATAGGGAGCTGCTGATGGCAATAACCTCTATGCCCTCAGATGGTATTTTATTATTTGTGAGTTATGGGTGATTCTGTGTCAATGCTATGGCACTATGGAATCCTCTTGCTCCTAAAAGACTCAATTTGGGAGAAGAGTTCTGCTGTAACTAATATTTACTATGAAACAGCTCAGTCAGCACATTTCATTAAACTGTAACAAGGGATTTGAGAGCAGCTGCATCGAGTGAATTTGGGAGTTTGCTGAATTGAGTTGTTTTTCTAGCAAGGTAAATGAACTGTTCAGCATGGCAGATTTCTACTGCATGGCATACGAGAGCTGCACCACATCAGGATGGGTCCAGGGAGCGCTTGTATCTCAAAGAGGCATATCCTCTTCCAGTCCGAATGCTCTATCCTTTGGGATTCATTATGGCTTTTGAATGTGATAGGCACACCTGTATGCCTCTAATTTTGCCTTTTTAATATTAGTAGTTGTAATATGGCAACAGCCAGTTTCGTAAGAGCTTAGTATCTAAATGTTCAAATTATTGCAGTCTCAATTCCCTGTTTTCTTGTGCTGAGTGTGTTTCTTTTGCAGGGGGTTCCCTCAAATTAGTATAATATTTCTATGACAGAAACTGATTTTGCTCATGCAAAAACTTCATGCTGTTTGTGTTCTCTGGCCTACCAGCCACTGTTGTACACATGGTTTGCAGCGTAGACCAATGACGTTATTATTTCCGAACAGACTTTTTTTTTTGCAACCACTAAGGCACCTGACTATTCCCTTTCTCCCATATTGTTTACCCTAATTCTGCTGTGCTGCCAAGCCTTCCCACCTAAAACATGTGCACTGAGCTAAAAAATGGGTTCTATTTGTTATATTTTCAATGACCATTTTTGACAGTGCTAATCAGAGTGAGAAAAATATAATAATGAGATAAAGTGAGTATTTGGCTATGGTGGTATTCTCCCAGATGGTCTTGCCTAGTCTGTCTACAGGATCAAATTGGTGCTCAAAATTTTAGTAGCCAAAGGTCATTTTCTATCAAAAACTGCCTTTCTTTGAATGTGCAGGTGCTCCTAGCTATTAGTAAGGCTGATTTCCTCTGAAGAGAACTGACTTTTCTCAGAAACTTCTGTTTTCTGGTAATAAATATCTTCTTCATCAAGGTTGCCATAATTTGTTTCATTGTATTTTATTTTAATTGAGGCTTTCTACTTTGATGTAAGAAAAAGGTTACCTTTTTTTTTTTAATTTACATTTTGTAGAAAATTAATCATATCACATAAAATATATTAGTACATAGAAAATAATACAAGTATCAACAACTTCCTATTTCCTTGATGTGCTATGTAGGGAAATGGTAGAAACAATATTCCACTTGATGTGTGGACACTAGTTGAATGTGTTTTCTTTGTTATATTTGTATAGTTTGTGCCTGAACTATTGAGAGCAGAAGACTACTGACCTTCCTTAAATTTCTATCCCATAGAACAGAGTTGGAAATCAGAAAATATTTTGAATAATTAACCAGCAGCAGAAGTCAAAGAAAAGAATGATACATTTCTCCTTTTCCTTAAAAGTCATGAGCAGCATTATAATTTCTTGTGTTTCAAAAGGGAAAAATAGAGCTTAAGCATCACATCATCATCTTGAGTTTATTTTTAATATTAGGATTTTTACTTTATGGCAAACACTATTGGATGTGTGTTCCAAGGAATGGTAATGTATGACTGCAATTACAAGTCTGGCACAGGAGTGTAAGGATTAGTGTCTCTGGCCTATAATTATTCCATAGAGATATTTGCAGGCAAAGTCAGGCCCATTGCAAACTAAGAAACCACAGCACTTAGTGAAGTTACTTCTTTTGCAGGCAGTTCAGTTTATGTAGCTGTGGAGTGTCTGTGGAAATATTTCTAACTTCATCTATACATATCATGCAGATTTCTGTCAAACATTTTTCGGCTTTTTTCCAAAGTACAAGTGATGCAGGAGAGGATACGTAGCATGTGCTGTCCATTCCAAGCATCACAGGACTCCAGTCTTTTGAGAAACTTCTTGAGGTAGAAAACAACTGACAACAGTGGCAGCCACCTATATTACATCTTACATTCCCAAAGTGCTTTAAAAATATGAGTTAAACCTTATAGTACCACTTAAATAAATAAGCAAATTAATGCAAGACTTCTGATTTCCTGTGAGGAAAATGAACTCCAAATAGTGTAGTCATTTTTATAGCTTGGACAGCAGCTCCTATTCCAAATGCAGGGATGGCTCAGCTGTACTGCTAATGCAAGCAGGACATTTGAGGCAAAGCCCAGACTCTCATCACAATAGCCATAAACTGTTCTGGCCATGGCAGTTAAATTAATTGGTCCTTTCTTCCCAGTAAGAAAAGAGTAGATTTTATCAGTTCTGGTGAGATTTGGCTTTACTTCTTAACTCTTCGGTGTGCCTAGCATTGAAATTTACTTGCTTCACACAGAATACTCTGTAATAATCTGTTCTCTATAATAATAATGGAAAAGATTGTAAACCAGAAGTTTACAATCAACTCCATGTTCTAAATTCCATGCTAAAATAGATCATGAATGACAAATATATTTTCACATTTATAGTTCCTCAAATTCACTAGCAGTATGGACAGATGTGTCTTGATGGTTGTATTTAATTGTTTTAATCTCAGTCTGTTTTCCTCTTCACTCTGTGAAGTCTTTCTCATGATCTTTCACAACAAGCAAAAAGTTCCAGTCCTGAGGCTAGGGTGACAGTTAAGCAGATACTGTTTCAGTTCACAATTACAATTCCTTCAAGGCTATTAGGGGATATTACGACTGGACAGGCTGGCAGACCACCCTCCCGTACCACCCTTCATTCTAAGATTACATTTATTGTCCCTGACATCAGCCACCAAGTGAGAAGAATCTGCAAAAGCCCTTATTCTTCTTCAGGAATAGCCACTTTTACACTTCCTAAATGTTAACTCTGATAATTTGTATTTTAGGAGTAAGACTTGTCAGTTCAATATAACACTTGTATGTCAGCAGTGATCCTTCTTTCTAAGGTGAATCATGCAAAATCCTGTAGTTTTAAAGGTGTTGATACAAATTTCTTTGATGGGAAAATGGCCACTTTTTCATCTCTGTCATATTCTTGGACAAGAAAATTTGTCATGCAGTTAGGACTTTCTCCATTGCAAATATTTGCACAGCACTTAATCTTTCTTTTTGTGTGTGAAAGGAAAGCAGAAAGTGAACATTTTGCTGATCTGTGAGTGCCAGTGCAAAATCAAGATGTCTGAGCTTTCCAGTCAGTACATATGCCACAGACAGAAGAGCATCAAGAACCAGAAAGGGCAACCTAGCCTCAAAAGACATAGTCTGCAAGACCTTTCAGAGAATAACAATTCTCTGACTGGATTGCGGCGTTTAGAAGAGGCCAGGCTGTATTCACCCATCCTGCTTGCTTGCTTGCTTGCTTGTACAGGCTGAGGTGCATTTGTGCACTATTTGCTCCTTTTTGCACGAGTGGAGCAAAGGGATCCGAAGAGTTCACTGAAAACTCCTGTTAGCGCCTGTTGAGTTTCAATTTGATAGTTGTAGATGGGCTTTCTCAACTGTGATTTGTATTTTTTCCAACACTGTATATGGCATCCCTGCTTTGTTACCAATGACATTTAAGAAAATGTGTCTCTTAGCATTGCCTGCTGATGAAAGGAATGGTCAAAAGTGTTTTTCAGACTTTGCACAGTCCCAGTGTTCCTTGTGACTATGCTTTTAAAGAAGATGGGGGAAAGTGTTACAGCCTTCTCTTCTGTTCTCAGGTGGATCTATCTGAAGCATTCCCAAGTACCTGGTAAAGAAGCAGTAGTGTAGTAGAGGAAAGCTAGATGCCCTAATACAGGTCTGGGAGAGTGCATGAGACTGTCTCTCCTGTTGGCCTTGTCATTTGTTATAATTTTGCCATCATTGACAGTAATATTTTATTACTCTGTCACACACAATTCCATTTGAGAGGATGTAGTGTGTTAGAAATTTTTGTCAGTTTTACCACACAGCAGTGATTAATAATATTATGCGAAATTAATATGTTAATAAAAATATGTCTACAGCTCTGACTTCTCATTATGACACATTCAGACAATTTTGTCCTCTTTTAGAACACCCAAGTCCAAGGTCTCTGCATTTAATTCACCATTTGGAACTTGTATTTTTTATCATTTTTAATCTGTAACTATGCAGCTGTTGAAAAAGGAATTAATAAATGTCTCTAAGCTTTTGTACTTCAATCAGGTATAATTTTGTTCTCTGCCATCAGGATTAAACATGTCAAAATTGTATATTGAAACATCTTAGCAGATATTCCAGAGTATCCTTCTGCAAATTGAGCAGTATCTCTTAGTACATAGTTTTGGGTTTGGTCTCCTTTATGATAGATAGCTCACTGGTCTACAATTATTATATTTTTGGTTGAAATGGTTTTCCCAGCCTTGCCTCCCCTTATCTTGAATTTGCCTTTGGGCCAAGATTTACCTATATTTTTGAGCTGGATATGAAGTTTCACAACCCCTCACTCCCTTGGCCTGCTCCCACCCCAGGAAAGCACAGCTCAACCTGGTGGTATGGTAGTGCTTGTGAGAGACATGCTAATACATTGCCTAGATGAGACCCAGACAGTGCTCTGAGAAATATGACAGTACCTTTGCCCTTCATCAGACTTCCCATTTGAAAGTTTTCATTTTGGTAATTACATCCTTCCCAGATAGCAGCCATAGTCATTGATCATACTAATATCATTATAACTGATTCCTGTAAGTCACCTTTTAAAGACACTTTCAATGGTTTCTTTCCCCCCTGTATCTTCTTCCTCTGCACTCACAGGATAAGAATTTTTCAGCCTACCCTTCATCTGATTGATTAGAAATGCCACATACTTCCTTTATATATGGCCTGGTAATATACACATCACATTTCTTCCCTCGGGACCTTAATCAGAACAAGTAATGGCCTTTAGCTTTTTTCATTAGCAAAATGGAAAAACACCATGCTCAATCCATTAGATATACAGCATTGTAATATGAGCTTATAGAAAAATGGCTGTATGCCAGTGGCCACGGGGTGAGTTTACCTTAAAGGATTTTCTGGAAAGAAGAGAAAGAAAAGGAAAAAGGAAAGGAAAAGGGGAAAGAGGAAAAAAAAAAAAGGAAAAGGGAGAGAAAGAGAGAAGAGAAGGGAAAGGGAAAGGGAAAGTCACCATTTCTGTCTGTCAAGCAAACATTTTGAGACATAAGTTATCATGCCTGTCTGTCAGGCATTTTGCTATTGCTCCTTAAGTGCTGTTTGGACAGCTCTGTCATATAAAGGGCATTCATAAGGAGGAAATATGGGTGTTTGCACATGTATTCGTGTCTTCCCTAATGTTGATTCCTTTCATGGATTATCCTCCTCATATTCTATCTCCTGTCAGAATTAGAGGGAGGGGAGGAAGTTGGGAAAGTTTTGTTACATTTTGCTTTGCTTTAAATTTTTCACAGAATGTGCTAACCTAAAAAAATGTAACAGGAATCATTATGGCATACTCATCTATCAAGTGTTTACCTGAGACTGCTGCTATGCTTTTTTTAGCCCTGTCTAAAACTATTTACAATCAGTACACTGAGAGTGAGGACAAGACTGATTAAGAGGGTTTTTTACCTGCTGAAGTGAATTGCTTTTCACTTGGCCAGGACTTCATTAGGCCTGAAAAATATTAAAATTCATACACCAGTACTTGTGCTTGTACTTTCCAGAACTGTAAGAGGGTGTTAAAGCACAATCCATACCAATTGGTAATTGTATATAATTTGAATGTATATGAGCTGACTCTGTATCTTTCAGAAAGGTAGCACGGAAGGAATATGAAGAACAGCCTTTGAATGCTACTGTTCCACCAACACTAAAACACATGTCTTTTACTGGCCCCTTCAATCATTGCTAATGTGATTCCTGGGAAAATAAGGACTAAGAACACCCATAAATAGGAAATAATGTCTTATGGCAAATGGATGCTTGTTTTTTTTATTTTTATTTTTCCTTTATTTTAATACACTTCACGTTTCCTAGGTCTTAAATTGCTCACCTGTACAAAGTGAGATTCAGAGTTGAACCATCAAGTTGGCATTCTTGATTGCTTCACTATGGTTCGTCAGCTCTGCTGATCATATTTTCCTAACAAAATAGAGCATCCAAGGAAATACTACAATGAAATAGTGTGAAAGACATGCAGTAGTCAAAAATGGGAGACATTCTAAAAGGACCTATTTAGGAGAGTTTAGGGGGGAATTAGTGACTAGATGACAAAACAGGAAGGCTTAACATAAAGAGGGATGACTGTTTTTTAAAGTATTGGGCAATTTTTTCCCTTCTTTTATTTTCTGTTTTGTTTCATTGCTATTTTTTTACATTCTGGTATGTTTCTTCCTCCTCCCTTGTCATTTAGATGAAATGATGACAAATTGGGAGAGGTTTTGTGTAATTTTTACCACAAAGTAAGTCTAGCAGTTCAATGCTGTAAGCAACTCATTACATGGTGGACAAGCTCATGACATTGTGATATAGTTCAGTCCCCTTAACCAGCACCCTGCTGACAGGCGAGGTTTCACTTTTGGTTACGCAGTCCTGGAGCTGATGCGCTCTGTTATATCTCAAGGATCCTCCCACAGCTGATAATTAACATAATTAGGGGCAGACTCTGTAATATTCGTACTCAGTCACACTCTTATCAGTAGGGCATTTACATTAATTTTAAAGGAATCTTTCTCCCAAAAGAATTTCAAGACTGGTGGAATTGTCCTGGAAGAAGAGCAGGGCAGCAGCTCGAAGACTGAACAGGGACTGACAATTCCCAGGTGTTCAGGAAGAGGCAAGGACATCCCATAGCTTCACTGAGACACAGATGGAAGTGGTGCTCTCAGGGCTTGCAGACTCACAATTCAACCACCCCAACTCTGTCTTGAGCAGCCTGGAAGCCCTGAGTGTGTGTTTTGCAGGACATCTGGCTGCCCACGCCTGACAGAAGGCCAATTTTCCTTGCATCCTTAGGCATAAGGGCCCAGCATTTCCCAGAGGGAATGTACCCCCTAGCTAAGCCTGGACTTGCATGTTCACCATCAGTACAGGAAGACCAGCTTTAAAGGCATCCCTAGTGCCACTGCTAGCTTCCAGTGTAAGCCTCAACACCCAATGGGAATCGCAGACATTTTGTATTTACTGAATTGGCAAGTTCTCCTTCATCTCTAGATGCAGGGTACTTGTGGAGAGATCTTTTTTGTGAAGTTTCAAGATGGTTTCTTTGGTTTTTTCTGTCTTTTTTTTGCTGGTTTTGTTTAAGCCAGTGATATCCTTCATCATATTTTACCAACTATTTTGGATTCTGGAGATCTTTTAGAAACAAAGGACTAAGGAATACGATGCTTCAGCTCCTCTTCAAGGTGTACTTTAGTGGTGTATTGCTATTATCTTACTACCCTACAACTGTCAGACATGACTGAATTTTCATGCAGGAGGTGATGATTTTATTTTATCTTGTAATTGTTCTTGCTCTCATATGCTTCATTCTCGGACAGATGACCTGTGAGCTGTCCACTCATGTCTGGTCTGAAAGAGCAACTGGAACGTGTACATGGTTGATAAGCAACTTTTGCTTAACAAGTCTAAGCAGTTCTCCTGTTGTTTTAACAACTTTATCCATACAGTATGGTCACAGTAGTTGCTTCTCTTTAGACTCTTCAAATTCATGAAGATTTAATAGCTTCTAGGCATATTTACCTCTAGAAAGCAAGTATTTGTTCATATAAATGGGCATGCTATTAATAATAGCTTAATGTGCTCATGTGTTCAGAGTTTCACTGACACATTTATTTATTTACTTATGTTGAAAATATTAAAAAGTATAGATGAGTATTCGTTCATCTTACTAGCAGCCATTCATCAGGGACTAATTGAAAGAATTGTATTCAGATGGAAATTCCTAAGAATTTCCAACTGAGGAGGCGCATGGGGAAATTTTATGTCAGAAGGAGCAGTTATAATTCTGCTGCATCACCCCTTTAGTCCTCAGTATACAGGATCCAAAAGAAGACTATACATGTCACAGAATCTTATAGATTACCGACCTTGGCTCACCAAGACTGATGCAGAGCACTCTTTTGTGATATTACAGTCACTATACCCTAGTTTTATATAGGGTGCTGCAGTCAGGACATTCCATAATAAAATCATGCACTAATCCATGCTCAGAAACCTCTCCCAAATATCTCATAGTATAAATTCACAGAGCAGGTACATAGAGGGTATTATAAAAAATTAAAAATGCCCCTTTTGTAGAGAAATGGATAAGAACTGAACAATTAAGTACTGAAAGTACAACAAATCACCAGAGACTTGGTCTTTATTTTAAGCATAGGAGAAGTCTTGCTCTCTTGCAAATGTATCCATCAGACACATGACACTATTGGAATTATGCAAAAAGGTAATTTTCACATATTGAAATTTATAATTCATATATGCAGTCATACATGGAAAATCAATCTATGTTTCTGTACAGCCTCCATGGATTCCTGCCCACAGTGGAGGCTTTGTCACAAGGAAGACAAGAGTGAAAATATTATGGGCCTAGGTGCAGTGACATGGACTACATGGATGGCACTTTGAGGTCAAGTTGCATAGCTATGTATAAACTGATAAACATAATATGAACACCTTGTTATAAAGAAGTGTTTCGCTAAGAAAGTTTCACTTGCCTTTATTGAAAGATACAACCAAAATGGGAATCCAATTTTCACATCCTCTTGGGTTTTCCTCCATTTTCTCCCTTTTCAGACATCAGTGAGATATCTGAAAGCGATTTGAGACTTTTGACAAGTTTCTTTGTAATACCAGCCTTTAGGATCTAAAAACCAGTTAAAATGAACGAGCCAGTTTTTCATTTATCTGCTTCTATAGACATTCCTGGAGTGCTGCAGTTTTTACAAACATGATTTTGTATATTAGTGAGAGCATGGTACACAGTTATGTGTGGTGATCTGACTGTTCTCACATTTGGTTACTCTAAATAGTCTTTATCTGATTAGTCGTGATCACTCTGCTTTAGTAGCAGGCCTGAATTTCAGAAATAAAGAAAATACCTGTTAACTGTAGGGGATTTATCTCATCTGCGCTGTTTCTTCTACACTGTCGTATTACTCTGATTTCCAAAGGCAGGGATTTGTGAAGGATGCTTAGAACTCCTGAAGAGAAAAGAAGATTCATTTGTAAATATAGTTCTTGAAGTTATTATTCTCTCTACTTTCATTTAACTTGCTCAGAGAATTTGGTAACATCTCATTAGGAAGGTTGAAAGGGAAGTGATAACCGGTGTTCCTAAATACATTTGTATTACTGAGCAGCAGGGAAGGAAGGTTAAATCTTGTAAAGATTTCTATTCTCTGCCTCAACAATGAGTGCAGTAGCCCAGTGATGGGATTCTGTTGAATGACAGTGCTATTCTTGATAGGGTTATGGTAATTGTGTGGTAAAATAGCATTATAATATTATATTTTAGGCCAGGCTGATAATTATTAGCAAAAACATTTTAATATATGCAAAAACTCCGTATCTTTTATTCTCACATTCTTTAATTGGGAAAAACTAAGATTAATAACAGCCATTGAATAATTACAGGATTGAGCTGGAAAATGAGAATGCTTCTGGGTAGCAAAAGGCATTTGAAGTTTAAAGTAAAAACTGTGGTGACTGGATATTGTATTTCATTTAACTGCCACTGGCACTGATGAACTAGATGATCCTATTCTCTTCCTGAGTTCCCATGTCTCATGACAGACTATGGGAAAAGAGGACACAGCAAGACAATGTTCTTTTCTATTTGAGAACAGGGCATTTTCAAATGAGAAGGTGGAACCAGGGGGGAAAAAGCAGCAGTTTTATTCTACATTTCATTAAAGTTATGACCACTTCACAGTGGTTGAAGGGAGATGGAATTTTTGATCTTTGCAGGGAAAGAGACTTGAAAGTGAGAGGGCAGGTTTCCTTCATGGGAGGAAAAAAAAAAAAAAAAGTTAAAATAAATCCAGCCAACAGTCTCATTTCCTTCAGTTTTCCAGCAATGCAAATGTTTTCACATAATTCTGTTAGTGATGCAGTGTCTAGACTTCTCAGATGGTTAAAAAAAACCCAACACAAACAAACCCTGGCGTTAATTCTGAGAATCCTAAAAAGCTAAGTCACTATCCCTGTGTTATAGCTCATACAGTGATATGAAACTACAAATAGTCACGGAAGACTAGACTCTGAAATCCTTGCTCACTATCATGGTTTAGGGTCAGGGCAGCCCCTTAGACCTATAACAGATGCTCTCTGTTAACACCCCTCCCTCCCCAAAGGAGAAGAGGAAGGGAATAAGGGAGAGAGATTTAGTGATTAGAAAAGGAAACTAGAACAGCTTCAATGAAAATTAAAATAATAATAATGAAAATTAATATATACAAATATTTACAAAACCAGTATCGAACCCAACCCCCCCAGTGGCAATTACGTCACTGTCACCACTGATGTTGTGGAGCAGGCATGGGGAAAGTCCCAGAATGGGCCCAGCAGGAGATGGAACTGTGTTCGGGAGCTGGATTCTGGTACCAGATTCAGGAATGCACATATCAGGATCAAAGGCAGAATGGGCAGAGTGCCCCTCAGATGCCAGCTGAGAAAGAAACCAGAAGAGCACCTGAGCCAAGCCAAGCAAAGCCGGCAAAAGCCAGGTGAGACCCTCCTGATCCCTCAACTTATATCAAATATGATGTATATGGGATGGAATCCCTGGTTGGTCAGTTTAGGGTCACCCGTCCTGTCCACTCCTCCCTGCAGGTGTAGCCTTTCACTTTCTGCACCCCCCAATGTGGTACACAAGATCCAGCAGTGGCCTTGGTCTGCACACCAGTCCTTGGTAGTAACTCTAACCATGGGGTGTTATCACTGCCAGAAGCAGACACCATCTGCAAAAACATGCTGCTAACTTCAGAAAGTGGAGTTAGAAGAACTGAGCTGACAAGTAAAATCAGTGAACAGAAGTAGTTATGTTCTCACTCAAACCAGGACACTCACTTAAGACACATAGCTTAGCATTTACTCACATAACATGTCCCATTTAATCTCCCTTCAAGCACACTGCTGTGGTTTAGATGCTTACCAGCATAGACTGATACAAGGCTTCTGTGATTTGTCCCTCACCTTGGCTGAAAAGGCTCTGTGCCCTCTCAGGAGCATAGAATCATAGAATCGTAGAAAAAACATGTTGGAAGGGACCTCAAGGATTATCTGGTCCAACCTTTATTGTCAAAAGCATGGTGTAGACAAGATGACGCAGCATCCTGTCCAGCTGAACCTTGAAAGTGTCCAATGCTGGGAAATCCACCACTTCCCTGGGGAGATTATTCCAATGGCTGATTGGCATGAAGGTT
Source organism: Todiramphus chloris collaris (assembly GCA_025345505.1). Classification (NCBI taxonomy): domain Eukaryota; kingdom Metazoa; phylum Chordata; class Aves; order Coraciiformes; family Alcedinidae; genus Todiramphus; species Todiramphus chloris. Next base: position 11,977,335 of record JANVCC010000019.1, read on the forward strand.
ACGACATAAGGAAAGCAATCTTTGATTCCTGCAACAGATAAACGTTTATAAAAAATCAAAGTGAAACACTAGAAAGTAGCGTTTGCCGATTGATTTTATAAAATGCCTCTTCTTTAACATTTATCCCTTGCTCATTGCCCCTTGTCCTTAGTAAGCCTACTAATTCTGAGTAAGTGTTGCTCAAGGTTTCCAAATCTACTGCAAACTTAATGTCTCATTTTGAACATTCTTTCCGATTTTCTTTATACCAGGAAACTTATTCAACATCGATAAGGTTATCAACTGTTGTCACTCTGTAAAATATCACTTTACTCATAGTGGCCAAGAGAGTCAATGTATATCCAGTAGCCACCTTCTCATCACAGCTGTGTTATTTTATAGGCAACTAGGCCTATAAATAGAACTATACTTGAGGGTAGTTTCTTATACTTTCTGTTAATGATGACCTTCAGAATTTAAACAAAGTGTGTGGTCAACGTTTTCTGGCAGCGTAAATGAAATTGGTCTTGCAAGAGGCACTCTCTCTTTCAGGTACTATGTTGAAATTCAGTGACTAATCGGTGGTGTAAGAGATGTTTGCTATGTATCTTGGCCATTAGGTTCTTGCCCAACTCTGCATTAACCTGAGCCCAAGAAAGGCAGGCCTGAGGCTTACTAGAGCAATGAATAGATGAAGATTACATGTGCCATAGTCTTGATGCAAAACCCCCTGCAAATTCCCTGCAGGCCATTCAGCTCCACCTTTGATGGGTGAAACATATTATCCTACTGCAACATGGTCCTTCACTCTGCCTAGTAAAGGCAGCTGCCTTCCTCCTATTTTTCTCTTTGCAATGCCTGACACCTTTATGGGTTTAGTGTTTGCTGCAGGCTTAACAGTAGTCTTGCTGGAGCCAGGATGGGATACCCCACTGTTTGCAGATCTTTAAGAACTGATGCTGCTCCCTGAATTAAACATGATCCTTCTCAGGGTTTCATTTTGTCCCCTCAACCCACCTACTCATTCATTACATCCTTTCATTTAACTATTTGGAGTCACAGAGAGTAATACCCAAAAGGAGCACAAAAGTGTAAATGCATATTGCTACTCTCTCATTTTCTATCTATTTATATTTTGACATATTTAAGCAGTTTCAAAAAGGTAAAAATCTCATTGAACAAAGTGGGAGTAGAACTGTTAATGTAGCAGATAGGCTAAATTGGTGCCCTGTTAAATGCAGTCTGATTTAAGCAGTCATGCATTGTGAAGTATGTATTATAATACTGCACACCCTCAGTGCTGAGAACATGCGTTCTCTCTGCTGTGTGAAGATCATAGTTTACAAACAAATTAATAGCACAGTGCCATCAGCAATGTCTCTTTTTTTTTTCTTTCTGTAGTAGAAATTATCAGCTTTTAAAGTATCAGCATGGCAAAAAAACTGCCTTATACCCTCCAGATCCATCATCTGTGCCTGCAGAGTCACTAGTCATTTCACTGTCAGAAATAAACAGCTTCTACTTTTAGACCCACAAAGCCTGTACAGTTGTGGAAGAATGAACAGTGTTTTCTTACGCCTTGCACATACTTTGTTGAATGACTGATCACATTATAGCTCAAGAATCTTTAATCCTGGTGGAAACATATGACAAAGAAAGAATAGATTTGGATTTTTCATACTCTCTCATTTCAGTGCTTACAATATGATATTCAGTGGAATTAATTGGGTACTGCTAAACTGAGAGTGTGAGTCATGTTATCTTTTACACATACATGTGGATAAAGAACTTCATCGAGTGTGATTCATGGGGGAAACTAAGTCTCAGTGATGGTGATCTGGTTTAGATGTCATTTTTGTTTGCTACCTGCCTACTTCCAAGTCACTTTAGTTTTCTGAAGTAGATGAGAAGCCATATGCAGATTAGGTACGTATACATGTTCCCCATGGAGCTGCTAAATCCCTCAGCTATGAGATGTCCTTAGAGCAGAACCTTCATCCCTGTTGGTCCTGAACGAGGTAGATGTAAAATGTTTAACGTTATTTTGGCATCTCGCAATCCTTTCTGAAACTCTTTTCCACCTCCCATCATGGCCAACACTTACTCCAATGCATCCAGAGAGCACTGGTTTACAGAGTAGCTAGGTAAGCTGTCTGGGGGACCCAGAGAGTGACACAGACTCTAGTGGGCTCAGTATGTGCTTGGTATGGAAGCTACTTGAAAAGCAGTGTTCAGAAAGATTTCTGCTAACGGCCAACTGTGAATATTCACAGCAACCAAGTCAACTCTTGCATTATCCAAAGCCATTGATAGTAAGCATTGATGCTGACATGTGCCTTAGCACTATGTATTTATCCACAGAGTTGAGAGAATGAGGATTATGTAGTTGATAAAGGAAAGAAATACATGCAGACTTGATTGAGCTTATGTCATAGAATCATAGAATCATGTCAATTACAACAAAAATTAATCTGTCCTCCTTTTTCATTATACTGTTAGTAAAGAAACTAAATTAAAGCAGCTTCTCAGGACTAGGCTTCCCATGTCTGGCAGGGCAGAGACTTTTGAATCCATGTGGTCTCAGCTGAGACTCCCTGTGTAGGTGAGGGCACTTTAAATACTTAAGACCAATTGTATGTCTCTGAGAACTAGTCCCTAGTGGTCCTTTATAGTTTTATAATTTTTTTTTACAGAAGCCTCAATGGATCCTTGAGTGTGAGTCTGGAGACAGGGAATCAGTTCCAACATATTTAATTGTTGATCTGGTTACTCTTTTCTGAAATTATGAGAGTATCTTTACATTCATAAAGATAAATACATTACATATGTTTGGATATTCCACTGAAGCACACAATACACACCAGTCTGCTGCTGTGAGGTCAAGGGCTGGTTGTTAAGCAGCCATACTCTGTAGGATTGAGCCTTGGCTAACTTTTACCAGGAACAAATTCTTTGCCACAAAATCTATGACTTCATTTATGCCATCGGTGGAACTAATTTGGCCCACATCATTTGTTTTAATTGTAGGTGTCTAAATGATTTAACTAAAAGGTTTAACCACCATTACAGTGGACATATAGACAAGCAGAATATGTTACATACAGGGGAGAAGTCACATTCCTACAGTTATTCAGGGAGCCTGTCAAGTAACTAGATGTCTTTGGTCTACAACACTGTAAATCACCTGCTGTTTGGCTGAATTCAGTTAAAAATTTGTGAAAATGAAAAATAAATTCAACTAGGAGAGCATGGAGAGGTGTGAGTGTCTGGAAAGACCAGGGCAAGCAGGGATTAGCCAGGGCCAACAGTCACACCCAAGCTAACAGAACAGTTTCCTTTAGAGATTTTGTAGCAGTGAAGGAAGCAATGGTGAAATAATCAAGTAAGATTAGGATCTACCTCAAGAGAAAAACAATAACAGTAGAGGTAGGAAACTGAAGGACTACCAAGAGCCATGCTTGCAGAGTCAGCAAAGACACCCATTAATTCCTGGACAGTTTCAGCTGTGCTACAGAACTAAATGCCAAATGTTTTTGCGAAAAGTGCTCTGAATTAAAAGGCAGTTAAATAATTTGATATTTGTGTATTAAAACTGGTATGTGTTTGTGTGTAAGGTAAGAGAATGGCAGACAACTGCATCTTATAAGAGTCTGAGCCTTGATCTTCTGCTGCGTTCAAGGAAGAAATCTGAGGTAGTCCAAGATGAATGAGGCAACTTTATTTTTTAACTTAACATTTTTAATTAAAATCTCTATATATTTGTTGAAGCCTGCATAGACATTTAACAGCCTTGTATGTCTTTGCAGAACTATAAGAATGAGTGCTTCAGGTTACTGTTAAATATTGACACATTTAGAACAATGCTACACAGCAGATGTTAACGCAACATGTGACAGCATCATTGCAAAGCAGAATGAATGAAGCAGAAGCAGCTCTGGAACACCCTGCTGTAACATTCTCATTAGCTCCTAATCCATAAGGCAGGAGAATAGTCCAACTGTACAGAATAGAATAGGGATAGTTGGCCTAATGTCTTTTTTAAAAAAAAAAAATGTTAAATTCAGTTCACTTTCTGAAGAATAAGGAAAAGTTGCTGCAGAAAAAACATGGCCTGATACAGAGACACAGACATTGGGGGCGCCCTCATCTCTTTGCTCAAGTTAAGGAAAACATTGTGAATTTTAGTGAATATATTGTAATGATTTTCAACAGAATACGGTACTCATATTGCAAGTATACATTCTATATCACCTATGTTTCTCACTGGTTTTCATTTTAATAGAAAACAATTTCATTTAAGTATATTTTTTGCCTTCTGCTTGAATGAAGACTTCTGAATTTAGTTGTGGGATTCTCAAATATGTTGTTCTCATTTCCTAAGGCTTTTCTCCAGCACTGCTGCAGAGTTTGTGCCCCACTATGGAATTTTGTAATGCATGTTTGTGACAGGCATAACAAACCATCCAGTTAGTTTAGAATTGAGGTGAGAGAGTGCTTTAAATGTAAATTTTACTATAAACAGCAGAATAAAATCTTGCAAGCACTTCCTAGCTCTGTCTGAAAGCAAAGCTATATTTAACTCATTTTAAAATTCATCAAATACATTCTGGCCTGATTCAGATCTTTGGTGTGTCTTTGAAGATAACATGTAGTGGAAGTGTCATACTGTCTGTTGTGGGATTGAACACATTCTAAGATTCTTGTCAGTGAAGAAATGCAGTTAGGACTGGACTGTAGAAAGAAAAGCACATATAGAGCTGATGACTTAATATTGATATTTTATATGAAGATTTGAACAATATCTGTTGCATTCAGTTCAAGAGCATTTTTAAAAGTGCTGTATATAAAAAATTAGTGCCATACCAATGGCAAAATGCATGTGCACTCAGAAATTTTAAAAAAGATTGTCTTGTAGTGCTTGGGAAAGACAATATTTTAGAGAAGCTAATACAGAGTGTTGCTGTTATAATAATTTGTGAAAGTTTCAAAATGCATAGAAAAGATCCCAGGATATTAAGAATAAGCCATAAGAATTTAATTAGACAGTGTGTATACACAAAGAGAAAATCACAGATATACCTTCCTCTTCCTTTATTTTTTCTGCCTTGGATTGCACCTTCCTGCAGCTTTGTATCCCTGTAAACTCAACTGCTGTTATTTATAGGCTTAAATATAGTCTGGAATAAACTTGTCAAATTTCATGCTTCATTTTTTGTATGTGTCGTTAGATAAGATCAATAAGACTCCAAAAGATTTAGACTGGTTTTGTATCTGTAACCACTGTATACATGCTGCTACTATGTCTGTGCTGGTGTTATCTGTAAGTACAAATAAGGAATTTCTCCGTTTGAGAAGCCATGTGAACAATCTGAATCAGCAAGATGTTTGCTATGGCTTATATTCAGATATGACCTGACTTGGAAGTTCAAGATTATAATTTATAATAGCTAGGTAATTCCTACCATTGCCTAAGTCCTTAATTAAAATAATTTAGTCTATGCACTAACCAAAAAACTCTTAACAGGAAATTGAAACAGTGTCATGCTTCTAATATGGTTTTATGTATCCTGACTGTGGTTTTCTAATGTTCATTTGCCTTTGATTTGTTCTAGTACATGACTGCTGCTGCACCTATGCAAGGGACCTACATTCCCCAGTACACTCCTGTGCCTCCAACAGCTGTCCCTATTGAAGTAAGTTTATCTCCATCCATGAAAATAGAGTGAAGGGGTAGCAGAACTCTTACCTATTATGCTTCCTTGCACCTCTTGTTTGAAAGGGGGCTAAAATTGCTTATGGAATGGTGGCTGAAAGTTTCCAGATTTTCAATTTAGGACTGTGCATTTCTTTTTCTTTTCTTTCTTTCTTTCTTTTTCCTTCTTTTTTTCTTTTCCCCCACCCCTTCTTTTTTTTTTTTTTTTTTTTTTTTTTTTTTTTTTAATTATTTGTAAGGGCTCTTGTTTTCCATTTGTTTTGTTATATAGCAGGACAAGGAATAAAACATCAGTGATTATGACTGTTTTTTTCCGCATGTACTTGGGAGGGAGATGGAAAGAGACAGGAAAACAAACCCAGCAGGCAGACCACAAACACAAAAGAGATTCCAAGAAGAGAAGAATTCAAGAGGGTTTGATGCAGTCCTTAGCAAGTATAGGTAATTGCTGAAACATTTAGCCACCAGAAAAAGTGATTGAGCAATGGCAACCTTCCTCTTGTATATACAGACATGGAGGATGCTGCACTGACTGAGTGCTTTTCATCCTTGAGGAAGGATGCGCTCCCTCCCTCCTTGGGGCTGAGTCATGCTGATGACAGTCTAATGAGTAAGTATTTACTCAACCCTGTAGACTACAAGCTGCCAGAAGAGCGCCAGCTTGGCCTCCACTTCTGTGAAGCTTCATAAAGGTTGTTGAGCACAGCAAGAGGAGGGAGCATTGGCATCCTCTTCCCTGTGTGCTTCTCTTTCGTGCTACTTTCTTTTATTAATAACTTCTCCCCTGCTCTGGGGTAATTTGAGGAGTGCCAGGGTCTCTGTACTTGTATCTTTGGCTGTGTGGACTTTGGAGATTGTGCTATTGATACTCTGTGCTTTGAGGATGCTGAGTTAGTGCTACTGTTGGTATGGCTCCACCAACAGTCAAGTGGACTCATCCTGGTTTTTCCCAGCTCTTTGCAGTTACTGAGATTTCCAAGTGAGATCTCACAGAAGAGGCTGCTACTGTTTTGTCATACTGATCTGGTCATGTTTTAGCCTTTTTTGCCTCAAGATAATTTTGACCTAAACCTTGTTTGTTTACAAATGGGCCATGGGTGCCTCTTTTCAATTGCCATTCTTAGGTATTAAACTGGGCAAATACAAATCTGAATTAAAAGAAGATGATGGGATGGAGTAGCTCATACAGCAGTACTGGCTGCATACTGTGCTGAACAGTGCAAATGAGAAATTAATTTTTCCTGAGCCCTCCTCTCCATCACCCACTGGTATATTCAAGCCTGCTAAAGTAACATGATGTCATAATTATCTGATATAATAATCAAAATATATAGCCTGTCTTCCTCTGGTGCAGTGATGAAGATTTTTGTCAATGTTTATCTGTATTCATGTAGCATCATGAGCCAGGACCCTACTATGATGGATGCTCCACAAGCAGAGACCAAAACATACAGTCTCTGCCCCAGAGAGCTTACAATCTCAAAATGAGATGGACAAAAGCAGAAGGATGAAGACGAGGATGTAGGCAGAAAAAGATAATACTGACAGTCTGTTAATCAATAGATACGAAGAATTTCTGAAAAATGCAGCTGAAAAATGATATTTTTAACAGATAATTTAAAATAAACTACCTGTTGTTTACACAGGACTCCAATAAAAAACAAAGCAAGTGCTTTGTGCTCCCTCTTCTGGCTCTGTTGCGTGCAATACAGTAATAAAGTGTGTTCCCTGAAGAGACCTGCTAGTGTTACGCGTGTGACCAACACACCAAGCCAGAGAGCAAAGGAATGAAAATATAGCTTACTTTGAAAGCATACAAAACTACTTAAAAATAGTGTTATTCGGACTGTCTAAACAGGGCAAGAAATAGTGAATAATGTTCATACATATCTTTTGTGTGTTAGCTAGCATTTTTTTCCAAACATAACAAAAGTTCATTGGAGCTTTGACTTAACAGATAAAAGTCTTCAATGTGAAGTAAATTTGTTTTTGAAAGGAACATGTATAAAAGGTGTGTGTAGAGGAGTACAGTATTTTTCTAAGGCAGCTAAAATTCTGTTGCATGAGTAGTAAAGCAGAGAGCGATGAGCCTAGATTCTGCCCTTACTGCATCAAACAAAACAAATGTGAACTCAGTGTGAAGTTGGGGTAGGTAAGTGAAAATCAGAAGAGCCATACATACCTTGTAAAAAAGACAAGAGTTAAAATCCAGACTCTACTGAAGTCAGAAGTTCTGCCTCTGGCTTTGAATGGGCGGGGAACGGCCCTTAAAGGTGGAGGTATTTTCCATTGCAGCCTGTGAGAGCACAGTACTGCAGGGGCTGTTATGCTAGGGAAACTTCTTGTTGCTGGATTAGCTCTCTAGAACTGATGGAGTTTATTGCATTGTTAGGTGGTTCTACTATCTCAAACTCTCTTGACCTCTAGAGAAATACAGAAATGGTGAGCTGGTGCTAAGCTCTTTTACATAATTCATTGCAGTGAGTAAAATCAGTGTTTTTCATGTTCTCATTTGATTCCCTAGGGTGTTGTTGCTGATACTTCTCCTCAGACAGTAGCATCTTCATCACAGGAAGCCAGTGGTCAACAGCAACAGATGACAGTGGAAACATCCAGCGAACATGCGCCTGCATATTCTTACCAACAGTCTAAGTAAGTAGGCATATGCTTTGTTAACAGAAGTGTTTGCTTCTTGATTATAGCAGGCCAAAATCTGCTCCCCATCTCAGCAATATAAACTCTGAATAGCTCGTTAAGTTCAGATGAATTCTGGATATATAACAGTGTAATTAGCAAAAGGTTTTGGCTGATGGCCTCACCTTGGCAGAATGTCCTTGAATTCCTGCCTGCAGTCATATGCTCTCTAACTGTCTGCTGCTTTTCTCAACTCAGAAGGATCTCAAGAATTGCTTTAATGGATCTCAAGAATTGCTTTAACAGTCATCATGCTGGTCTAAAGCAGCATCTGGCATCAGAAGTTTAAAAAGAGGGCTTAAATTTTGCAGTGGTGAAAATACTGGCATGGTACACACATAGAGTGTAGCTAATGAAGCAGTATAAATTGCCCTGGGACGGTATTTGTGATTGTGCAAAACTGGTGCCACACAGACACCAAGTGGGCAGGATCTGGAATAAGAAGGGATAAGAAATGGACGAGTAGAAGTCTTTCTCCTATCCTCTCCTCCTTTTGTTTGCTTCCTATGGAATACCTTGGAAAATTCAAAATTACACACTGTCATCTGGATCTAGAACTCCTAAAGAGTCACTTCATCTTCAGAATAATACTCAAACACTCCTTCTCCTTGCCATAATAAAACTGGTCCTCACAAAGGAAAGGTTACTCAGTGACAGAGTGCTCACAGGGACTGATTGATGCCGGACAGATTAAAGGAAGGAGCCCAAACCCAATCCATAAATACATGTACATTGAACAGAAGCATCACTGAGAAAAGAGAATTACACATTTTTTATCTTGGGCAAGGAAGCAGACAATTATCCAGGCAAGAAATATGTTTGATATGTCATTCAACGCATCGTGACATAGTACACAGAGACGTATAAGATGTGAACTGGTATAGGAAAGATTAGAATTATACCAATCTGTCAATTGCTTTACTTCATTTTTGACCTCTGGAAGTGGAAGATGCATTTATTTCTCTAACATATGAGTAACAAATGGTTCCAGATCACACATTGTCCCTTTTGACCACCATAAAAAAAACCCTCTCACTATTTCATATGTCATGACAATATTTGTCTCTATATACAAATTACGAAAACAATTGATCACAATTTTTTTGTTAATGCAACCGATTAGAGATACAGTCTATGCATGTTGCATCCCTTCTAGCCATCAGTCTCTCTAGCACCTGTAAATAAATTGTGGCAAAATACTTACAGAATATAATGGGCAAAGAGAGAAATAAATGTGACTGTACTGTCCTCTTGACTTAGTTTAGTGACTGTTCTGTAGGGATTTGGATCTGATCATTCCTGTGTTCCAGTTCCCTTTCTCTTAAGTCTCAAAGCAGAAGGACTTAGGTTCAGAAGCCCTCATAAGGTAGCTGTGAGCAGCAGATTCTGGCATGTTTCCCACACAGGAGGAAACTACATTGCGATTCTTGATTGAAATGGGTGCAGTGTTTCTTGCCAGTGTGGTAAGTTCCCACCTTCTCTGAGAATGAGATCCCTCATCTTTCCTTGTCAGCTACTGCCATGTTGCAATGATGGATACACTTCTAATGGTACTGGCATTTATATTCAGAGGAATTTCTTTCTTTTGTAATCACACAGGCAGATCCAGTACAGATTTTTTTATGATGATGATTTCAGGGTTTCTTTTTCCTGAAGTGTGCCCTCCATTTATATCTGCCAGTTGTGGGCAGAAATGCAAAGTATGTGAAGCTGTAGAAACAAACCAAAATATACACAATCTCTGTCTTAAAAAAACCCGACTTCTGCTGGATTATTTCATTAACCTTTAATATCAAACCAAGTGAAGTTATTTTTTAATTAAAGTATAATTTTATTAATCTATCCTTTAAAGGGCATATTTATTAATAGCAAACATCATGCCCGATGTACAACAGCTGTTTTCAAAGAGAGATGAGAGGAAGTAATTAACGTGGACAGACAATGATTTGTCAAATATAGGCCAAGGAAAAGGCAGACACTATAAAATTATTTCATAGGAGCTAATCAGTCAGAAGAAAAGTTATAACAGTGTATTTCATTATATTTATTTTCTTTGCAACAATCGTAAAATTGCAGGCAACGAAGGAGAGACAATGTACTCAGAATGAACTGGGTGGTATAAGGACTCTGTACTCTCTTTGTAAGTAAAAATAAACCACTAGACCTAAAAGTTTACTTTTTTAATCAGCATACACGTTCCTTTATTTCATAGAATCATAGAACTGTTTTGGTTGGAAAAGACCCTTAAGATCATCAAGTCCAACCATTAACCTAACACTGCCAAGCCCACCACTAAACCATGTTTGTAAGCACCTCATCTACACATCTTTTAAATACCTCCAGGGATGGTGACTCCAACACTGCCTTGGGCAGCCTGTTCCAGTGCTGAACAACCCCTTCCAGTGAATGAGTTTTTCCTAATATCCAACCTAAACCTCCCCTGGCACGTCTTGAGGCCATTTCCTCTTGTCCTGTCACTTGTTTCTTGGAAGAAGAGACTGACCGCAAACTGGCTACAGCCTCCTTTCAGGTAGTTGTAGAGAGTGGTAAGGTCTTCCCCTCAGCCTCCTTTTCTTCGGGCTAAACAACTCCAGTTCCCTCAGCCACTCCTCATAAGACCTGAGCTCTACACCCTTCACCAGCTTTGTTGTCTTTCTTTGGACATGCTCCAGCACCTCGATGTCCTTCTTGTAGTAAGGGGATCAAGACTGAACTCAGTATTTGAGGTGCTGCCTCACCAGTGCCCAATACAGGGGCACGATCACTTCCCATCTGCTGGCCACACTGTTTATCAGAAAATGGCCCAGTGTGGCCACCTGGGCACACTGCTGGCTCATATTCAGGTGGCTGTCAGTCAAGACCCCCAGGTCCTTTTCCTCTAGACAGCTTTCCATCTACTCCTCCCCAAGCCTGTAGCATTGACTGGGATTGTTGACACCGAAATGCAGGACCTGGCACTTGGCCTTGTCCAACCTCATACAATTGACCTTGGCCCATCAATCCAGCCTGCTCAGGTCCCTCTGAAGAGCCTTCCTACCCTCAAGCATATATACACTCCCACCCTGCTTCATATCATCCACAAACTTACTGAGGGTACTCTTGATCCCCTCATCCATATTGTTGATGAAGTTATGAAAGAAAACATGCCCCAGTACTGAGCCCTGGGGAACACCACTTGTGACTGGCTGCCAACTGGACTTAATTCCATTCATCATTTGCTCTCAGACATTTTTTGACCTTGCAAAGATTATTCCTGTCTAAGCTGTGAGCATACAGATTCTCCAGGGGGGTGCTGTAGGAAACTCTCAAAGCTTTACTAAAGTCCAGGCAGACAACATCTACAGGCTTTCCCTCATCCACTATGTGGGTCACCTTGTCATAGGAGATCAGGCTAGTGAAGAAGGACCTGCCTTCCATAAACACATGCCAACTGGCCCTGAAACCTTGCTTCTTCTGTACGTGTCTTATGATGGCACTCAAGATGATCTGCTCCATAACCTTCTCTGGCACTGAGGTCAGACTGACAGGCCTGTACTTCCCTGGATTTTCCTTCTGGCCTTTCTTATTGATAGATTGCACATTTGTTAATCTGCAGTCCACTGGGACCTCCCTGGTTAGCCAGGACTGCTGATGAAGTGATTTGGTGAGCAGTTCTGCCAGCTGTCTCAGTACCCTTGGGTGGGTCCCATCTGGCCTCATAGACTTGTGTGCATTTCAGTGGAGCAGAAGGTCACACACTACCTTGGATTGTGGGGGACTTCATTCTGCTCTTTGCTCCTGTCTTCCACCTCAGTGGGCTGGGCACGTGGAGAAGACTGGTCTTACTGTTGAAGACTGAGGCGAAGATGGCATTCAGTATTTCAGCCTGTTCCTTATCCTTTGTCTTGGCTTCCTCCCGCATCCAATAAGGGATGGAGATTCTCCTTAGCCTTCCTTCTGCTGTTAATGTATTTTTGTGTTAATGTAACATATAATGTAGAAATATTTTCTATTCTTTTATAGCATTGGCTAATTTAAGTTCTAGCTGGGCTTTGGCCCTTCTAATTGTCTCCCTTCATAACCTCACAATATCCTTGTTGTTTATGAGAGTTGCCTATCCCTTCTTCCAAAGGTCATAAACTCTCTGGTTTTTTTTCCTGAGCTCCAGCATAAGCTCTCTATTCAACCAGGCTGATCTTCTCCCCTGCCAGCTCATCTTTTTGCACATGGGGACGGACTGCTCCTGCACCTTCAATATTTCCTTCTTGAAGAATGTCCATCCTTCCTGGACTCCTTCGTCCTTCAGGACTGCCTCCCAAGGGAGGTTCCTAAATAGGTCAAAGTCTCCCCTCTGGAAATCTTAGGGTAGCAGTTCTGCTGACATCTCTCATTAGTTCTCTGAGAATTGAGAACTCAATCATTTCATGATTGCTGTGCCCAAGACAACCTCCAACCATCACATCAATCCCCAAGTCCTTCTCTGTTTGCAAACACCAGGTCTAGCAAGGTGACTTTCCTAGTTGGCTCACTGACCAGCTGTGCAAGGAAGTTATCTTCCAAACACTGCAGGAACTTCTTGGATTGTTTCCTCTCTGCTGTATTGTATTTCCAGCAGATACCTGGTAAGTTGAAGCCCCCCCCCCCTCCATGCGAATGAGGGCTAGCAATCATGAGACTTTTCCCAGCTGCTTGCAGAATATTTCTTCTACCTCTTTAACCTTGTTGAACAGTCTATAACAGACTCTTACCATCATATCAGCCTTGTTGGTCTTCCCCCTGATTCTTACCAGTAAACAACCCTATTGTCACCATCATTAACACCTAGACAGTCAAGATGCTCCTTAACATAGAGGGCTACACCACCACCTCTTCTTCCCGGTTTATCCCTTCTGGAGAGTTTATAGCCATCCAGGACAGCACTCCAGTTGTGTGAATCTTCCAAACATGTTTCCGTAATGGCAACTATGTCATAGTTTTCTTGCTGCACAATGGCTTCCAGCTGCCCCTGTTTGTTGCCCATGCTGCTTGCACTGGTGTAGATGTATTTCAGATTGGTTTATGATTATACCATCTTTTGGGGGAAGAAATTCTAACCCCTACATGACCGTCATCAGGGGTTTCTGTGGCTTTCAATGCATTAACCTTTGCTGCTGCATGGATCTCCATCTTCTTCCTCCACTGAGATGGTAGACTGAAGGACCTCACTAGCAGACCATTCTTCAAACATCAGTGTGCTGCCTTCAGGCTTATCTCCATTGAGCCTGGCTTTGTCCCTTTCTTCCTACAAATCTAGTTTAAAGCTGTTTCAAGGAGCCCTGCTAACTCTTGTGCCAGTCTTTTTTCCCCTTTGCGACAGGCATACATCATCTGTTCCAAGTAGTCCCAGTGTCATATAAACTGACCCATGATCAAAAAACCACAAATATGATAACTGTTGTACTTGAGGATCCCACCCATAGATACTCAGAAATTATAACTTCATGTTAAAAACCTGGCTACCTATTGTTTAGCCATATAGGAGAAACAGCCTTTGGTTTCTGAGCAGATGACTTTACTTTATGAGGAAATCACCTGAAGTATTTTAGATCCAGACACCCTTTTTTCCTTTTAAATCTTTAATTTTCATCATGAAAAAAAAAGTGTGAAATTTATGATAAATGGTGAAGAGAAATGAAGATCCTTCCCCTGAAAGTGTACTACTCTCTTACCTTTAAGCAAAACTCTGCTGGACAACATACTCTGATTTTAAATGTAGAAGGAATTAAATTTATCTGGAGCCTTTTGTGGCCAAACTCAGTGCCAGCTTCGATTATGGGGGGGGGGGGGCGTTGTAAAACCTCAGGAGGTGAGCATCCAACTTGAGTACTCCTACTGGAAATCATTTGTAGAAAACCCTAAGAAAATAAGTAATTCTTGTTTTACACGTAAATCTGTTATTACATTCAAAATACTAATTTTCAGGCTTCACGCAATGAAAAAATCCTTTGGTAAATCTAATAATTAAACTTGAAGTTAGTTTCATGTCTACTATCCCAGATAAATAGTTCCTTGACAGAGGTTGTATCATCAACATTCTTCACAATTTAAATCCTAATATTAAAATTAGTTTAAAACTAAGCAAGGCAAATGTGTTAATGCTTGCAAAAGGAAAACTACGGGATTTTCCTGAGTTGAATTTCTGTTGGAAAAGGATATTTTCCATGCAGGTTTTGAGGAGTGTAGGCAAAGCAGCAGGTAACCCTTATTTATATGTAGGTTTTACATCTCCCCAAAGATCTCATATAGTCTTGATAAGTTTGATGTGATGTATCTTTAAATGACATAAATCCTCAAAAAGACAAAATGAGAGTTATCTTCTGAAAAAAAAAAAAGGTTGATAGTTTAGTTTTTTGTCTATGCTAAATTTAGGAAGATTTGACACTATATGATCAGAAATTATATTTTTCTAATTAATATTATCCTGAATGATTCTACTAAGTTAGCCATAGCCAGCTCATTAAGCAGGCTGCTCTACAATCTGACTGTTCTAGCCATCAGAATATGTGTTCTTTTTAGCAAATTGGAGATATCCTTTTATTGTAATTTTATCCTTCATTTTATTAGTAGTATCCAAATGGTGCTACTTATTATCGTGAAAAAGATCATTCTCTTATTGTATTACTCTTGAAATATTTACACAGTGTTAAGCCGCGTATTCATCTCATTTCAGCGCAGTTAGACTGCCCATTAAGCATAGCATTAACAAGAGTAAATTCATCTGCTTAGGATGTGTTAATGTCCCCGAAGCAGGAGTTCCCGATTTCTGCCTGACTATTTTCAGCTTTGTGGTGGTATCGTATTTGAACAGCTGCAAAGTTAGTTTAGCTTGGATAACTTTTAAAGGGATTTGGGTGGAAAAAAAGGAGAGGAGCCTATTTCAAAGTTGTTTTGACTTAATGACCACTTTAATTCAATTGTTTTTACAGACAATAAACAGGACTGAAGAATGTCGGTCTGAAATCTTTGCCTTGAATGGAGAAACTTCACTGAACAAGAAGTTGGCTTCCAGTTTGCACAGGCGTCAAATGAATGCTTTTTTTTTCTACCTTTCCCAACGAAAACAAAACAGTGTTTTTATGTGCTGTGCAAATGGTTCCGTCATGTAGTCTGACAATTTTATTTTTGCTATTTTTTTTTTTTTTTTAACTAAAGGAAAAACCCAGAGGAAAAATTCTGGGTTGATATTTCATCTGGACAAACATTTGAATTCAGAATTTACCTGGAGGTGTAGCTAGATTTTTTTTTAAACAGAAAAACTGATGATGTCAAGAGGGAGCAAGTTGCGATGAAAAACAATTGTCTTCCTCAAAAATTAAGCTACTCTTTATCTGTCATTTTCTTTTTCTTCTTGTTTTAAATCTAGAGTGTTTTTTGGATTTTTTTTGTGTGTGGTTTTTTTTGTTTCTTTTTTTTTTTTTAAAGAAATGTTTAGGTAAGGTTTATCTTGAATCTTAATTGCCTTAATTTTAAGGACGTCAAAGGCTCTCAAGGCAAGCTGTCAACGTCTTGTTAGAAAACCCGAGAATGAATTGAAACTGCTCACACTGGTGCTGGTGCAGAAGTTTAATAGACTGAATTTTTGGGGTGAACAGAAACTAAACTGTACAGTTTAAAAGAAAATGATTTTCTTCTTTTGAAGAAAAGTTGATGATAAAGGAACTGTGGCAACTGAAAGGATTGGAAAAATGCTGGGACTTTTATGAACTTTGTCTTAAGTGTTGACAGAAAAAAATTCTAGAAGGCTAAAGCATTTTACAGTAAAGTTATTGAATTGAGAAAAAAACTTGCTGCATTGTAGAGAATGCAGGGTTTTTTTCTTGCAGAATGCAGATTTTTTTATTTACAAAGCGTGAACGCTAGCAAAAGCATTAGTGCTTTTTATCTGCAGTCTTTTTTATGAGCTTTAAGAAGTTTTTAGTCTGCTTTGCTTGTCACATTGCAAAAACCTAGCTTAAGAGCATTAAAAAAAAAAAAAAAACTTAAGTAGATAGGAGCTTATGGTCAAAAAAGTGCAAAAAAAGCAATAGATAGAAGAAATTGTTGACAATTTCTGTAGTCTTTCCTAGTTGTGAACAAATGCAGCCTATGGATGGCCTATTTTATACCAAAGATGAAGTGACACCCTAACGCAGTCCAGAAGATAGAGGGGTTTTTTTCTTTTTTTATCTTTATTTGACCTACATGGCCGGACCAGTTCTTACTTTCGTGTTCGTTTAAACTATCTTCCACTGGTGTTTCACATACTACATATGTTTATAGTGGAAATTTCAGAATAGTTGTTATTAGAAGCTTGATGGCATGCTTTGGAGAACATCCCAAAGCAAGGGGGAGTGAGTTGCCAACTAATCTGTTCAAGTGGGCTTTAACTTTGATGAGTTTTTCTGTTAAATTGCCTGATCTTTGGTATTTCTATTGAAACAACAGTCTTCCTTCTGAATTTCAACATACCACAGATTCATTTCTTCACCTCAGTCTTTGTCATCGTCCAGCATGCATAGCCACCTTAATTCTGTGTTTGTTTTTCAGTGATGCATTTGAATTGCCAGATAGATGCAAGAGAAAGCAAAATTGATCTTTGCTCTCATTTTAGCTCTCTCATACAAGCAGAAACGCTGAAAATGATTTAGTATTGTCATGCAGGCAGGAAGTTAAAAATTATTCTTCTCTGCTCTGATTTCTGTTGTCTTAATATGTGGGCTGACAATCACTAACTAACATGATTAGGCAGAAAAGGACACTAACTAAATTGAATCCACTGAAACCTGTTTTAGGAATGACAGTTATTTCCCATAGGGAAATCTTGATTATGGCCCTTATTTTTTACATACAAACAGATGAAAAAGGTGAGAAGGAAGTCAAAAGATGATTTTTTTCCTTAAGAAAGCAGAAAAGAAGCAGCATTTAAATATATACATGCATACACATATATCTATATGTAAAAATTAAACCAAACATTTTTAAACTTTCCTCCATCCAGAAGAGAGGGAAAGCTTCATCACATTTATTGTGGTGTATTAGAGACAGGGTATCCATGAAAAATAATGAAATTAAAATATATATATTGGGTCAATCTGATTCATCTGCCCAATTCTAAAAAGATATCTGTGTTTCCCTAACCTGTGGGCAAAAAAAACACAATTATTTTTTTAAATCAATAAAACAAGATCGTATTTTTTAACATGGTGGGGGGGAGGGGGTTTCCCAAGCAAATGGCTGCTAGATATGCAACATAGAAAAGAGAGAAATGGGAGTTCATATGGTTCTTTACCATAGGAAAAGGGCCTGATTTTCAGAATTGTTGAAACTTCTGCTTTCTCCAGAGTAGCTGTTGGTACTCAACACTTCTGAAAAACAGATTATGCCAAAGTAAAAGAACAACAACATCCACAACATGTTTTCAATTCAGGAAAAAAAAAGAAAAAAAAAAAATCACTGTTTCACATGCTGTCTCATTACTTGTTGCTTTCTGAGAATGGCACTTGAATTTTGTCCTTGGATAAAGGTTCCCTCTTTCTTTGGAGGGCATATGGGGGAAAAAAATCGATCTAGCCTTATTTTCTTCCTTTTTACATGTACTCTCTTTCTGTCTCTCTAAGAATTCTTTGTACTAATAGAGATAACCCCAGGCACAAGTCAGTTAAATATGAAATAAACACATTTGTTTCTGTGTTAGTTCTAATGTGACACACACAAAAAGTCTCATTTACTATCAACAATGAGGCTACAAGGTAGCTACCATGTGGCTGATGAATATGCTGAGGTACCTTCTTGTTTCTATTCAGAACTCTGCTGCTTTATTTATACATTCAGAAACATTTTTCTTATTTTTTTCAGCAAACAAACAATCTCAGTGTTTTTTATTAAGCTAGACAGGCAACAGTATGGCTGTCACTTTAAAGTGTTTCAAGTGCATTCTGTATTAGAATTGTACCCTATTTTTTTCATGCTATAATGTTCAATAGTGTTTGAAATGAAAAGAAAAAAAAAGCGAAGAAGTAAAGGAAGAAGAAGAGGAAAGAAAATGGATCCCTTTATTACCCTTGATCATCTTGCTGATCCCCAAAACAACAGTGAACTGGTATTTGAAAGTCTATGAATTCTAAACAATGTGAGCCTTAAGTATAAAGTCATAGATCGTAAGGTAAGAAAAAAACTTATTTGGAACATACAAAATGCTCAGAAAGTGGTAACTTATTTGTAAACTCGAAAGATGAGGTAGAACAGTGGAAGAGCAACACACTTGCCGCATTGGTGTTGCCATAGGACATGAATACTTGGTGGCCTCTGAAATCTGAAACTCGTTTTCTTTATGTTCTGGCTAATAAGATCGTTTTGAAGGTTTATAATTATTATCTGTTTGAGTTTCTGTTTTCCTGGGGTTTTTTTCTTTGTTTGAAGACCTGAATTTGTAAAGTCAATATCTATGTCTGTCTTACCAATTTAGCTTTAAATATCAGGAGTGTTCCTGAAAGGTTGTAGAAACAACTCTAGAAGTCTAAGGCAATGGTGCCTGACCCAGACGTCTAGAAGTAACATCAAATCCATAAGCTGAACTGCGTATGTACTTTCCATCACACCTGAATTCTTGTAAATAGTCAAATCTGGATGTTCAGGTTTGGTATTTTTGTTTTTACCTTAAAAGATGAATACAGAAGGGATGTCAGAAAATAATATGAATTATGGCTAGAAAATTCTGAATACCTGGGCTTGCCACTTAACACTGAGGAAAAAAAAAAAAAAACAAACAAAAAGCAAAACAAAGGATACAGTGGAACTGAAGAGAGTATCACATTTGCAGATGCTGGCCCAAGTGTAGATCAGGGCAGTGAAAAGACTCACTGTTCCCAGTGAGATTATTGAGGGACTCTTCTTCCTATCTGGCTCTACTGCTGGTTTTGTAAGCACTTTTCACCTGTGACAGTCAGGCCTCAAATTGTGAATGTCCTCTTAATTGCCTTCCAGTGAAACAGACTCTTGAAATACCTTTAGCTTGTGCTTACTTGTATAGTTCTGTTTACCAAGAGACTGTCTTGGTTGTGTCGGTCAAGAAATCCACCATAATGCAGAATGAGGCATATTTGAGACTAATTGCATCACATTGTATCATCTTCTGCTCTGGATGCATGCCCAACTATGGAAGATAAAGGCTGGTGATTAGAAATGTGAGGGCTTAAACTTTCAATGGGCAATGGGCTGAAGCATTCAAATGGATTTTTACTCAAGTAAAAATCAAATGAAGGGTATTTTTTATGTATGTATGTGTACCAAAACTCAGCAAATTTGAGGAAACCTGCATTGTAATAAAGTTTATTTTTAATATGTCATAGTATTTGGATCTATATTACATTGTTTATGGTACTGAAGGATGAGACTGATACTAAGTGTTTAACAAATTGACATGTTTCATTATTTTAAGCTTGATGGTGCTCCTCATGCCACTTCATTTTAATGCTGAGGTTGACATGAGCAAAACAGGTTTAGGCAGGCTCGCTGAACTCCACCTATAGCAAGAGTCATGCTAAAGAGTGATAATGTGCTTAAAGAATCAATCCATTTTTAGTGATGAGACCAAATGTGGTAGCTGAAGATAGTAATGTTTGATACATACATGGTCAACATTTCCTTTCAAAACTTTATTTAACATGAAATTGGTCCAGATATAAAAGAAGTGTCCTAGAGTAAGGAATTTTCCTGGTCTTTGTCAGTAGCCAACGTGAACTAAGAAAACAGTCACGGTGTGATGGAAATGCAAAACAGAAAACAACAAATATGCTGACACTTGGTGTATTAGTCTTTACTGTTTAATGACAGTTAACTCTAGTAACATTTCTAATACACATACACACAGTCATGCACACACACTTTCTCAGAAGGAGGGCTGAGTGAGCAGCAGACTTCTCCCTCAGTGGAGCAGATTTCTAGAATCTCAGCAAGAAGCTAATACGCAGTGTAAGAAGAGTTATTTTCCCCTCAAAAAGAGCACCAACTTTTTCTGTATTGCTCCTGTCTTCCAAATAGGCTAGAGCACTGTATGTACCTGAGGTTTATTCGCCTTTGTGCCTCAAAGCAGGCAGAAGACACCCTTTCTTCTCCCCTTTATCAACATGCTCTTTCTTAAATTTAAACAGAAAATTATGAAAGAAAAGCTGTAAAAAAATCACAGTGTTGGTTTAGCTTTCCATGATGAGAAACATTCTTGTGTTTATTTCAGTTGTTCAGTTCAGTTGTTAATTCCCCAACAGTGACAGCTGAGTTCTTCCACCTTAATAAAAATGTGTAATGAAGTGAAAAAATATCAGCCTTTGACAGGTTCACAAATCATTTTTTCCTTGTGGGGCCAAAGCCTTCAAGGTGTAAGCACCTTCAAAGATCTGGATCTGTTGTCCTTAAGAGACTATCTGCCCAACATCAATTTTCTGCCTTTAAGTGTCTTTCTCTTGGATAATAATTTTAAGAATTTGGTGAAATTTACAGACAGATATATTTTTTAAGGCCCAAAAATACAGCCTAAAGTGAACATGATGTTTATGTAACTAAAGCATTATTAAATAAACTGTATTCCAGAGTGGAATAAAATTCTACTATCTTTTGGAGGCAAAACAATTTTATGTAAAACTAGGAAGCATACAAAATTCATATAGGAATTTTTAATAGTGTTCCTTTTTAAAGGAGAATTAACAGATTCTGTCTGTAAGAAAAATCAAATCAGCTTTGAAAGAAGATGAACTTCCTATCAAGAAAACATGCATCACAGATATGGGACAGAGGTTCTTTACAGCCCTTACAGACCTCACTGTAGCCAAAATGTAGAATACAGAACCTCTGTGATACATTAAATTATGAATCTTATTTATATGGGCATCTGCGTCCTGATGTCTCAGAATGTCTTTGAAAGATCTGTACTGCTATGATTTTTTTTTGATTTTTTTTTTTTTGGATGTTTTCCATTTGTACCACAATCCTAAATAGCTGCCATTTTCCCACTCCTGGGGCTTTCTGTAGATCAGTGGATGTTAGGTTTAAACTTCTGTTTTCTTTGATGAAGCTTTCAATAAAAAAATAAAGAAAGAAAACAGTTGGGTGTCTCTCTGTTCTTGTGGCACCTTTCTGCAGAGGCTTCCCAGGGTTGTGGCTCTTGGGCTGAGCACAGGGGGAACAGAAAGCCTGTGCAGCAATGTCTGCCTCCTCTGCATCTTCACCAACCGGAAGGAAAGAACTGGAGAGACAGGGTGACTCTTTGCCCTGTCAGCAGCAAACCTACCCACATGTTAGGAGGTGAAATACAGGAGAAAGTTCTTGTCACACCAAGACTGCTTGCTACTAACAGCTGTTTGCTGTCCAGGCTCTCAGCTGTGCACCTCTGCCTCTGTTTCTGAGGCTTATTTTAAAGAGTGGCTTCAGGGCAAAAGTTGCCACATGGAAGACAGAAAATCTTTATTTACGGAATAAGTACAGCCTAAGCAGTGCTAGTGCAAGCCATACTTCATCTTGAAAGGGAGCTGGAAAGTAAATTGCCTCCTCGGCCACATCTCCCAGGGAATGAGAAGGCTATTTGGCACACTTCCCCCTGGCTGCTTCAGTCAGCGGCTGTTGTGTTGCCATGTGCTTTTCTTCCTACAAGGGCCATTTCTGTGATGAAGGTGAAGGTGGGCTGTAGGTGACCAGTAACTCTCCTCTCCAGACAAGAAGTTTTATTCACAGGTTGGAAATCACTGAGTGCTCCCTTTTACCTACCAGGAATGTGTCCATCTCCTTCAGCACTAAACGCATTTTGTGGGATTGCCTGCACATTTTCCTTTTCAGTTTTTCTGCCCGATGAAATATCCATGGGAGAGCTTCTCCCTCCCTTCAGCCTAATCAGGAAATCCCAAAGAAATCTTTAGAAGATGGAGAAATCTAAGGAAGAAGTGGATGAGAGGGTCTTTTGCAACTGCACCTATGCCGAATTATCTGTTGCTGCTGGCTATGATGATGGTAAGAGAAGGAGAAGGCAGGAGGTTGAAGCTACAGCCTTCCTGGCAACCTCAGTAGTAGAAGAGGAACCAGGGAAGAGCAGCAGAAAGTGTGACACTTTGTGCCACCAACAGAGGTGGTGTCAAGGTGGTTTACAGCTGATGCTCTGACATCAGGGTCAGTTTCATCACTTCCAAGATTGCTCCATTTCCAACATGATTCCATTTCAAATTCTACTACTGAGCTTATCACTAACAACTGTGGTGTTAGTGTTTTTTAGGTTTGTTGGCTGTCAGTTGGCTATCTGTGTGCATGCAGAATCAGGCTAAGGGAGGTTTATGTCTTATTTCACAGAAGATGTAAGAATGCTTTCTCCTCTCATCCTCTTGGTCTCACCATCAATGTCAAAACAAAAAAAAAAAATTTAATTGGTAAATGATACGATTGTATTGAACACTAAGTCCCTTAGCTATACTACAGAATTAAAGTAACAAGAAGAAAAAGGCCTTTGTAACATGTGATGTGTGTTTCTTCCAGAGGGAGACAGTTGTGTTTATCAATGTTCTGCATCTGAAATGGAAGTCCATGACTTCCATGTGGAGAAGGACACATGCTCTGATTTCCACTCTTTGAGGTTTCAGGCAAAGGAGAAGAAAAAAAAAATCTAAACAACAGCTGATATAGAATAAACTGAGGATAATTCCATACTTGCCAGGCTTCAAAACATTTTATTTGTATTATTTTGGGTGACCAGAGATTGCAAATGAAGACCAAGGTCTCAATGGTCCGATAATGATCAGCAAACAGTTCAGGAGCAGGTAGGACTGCAGCAGAAGTTACTGAAAGTGGCAAATAAACCAAAATACAAACTTAAGTGTATGCCTGATTGTTCATAAACTTGCTGTGGCCATTCTCTGCCTCAGCAGCTTGCCCCATTTTGTCAGGCTGGTCTTCAGAAGACTGTATGCTATGCAAAATCTCCATTTAACTTAGCAGAGCACAAGCCACAGTGATAATTAATGGCTAGCAGAAGTGGTCCTGAGGCTGCAGACAGGAAATGATTTTGCCAGGCAAATAGCAAGCCTGCCTGGCAGGGAGCATGCTGCCTGGCACATCCAGACGTGCAGGCTGCAACAGCACACTGCTGCATGCAAGGCAGTGATGTTGATGGGAAGCAGAGAGGACACACACAGATCTCCACTTAAGCCACCCCAGAGTGTGTCATTTCACAGAAACACCAACATGGTCAGCAAAGTTTGTTTACCAATGTTACAACATTCCCGTAAAAAAAAAAAAAAATCCACTTGGGGAGAAAGATGCTGTGATCAAACCACTTCCTTCTTTTAAAAGTTTTTATGTATAAACCTTGGCCATGCTCACTTTTATTAGCCTGACTTTTCATTGATACATCACTGAACTTACCTGGAGGGACAATAAGTTATCCTTGATCAGCAATGTGCCCTTGTGGACAAGGAATGCCAATGGTATCCTGGCGTGCATAAAGAAGAGTGTGGCCAGCAGGTCGAGGGAGGTTCTCCTCCCCCTCTACTGTGCCCCAGTGAGACCACATCTGGAGTATTTTGTTCAGTTCTGGTCTCCCCAGTTCAAGAGGGACAGGGAAATACTAGAGAGAGTCCAACAGAGAGCTATGAGGATGATTGAGGGACTGGAACATCTCTCTTATGAGGAAAGCCTGAGAGGCTGTTTAGTCTGGAAAAGAGAAGATTGGCAGGGAATCTTCTTAATGTTTACAAATATTTGAAGGGTGAGTGTCAAGTAGAAGGAGCCAGTCTCTTTCCAGTGGTGCCCTGTGATAGGATGAGAGGTAATGGTCACAAGCTGAAACACAGGAAGTTCCACCTCAACATGAGGAAAAACTTCTTTCCTGTGAGAGTGACAGAGCATTGGAACAGGCTGCCCAGAGAGGTTGTGGAGTCTCCTTCTCTAGACATTTTCAAGACCCGCCTGGATCTGTTCCTGTGTGATCTGTCCTGGGTGTTCCTGCATCAACAGCAGGAAAAATGATCTGCTTAATCCATTAAGTGATTCATATTTCTGCTAGCCCTTCAGACACAGGTGAGTACAGTGGGCTTTAGCATTACTGGCTACTTTAATAGCTGGCTATAGTACAGAGTTCAAAATCCTTTCCCCTTTTGAAGTATTGATTGTACTATAAGGGCTTTGGGTTGTAAACAGCTGTTTGCAGATGACAGTTTTTGGAGAATATCCAATTCCTTTCCTTTCCTTTCCTTTCCTTTCCTTTCCTTTCCTTTCCTTTCCTTTCCTTTCCTTTCCTTTCCTTTCCTTTCCTCCAGAAGAAAACATGCTCTGAGGAAACATCTGTTGCTGTTTAGAAAAAAATAGTTACCCAGTTATTTCTGGTGGTGAAAAAATGCTGTCACCAAAATAATCTTGAGGTGTATGATTCACCCCTGTGCAGACCTGTATGGCTTGGATAAGATGCTTCTTCAATCCAAAAAAAACTTACTTTGGACGTCTGTTTGACCTTTAAATGATACTAAAGCTTTGAGCTTGCTCTGACTCGTGATGAATGTTATCTATAGCAATGACTGAGATACAATGTTCACAGCAGGGCTGTTTCTACTATGTAACACAACTGAATTGTCTTTGTTAAAGAGGACTTCACCTAAATGTAATTTGTTTGGAAACCTTTTTTTCTTTAATGACTTGTCCAGTGAGCTAGCCATAAAACTGTATCTTCTTTTGCCTCATTTTTGCACTGGGGGCAAAAAAAAAATTGTTTTGAAGGTGTTTTCTGCAAGTGACATTTCGTTTTCCTTTGAACATGACCCTTTCAGTGCTCACTGTATACTGGCAATGGTGTCTGTGCTCCTAATGAGGAATCTGCCTCTGTACACAGGCTTCAGAGGCCCTGGACAAAGGTTTCCTTCCACACTTCCCTGTGCTGCGGCAATACTCCTTACATTTGCCAGCCCTGGCTATGTGAAATATGTTAATCCCTGCAATATGTTTCAGCTCTTGTAGCCAGCTCTGCCTGACAGAAAGTACAAAAAACGAAGTCCTCCCTATCCCCTCTCTACCACAAAAAAAGGAGTGAAACTTCCTCCAGCTGTGGTGACCCAAGATCAGGAAATTGCAAAAGCAAAAAAACTCTGCTCTTCAGCTAATTTCTAGTCTATTTTATTATCACTTTCTTCTCCTCCCAATCCACTTCCAGCTCATTTATCTGTCCCATGCGCATGTCACAACCTGTCTGGCACGCAAAGCGCAAGCCTTCTGAGGTGATTTCCATTACTTGACTACAGAACACCTAGGAGAAACCTTCAAAAAGCACCCAAGGTGTGAGCACCAAACTATAACCACACTGGATTCCCTGCTGGGACTTCTTTGGTTATTTCTTCCCAAAGCATATTATTTTTTATTAGGCTTGGAAAGAATTCTCATTAAAAAATAGGGATTTGAGCATCAAAGGTCACTGTGGTAATGTAGACTGTTTACCTAAGAAAAGCAGTTCATCTGCCGAGTACGAATATTAAAGGATGTAGCTAACTGGGCAAAAAGGGGTGAATCTAGACAAACTTCCCAATAAGAAAGAGGCAGAAAATTTCCTTCCATAACTCATAAGAGACTTTGCAGGATAGGGAGGCTCTGCCCCATTTTGCCTCTCCTTGAAGGCAGCTACAGTTTAGGAAGGTTGAGATAGATAGACCAACCATGAGCTGCCCCAGTGAATGAATTAGCAAATAATTTTGGTTAATTCTGTACACAGATAAAAGGGAAAAGACTGAAGCAGGATGGATGGCTGAGGTGCACGCAGACTGTGAGGGAACAAGGAAACTTGAATGTCAGGTAGCAGGATATCAAGACCTGGACCAGAAACTTATCTCCTCCTCAGTGTGGCACAGAAAAGCATTTGCTTTATCAGCAGCAAAGACTCTGAAACACTTTATACCAGGATTACTTTTTCCAGTTGTGATACCTACTATGATCCAAAATAAATGATATACAAAACAGAGCCCCAGTCCCTTTCGTCCCTCAGCTACTCATTTCCTCCACCCCCACCCTCAACACACACAGGCATTTCATCAACACAGCTACACCTGACTACAGACATTAGTGGAAATGCAGTGAGAGAGACTGCTGTAGCACTATTTCAGACTTGCTTCTCTTTAATTCCTCAGTATCATTCACATTTTAGGTTGAAGATTTTCTTTTCCAAGAAAGACAAGAGGTAACTGAATATAAAATAATAGAGCTCAAAAAAAGAAGAAAACAAATCCATAAACTGGATTCCTGTAGAGGGTAAGGTAGAAATGCACCTTGAAATTAATTCCTAAATTAGAAAAGGAGAACTAAGAAAGAATTATACACTTTAAGATTACACTTGTGTGACAAGTTCATTTACAGACTAAGGTATTGACC
Organism: Todiramphus chloris collaris; assembly: GCA_025345505.1. Classification (NCBI taxonomy): domain Eukaryota; kingdom Metazoa; phylum Chordata; class Aves; order Coraciiformes; family Alcedinidae; genus Todiramphus; species Todiramphus chloris. The sequence goes on from JANVCC010000019.1 coordinate 12,004,096, forward strand.
AGAGGCAAGAAAGGTGTCTGCTTTTGGTTCTTTGCAAATGTATGCTTGCTTCTGTCCAGTTAGAAAATGCCAGTAAGGGAGGCGTTGTTCTGTGGATATCAATGTAAGCATATCTATATAAGCAGACTCATTATAATTTTATGTGATAGGGACTCTATGTATCATTATCTTCAATCTTCTTTAAACCATAACCCATCCTCAGAACTTGGATGAAAAAGCAAACTGCACAGCCAACAACCTGTTTCTTTCTTGCTACAATGCTTTCCGTAATAAAAACTTCTTGGTAGCAAAGCACGTGAGCAAAACTTGCCTGTACAGTTGATCTACCTCACTGCATGCCAGTGCAAACTTGGGCGTTTGTTGCCCTAATTTTTAATGGCTGTAGGTGCCATTTGGTGCAAGATGTGACCCATGGAGAGTAAAAAGTAAGCAAGTTCAAGTCCCTGAACAGGAAAAATGATCTTTGTGAAGAGGTCACAGAAAAACCTAAGTAGAGTAATCTTTTCACCATAATGGGCAACAAAAATTATTCTTGGTCATCTCCCACATCTTCAGTTAAGAAGCCTCTAATTGTCCTTTTCTCGCAATAGACTTAATTACTCCTTTTGTCTGCACAGTAGCGCCCTGCAGCACTCTCTCCACTTCCCACCAAATGCAGATCTATTCAAAATACTTGGTGTTCCATAGATATTGAGCACTCAGAACACAGAACAGCAGTAACAGCTGAGTGCGTGCTAGAAGAGCTTAGTCTACCAAGGCGTGACTCCACCCATGGCCGCTGCCTAGAAAGGTGTAAAGTTCTCCTGGCTCATGAAAGAACTGACATGAAAGTGGTGTTTGGTGCATGAAACGGAACTCATTTCTCAATTGACGTTAAAGAGGAAATCATTTTAGTGTCAGTTGATACTGCCCAGGCATATTTTCAGTAATTAAGGGTCAGAAAAAGCAATGGAAATACCTATGAGGTGTGTTGAGAATGAAGCCAGAAATAATGTATGAGAGGTGCCAGCTGAAGTAGTCCCTGTGTTGAATGCTACATGTAATGGGAAACCTTATGGAATTCAGCCACAGAGAGCAGCCCAGAAGAATCAAGCGTGGAGGAGCATAGATTATGCCTTTGAGTACTGTGCAGGGACACAGGAAAGACAGAAGTGATTTCAGAAGAAGTGTGATGCATGTGGTTGTGTAAGGTATTTTTGTGATTTTTGTGGTACCGAGAAAAAAAAATTATCATATAGCCTCTCTTGCCTCAGCTTTGAAACACTTCTCATCCCACTCCTTCCCTCCCTGTTGGCTCCCAACATCCACGCAGGACTTGGTTTGGGCTTTATTTTTTTTATTTTGTACTCTTTCATGGTATTAGATTTCTATTTCAGTTATGGGGTTTGGATGTTTTCTTGAGAGTTTTGGTCTTATTTTTTCCATACTATAGTTTGCAAAACTATAATCACTTCAGGATACATTCCATTAGACACAAAACCAGATTGCATTCCTACACTTTTACGATGAAAAAAACACTGGAAATGGAGTCAGGTTGACAGATAGAATAAGCTTATTTTTTAATATGGGATCCTCAAATCCTTGAAGAATTTTTCTGCTATATCTCCCTGACTGTTCTTGATGCTGCAAGTGAAATTACAGTGGTTCTGCCCTAGGCAGAGGTGAACATCTAAACTTGCAAGGTGGATACTACCAAATCCAGAGCTGTATATTCTTGGTGTTGATTGTCTAAATACTTCCCAGATTATGAAATGTTACCAGCTTCCACTTTCCACCCTCCAAGTTTGTGCCACTACCTATGAGCAGAGTTTATAGTTGAGTAAGGATGTGCAACAGCACTCCAGAGAAAAGAGCACACTGCAACCACAGGTAATAATGCTCCTTTACAAACTTGCAAAAAAACCCCACTGTGGCTGAAAAGCAACCCCTTTCCCTGATCCACAAAATTGTGACACTCTCTCATTTACTGTCACCTTCTTCAGTCAGACATCAGTTCAGGTGAGTGTTCATAAACAAGTTGTCTTCAAATGACTTTTTCAAGGCTTTATGAGTAACTGAATCACATCCCTTGTTAAATTCCAGTTCTATTTTATGTTCTGGTTTTCTCACATCCACTAAAAGCCCAGTCCCCCTTCCATCATTAAAAAAAAAAAAGACAGCATTCTCAAGAACAGCAGAAAGAACACAAGTACATTCACAATTTTTTAATGTGTTTATCTGTTAAGACTCGCTCCTTATACATGTTTGCTATTTTCCTTCTGTAACTTCATAGCAGAACACATTGCTCTCTTATTTATTCTTGACAGATCCTGTATAAATTTATGGTTCTGCATCAATAATAAGAGTCATTAATCATAGTAACAAAGCACATCACAGGGTCTGCCTGCATTCACCACTAAACTTGCAGAACTGTCTTATAAATGACACACAGCCCACTCCCAATCTCAATAGTTATTTCTGGGCTTACACAGAAAACTAGGAGCTTCATTAGAAAAACAATGAGCAGTGAGTTAAAAAAAAAAAAAGATAATTTTCAAATAAAATTTTTTCCCCTTGGATTTTATTGGTGATAGGAGTGGGATGGGGAAGAATCACAGTTACAGGAAGGCAGAAAGGGTGAACTATAGTTTTTGGAAAAGGGTTTAATTTCTGTAATAAATGGAAGTTTGGTTTTGAATAATTCTTAGTCAGTTAAAACTATGGATAAAGATTTTATTTAAAAGGTACGAAAATTGTTCCCCAAAATAGACATTGCTTTGGTTTAGCTTTCATTCTTCCATCAACTACATTAGTCAAGAAGCACAGCTTCCCTATATTCATTGTTTATTTACATAAAAGAAAGAAATAGAAGGAGGAAAGTAATCTAACAGATTAGAGCAATGGACAGTAAATCTAATTCTATACCCAGTAAAGTCAATAAGAATTATTCTGCTGAGTTCACAGGATACAAGAAGCAGCCTGTGCTTCAGACATCATACTATAAGCAATGAGAAACAGGAACACAAGAGCAAACAGCAAGACTTGCAGAAATAAAGCAATGGCAGAAACAGAAGTCATACATTTTAAGCCTTTTTTTTTTTTTTGTGAGTGAACTTTGAGAACACAATTCAACAATGCTGAGTTTTGAAGGATAAGCAATACGTTTAAATTGCTGTCTCTAAATATGGTTTCACTACAACTCGAGTCCTAAAAGCTTATCCAAGAATTTTCTCTCTCTTTATGAAGAAAAACTGCCATTGGATTAGGATGTTATCTCAGCAGGGATGGGATTATTATTTAGTCATATCACCTTTCTCACCCACTGCCTTTCCATCTGGTTAATTGAAAGGGTTTGATGGGTCTTAGGGAGGTGGATGAAGCCTTGTGAGAGCCTGAGAAGGAAGTTGGGAAGTGATAGACGATCACTGTATGTGCAAAAAATAAAAAAAAAGGAAGAAGAATGGGTGGAACATTTGCCTCAGTTGCAAGAGCTAATTATCATCTGGTATATGGACAACTATTTGTGCTTGTTCATCTATGTACATGTACTCTGCTTTCCAGAGTATTTTCTTCCTGAGACGCATAGATTTGACAAACTTTCCAGCCTTTTTTTAAACATCCCTGATCATTATTCAACTGACTCATTTAAATATATTAATTTGAAAATAACGAGCTAAAATAGGTCAAGCTACCTTTAAAAGAATATGAACAAGATATAATGTTGCCACTCTTATGGCATTGATGATGATGAACATTTCAACTTTGTTTCTGTTTCTCTACAAGACTGGTTTAGCTGGTTGTATTTCTGCCATGGAAGCATTAACACTGTTATGCCTGATCCTTAGCCCTCAGTGTAACTATTATTACACAATCAGAAATACATAATAACTGTATAAATGAATATTCCCACATGACCAAATTTTACATTACCTACTGAAGACTTAGACCTTACTCTTACTGGACAGACTACCTCAGGCCTTTGTTCCAATGTGCTGTCCTTGAAGATCAAAGTTTTCTCGTCTAAAGTAACTAAGTCCACTTACACTTTTTTGTTTTCCTTTCAAAACTAGAGGGAATTTTGAGAAAGTCAGCACAAATACGTCAAATTAAAAATGCAGACTGCCTTCCTCTGCCTATATTGCAAACTTACCACCCAAGTAATCTTTAACATAAACAATTGCTTATTATTGTCTAGAAGCCCATTTCTATCCCAAGAACTGCATCTACTAAAAGAAACAGAGACAAGTAATGCCAGATGAATTTGACGAGGCATCAGGAAAAAAAATAATTGAGCTTGTATTCATGCAAGTGTTTGCTCACTGTAAAATGGTTCACTATGAGATGCAGGCATTGAAGATGTTCTCTCTTCCAGTAAATCTGCAAGAATCCTACCCATCTACCTCAGACATAATCTGGGATAGAGACAGTTAAAAATGTCAAGGAGCCTTTATGTTTTTTCATAACCCATTTAAGCTTTTTTGTCATGTTAAAAGCTCATTAATGACTGCTGATCCATATCAAGGAGCTTGACAGTCTGGGACAGTCAAGGTAAGAAGCTTTAGGTTTTGAGACAGCCTGGAACTGACTATTTTTTGATGAACACTGCAGATTCTATAAATCATATAGATCAGACCTTCCTTCTTTTGGGGTTTTATTCATGCCTGCCTCTGTTAAGGATACCTGCACTTATATTTTTTAACATACCAGTAGAGCAGCTGCTGACTTCTTTCCACCAGATGGCACCACAGACTGTAATCCATAGCCACTCTCTATGTGTGTGTGTGTGTATATATTTGTATAAAAGTATGTGTATATGAACAGAGGCATAGGCACATATTTGCTGGTGCAAACGTATGAGTGTTAGATACCCACAAGCCTCACAAATTTTACTTGTCTCTTATCCTACCACAGAAAGAGATGAAAGACTAACCACACCTTGCACTGACTCCATGCTAGAAATAGTGCTTCTGTATTTGACACATTCATGGCAGCAGCACTATGTACTATTTCAGATAAAGAGACAATATATGTTATGAAGTTTTATTTTCTAGCACAATTTAAAGTAGCCAATTTCTTCTAAGTTTCAATGCCTGCTATGTGGTGCTTCTTAAATTCATTTCAGTCATTGAAGGATTATTCCTTGGAATCCAAATTTGAAATCTTTTCAATAAACTGTTTCACACTGCAATATGGACTGACTACCCAATGCTTTAGTAGGAAACAGAAAGGGAATGCTTTTTCTATCCTAACTGGTTTCCTTGTTTTTTCTTAATTTTACTCTTCAATAGGGTCATCAAATGCCTTCTCTGTAAGAATAGTATAGAGATCTGAAAGATGGGCAGAAATTAATAATGCACACAGAGAAATAATTTTAAAAGAAATTGGCACATATCACTCATATATTCATTATATTGTGGTTTATCTATTAAAAACACACTTGATAAATTTTATTGTTACTTGCTGCTCTCATATTTTTTTCCCTTAATTAATTCTCAGTTGTTTCAGTTTGATTTAGAAACAAAGCCTCTCTTGGATCTGAAGAGTTTTCAGTTGGATTTCTGAGCTGACTGCTTAATGTGTGAGGTCTTGCCTTCATAGATATGTGAGATAATATTAATGTTTTTGAGGACAACCATTTTTAATTGTAACTCTAAAGTCCTTGCTGGAAAGCTGCTGGTTCATGATTAAAAAGTGTGGATTAAAGTTATACGACTACCCTTTGTTTATCAGAACAGTTTATCAGATCTCTAAAGTCTTCTTTGATCTGTGATTCATTTCCAAGATATTTTAATTTCTGATGTTTTCATGATTCCTAACATTTTTCCTTCTGTGCCTTAAAGAGCTATCTCAGTATTTGCTATTATTACTACTTTGTGGCAATTTCTGTAATCTACCACAATAATAAAAGACCAAACAGAACTTTTACAGTCTTAGGTAGTGTATATGGAAGAAAAAGAAATAGTGTTTGTTGCCTTCTTTCTTCATCTGTTTCCAGATGTTCATTCCCTCCCTCCTGATTACATGTCACAATGTGAAACTGCCATCTTTTCACCCTATGTCTTTAAAGCATTGCATTTCCAACCCTTTCTGGAATGGGCAGGCACTTGCTGCATCCTTTTCCTGATGAAGGCATCTTGATCTTGTCTTAGCCCCCAGTCTTAGCTAGGACCCTGTGCAATCCTGAGTGTATTGAAAATTTACATGGGAGCCACTAGGAAAAAAAATGCATTTCTGTTTTTTGATAGGTGTCTGGGAACCAGCAGCAAAGGAAAGGAATAGTGACTGAGTTACTGGCAAACTCATAATGCCAAAAAGCAAGCCAAGAGTCTCCATTTAGGTACCCTCCATCGTAATCTACAGAGAGAGAAAAAAAATCTAATTCTTTGGATCATTAAACCTCAACAAGTCTTTTGTGTGGTGGGAAAGCTGCTCTGCATTCAGAAGGCTATAATTTTGGCTCATAACATAGCAGTGTCTCTGGTTCACATGATATCATGGAAAACAGGGTCTGGGTGTGACATCCTAAGCTTGGTATCCATGCTCAGTTGTTGAGCCTGCCTCACATGACAGGATTGCTATATAAGCTGCAGCATGTGTGGGAGACTTGGAAATACTACAATAATAAAAAACCAGGAAAGATAGACAGTTGACAAGAGAGAGGTATGGAAATAGGTCTTAGCTTGGTACAAGGGATGGAATGAGATGCTTGTTAGTTGTTTTCTTTAGTCATGAATGTAATTTCTTAAAAGCATGCTGTAAAGTACATTTTAAAGCCTCATCCTTTCATTTTCTTCTGTTTCTCCTTCTTCACGCCCTGTAAACACATTGGCTTGTGGGCTTGATGGTACTTAATTTGTACATTTTTACTTAATGTGATGAGCTGTAAGTGCTCTTTTAGCCTACTGTGAGCATTCAATAATCCGAAGTGGCTGTGAAGTATATAAGTCATGTTGCTGCTTTATAGTGCGTGATTAAAACAGAAATAATCTATTATGAAACTCCACTCAAATGTCTTCACCGGATCACAGCTATCCATCATAACTCAGATGTAAAAACTGTCTTGGTTTGCTTGTCTTTTTTTTTTTCCCTCACTATCAGTATACATTAAGAAGTGTGATGAAGGCAAAGCAGTAACCTCCTCATGGTTCTCTGAGTGTTTGCTATTAATATGCAATTTTACATTTCAGTTTAGCAGTAATTTTGCTATCCCTTCACCTGTGCCTGACCAGTCCAGAGCTCTGTCTGAAACTAAATTTTTGATAAAGGTTACTCAGTTTCCCCACGTAGAAAAAAAAAGGAGTAAGAGACTTTCTCAGCATCTGTTCGAAAGCATAACCAATAATATTTGCAAAGTATTTTGAACCTTCAGATACTTCTTATTTTAGGGGAAAAAAACCCGAAATGCACAACTTTTAATTTTTTTTAAGGTTGCAGTACAAATTATTTTCTAGATTTGTGTGTATGACTTGTGATAAGTTTTTCCTACTCTCTCCCTCTAAGACTCCCTGCCTCCTAAAGCAGGTTAAAGGTGTGATTGCTTTGGCCTGCTACTCTCTGACAAAAAATTGCACACTTGCAAATTGCTGAGCAGAGTATGATAATACCATCTTATATACTATACCTCAGGAAGGATTTCTATGTGCATTACCTGCAAGGACATGTTTCCTAGATAAGGACTCCTCCTCTTCCTTTCCCCCTCTATGCTTTTCTTTCTGTTGTTTTATTTTTCCCCTTTTCACATGGTCCTTAATATCAGGATGCTCTAACCTACTTTTATTAAGAGGTTAAATGAAGCCAGAATGCTCCAGAATGGTGTTCTGTCTCATCAACCTCCCCTCCAGGCTGTGTTCTGTAATTTCTCCTGCTGTGCTGAATTGATGCTCCTCTCTGTGTGTGAAATAAGCAGTCGCTTCCTGAGAGGAAACACGCTGCCTTCCAAAGTGCCAATTCAGCACCGCAGAGGACAAACTGTCTGGCAACAGGGCTGTGATTCAAGGTCTGCAATATACGGAAAAGAACAAAAGGAGGGAGGTGCAAGGGGAAGAGCCTGGAAAATGGAATGAGGAGACAAAGAGAAGAAATGAGAGACAGGTTAGGGAACAAAAGCTAGTGAGCTATGAATATTAAAAATGGTAGTATATTGATGGAGCACCCAAAACAAAGAATGTTCTTTTAGACAGATAAAATGTACCAGGTGGGCTTATTCATGCCAGGTAGCACTCTGCTGTTTAAACAGGTTCCTTGAAATCAGTACTACATTGCACCGGCACATATCTTCAGTGAAGATTGATTTGATTGAGTGATAGAATATCTGAAAAAAATACCCAACAGGAACATGGCCTTCCATCCCCCTGCCCTCAATGTATAGTAGAGCTGAAGCTTTTCCCACAGAAAGTTGTTTTGATTAATTTCCATTTTATATAATAACATAATATGTTAAGTAAGATATTACAACATATTATGCCATACTCCTATTTTAAAATATAAATTCCAGGTTTTCCTGGCCATTAAGATTACTGTCTAATATCCCTTTGCCGACCTATGTTTCTCACTCCACTGAGTCACACCAGGAAAGTATTTTAGTGAGTAAGATTGTATTGATTATGCAGCTTGGACTTGTACAAGGGGACTGTACAAGGGGAGGTGTTTCTGCACATGGCAGGAGGGTTGGAACTAGATGATCTTTCAGGTCCCTTCCAACCCAAAACATTCTATGATTCTATGATTGTCCCTGAGTTCTGGAGTGTCTCTTTTACTTTACGTCATTTACTGATGATGTGTGTGGATTTCAGTGCGAACTAAAATCATGGAGAAAATGATTGAGCAGCGTAGGGAAAATCACTGCCCATCACCTTTGCATGTTTAGGCTGCTTTGCGAATGCAAGTATTTGTAAGCAAGTCAGTCCAAAAACTAGGTCCTTTCTGTTAATATCCATTAAAGTTCGGGATTCTTCTGTGCAAGGGTAGGAAACTTAGAACAAGAAGGACATGTTCTATCTCGGCTGTTAACTCTTTGAGGGACTTATTGTTATGTTTTGGTGCCTTTCTGTGACTTAGATTTCCTATTTCTAAAGCGGTTGCATATGTTGGTCTCCTTAAAATACATGATACTGGGTGTATTCAAAAAAAGAAGCTGTGATTTTTGCATATATATTAAGACCTTCCTTTGCAGACCTGCAAGCTGGCTGATCTACGCAATTTGCACTGTATGTTTCCTTGGTGTGATTGCAGCCCCGGCCTTTCACGTGCAACCTACTCATACTGTGTAAGTGCTCCCTAGCCATGAGACATTCAGAGTTTGTACACAGCCCCTTGGAAAAGGTAGCACAGCACATTGTGTTTTCCTTGAACTCTTCAAGACTCTTTCACTGTTATTTTTTAAGTGATGCTGCTTCGTCATTTGAAGTGGCAAAGTGCTTTCAAGTACAAAAGACTTCATGTTGATTTTTCTTTTGTTTTAACTAAATTCTTGGAGAAGAAGAACAAGAAGGAGGGTGCTTTGTGAGCTGACTAAATGATAGCTAGCCCAGTTGTGGGTATGAGGAAATAAGGCTGTATGCACAAACACATGCAGGGTAATAGTCTACTTCAACAGTAGGTTCTCATGCTAATTTGGAAAGCCATTCCGTCTCTAGCTTGATTCCATTTCAACCTCAAGCTGTGAATAAGGAGGGCTTTTAAGTTGTCATTTTGTTAAAGCCAGCTTTTAAAACACAAGAGGATGAGACATCAATTACCAAAGCAAACAAACCAATAGAAATAAAACTCTTGTCCTTGATACGTAATTCAACATTGACAGCCAATGCTGTAAGATATTACTTCCTTTTTTTTTTTTCCCTCTTTGTTTTTCTTTGGTTTTTTTGTTTGATTTTTCTATGTAGTTCTGGTTGGTTTGGGGTTTTTTTTTGGTTTTGTTTTTTTTGGGGTTTTTTTTTTTTTTTTTGTGTTCTGTTTTGGTTTTTTTTGTCTTTTTTATTGCAGTTTTGGGGGAGGGCTTAATGACCAGAAAGCTTCCTTTGTCAGGTAAACATGTTAAAACATGAACATGCAGCAAGTAATTTGATTTCAGGTAAAATCAAAATGGAGGTAGTGAGCTAACTAACTGTAAACTGTAGTATTACTCTATTTGTATTTACTTTTTTCAGAGAACCATTTCTGGGTCTAAAATAAGGTGTCATTTTGTCTTTTTTTTCATGGCATTTTCTCTAATTAGGAAATGAAATCAAATTAAAGCAGTGTATTTCAACCCCATATATGACTCCCTGGTGCATTACAGAAGCCTGGAAGAAAGGCCAAGACAGTTTCTAACCAAAAACTTAAAATCAAATGAAAGTAACTTCTGAATTGTGAGCTGATTCTTTAGAATTTTCTGCATGGTTATCCTTGATTTTCTTAATGAATGAACTTGGAACTAAACACATAGAGTAAAAGTGTAGCCTAGCCTTCCCTTTCTGTTTCAAACAGAGAAGCATCATTTTCTACTTGCTTTCCTGTTATAGACTTTCAGTGTTTCATTTTAACTTACACTGAAGCAGGGGTACAGGCCTGCCCTCATGTAGTCTCTGGAGTGAGTAGAAGCTGTTCACCCATGTCTGAGGATATATAATTTCCTGTGTTTATTAAATATATGTGTATTATGTGGCAGTGCCAACATATTCAAGAGGATACACTTCCTAGAAATAAACCACATGGTAAAACATGGTCAGTATGCATTCTGAGATGAAATTATGATATATGACTGCTTTTTGCAACCCAAGGATGATGCAATGTATTTATAGGACTGTCATTTTAATATAAAATCAATTTTTATACCAAGTAAATGGACAGCAATTGCCTGCCTACTTCAGAGATGTTAAAGAAGAGGAAATTAGTAACAAATTCATCCTCCTAACCAGTATCAACCACATCTTTCTTAAAGTTTATTTTTCACCCTTTTTTTTTTTTTTTTTTTTAATGGATGCATCAGAATTTGAAAGCATATATAGACATCTCATTTTCACAGACCAATGTGAAGCTACGATCTATGCCCATCCCTTCTTCATAGTATGCATTTCTGAGGGTACTGTACGGAAGAAGATGGAAGAGGGATGTCAGCTTTGTGTGTGCACGATTGTGAAAAGCTTAATTTGTTGGTGTTGCACTTACTTTTATTGGAATCTTTCCCCTAGAAATAATGAGCAAACCAGGAAGAATAAATGAAGCTGTCTTTTGTAATTCTGGGCAGGAATACTGAGAACAATAAATCAGTTGTGGCTGAGTTAATGAAGCCTGAGTTCCTACGGATTTAGATCTTGCATCCTCTTCACTTTCCTACCTCCCCATCAGCCTCTTGTTGCAAGACTTACATGTCTTCCTCTTTCCCCAGTTGTGTTCTGATTATCGTCTTGGAAAACCTCTTTATCTCTACTCAGGCTCTTCAGATCTGGAAGTCCATCATACTGTGTCTGGGTCAGAGCTACATGTGGTCTGACTGGCTGCCTAGTAGATGGGTGCTAAATGACAAGTCTGTCCAGGCTAACTAGCCTTTCAGTGCTTCATCAATGGTGTCCATCTTCCTGTTTGTACTTCCCTTTTGCCCCTTTAATGAAAAGAAACTGTAATAAGAAAGTATACCATTACTTTGGGACTTCTGTCCACTCTCAAATTTGGTAAAGCTAAACAATAGGTTGGTCTGTTAAACAACAGGAACACCTTGATTCACTAAAAAAAAAAATATAAAAATCCAAACAGGCAGAAAACAATAGAAAAATATAAAAATCCCCTTATATAAACATGAAAACAAAACCCATCTAGTTTATTTATTTTCAGTCACTTTTCTCATGGTTATGGGGAGGTGGTTATGCGGGTTTTGATGTTTGTTTTCTTTGGTGTTTTAAGTGGGTTTTTTTTGGTTGGAGGGGGTGTTTTAATTTTTGTTTGGGGTTTTTTTACAAACCAAAAATGTTTGCTTACACCAGAGGGTAAGGAAGCCAGTCCTGCAAGTGCATAGTGTATTCCTAAATGTATTTGCCTTAGTAGAAAAGTGAGATTTTTTTCAAGATGATGGTGAAAAATGGGGGTGCTGAGGAGACAGAGGACATCTGAGGCATCATGCTTGCTGTTATGGTTACTGAAGGAGAAGGATAGGAAAATGAGGCATCAGGGAACTTGCTGCCACACTGCTCTCAGATTGAGGGAGGAGCCAGGTCTCTGCAAGTTTGAAATTTTCACTTCAAGATACTGTCCTTGTCTCAGAAGCCCAGTTAATACCAGAGAAGCAGTGTGGAATATTGGTCATGAATTTGGCACATTCTTTGAATTTTAGGTAACCGAGTCTATGTTTATCGTGTAAGACACAGGAGCATGCCCTGGCCATTCCTGAGTGCATGGGTTGAACAGGAGTATAATAGAAGCTTCTCTGCTTCCTCAACCGATTCGATGGTGAATAGGACTGTTGAGCACCAACAATATACTTTGGCTGCCACTTAGGCACAACCTGTGCACACTTTAATTTTAGGTATTTGGTATCTGCTGGAGAAGGAAGGTGGCGAGGGAACTCATGGAATTTTAAGTAACCTTGGAGTGTATCAGGGGTCATGAAAACAGATCTTGAGAGCTGCTTCAGTACTGTACCTTAAGTTTAAAACGTGAACCATTTAGTTCAGGAGTTGAAAAATAAATACTCAGTACAGGTCAAAAGTTACTGGTTCAAACTACCCCAGTTGCCATAAAAAAAAAAAAAAAAAAAAGGTGATGTGGTGGAGATGATCTGTCTGGACTGCATTAAGACACAGTGCACTTAGAATGTTTCTAACTTTGAGTCATACGTATAGTGAGGCAATCGGAAAGGGACTTGTAAGGTCATATCTAGACTGAAGTATGGCTTCAGTCCTACGTACCAATCTAAATCAGAATGTTCAGGAGGCTTTGAAAGTTGAAATACATATTTTGGGGATAAAAATAAGTTTGGATACACTATTTCTGTCTCAAGGTCCTGCTCTTACAAACTCTTCCTTATTTGCAGCATCTCTGCTTTGAAGTGGATCTCTCATTTTCTGTTTTTCCTTCCAGTAGGTGTTGGGGTATAAGCTTAATCTGTTTCAGTTGTCTCCTATGTTTTAATTGTCTACTCAAGGAGACAATTAAAGTAAAATTAAAGTAAAACATTGTACAGTGAAATTGTGCTGGAGCAGAAATACAAGGTGTGTGGTGATGGCAAATAAGCCTCTGAAAGTCTTAATTACTTCAAAGTGAAATTGCTTCAGCAGAGTGAAACACCTTGGGACAGCATGGGAAGGAGCAGAGCCAGTGAGGATCAGACCCTGTGATGGTGATCCTTCTCTCCCTTTTCCTCTGCCCGTGGCAAGTAAGCTGTAGCTGGGGTTTTTTTTCTTATTTCTCATTTCTGCTGGTATTTTTACCTGCAATTACCTTTTAAAAAGATGTTGCTGACAGCTTCATTATTTCAGTCCCCTAAACAATGAAGAATATCACAGAAAAGAAAGTCTTCTGGTACATACTGTCTGTTAATAACTTTTACCAGGTCTGAAAACTAAGCAGTGTAAATAGCTGTCATTTATACCACCAACATATTGTCTTTCCTGGTGGAAATGTGGGATACGAATGCATAATCACCTTTGAATGCTGGCTATAGCATATACACACATATAACTTGCGTATTTAAGTAGGATATTAAGCAATCCTTGCAAGAAAAAAGCAAAATGAAATAAAAATGTCTCTTCTTTAAGTAACTCAGAGAATATTTAATAACATATTCAAAAAATAAAGGCAAAAACCTCTTATGTTTGCAACATTAACATTTGCTTTTACTGAATCAGTGACAAGTTGTACTGCCCTTCCATCACACCTTTAGGATAACAGTAAATCTTGCTTGGCTAGTGAGCCAATATACACTAAAAATAGCCTGAGTCTGAGTGGGAAATGCATACAGCTCTGTTCTTGCAGCCTGCATGTGAGATTTCTGTCAATCTGTATTAGATTTCAAATATTTGGCTGATTTCTTAGATGAAAATGTGAATGCTCTTGCTTATATTTGGGGTGTCTTCTTGTGAGGGCAGAAGTGGCCCAAGATTCAGTGAAGTAGACTTGGCACAAAGCACGTGACCTGCACAATAATCCAGAGAATCCATTTTGTGCTGAGATGATGCCATGAAGACAATTCACAAAGCAGACACAGTGCACAGGTATTTCTAGATCCTGCTTGAAATGTAATTGCAAATTCTTCCTGCAATGCTATGAATCTCTTGAAAGAGTCATCCTGCGCTATTGATCTGTGTTTCTATCCCTTCAGTCAGATAGAGGGAACTTACATTGGAGACTGCTACTAAGGGATTTAACAAAAGAGCTGCTTCAAGATTTCCACTGTGGGTCTTGATAGCATAGAAAAGGAGATTTAACCTAGTAATGTCAGCTCTTATACATCACTGGGTTGGTGTTATCCTTCACTGAAAAGGCAGATACTAAGCTAGATTTCAGAGAAAAAGACAGTGTGACTAGCAATTTTATCATGTTTAGCAGGTTACAGTAGTCTTACACACACTGTAGAAAGGTATTTTTAGTAATGCAGTTCTTAAGAACTTTTAAGTTAACTTTTAAACATGCTATGTCAAGAGAAACTTTTGGTCTTTTTGTACCAAAGATTCTGAGGTAACATAGTTTGGTAACTTCTATACAACAGCTGTTTATCTATACCAGGTTCCTTTACTAAATTGCAGCAGTATTTGTTTATCAGCTTTGTTAAAAGAAAAGGTGGATTAACCAGGGTATGGTACTGCACAAACACGGTGAGATTATTCTTGTTATCTTTGAGCCAAACATCAGCAAGCTGAGGGATTTGCGTAGTAGTGTGCTGTGCTGTCTAAGTCCACTGGGTATCTTTTTCCAGTTCTGACATCTATGGCTTGGAGCTGCATTGCCCTGCAGGAAAGACCTGAGGAAATAACTTAATCTGTTTGGGCTGAAGAGGGTGTTGTGACACTGTACTGAATTATGGAAACACACAGGGTATGTTGTTCTCACTTCAATTTGACATTGACATCAATTTGAATTTGACATCAAAAACAAATACTGAAGTCCCCAAAATATTGGTGAATGAAGTATCATGCAATAGCTCTAAGCATTAAGCTTGTTCAGAGATGGAAAGCGCAAGATGTAGAGGCAAAAGTCCTGGGCTTTTTTGAACATATCAGAGGTAAGTTAAAACACTTTTCTAAGCCATATTGTTTCTGAGTGTAGAAGGCATATTACTAATGTGTACTACTATGTCATACACTACTATACTGATATGTGTTGCTAATTAGAATTACTAATTAGGAACATAGAAAAGTCTATTAATTCTAAGATAGATGCTATCTTGGGTGATGGTGCTTCCTAAATTGCATTAAAATGTTGCAGTGTTTCATAACAGTGCAAGTATCCATTCAATACTTTTCACTGCTTGAAGAGAAGAGTAGAAGTAGGTCAGTAATGTTTCTTCTTACAATACATTAAGGAAGCACCTTCCTCTGACATTGAGATACTGGATATCGGAACTCTGAAAGGACATTACTAATTAACAAACAATCTATTTCAGATTTATTTTAAATAACATAATCTTTTCCTAAGTATGGTACAGTTCAAGTTTTCATGCGTTAAGATGCAGTGGCCTATTGATGAAGACAGGGGTATATAAACTAGATATCCTCAGTGTAAATGTTACAACAACCACACCCCACCCATTTTTCTCACCACACCCAATAGCTTTAGAAATCATAAAATTAATGCCCATTTTCCCATTATGTTGTGTTCAGGATGGGAGGGGGGTGGAGGTGGTTTTTTTGTTTGTTTGGTTGGGGTTTTGTGTTTGGGGTTTTTTTTACATTTTGTTTTTTAACTTACCTCTTATGTCGAAAATCCTGAAATCAAAATGGTCCTCTTAGGTCCTTTTTATGGTTCATTAATGTACAGATGATCCAGACCTGTAAAACATTTAAATACAGGTTTAAATCCATCACTATTCAGGAAAGCACTAAACCAAATACTAAATTATAAGGGCAAACATAAATTCCATTTAACTCAAACCAAACTTACACATTCTCCACAACCAAAACCATGCTTTCAATAACTGTGACTATTTTGCAAAGTTCATTCTTCTTGGAGAAATTGAGACTTTGCTCTGATTGTTTTCTTTGTAAATGTAAGCACATTGAATTCCCTGGGGTTTTACAATATATGAAAACATACACATTTGGATGTGACTGACTTTAGTGGGTATTAAGAATAAAGTAATTTTTGTCTATCATTTCTTATTACCAGAGACATGATAGAGACCCTTTTTCAAGAGCCATTCCCCTTATCACACAGTGGATGTGGTGTTTGTGATCTCCAACCAAACCTGCATATGTCAGTAAGTGGTGGGTAGCAGTCCAGCCAAACTACTTCTACCATACCTTGGAATTCATTGGATTGGGCCATTAGAAAGTGGACAAATTTATCTCGGCATTTTGTCAGACTCTTACCTGTCTTAATTTTGTGAACCTTAGAGCCAAGTAGATAAGATGATTAGCTGATGGAGGGGGGAATATGAACAGAAAGTTTTCCTCTCCCTCCCTGTCTTCTCCTTTTCTGAAATGTAAAAAATATGATGACTGGACCTTTGATCATGGAAATAAAACATTCACTCTGAGCCATACTCAAGCTGAGAGGCTAATGGCTCTTTAGGTTAAAAAGTAAAGCATATAGCACTTGAAAATTCCAGTCCTAGTATGCTAGGGTACAAATTGTCTATTCTACTTTAGCACCCTCCATTAGAGATGGTTTGATTCTGGACTAATCTTCCTAGGTCTCTTCTAGGGAAATGGACCTTACAGAAGCCAGTGGATCTTATCCTGATCCAAGCTCTGAGAACAGCCAAATAACTCCATCTGTTTATCTCTTTTGATAATAAAGAGAGCCTTGGGAGACTACACTGCATTCAGAGGTCCAGCTTGAGGTATCCAGATTTAGGTGAGATCCTACCTTAAGGTAATCAGAGAATTGACTGTTTCCCTTTTGTGTCTCGGAGGAAATGACAGGCTGTGGAATCACAAATGTGTGTGTATTCTATCTGTGTTTTTACTTTCAGAGTTTGTCTTCTGCAGAATGTCCCCAGCAGTTGATACTGGCAGCCTTCCTATGACTTCATTACCTCCAGCCTGTTCTTCCTGCCAACCTGACTGTGAGTTTGGGGCTACTCTACGTTACGATAGTCAAGAAAACTTACCGTAGCGAGCTTAAAAGCACAAATGTAAGAAAACCACTACCTTTGCATTTCCTCATCTCATATTTCTCACCATGCATCTGGGCAGATCTCACTGATATACTAGCAAGCTGAATTGTTTACACTGTGCTTCTTCCACGAGGAAACTGGTAATTTGGGCCTACAGAGGCCTTAGCCTAGCATCTTTCATTGAGGACAAAAGCCACGTCCCTTGATTTTCCTGAAAAGGTGAAATTTCTTTTATTCAGGTGAGGGGAGAGGGAAACCTTGACAGATTTTCAGCTAAGATGAAGCCCCCAAAGTATTAGGAAATCAGGATCTTTATCTTTTATCTATTTATTTTATTTATTTTTTTGGTTTGGTTTTTTTTTTTCCTTAGGACACTTGTATAGTGCAGACTATTAGCTTTATATTGTAACCACTAGGTGGAGAAAGCAAGCCTTCTGTTATTTAATAGCATTTGTAGTATAATGCTATTCTGACCTAAATTCTGTGATATTTTGAAGCAGAAAAGTTCCTTATTTCCTGCAGTACTTCAGAAGATAGAATAGCAATGAAGAGTGGAGAGTGGCTAGCTGAAATTTGAGGGAATTATTTTAAGAAAAAATGTAGAAATCAGTCTTAAATATAAAAGCAAATAGACTACAGCCAGCCTCCTGTAGTCTTCTGAACTGGAATTCTGATCGTCAGTGCTTGTGATGTATCTGTTACTAGGAATAATGAGTTTAAATGCCACTGCATAAAGTTTGTACACAGAAGGCAGGAATCTTTTCTTAGAGTTAGATCATTCGTCATAGCTTCATCAGGATAGAAAGAAAAAGACTGGATGTCTACAGATAATTTGTGCTGGCACTCTCCTGACTGAGGGTGAAATAGGAGTAATTGTTTCAACATATGTCCGAGCACATAAGTGAAGTTTAACAGTTGTAGCTAGGAAGGCTGGAAGACATTCATTTCAGCACAGTTCAGTCAGCAGAAGCTTCTTGAGTGAGGCCCTACCCCAAGTTGGCATGGGTGGAAGTTGACCCTATCATAGAATCATAGAATAGTTTCAGCTCTAGGATCAAGTCCAGCCTTATTCTTAGCCATATCAAAAACCACTAAACCACGTCCCTAAGCAGAACATCTAAACAGCTCTTAAACACTTCCAGGGATGGTGACTCCACTACCTCCCTGGGCAGGCCATTCCAATGCCTGAAAAGCCTTTCTGTAAAGAAATGCTTCCTAATATCCAGCCTGAACCTCCCCTGCTTCAACTTTGGGCCATTTCCTCTTGTTCTATGGCTTTTCACCAGGGAGAACAGACCAACTCCTGCCTCGTTACAACTTCCCTTCAGGTAGTTGTAGAGGGCAATAAGATCTTCCCTCAGCCTTCTTTTCTCAAGGCTAAATAACCCCAGATTCCTCAGCCTCTCCTCACAAAAGACGTGCTCCAAACCCTTTACTATCTTTGTAGCCCACCTCTGTACCCTCTCCAGCACCTCAACATCTTTCTTGTAGAGAGGGGCCCAAAACTGGACACAGTATTTGAGGTGCAGCCTCACCAAAGCTGAGTACAGAGGAATGATCCCCTCCCTGCTCCTGCTGACCACACTATTCCTGATCCAGGCCAGGATGCCATTGGCCTTCTTGGCCACCTGGGCACACTGCTGGCTCGTGTTCAGCTGGCTGTCAATCAACACCCCCAGGTCCTTCACTGCCTGGCAGCTCTCCAGCCAATCCTACCCAAGCCTGTAACACTGCTGGGGGTTGTTGTGGCCCTGATTCTCTATGTCTTTCAATGCAGTGTCTTGGCTATGAATACACACATTAGAAGAGAGATAACAGCACTATATCCTGTTGCAAATGAGATCTGAAGAAATCAGAATGGGTTTGGTGTGTATTTGTCAAAAGAAATCACTGAAGCATCTTTTCCTCTAGATATATATGTGTATATGTGATGAATTTTATCCAAATAAGCTAATAATTCTTCCAACATGCACTGCCACCCCAATCTATTAAAACTGCTTTATCTGTATTATGTAGACTTCCCTTGGTCTAATTATGACAGAATTTCAGTTGTCCATGGGACAGTATGTACAGCTTTTCAGTCAGCAAAAATTTCCACTAAAGAAAGAGTTTCTACCATGGAACTATCTTAAATCCCTGTCTGGACAGTAGTGTGTTTCTGTCCTTGAGGATCAACGGAATTCTTCTCTAATCAAAGACAATGTGAAAACCTGGCCTTCTCCGTCCATCCTAATCATAACCCAGCCATGTTGGGTTATGCTGGGTACATGACTGCCTACAAAACCATCTGATCCAGATGGAGGAAGGTTTTAGATGTTGCTATGCTTACAAACCATTCGTTTTTATGCCTATTTTGTTACAACAAGCTAGTGTTGTGGTTTATGTTGGCTTCTGCAGGTAAGAGCTGTGGCCAGGTAGCTTCTGAAACTGTAGTCATTACTGTAGCACCTTGTGCCTTGAATCATGAAGATATACTTGAGTTTGATCCCTGACTACACTGAACATTGGCTAGAATGAGTTTCTAATGATTAGCCCTGTTCCATGTAGTAAAATGATGCATAGAATTGGTCTGAAAGAGAATGCATGAATGATGCATCTTGACCAGTGAAGTAGCAGTTGGAACTACTTTTCCAAGTCATTTACACTCTTTCCATCTATTTTGATCTTGTGCTCCAGTTGAAATAAGATTATTTTCCTGTCTAAGATGCAGCTTTGCTAAGTCATTTCACAGCATGCAGTGTGTGGTGAATTCCTGCAGGTGAAAGACAAATTTAAGATAATGGAATATACTTAGAAAGAGTAAAGTAAATTAACTGGTGTTGTGATTATAAACACCTTTCAAGCTAAGAAAAGGTCCCTTTTAGATGCTGTCACCTTCACTGATCATTGCAGTTACTTGCTAGTTTCCATCCCAATTAAATCCTTCCAATACAAAGTTACATTTAAATCTTAAAGATCTTAGTCTAAGATGTTTATTCAAACAGATGTCTACAAACAGTTTAGCTTCAGTTCTCACTCATGGTCACTATCAAATGACTGTTTGTTTGAGGATTTCTTGTTACTCTTTTTTTTTTTTTTTAATGGACCTCTGTACAGTTAAAGGGATGAATTTATGTGTATGATCAAGGTTAAAGCTGAGTTCCACTTTTCTTATTTTAAAGTACCTTGCCCGTGTATGATTTTTAGTGGTCTTTCTGGCTTTCACATATTTTCTTACAAAGCAGGAAAAAAAAAATTACAATCCACTGATACTTCAATCAGTTCAAACTCTTTAAATCAAGTAAAGTTAGCTTTTCTTAAATTATGTTTCAACTATAGGAAATACTGTACTGCTAGATGTTAAGCCTCATTGATAGATTACAATTATATTAAATAATTTTCTGGACTTCATGATTCAGAAAATACATGGATCCTGTAAACTTGGTTTTCTGTCAACTGCAGAGTTTGTATATGTACTGCTGGACCAACTGCTAACTAGAACCCCAAGGAAGTTTGATTTGTGGGTTGGTGACTTTCTCTGAGCCTCACTAATAGAGGAAGAACTTACGAAGCAACACACTGAAAGAAAGGGTTGCTGCTTTGTCATCATGGGTTGTCTCAGCTCTAAAGGGAATTACAGAATGCGTGTGATCCTTTCTAGAGAAGAGCCTTGACTTTTCCATATCTCAGAATACCTGTAGTAAGCAAACTGAACACACATGCTACTGTAAATGGGATCTGATGTGGCTCCCATTGAAGGTAAAGTGAATAGTCCTACAAACTTTAAAACAAGACAGATGAGGATTAAAATGTCTGTCAGATTTATGTTGATGCATGTCAGGTTTCCCACAGCAGGTACTATGTTTTACAGGCAAACACATACACTGCAAAGGGATGTGAAGAAATCAGTGGTCTTGAGATAGTGGTTGGATACATAGGAAAAATTATCTAGGAAGATTTAGGCTGTTCAGTCAGAAGAGTGGGAAGATACAACATAGCAGCCTTCAGATCTATATACACACATACATATATAAAGGTGCTGCAGAAAGGAAGGAAGGAATCTGCTTTGCTTTCCATCTCAGCGACAGATGAGACAAGAAGTGTTGGGCTTAGATTTCTGAGAGTGATTTCTTTTCCAACGGGGGAGAACTCTAACTTTTAACTTTAGTTGCTGAGCACTGGGACAGGCTAGAGGGAATATGTTTCTGAGTACAAGTTAAAGTATTTCATGGGAATGACTTCAACTAAGTATTAGGTGTTCTGTTGGTTTACTAGTCTGTGGTCTCTGAAACAGTAGAAATTTGAAATAAATATCTAAAGAATAATGCTTAGGTCTATTAAATGTAATTCAGTTGATAATAGCATGCTAAACTTTGTATCTCTCAGAAGCCTTCTGAAAAACCACAATTCAGGCACATTCCACTCATAACTAATCCAGATTTGGATTCTGGAGGACAAGTTACATATATATATAGATAGATAGATAGATATATTTGTACACGTGTATATGGATGGAGCAGGAGAGATGCAAAGGACCCACATTTTCTGAGTACTTGTTCCAAAAGACACAAAGAATAATTGAGGACTTCTTATGCTACCATGCATCCCAGTGACGTGGTAAGAATCTTAGCTCGTTCTTCAAAAAGGCAAATAATTAGACAATATGATGGCAGTCCTTAAAGTTGCAGATGAAGACTGAAAAGTATAATCAATAACTGGTGTATATTGCTTTCAGAGCTGTGTTCTTAATCACACCTATAATAAAATGGCAAACTAGCTTTTCCACTGAAATGTTTTTGCCAGGCTTATGTGCTGCACTGATAATGGCTATATAAACACCAGCAGTGAGTTTAGCTGAGAAAAACCGGAGTGGTTGAAAATTGCAAATATTGACTATATTATTGACTCTAGTAAATTCAGTCCTATTTATTTAGTAACTAACAAATTAAACCCAGTGGCCAGTACAAGACTATGGGAGATTATTTTAGTGTGTTAGATTAGTGTTTACTTATAATTTATGTCACTGTAATGCCTATGAGTTTTTGTTATGGAATGAAATCTCATATATCCAGGTGCTAAAAGCTGTCTCTGTACCAATTTATTTAGTGTTGCAACTTAGATAACCAATACCAAATGCAAATGAAGGCAAGAATGACAGGTACAGACAGTAAGGTAAAAGTCTGCATTTTTACTCCAACAGGTAAAATGAAATTAGGCTGTGATGCATGTAAAAAGTTAGGAGAAGCAGCTTGGACTAGATTCAGACAAGTAAAAAAAAACAGAGAAGGAATTAAAGGAGATAAGGAACATGAGATAAGCAGAAACATGAGCTAAGAAAATGATCTTTGAATGGATAAGGATAGGGCAAGGTTGTACAGGGCAAGAGAAAATTGGCTAGCATTTTAAGTAGGTGATCAGAATAGGGGTTACCACATCTTAGGTTCTGCAAAGAGAAACTAATTATTGGCCATCCTTTTCAAAATGAGATTCAAATGGATGTACTTTGAATATTAATAGGCACGTGCCCAATTTCAAATGTCTGCATTTTCAGTTCAGTCTTTTGGTACTTATCCATTTAAAAGGAAAAAAGAAAAAGAAAATCTAGGCTGTTGGCTAATAGTGTTAAAGGTTTCTACTTCAGTTGTGTTTGCAATGGAGAGCATTCCAGCTAAATCCGTATCATTCTGTGGGAAATAGCAGCCAATTCACTTGTCTAGATTACAAGTGTAGCTTTGTATTCCCACACGATTGCAGGCTACCCTGAACAATCAGGCAGTGTTTCAGACTGGCTGGCAGTGGGCAGTCAGAATTCAGATTTTGAAGCCTGCTTTCTTTCTTTATCTGGACTGGTTACTTTCTCAAGTCCTTTAGGGGTCTTTTTCCCAACAGGGCAATGTTATACAAGATTGTACAGAAATAAACTGACACTGGCAATGCTGTCATCACCTGAATTCAGCAGAATCTCAGGGGAATAGCCTGGTAATGGAAGTCTGTGCACCAAACACAGTTTCAATTAAAAAAACAGAGGCGTACTTCTCATTTATTCAGAGACATGGCATGGCATCCAAGATTATCAAGACAGCCTTATACAAGCCAGATTGATAAATTACCCTTGCAAGCTTTCCTATTCTGCATGCATCATCAGGGTGAACTAGGGTAGAGGGCTGTATATTTTGTACTACTATAGTAACTGGGGCAGTACCAGTGCAGAGCTGGCAGACTATGTTCCCGACAGGTGGATGTAAATTTCTACCTCTGCTGAATTTGTTTCAGATTTTGCCTCTATCTTCACTGGGACTAAAGCTCACCTTTACAGAGACATTAATTTCTTAGAGGAACTATCTTCTAGTCACAACAAACAGCAGCCACAGTACTTGCCATGCAGCAATTGACAGTAGTTTATTGTTCTGTTCACAAGACCCTTCCTTCTAAGGGCTTTTTTTTTTTTTTTTTTTTTTTATTGGGCCCCATAAAATATTTTACTGCAATATCAAAGTTGATATTAGTGATGGAATTGTTTAATTTAAGGAGGGGGTATAAATTAATTTTAAACTCTATGCCAGAAGATTTTATGTCCCACCTTTCCCTTCCATAATTAGCCAAACTTAGAGGGTCATAAGAAGAGGATATTTCTTATTCCTTCCATTGACTGATCAAAAGACTGCCATTCCAGACTGGGTGACAGTGATTAAATCAGTACAGATCATGCAGATTTGGTTTAGCCCTGGCTGAAAAGGGGATCTGGATCTCAGCTTTACAAAAAAAAAAAATTTTGGAGTTTATTTTATCGGAGGTCATGTTTGTGGTATGCAGCTCATACCTGCACACCAAAGAGTGACTTAGTGTCTGTGAAGTTCAAGACAAGCTGAAAACACACCACAAATACCAACTTCACTTCTCCCTTTGTCTACCTTTTCATTTCAGAAAGGAATTAGAGCAAACAGTAAGTTCACGAGTCACACACCAGTGGCTCATACTGCTTTATGCATGTGCCTTGTAACACCTGGATATGTCAGTAGTAAGCTTTTCAGGAGTAGCTCTAATGTACTAATGTACAGCAATTGGACAATCTGTCTTAAAAAAAAAAAAAAAAAGTAATTAAAAAATGAGGCATTGCTTCCTTAAACAATGTATTTTATTAAACCAGGTCTTGACCTTTGCTGGTGTTTGCTCTGTAGTGTCAAAGCACTTACTAGAGCACCAAACGCCTACCACCTGTGAGAATTTACCAAGATAATCAAAACAGAAATGAAAACCAGGACCACAATTTTTACAAACACAATAATTAGATCAAGACTCATGCTTTCTGGTAAACATAACTTTTACTGTGGAAGGTCCCCTGCAGAGACCTTGCACAGACAGATAAAAGGTACAGAAGAGAATGAGTGTAGGGCTGTTCGGCTTTGAGCATATTTGTGTAAAAGCACTGTACCAAAACCTTCTTAGTCAATGTACAAAAGACTTTTGATATAAGTTAAGGAGTATAGGGCTAGGAGGGACTTCAGAGAGTGTGTATGAGAAATTCTTCTGCCCTGATTCAGACAAGTGTGCTTAGCAGCCCTTCTTGGAGCGATCTAAAAAAAAAATAAATTGTAATGGAAGAGTTTTCTTAATCATTTCCTTTCTGTTAATAGTATGTCTCAATTCTTGATTACACTGAGAGGATTAGAATTTTTCTTTGTCTACCCACAGTAGCATTTGACTTTTCTTTATTTTATATACTGGAAGGCTGTTGTAATGTGTATTTTCAACTATATATCCTCTAATTCTCTTCCTTCCAGAAAAGACTTCTTCACCAAATCAATCCACTTTCTTCATTGATTAGTGTGATGTCCTGATTCTCCCCTACTCCTGAGCCACTTGATACAAGGCATGACTCTCCTTCCCTGGGCCACACAACAATCCATTGGAAAGTCAAATAGAGATTGTGAAAGACAGTGTACCAGAGCATTAAGGCAACTAATCCCCTTCTTATTGCCTGGGAACAATAAAGATTATCAGTTGTCCCTCTGACAGCCTCGTACACCTGTACTTGGGTTGTGGCCCAAGGGGGAAACATACTAGAGCCTTAAAATCTATCAAGTTCTGGACACGCACAAACCAGAATATTAGATCACGTGAATTAGGACAAAATGGAAAAGCATCTGACAAAAGCCAGTTATCTCAGACCCTATAAAGACCAATCTTAAGTGACACCCTTTGAGCTCTCCTGGACTGCAGTGGGCTGTGACCACCATCTCCCCTGAGCTGGGATGCTTCTCAGGACCAATCTGCCTGCGAAGTCATTACAAGACTTGGGCGAGACCACCTCCTCAAGTCTCAACTTCAGCCTGTTGAGAAATACAGATGCATTGTGTTTGCTCTAAACTCAAAGGGGGAAATTTTAACTATAGGCTAGCCACTTCTACCCATCTCTCTGCCTATCTAGGTGTTTGTTTTTATGCATTTACTGTTCTGACTGTGGGCATCTACATATTTCACTGGATCCAAGTATTTGTCTGTGTGTCTGTATGTTTTCATGTTTACACATATGTAAATACTTTGATTTAAGGTATCTTGCAGTAAGTTAGCATGAATCTAGTCATTCTCGAATCTGTAATTAAGTTGCTGATTTATTACAACATACTTTACTAAATCACTTATTAAATTTTAAGTCTTTTAATCATTAATTGCTGATAAAATAAACCTTTGGTTTTCCTAATTCTATTAATAAATCTCAAATTGCTGCTAAATCAAACCATGTCAAACATATCCATCTGTGACCAGTTAGTTCTGTAGCATTCATACCATTCTTGTTGATATTTTCTGCTCTTCTCCAATTTGTTATGCCCAAAATGGAGTACATCAGACAAATTTCACCATCATTACATACAGTGAACCAGAAGAAGTGATGCCATATTCTGGCTTCAAAAGGAATTTATTACCTACTATACTTCCCCAGATTTTCTTTTGCTGTAGAATAACATGTATTTTATCCCACATCTTATATTTCATCTGTCCTTCCAGCATGTAGTACTTTACATTTGTTTTTTATTTACTTGTGTTATTTTAACTGTATTCATTTTTCAGTACTATGATGAATCCTACCCTTTGCAGTCCCAGTTATTATTGCTCCTAAATATGTAAGTATATTGTCTCATACCTCATCCAGAACATCAAGAAAGCATTGAGTGGAATCAGAGCTAGAATAGATCCCTTTATTAAACAATTTGAAAGCAAAAGCAATCACTTTATCACCCACTGCAAGATAATTTAATCTGTACTTTATTTCACAGATTGCTCATGAAAATGCTATGACAAAATCAAGATGAATCACAACTATTGTTTTTAACCATCACTCCCCACCCCAACCCCAAGGCACTTACTGTAGTGTAGGAGAAAATTTGGACGATAGGACATATTTTAACTGAACAAGTCTAGGTCCTTTAAATAGTTATACCTTTTTAAGGGTATTTTATCTATGATAAAAATCTCAAGAACAAGTCATTGCTACTTTTTCATGATGACTTCTTGTGATTCAGAAGACTGTCTTCAAGAAGTTTTTTTTTAATTACATTTCTTTCATAAGCATATTTCACTGGACTTCTAACTTCAGGAACTTGTAATTAGTCATTGAGATAAACCATGATGTTTCCACCCAAGTTCATGACATTTTGTATTCTGTGACACAGATTTAGCAGTGTTATGATGCAAATGCCTTATTTTAAGGGCTTGAGAGTGATAGATTAGAGAGGTTCAGGCTGAGAATAGTCAACTGTGTTAGTCTGTAAATATTTTAATAGTAGGTACTTGGCTGCACTATTGGGTCTGTTGCAGATTCAAATTCCAGGAACACTTCAGAGTGCTTTTCTAGAATGAATTTCTATTTAGTCATGTTTTCTTAAGAAGTTGGTACTGCAAAACAAATTAAGACCAGAGGAGGTGTTAGAATACAAAAGATTCATAGTGTTATCTATGAAGTAGCATAATCCACAAGCTGCTGTTTATGGTGTAACTTCATAGTGTAGGAAAAGTGACATGTTGCTGTGGGTAATGGAGCAAACCATTGATGATGAAACAGTTCCAGGCATTCCCAGTACCCTCTGCCCCTACCACTTACCAGACGTGACTAGCCTACCTTTTTGCCACACCTATTTCTACCACTCATTTTAGTATTTCATCAGTGCTTAAGAATATGCTACCACTGCAGCACAAGACAGAAAGTTTCTTAGAATGCATCATTGTTGCCACTTCTGCCTTCATCTGGGAATCAAAGGGAGAAAGCTGAGTTTATTGTAATCTTATTTTTACTACCCATGTGTTCCTTCTATAGTTCTGTTCCTCGGAAATGGAAGTCTATGAATGCAGAGGAGAATGACATTAACCTTCACTGAGAGGTCAGGCAGGATGTTGTAAATTGGTTGCATTTTGATTTTTTTCTTGCTATCCATGCATGCAGACTGCTTTTGCATTTCTTTTGCTTTTGTTATCTCTATTAACACAGTTTATTTTTGTTTCAAATAGTAAAGTCACAAGCCAGTAATGGAATTTTCAAACTCTTTACACAATCTTTGATAATAATTAGGAGGAAGCAAAGGTGACTTCTCTCATTTTCAGTTATACTGTACAAACCCATTGTGTATGTCAAACAAATATAACAGCATCTGTTGTCACAATACAATGGTGGGTATATTTCCTTTTTCCAAGAAAGCCAACATGAATATTTTGATTGTGGGTTTCTTTTTCCCTCTCAGGTTATTTTTCTCACCATTTTTATTTTTTTTTTTTAATAAGGGGGGGTGGGGGTGGGAAAGGAAGGGAAAAAGAACTATTCATAGTCTCTTTCTAGCACAATTCTCCTAGTGCTAAGCACTCTCCTAGGATGGGAAATAAAATCAACTTTACCAAGCTTTTCAATTAAAGACTATTTTATTTACACGGCGAAGAAATATGTACAGAGTAGAGTAACAGAGTAGACTAGACAGTATGCACTTCACTCCCACTGTCACCGTCTATCATCACTCCCAGACTATATAAATAGCTTCTAAACTTTTTTTTTTTTTTTTAAACAGGTTAGTTTGAGAACATCAAGGTGCACGTACACTGTCCAACAAAAGGGGACCAGATGATGCTCAAGCACTGGATCCTGGATTGTCATTGTCAGTGCCTTCCCTGCACCAGTTTTTTTCTGGGCTGCACAGCTTGGTTATTTAAGGCACTGCATGGGTACAACTCTGTGAGAGAGCACACTCAAGGGACTGCCCCAAGAAAGCTCAGTGGGTAAGGCTGCCACACATCTGGTTGTGTTTTCCCATATGATCTGTCAACATGATCCTAGCAGACTTTACTCCTTTAAGCACCCTCATAATGTGTTTATCCAACACACAACTTCAGATTTGTGCAACAATCTTTGATAACTTACAACACAGTTGGTAATTGCATTGGTCAGTCTGAAGTCTCTGAAATAAAACCACTAACTAGTAACTACTGCTTAAGGCCATGAAGGCACTAGAGGGGACTTGGGAAGAATCTGTATGTAGTTTGTATGTAAGCAGTTTGCTACAGAGGCACTACCTATAAGCAGGATGGCTGTGCTCCACTTATAAGGTGTAAAGAATGTTCCCTGTCTCTTTTTATTTTATTTCTAATTATAATTTTTTTGTTGTTTTTTACTGTTAAATTTATTTCACAACATTGGCACAGTCATAGATGCCTTAATTATGATTTCATCATGCACTAACAAATCTGGGTTCAGAATCAACCTTTTATCTACTGACATGCTACTGAAAGTATACTCCTTTCTGGTAAAGGGAAACAGTCTTGTACTCTCTTTCTTATAGACACAGAGCTGAGATGCAGGAAGTGTAGATACAGCCCTTGGATCTACTGCATATTTTCTGTGTGATTCTGAACTTATGTGCAAACAACACTCAGTATCTGTGGGTGCTTTAACTAGTTTGATGTTTAATCATACCATGCATGGAAGCAGAGATACTTGAGCTTTCCCCTTACCAAGCCAGCAATGGACTGCTTGGACTTATTAGGTTAGTCCCAATACCAGTACCAGTTTAGTCCCAACACCAGTTTAGTCCCAACACCAGAAAGACACATCTGTACTGACTTCCCAGACAGCTTGGTCTGTGAGCAGTTTAGCCACGATGTGTCTGCGAGCAGCTTAGCCACACTGTGCCTGCAGAACACAAGCTAAGAGTTGTAAAGACTCAGGCTCATTTTGTGGAGTCATCAGAAGAGTTTCAGTACCGCATTCCTACTTCCCACAAGGACTGAGACCTCACAGAGGCAGTTCAAAGCCAGACAGGCTTATTAAGTGCCACCTGAACATCTTTATACAATGCAGGAGGTTCCAAGAAGGTTTATTAGCTCAGGTTCAATGCCAGTCTGATAAATTCACTTGTCTTGTCAACATGTCTGCTCATATTGTGGCTAGAGCAAGCACCTTATTCAGCAAGAACTTTTTAAATGCAGCAGAAGTTTCTGGTGAAAAAGGTATCACAATTTAGCCTGTGGTGTCTCTGTGATCCAGATCCCAGATTTCTCTTTTCTTATGCTGTGTTTGCACTGCAATGGGACACAATAGGCTTTTGAATGGGTTTTATCCTGCCAAATTATTTGCATGATTTCTCAATCCCTACAAGTGGTATGGGAGAATAGAGCAAGTTATCAAGAAGCTGCATTTCCTCTTGCTTGTTTGGTGTGAGCTCAGGGAATTTACATGACATTAGCTAATCTGTGACAACTGCTTTAGAGGATACTTCTATCCTCTAAGATAGCTTACTGCTGTTGTGTTAAAGGATAAGCCACCACAGATTGTCTTTTTTACTGTAGATAATACTGAGGGGCACTTATCATGCAGTAGCTCATAAGCTGTAAACTCATATCCAGATTTATTTGTAGAAGATATTTGATTTACTTCCACATGGGTTGATAGGAAGAATTCTAGCTCCATGATGAAACACGTATGTCCTGAAAGCACTACAAACACACCAGTACACTGTTTCTAATCCCCGAGTTAACTGATTAGCTCTATGGAAATGTTTCTAACAATGTAGGCATGTCCTAAGATGGCCATCTTCTGTGTTTCTCCATGGTGCTTGATTGGGTTCTGCAGCCAAAATAGTCACAACCTGAAGACCACATCTAAATTTAATATTTGTTTCTTTGTTTCTTTTATTTAAGTTCCTAAACATAGTTTGAAGGTTTGGAATGGAATCTGTGCTCTTAGCTGAGGATGGTCTTTTTGAAAATCCGCTCCTAGAAAACTAATTGTATGCCTTGAAATGTTGAATGCCTAGTAAAGCAGAGTCTTCTAAGCAAGACAGCATCTATTTGTTTTCCCAAGAAAGAGAGATTTGTCTATCTCTTTGACTTGTTGGGATTTAATCTAGGAAGAAATATTTGGTTGAATTCAGTACTCAGAAACCTAAAGTGGTTAATCTTGTTATCATTCACTCATTCAATAAAGGCATACAAATCAGAACTATATAAAATGTTATAGGAATTAATATTTTTCTGGTTTCCTCAGGCTAAACAACTTTGAATTCTTTTGTTGGTGTTTAATAAACCACAAATGATGGGTCCAAATATCAAATGACAAATGCTGGGTAGGAAAAATAAAGAGAGGGTGGCAGCAGGGGTTGAGGCCAAAAGAGAGAAGGTGAAAAGAAAGGAAATACAGTGAAGAGATCTCTGAGATATTCTATAAGTGAAATTGTGGAGGGAATGGAGCATTGTAGGGTGTTGAGCCAGTGCCTCCTGTCATCTATGGAAGTCTTTCCATTGACTTAGATACTGAACAAGACCCTACCAGGATGAGTTTGTGACTCTGTACAAATGTTTGAAGCCAAAACAGAAATAATTACAGTACTGAATGAATTGCATTGGCTCACTTCTTTAGTGTCTAATGTTCTTTGGCAATGCTTCATCCTGGTTATTCCATCTGGAGATAATTGTGTGATATCATCCATAAAATTAAAACATAAATCAATCCAACTAGTGATCAGTCCCATGAGCTGCTGTTTAACAACCCACGTGGAAATCTAGCGCTCCCTGCCTTTTTAGTAGGATGTGCAAAAAACCAGTAAAGTGACAGGGCAAAATAAAATAAAGAGCTGGTAGTCAAAACCTACAAAGTATTGATAAGCTATAAAAGTGCTGTCAACAAAATACATGGCAAATAATAGAGGAACTCTTTATTTTTCCTTATACCTTAAATAAACTTTTAACAACAGTTAATATTTGTAATTAAAAAACTTCCCATATTTGTTGGAAAAATGTCTTCACTGCTGCACTGCAGCCATGCAAAGTTGAACTGGTGACTTAAAGTAAGTAATCAATTATTAGCAGACGAGAAGACATTCCTAATGGAAGAATAATTTTCTTCTATAGGGCTGGTAAAGTAATACCTTTATACAAATAAAGTCCTTGTGCCCCCTTTCTGCCAGGAAGGCCATTATATCACTCTTGTTATTTATATGGTATCTTTGAACCATAAAGAACTATTTCAACTTTTATCTTGCTACTTCAACTTTTATCTTTTTTCTTAGGTCTAAGGGGCTTCCCTGACCCTAAACCGTGACACTTGCATTGTCTTGAAAAAAAGATTATTAGCAATAAAGATTAACACCTATTCATTTTGGCTGTTAGCAATTGACTTTTGTTAGGAGAGATTCAAGGGATTAACCTAGGTCATATTGCAAAAGGCCATTTAATTAATGCTCTATTTCTCTTGTCTCATTTTGAAAGTTTTAGGAAATGTTATAAATGGAATCACTCCAACAGTTTTCCCATCTGTAAAATCACTGTAGTGTTTTAAACACAGTATGACTTGATGCAAATTTTAGCATCTTTTCTTTGTATTATGCACATAAATACTTATGCACAACTAGTTCCCTTTGGGGGAATATTTTTCTTGCTTTTCCTATGGTAACAGCTCTTAATCTCAACTCTGAAACTTTGCAAAAAGCAAACAGAAGAACATTATGAATTAACTAGTTATCCTCAAATATTCAACTGAATCTTCATGGCTAGTTGTACAGGCAGTGCTCAGTTAGATATGTTTACTGCAAGCCAGAAGCTAATTTCTATTCATTCTGAATAGAAATCTATTTTGAGAGAAAAAAATTTACTCAAAGATTCTTTGACAGTAGATAAGGGTTAGTAAGTCATTACTAACATTGAATAAGAAATGTACAGTTTTACATCTTATCTGTAATAGCAATGTATTCTAAATAAAATACAAAATATACAAAATAAATATTAAAGTACTGTATACTATTCTGAGTTCCATTTTTAATGCTCTATGCCTTGTTTTATCTAGATATTAGTCTGAGTCAAACTCACACTAATGCTTTGTCAGTAGGTACCAGTATACAGAGCTTCTAGGAAAGCCTAGAATGGAACAGGTTATAGTGTTTCCTCAGAAAATATATCTGCTGTATCTGGAATATGCTGCTCCTTGCTTCTTCCTTAAAAAGAAATTGAATTAGCAGCCATGTTTAATACCTTCAATATTACACATATTTGATATACCTATCTATTTTCTTTAATACGGGCTTTGTATCTCTTATATACATGTGTTCTCTACATATTTATATATTACCTTTGTACTTTATGTATATATATACACATTATTTGATTAATAATTTGAAAGGATAATTATCGAAAGAGAAATTCGAGATGATAAGATCATTTAATCTCTAAAAGAAAATCAAGAATAGAACTTGATTCTTAAATGATCCTGAAAGTTCTACAAGACATCTTGTTTAATATGGTAGATGAGAAAATGGAAGAAATGTGTCTTACTGATTCTAGTGAAAGGTTTAAATGTTTCTTTACCAATCTTTTCTGACTACCTTATGACTGGAATTGAAAGATTGATCTTTTCTTTGAAGGAAATTGGGAGGAGACTGAGCCTGTCAATCCCAAAATAGATTTCCATAAAATCAGATAAAGAGGCCAAGGGAATTGGTAGCCTAAGAAACAGTGCCACCAGCTCAAATACGTTTGAAATTCACTTGATGCTGGATCTGATTAGAAGTCAGTATCTAATTGATAATATTTCAACCATGTCTATCAGTCTGGCAACATATTGTTTGCACTGGGAGTTTATCAATACAGAGTTGAGAATCTGTACAGCATTCAGCTCAGTAGGTAACTGCAGAGGAAAAACTTGTGTTCTCTTAATACTTAAACAGTGACTGAAGATTACAAGACTTCACAGTTTCTTTGAAATTAGAACTGGCAAAATCCACTAATACAGCAAGAAATAAGCGTTTTTGACATAAAATGACATCTCATTTTAGAGTTATTACACCACACTGAGGAAAGAAAACAAAATAGGAGGGAAAATACCTCATCATTTTGACATGTGTTCATTTTTCATTTCAAACTTGGCTCAGGTAGATACTGAAATATGGAGGCAAATCCAATTGCTACATTTGATAAAACAGTTAAAATCTCTAGAGGCCATGATGCCGTCTGTGTAACTAATTAGCTGTACTGCAGATATATTGAGCTATACCTTTGAAACTTGAGAGAAGGTAGCTGATGTATACGACTTCACTTTGTTATATGTCTGGGCTGATGAGTTATTTAGAAATTTAGCAAAATGAAAAAGGAAATGTAGCTTTGTGCCATCCACTTCATCCTCCTGTGAATGCCACGTTGTCCCTATAAAACACTACTTCTTGGATTTTTGACCAGTTTCAATGCTCTGGCTAGTAAACCTACCATAATTTCCTATGCTGAACTTCTCCACAGTTGTTCTCCTTGAAAACATTCTCACATTCAGCCGGAACATCACTTTGTTTAGCTTCATTCCTAGTCATTCATTAGCTATAACCCCCTTTTTCTACTTAACTAGTTCTTTTCCGATTCTTCTAGTTGTCAAATATTTATGGACTATCATTCATCATTTAGTCCATCATCTTAGCCTACCCTGGTAGGCAGGTTGGTAGTAAGGTAGGATATGACTCAGCATGTGTTTAATGCTTCTGCCAGATTCATTCAGCCCTGTATTTTGGCAATAGTTTTGCTGTAGATACAAAGGGCTTGATCATGACCAATTGAATTGATTTGATTGAGTTGAAATGATGGGCATTGAGGGAGACTCATATGAAGAAACTATTACCACTTTATTTTGTGTTTTCTACAACTCATATCCTTATTTATGACCTTTGTTGATGTTATTGCTCACTTGAATTAGAGTGAAGTGTTAAAAAGATTCAGCTTTATGCTCTCCTCCTGTAACATGCCACTATACTCTGCTAGTTGGCCACAAGTTCATGCTTTATCTACCTTTGACTTGTGCTAGAGTAGCTGAAAACACCCCATTAAAAGTG
Source organism: Todiramphus chloris collaris (assembly GCA_025345505.1). Lineage (NCBI taxonomy): Eukaryota > Metazoa > Chordata > Aves > Coraciiformes > Alcedinidae > Todiramphus > Todiramphus chloris. Next base: position 12,038,638 of record JANVCC010000019.1, read on the forward strand.
TGAGACATTCCATCTGAGCATCTCAGAAGGGATTAAGCTTAACAGTCTCATACTGACATAAATGAATAGATGGAGTGGTAGTGGGAAGAGAAAAGAGAAATTGAAGCCAGTGTGGAAACAAGACTTGTCTAATGCACATAGGATTTTTAATTATATTTAGTTAAATATATATTTTGCCAAGTATATGTATGCCTTTTACTGAAGCCATGCGTGTAATTTTTATGGAAGCAGAGAATTTAATTATTAAATTCCTAGTGAATTTAACTGTGCTATGTAATTGGATGAACTCAATCCATTCCTCTCATGGATAAATCTTGTCATAGGGTGAGTAGAGCCTATTTCTCCTCAGTGTTGTGCCTGCCAGATTCTTGAAACTGAGCCTCTTTTGGGGGAATGCAGACAGCAGAAGTGCTGACACCACAGCTTCCTCCTTGCATTCTGTACGTTCAGATGGTAATAACATTCTGTGTTTTTAATAGACCCAATTCTTACTATGCAGTGTAACGAAGTAAGCTGGGCAATTTGTTTACTGAATTTCAGTGTGTACATTTATAAAAGTTTGAATAATCAGTGGGATCCTAGCCTAAAAAAAACCCGTCTGTTTTTCTCAGTGATTCGACACTGCCTGTCCTTTCGTTGTTTTACAAATATAATTTAATTGAAACAGGCCACACCAGGGTGTGCATTAATGTGCTGCTGTTGTACTGCTTGGGTGGTAGAAAGTAATTGGTCTCTGGTCCAGTGTTTCACAATGCTCCAAAGGCATGTGTCTATGGTCTGTTAAAATGCACCCTGTTGTGACACTGCTTAATTAAAATCTTAGGATATCAAAAGCAGAGAAGTCTAATGAAGAAGTTTCTTTCAAGCTAGTAAACACAGTTGTATGACATATTAACCAGTATAATGTATGCTGGCTGGTTCTGGCCTGCAGAATACTTGAATACTTGAAACCAATGAATAGAATAGAAAAGGAGTGCATTCTGGGGGATGTATCCACCATTACTGAAGTGTGCATTGCAGTAACCAGGGTTGTGCAGTCAGGTGCAAAGTATTTTATGCATTTTCTATGGATCTGTTTCTTGGCTGGTGATTTTGAGCTTTATGCTACCAAATTATAATAAGCTGCATTATGAGTTTTTTTATAACAGTTTGCATTAGATGGATTTTAAATCAAAAACCTAATTCAAATTTAGCATGTAAAGATATCCCTTTCCCCTTATTTTCATCAGGTAAAGTGAGATAAGATACTATATAAATCAATTATTTTCCCAAATTTTCACCAGGAATGTTAGTTTGAGCACACCATTCCTGCCACTGTGTGTTTTATACACTTTCAGTAGTCTGACTGTCAGCTAATGATTACAGCCATGCCATCTACAAAATGAAAATAAAATGGGGGACCTTTTCACTATATGCACTTTCAAAAGGAGACATGAGGTTTGTGGGATTTTTGTTTTGTTTTTGAAGAGACAAATACAACCTGATGAAAGTGTTGCTGTAAATATAAGAAGCATGGTTTTATGAGCTGGCCTGCCAGCTGTGGATATATTTCCACTAGGCAACAAAGGTATGGAAGAAACTATTAATCTGCTTCCCACAGCATGACAGAACATACACAGAAGGTTTTTAGAACCACCAGTCTGCCTATTCTAAAGTGACCCTCAAGGACGCCCACCTGTTTGTGGCATTGATCCAGTCTGCAGAGTCCATGAACATTACAGCTTGCTAGGTGTGTGTGGCAATGCTGTATGTGCAGTCCTCCAGCTGCTTGTGCAGGCACAATCATGCTAAGCAACCCAGAACATATATGCTGCATTCAACCATGTAAATAAAAGAATTAATCTTGTTAATACCTCTGTCTCCTCAGGAAATCTTTATCTGTCTGTCCATCCTCTCCTTTGTACACTCAATTACAAGGTCTAGGTGTCCGAAGTCCAAGGCTGCGTTAAACCCTGCAGGGACAACCTTCAGCAGTGGAAGCCAAAGCACAACAGACAGAACTCTGGTGCCACAGACATAGGCTTTAAACTGCCTTGAATATTAATCTCATATAAATTTCCTGCTGAGGTATGTATAATTCTTTATTGCCTTCCCTCAGTCAGCCAATGAGCTTCAGTGTCTTCACAGAGTTGTTGCAGGAAAACCAGCTTTGAACTTTTGGCAGTTATGATAGGCCTGCACAGATGCTCCACTGTAGGGTAAGCCAGCCTATACTGAGCTGTATGCTGATATGGTTAAATTGTCTCTGGTATTGAATAAGTCAGTTTAAATCCAGGAGAAATCTCTTTAGCTTACAGCGTTCTTCAGCACAGATCTAGTTTAAGTAGCTCTTCAGGAAAAAAAAAAAATCTTTTTCAGATGGTTGTGTATAATATTTGTAAACAGATAACCATGTCATTTCTGGAATGCTGTTATGTTTTTTAACAAGGAACTAATCTGTTTGCCCTTAAAGAACCTAAAATTGCTAAAACCTGAACAAGAATACCTGAGCAGATTCAGAGGATAATGAAATGGAGGCTTCCTTTCAATCAGAGAAAGGGGCCTCACAGAATTTTTTGTCTACCTTATTACTTGGGAGCCTTATCTCTACCCTTTGCTGATATCTACTCTCTTTCCTATGTAATTCAGTAACATGTAATGTGGCTTTAATCTCCTGTTCCCTCCTGTCTGTGTGCTGTGAGACAAGAGAGACAGATGAGCTCGGAAGTCAGGGGGCAGTGGAGCTGCAGCACACAGCTGCGTACCTGTCAAGTCTCCTCAGCCATCCATTTGATCATGCTGCTTTTAAGGCCTGTAGAGATCAAAAACCCACTGTACGCACCACGGGTCCCCAAGGAGACAGCAACTGAACCTCGTCAGAGAGCTGTGCAATGGAAGAGACGAGATCTTCCAAGAAAACAATTTTAGGCCTTCTGCTGGTGCAAGAAGGTCTTGTCTAATTTGAAGGGGTTTGCTGGTACAGTTACGCTGGTGTAACTGCAACAGCAAATCCTGCTACAGGCATTATGGATGATACTAAAAGAAATCTTAAAACAGTTCTTAAATGGAGTGATCTGTCCTTTTGTGTTTCTATAATTGTATTTATTCGAAAGAATTTATAGGTGTTCTGGAACACAAATTTAGATGTGGCATAAACCTAAATAAGTAGAGAAATGGATGTGCTGTGAATGTACTGTCTGTAAATGCAGAATTTTCCAGCAGAATGCTTCTTCCTTCTGCCTTTTGTAGGCTGAGGCATCATGGAGACATTGGGCAGATATAAAGACTCGGGAAGAAAAGGGAAATTTCACAGAGCTTTGTACCCTGACCAGCTGAAGTGTAAGGATTGCCCTTTCCAGTCCTGGTCTTACCCTGCAGCTAGATTGTTACCTAAATATAAGTTTTTTCCATCCTGTTTTTCTCCACAGCAACAAAGTAAAGGCACGCTTTATGCATTAGGAAAAGGTGTATTCCCTCTCTGTCCACAGGAACTCTGGAGGATGCTATGTAAAGTGTGTGCCAGATCTCCTTCTAGTGCCGTTTGAAATCTGCTGACATGGAGATGTACCACATTACAGATCGGCCTGAGCCTTGTATTCCTTTTTTCTCAGAGGATTTTTTCTTTAAAGTCACATTTTATGCCTGCTTTGGAGACATGGCATCCTTCTTTCCTGCTTTTAGTGTTGTGAGGTCGTTTCTTTTAAATTGTACTGTATTGGATTTGATTTCCTAAACTTTGGGGTTTTTCTCTTTATGTTGTCCTGACCTTCAGTGAGCCCTTATCTTCATTTTAAACCACATCCCAGAGAGAGATCTCTGAGACAAAATCTAACTTTTATAAAGTAAGGACTCGTGCATTCTTGTATGTGTACATACATACAGACTGACACATAAAGCTAACACAACTCTCTCTTCATTCTCATTCATTCATAGCATTTCTTTCAAAACTTTCTCACAAAGCTGCAGCCCACACATATGGTCTTCTGAAGTTTCATGTTAGTCTTCGCAAGCTAATGTGAAGTAAGATCCTTGAACTAGAGAATGCTTACAAAAACACAGAGTCCTCCTCTGGTAATTCTATAAGCTCCTCATCCAGTTAAGAGCCACTAGTCCTTCAAAAAACCACTGGTTGTAGCATGCCAAACTAAATTATTATCACCAGTTCCCAAAGGAGTAGTCTGAATTAGTACTTGGATAGGAGATATTTAGAGGTGATGTTGCAATCACCCATATCATGTAGCACTGAACCATTAAATAATTTTTTAGAGACCCCACTATTTCTTAAACTGTTCCTGGTGAAGAAATTAATATAAAAAATCTTGCTACTAATGGGAATTAAAGAACCAAAGGGAACTTAACGTCAAACACAGTCATCTTCCCAAACTCTTGCCTATGTCCTGATTACTTACAGTTTGAAATTTTGGTTTGATTCAGCAGATTCAGTTGGACTTCTTCAGACTAATTTGTTTATTCCAGATATTTACTGGTGTTGTGAACTCTCATAATGTCAGATAAGGCTTCTTGTCTGCCTCCAAAAATAGTTCCTTGAAGCCCCAGATCTCATAGCAGAGAAGTGGTTGCAGGAAACCACAGGGTAGGTCAGTGTCTACAAGGCTGAGAGTCTTGGAGATGGGGAGAGTTGTTCATTCAGGTGCCTGTAGGACCACGCCTCTGGATTGAGCGCTTGCTGTTTTGCTCTGTGGCACTGTAAAGTTCAGGCAGATACAGGCATAGAAGGAGAGTGGAGAAGGCTTATAGTCCAAAAGTCTAGGTGGAACCACTGGCTGAAGTTTCTTCTCCCCTGGCCTCTTTCCCCATTCTAGTTGCTGTGAGATGCAGGGCCTTGGCAAACTTGTAGAGAACTTGTAGGTAGGGTCCAATGTGTATATTTGAGCTAAATAAATCTCAAGCAAAAGGAGAGCTAAAGGTATTTCCAGGATGTTCAAGACCCAAAGATAGTCTCAAGTGCTCTGGAAAAGCCTGAAAACCCTGTTGAGTAGGTGTAGACAGGATATTTCTGCCTGGACCACCCTCTCTAAATTAGTATTCAAGGTTGATCTAGTAAAACAATATGAAGTTATAATTCTAACTGGAAATTTGAGGGTTAATATACAAAACTTGGCAAGAAGAATAAAACCACATAGATTTTGGAGTAGACCAAGGGCATCACACTGCCCTATTTTGTTTTGTGGTATTAAATATCTTTTCTACTTGAATGTAAAAAATAATCTTTTAGTGGTTTTGTTGTACTATCAGAAATAAAGATTTCTGATCGTAAAACGAACTGGTACATTCAGTCTTTTCCTAGCCTTCCCTGTTCTGATTCACGTTCCCTTCCCCCATCATCTGAATGGCACTGTCACTTAACACTGGGTTTTCTTTAGACAATATTTTTCTCTTGTTGCTGAAACACACAATAGCCATTTAGACAGTGAAGAAGCATAATGGGGTACACTTCCAACATGGACAATTAGATGTGCAATTCTCATTAACGATAACAGGACTTGCACTGAAAATTTTCCTCTATAAATCTACCAGCACAAAGCCTTTCCCCTTATGAGCAACAGATGGGTTTTCCATAATGGCTCATTACCTCCTTGCTTTGTCATGCTGCCAGAAATGAAATATAAAGTTATTTATGGTTAGAGAAAGATGCACAAGTCACTGTAGATCATTCTTTGCCATCTTTTATAGTTTATCTAGTTAGTACTTTAAATCTCTCAGGACTAGGAAGTTTCAGAAGATGTCAGAGCACTGCCTGAGAATTAAGATGAGTGTCCTTCTGTTTGGATATTTATCCTAATGGTCTTGCATCTCTAGGGTGATGCTATGGTCTCCACTGGGACTGGTAATTTGGGTGTTTCAGTAGAAAAGAGGCCATTCCTCAGAAGGAATTTTGTCAGATGTGACAACCCATTTCTGTGAAATTTGACTACAAGGGGCAGAAGGCAGCATTGTTTTACCATGCATCATAAATTTGGAAAGGTAAACAAGTTAGTTGATAATATTCCTTATTTGAAATTGGGAGGGGAGAGGGGGACATTACTTGTCATGTCAGTGAAAGATGACATTTCTGGGACAACTGATGGTGGAGGCCAGGAAAGAAAGTCATTCTGATGTGGACAGTGGTTTTATTTATACATATTTCACGTTATTAAAGTCTGTATATTGGAGTTTATACCCTGGGTGTACCCACAGATTCACTATTATGTCCATAAATGCTTGCTGAGAACCTGATCCTACTACAAATGTGTTCATCTGTCACCTTTCATAAGTAATATATTTACTGTGGCATCAGTGTTATTACTTAAGACAGAAGAGAACCTGGTGGCAAAATATAAGCTATTTTTAGAATGCTATTTATGTCAAGAGTTTTTCCCAGAAGGATCATCAAGTGAGTTGATCCAGGCATATCTGTGAGCACTCTCTGTAGTGTGTAGGTCTCCCAGAAGGCTGAGGGATATGCTTACTTCGAGTTCCTCTTGCTTCCATACAGGAGGGCATTTTAAATGTATTTAAATCTAATTGAGATCAGTCCAACTTCAGTACATGCCTAGGTATTTTCCTGAATATGGGTAGTACTAACCACATGTTCCTGGACTAGATTGGTTAAGTATTTTGTTTATCTTTGAACTCAGGTTTTAGTCCTTGTTAAGGAACTATACAACTTGAAGAAGTTCAGTGATCTCAGTGGCAGAAGAAGCAAAGCAAGACCTTTTACACTAAAGAGGTAATAAAAGTATATTGAAGTGTGATGATGTATGTGTGGCCTAGCAAGGCTATGGTGGATCCCAAATCTTTAACTTTTCTAGAACAGAGTTTGCCTATTTCATAGATCAACAAATTCAGGGACCTATTTATAGAGTCAATAAGACACTCTTCTCTAATTGTAATCAAACATGCTTTCTGTGTGTTACTTTGAAATACTGTATTAGTGCTAGGTCTCCACCTATGGGAAATGCCTCATGCAGCTCATATAATGTAAAATGCACAGATGATTGCAGGACAGTCTTTATGGCTTGTGCTGAATAGCAAACAAGATAAAAAACGCAGTTGCTAATGGAAATATGCTGTGGCTGAATACACTGAAGTATCTCTCCTCCTGTTATTTATACAAATGACCTGTTGAGGTTTACACCATGCCAAAGGGTTTGGCCTGTGGACAAAGAGATGGCTGTAAAAATAGATGCCATCTATTTTTAAATGACCTGTCAAGAGTTGGTCCATGTCAACCTGTTTAACAGCTAATATTAGTGACAATTCAAGGTAGAACTAAAATAAGCAGTATGAAAGAAAGGAAAAAGTGATGCTTGGAAAATCAAATTATCTTATTCCTTTATTAAAAGTATGTAATCAGAGATATTTATGAAATCAAAATGTTTAACAGTTTTCAATGTCTGTCATTGTCTTATTGTCAGTATGTTCTTCTCTTTTCTTTGTTAAATTTTCTTTTATTTATTTTACTATTCCTTTAATTAATGTATTTTTTAGTTAAGAATTTTTTTCCCCTCAAGTTTATAGGTGCTGAGAATCACGACCAAATAGTTAAGAAAAGATTTTATGCTTTCTTGTTCTGGAAAAATTTAAATCCCTTATAAAAATTTTTTGAGCATCAAAATTTAAACATTTGGGATCCACCATTATCTTGCCAATCTATCAAGGATACCTTGTTTGAGCTTTTTATATTCATAGGATAGATGACCTATCTGAAAAAGACATTTTCTTATTGTTGAAATATGCATTTTGTTCACTCCAGAGCACACTTTCTTATCTTCATTACTATTGCACAGTTTTACAGTTTTTGGAACACGTTCTTGTGGCAGCTTCCGCTGTGTTTTGCAAAGAAAAAAAGAAAGAAAAGGCATATCTTTTGTTTCAACTTCTCCCAGTTTATTGGCTGCAACATTATTCAGCCTTACAGTTACCTTGTGTCACTGCAGCTTGGGAAGCACAGTGAGGCATGATCAAAGCCCTCTTTGGCCTTTAGTTTATACTTGCAATTCATTATATAAGACCATTTCACTGTGAGATTCAAATGCTGTTCCACACAGAAGGGAGACTATTTCTACGTTAACATATTCCCACTCCACTGTGGAATTATACTGACTTAGAAAATACCAAGTGTATATGTGTTTAACGTTCAAAGCACACGTGAAATTGTTTAAAAAAAAAGGAAAATGTGTGCTTGCTCTGATGCATATTTAAAGTTTTTTCAACTATCCCAAGAAAAGACCACTGATTTTTTTTTTTCTTTGTTTTATTTCACAAAGCCTGTTTATTAGCCACCTGGTGAGCATTACTACACCTACAGCTTGTCTTAATAAATCATTGACCATTTGGTGCTGCTGAGGCTACTCAACCTCAGGTTTGCAAGGTCTGCTTGTCTGAGTAAAATAAATGAAGGAAATGGCCAGGGAAGGCAGTTAATAATTATGCATGGTATTTTAAAATCCAGATGCAGTAAAGTGGAAGCTTATAATGCTGCCCTCATCCTTGCTGCTGCAGTTACTATAGCAGCAGCAGATGCTGACTTTGGATGGGTTTGAAGTATTGAGTATAAGACAAAAATAAACTACTAGGGAAGATTGTCTTGTAGGGCAAGGCATGATGCCTCAGTTAAGGACAAGAACAGTATTGGTAGACTTGGTAAAATGAAAAGGTTTTCTAGGCTCTCAGAGGTATCATAATCACCTGACTGTCAGAACTGAACCCAGAATTTTATCACTCAGGAAAGAGTGGGCTCAAATAAAAGGTCTTAAGTAAAGAATGAGGCTATCAGGAAGATGAAATTCAGTATGAGTGTGAATGGACATGAATGCTGTTAAGGGTTTACTATAAGACTGTACCAACCACATGCTCCTGCTTCAGCATGGGTGGCAGCAAGGGGTTCAGTGAAACCTTCTCCTGAATCAAGATCTCTGCAGAAGAGAGGCAAACCATCACAGAGCTCATCACATATTTTATCCACCCGTCTTCTGCTTGATGATCTTGTCTGGAGGAATCAAAAGATAGTTCACTTACAGAACACTGGCATCAGTTTTATAGAAGCCGAAGCCATTGCCCTGCCTTCATCCCTTCCCCTGCTCTTTTATTTGAGTAGTGAATTCAGCTAGAACTCCATTAGCTCACTGAGAGGAAGGTGAGAAGCAAGGCTGGATTAATCTGGGAACAATTCCCGTAGGATAAAACTCCAGGGAGATTGATCTGTGAGTTAAACGTCTGGCCGCAGATCATCTGCTTTCACATAGGTAAATTCATGTGAATAAGACAGACTAGTATGAAACTATGTTTTCTAATATTGATAGCAGATGTCGTGGGCAGAGTGAAGACTGGGGAGAGGAAGGCTCGGTTTCAGAGGAAGCCTCTGATACTACAGTTGTATACTGCAAGGGGCCTTTCTGGACAGGCAGATCAAGCTGTAACATTGAGGTTTACATCTGGCAATATTTCACCAAATATTTGATACTGATGTGGCTAATATCAAATATCTCTGTTGTGTATCATCATATTTCTTTTGTATAGACTGAGAGGATGTCCTGAAGGGCAAAGGGGAAATCTTTAAGGCACAGCAGCAAGCCATCCCAGTGTGCTATAAAATGAACTGGCAAGGAAGAAAGACCAGCCTAGATAAGCAGGTACTCAGGAAGAAAAGGAAAGTCTATGCCATATGGAAGAAAGGACGGGCCACTTGGGAAGACTACAAAGATTTCATGAGGCTATGCAGGGAGAAAATTAGAAAGACCAAAGCCCAGCTAAAACTTAATCTGGCTACTGCCATAAAAGACTATAAAAAATTATTTCTACAAATACATTAACAGCGAAAGGAGGGCTAAGGAGAATCTCCTTCCTCTATTGGATGTGGAGGGAAATATAGTGACCAAGGATGAGGAAAAGGTACTGAATGTCTTTTTTGCCTCAGTCTTTATTAGTAAGACCAGTTGGTCTCTGAGTGACCAGCTCCAGAAGCTGGAAGAAAGGGATGGGGAGCAGAATGAAGCCACCATAATCCAAGAGGAAATGGTCATTGACCTACTACACCACTTAGACACACAGAGGTCTATGGGTCTGGGTGGGATCCACCCACAGGCACTGAGGGAGATGGCAGAAGTGCTCTCCAAACCACTTTCCATTATTTATCAGCAGTCCTGGCTAACCAGGGAGGACCCCGTAGACTGAAGGTTAGTAAATGTGGTGCCCATCTACATGAAGGACTAGAAAAAGGATCTAGGGAACTACAGGACTGTCAGTATGACCTTGGTGCTGGGGAAGGTTGTGGATGTGACTGTCCTGAGTGCCAGCACATGGCACATACAGGACACCCAGGCAATCAAGCCCAGTCAGCATGGGTTTATGGAAGGCAGGTCCTGCTTGACTAACCTGTCCTTCTATGACAAGGTGAGCTATTTAGTGGATGAAGGAAAGGCTGTAACCTTTGTAACCCCATGTAATGCTACAGGCTTGGGGAAGAGTGTCTGGAAAGCTGCCCAGTGGAAAAGGACCCGGGGATGTTGGTCAACAGCTGGCTGATATGAGCAAGCAGTGTGCCCAGGTGTCCAAGAAGGCCAACAGCATCCTGGCCTGTATCAGAAATAGTGTGGCAGTGTGGCCAGGAGGACTAGGGAAGTGATCATACCCCTCTATTTGGCACTGGTGAGGCAGCACCTCAAATACTGTGTTCAGTTTTGGGCACCTCTCTACAAGAAAGATATTATGGTGCTGAAGCATGTCCCAGGAAGTGCAACTAAGCTGGTGAGGGGTTTAGAGAACAAGTCCTATGAGGACCAAATGAGGGAACTGGTGTTGTTCAGCCTGGAGAAAAGGAGGCTCAGGGGAGACCTTATTGCTCTCTACAACTACCTGAAAGGAGGTTGTACAGGTGGGGCTTGGTCTCTTCTCTCACATAACAAGCAATAAGACAAAAGGAAATGGCCTCAAGTTGTGCCAGGGGAGGTTTAGGTTGGACATTAGGAAGAACTTCTTCACTAGAAGGGTTGTTAAACAGTGGAACAGCCTGCCCAGGGAAGTGGTGGAGTAACCAGCCCGGGAAGTATTTAAGAGATATGTAGATGTGGCAGTTAAGGACATGGTTTAGTGGTGATCTGGCAGTGCTGGATTAACATTTGGACTTGATGATCTTAAAGGTCTCTTTGAACCAAAATGACTCTATTTTCCTATGAGACAAGTCATCTTGGTTACAGAAAAAAAAAATCTTTCACTTTGTGGCAGGTGGTGTCAGCTGTGTAGATACATACTCCTTGGGAATTGTAACAAAGCAGGCCCTAAGCATGTTTTATAGAAGAAAAAGAGCTGTTACAGCTCTGTACAGATCCACCGTGCTCTCTATTTCCCTGCACACTGCTCTAATCTTGCTGTTTCTGTCTCGTTTGACCCTGTTCTCATTGCTCAACCCTGCAAGTCCTGTACTCCTTACAAATGGAGCCAAGTCCCAAGAGATTACTTCAGCATGAAATGCAGGTAGCTTGCACTTCTTAAATTTTGACAGTTGGGTAACTCACACTATGCCTCAGGTCATAGCAGTTGCCTATTAGATGATTTTCTTCTCCCTTATTTCTATTACACACAACACTGCCAAAATGCAATACATTTGTAATGATAATGACACTGTCATAGCTATTGATCATTCCTCTTACAGGTCTCAGAGGGCTTTATAAACTTGTAATGTCTCCTGACCCTGTGAAGCCATACATTTAAAGATCCAGGATGTTGAAGATGCTTAGGCTCATGTAATTGGTACAAGACTATGTGGATTTGACTTCTTTCCAGCACAATGGGAAGTGGTATTGGTGTGTATGACTTGTTGGCCAAGATCAGAAGAGCCACAGGCTGAAGAGCCTCAGCCCTCATAACTTAGCCATGTTTACTCCTGAAATTCCTGTTCAGCTGTGAGGCCAATTCAGCAGCACTTAGTTAAAGCACAGGGTGAACTTCTTTCAGGGTCTTGGTGAGGAAAAGGGTTTTCAGGGCCTCGGTGAGGAAAAGGCTTTTGAAGTATTCATTGAAGAGTTTGTTGGGGATAAGATGGCCAAAAAGAAATCTGTGCTACTTTATCAGAAGGGCTGGCTATAATGGTGGATCTGGAAGAAGAAAATAGTGCAGGAATGGGATGGTTTTCTTTTTTTCTAATTGTTTTCCTTTTTGCTTTTTTTTTTTTTTAATCTTTTTTTTTTTAAATACTTTTATTTGCCATTGACTTCATAGCACACCCAGCAGTGGTAACTAGAAAAGTGGGATCAAAGGCTGCAGTCTCCTTTATTTCTCTGGAAAATTGACATGTGCCTGTGAAAGAAGATACTTCTGGCCCCATTTAATGAAGTATATTTTGAAATATGTGAATTATAAGTTTGTTTATGGTTTGCAAAGTATTTTTGTGGTTATTTACCTTGTTTACAATGCACAAAATAACCCTTCAGTCTGTGCTGTATATGTATAAAACTATAAAAACCTCTGGGCTGTTCCAAATACACAAATGTGCCAGGAACTCATATATAAATATATACCATTATATAAATTCCTTGCACACATGGCTTAAATCCAAAGGTAATTTTTCCTACATTGTGTGAAGTAGACATGATAGTTATCCTTTCAAGTGTCATAGTTTCTTTTTTAACCCATAGTTTCTTTTTTAAACAAGAAACATTCTTGAACACTTTGACAAAGAATAAATTCCCTGAATTTTTTTGCCTGGGGTTGGTTGTTTAGTTGCAGTGTAGATGCTCTGCAATCCAAGGATAAAACTACTGCATTAAGTCATGCAAACCTCAGGCTACTATCTGATATTTTACATTAATAATACATAGCTTGTAAAGTTACTTTAATACTCAGTATTATAAAAGTGGTTAAATTATTTCAGTCACAGAGGTTACAAGGAATGCTGCACTAGCATGGTTAGGAAATTGTGCCATTTGGGATAGAATCCATATCCCTGACTCTAATGTTCATCTGCAGGATTCTGGTGTCTCCTTTACAGTCTTTCCTCAATTTAGGACTGTTTGGGTCAGCAGACCTCTCTTCTCTGTTGGTTCTATTACTTTTTGTGCCAACTTGTCTTGTTTGCTTTAAAAAGCCTGAATTAGTACCCATTTAACGTTCTACATTTGAAGGAAATGAAAAACTGATTGTCTGTTTCAGGAAGTAGACCAAGAAGTTGAAAGGGGATTTACACTGAGCTGCCTTTTCATAACTGTAGATGATCTATCCAGGTGAGGGTCGATTTGCTCAAAATAAGGAGGGAATGAAAAAAAGTAAAATAAAAAGAGCAAACTCTGCTTTTCCTTGCTTTCAAACTGTTCTCTAGCCAAAGGAGGTCAGCTTCTAGGACAGTCTCCTTGACTCTTTGCACGTGTGCTGAATTTGCTTAAATAAAGGGAAAAAAATGCGCTTTTAAAAATGGTGCCCTTTAAAGAGAGCAGACTGTATTTAATTTCCTCTGTTGCAGCCAAAGACTATACACCACTGTGCAAACCCAGAGGTCTCAAAGCAGAGTTAATAATTTTTCTAACACTTTTCTGTCTTCTGTTTGGAAGAAGCAACTTTGTTGAATCAGAATCTTCTGTCAAAGCTTTCAGTGACACTTCATTTTAGAAAATCTCTACCTAGCACTTTCAATGGTACTGACATTGCTGGGAATTAAATAATTCAGTATTACATTTCAAAACAGTATTTCAGTTTTTAATAAATATATTTCAAAGTTCATGCCAAAATGAAACTTTTTAAGCAGGAGAGAAGAGCTAAATCAGCACCTCATTTTTCCATGAAACTTCCATCATGCTAGGAAAAATCCTCTGTTTTTTGTGGGCTTGTGTTTAAAATTAATATATAAGCAAATATTTAACTACTATTTTGGTTTTTTCATAATAGAAGAGATAGGAGTTTTTATAGCTCTAGCACAAAAATGGATGTTAATCACATCTGTGTGTACTGCACCATTAAGTCTGTTGTGCCTTGGGCTTATACTCAGTTACATCAACACAATGCTGTTATGCCAGCCATGGTGAGTCAGATCACTTTGCCAAGGATGGTTGTGACAGCAGGTGTGCACTATGCATATCCTCCAAGTATGTAATTTTCTTACGACAATATAAACAGTTTTCCAAGATGGGAAGTAAGAAGTGCATCCATTGCAGTCTAGAGGCTTCCCAACATCCCAAACCTTCTGGTACAGTTGGAGCCTCTCAACTTCAAAGATGTCAGACAATGGAGAATTCACCTCAATATTAAGTAAGGATTTGTTAGTTATTGTCAGCACTAAAATGTGTGCTGTATTTCCAAGACAAACGGTCTGGCTTCAATTTTCACATTTTGGATTTTGTGCATCTTCTTCATGAGAATTTTTTTTTATCACCTACTTTTGCACCTAGCTCCATTCCCTGTGAGGTAAGTGTTCCTATGTGTCTTGGCCAGACAAAAAGATGCCTTTCAGAATGATTCAGCACAGCTGTTCAGTCTAAGTAAGTTCTTAGCTAAGCAGATGCTGACCAGAAAAGTTCTTCCTTGTGCTATTAAATAGAAAATGTCATGTAACAATAACATTCCTCCATAACAAACCAAGTGCCTTTGTCAGAGAGACTAAGACTTCCCATAACTCTGAGTAGCTCTCAGAGCTACTTCTGCAGTCTCTTTCATACCCAGCTGTGAATTGTTTGGGCAGAAATTGGACAGAAACAGCTGGTGAAACACCTGCTACAAGGCCTTTGATCTCTCCTATTACAACAAACTTTGAGGCTTTGAAAGTTTGCTCATCTGGAGGAGAAGATACGGTTGAAACTTCACTGATATCAGGGCTGCTGCAGAGTGAATGTGTTGGAGAGGTGGCACAGTTTCCAGGTGATTCTTGTTTCAAACTGTTTAGGATTATGTGGTAGTAGGTATTTTCCCACAGTGGAATGCAGAGCAGCATGTAGTTGTCATGTACTGGGCATTATACACTCTTCCAGCCTGGCCAGTACCACACTTGCAGAATGCTTTGCTTTGTTTTAAGGACACAGTTGGGTAGTTGTTTTGCTCCTTTCCACAGTTAAACTATGCTTGTCACAGAGCCAGAGAAATGGATGCATAAAAGGTTTTGCATTTCCCATGTTTTGCTGCTCAGGACTCATTGGGTTGTTGATCCTGCTTTAGACAATGTTTGGTGCTGTTTAACTGATGTTGATTGGTAACAGCTCTTAATGCCTGTGTGCCATACGAGCTTGCATTTGCTCTCTCTTAAACAACCACTTCCACAGAAGTATGAGAAGGATGGTTATGATCCTCAACAGGAAAGTTTAACAGCTCCTTATGATGTGAATGGCTGGTCTAATTAATCTGATATAAACTGAGGAGTTGTAGTGGGACACTAGATCCTTTGTTCAATTAATGTTTCTGTCATGTGTTGAAGTCATCTCCTGCTTGATTTCTAGTCTGCAGGTAATGATATATTGATAAGATCATTTGCCATATGCACTATAAAACCTCACACCATTCTTTGTACATACATTTCTGCAACACTAATGCTTTTAAGCATCTAACCTGCATTATTATGATGCAAGGGCTAGAATTTTAGTTTTTGTCGTAATTGTAGTTCTAAAAGTAGAAAAACCCCACATTTTTAAAAGGGGAAGAATACTTATAGACTGATAGGTGAAAACTGGAATTGTTGTGGTTTGGTATCTGAGGTGACAAAACCAAGAATGACCATGTAGGTTCTAAAACTGAAAAACCCTAAGGCTTTGACCCTCTCTACTTACATATTATTAAATTTATTATTAGCTAGTAATAAATTCTTTTATTCCAACAGTAAATAAGTTTTTAACGAAGCAATTAATTGTTATGAATAACTGAGATTACAGTTATGTGAGTCACAAATTGGTTTTATAACATGCAGCTGGGAGACAGCAGCTCTGGGGATGCTAATAAAACTTCTCTATTATAAACTTTGGAATCCCAAGAATGCTGGAGGTTTTCCTGCACCATCCTTAGTCATTCAGTGAAATTCAGGTCTATCCTCTCCCTGGAGAAACAAATACATCTTTGAAACCTACATGAACAAGTTCAGCAACATCTCCAGAATTGAAAACTATACAGCTTGCTTAAATAAATACTTCTGATTATTTACATAATTTTCATTGGTGAGATGGGATCAGCAATTTAGTTGCTTGTGAAGAGTGGTGTCATTACAGCTTGTCTTTTAAGTTCATTTGAAACTGATAGAAAAATGAGAATTGCTGATGTTACTTACCCTGACCCTATTTTTCATTTACTCCCAAAGCATATCTTTCTCAGAGCCTCTCAATGGTATAGGCAAAATAGGCCTCTGAGAAGCCTTCCAGTTCTAAGAGCTGGAGTATCACATTCTTGGCTCAGTGTTTGTACAAAAATTTTCTAGTAACTTTGGCAATGTTATTCCTGTCTGGTGTTTTTACTGTAAACTGAACAATGTCTGCATAGCAATGTCACAGTACTTTCTGGTAATCACAGAAAGGTTTTCTGTGCTGCAATACTTACCCCAACTCCTGTCAAGCCAGTCTCTCCTCGCTGTGTTTTTACTAAACCTTTGGTTGAGGCACACATTAAATTAATTCCAAAAGTAAGTCTTTTTGACCAATGAAATAAAGTGTTCACTTTTGAAAATGTCAAAAGATTATAATTTTACAACAGTGTAACATGTCAAAACCTTCCCATGACCTGTTTAGTTTTTGTAGTATTTCCTAATAAATTAAAAAAAAACCCAAAAAACAAAAAACCCAAAACAAAACAAAACAAAAAAAAAAAAACAAAAAAACAAAAAAACACCAAAAAAACCCCAAGGAAAATTCTCAACCAACAGTGGTATAATTTCCTGGAAGAGTGTGTGCTAGTATCTAGTAATGCCTAACACTAAGAGAAAAATGTAGAGGAAGATGAAAATGCATTTGTTAAGGGGGAAATGATGATGAAATAGTTGTATCAGATTAGTCTATGGCAAAAGAATATATGAGAGTTTCTTAAATAAGTGTTCAGCATATCTGTGTTAAGTAAGAGTAGTGTGAATGCCAGTAAAGCTTTGTGACATGGGGAAAGGAGGGCTGAGGGAGGGGGAAGAGGAACCTTTTCTTGTAATATTTTCAGCCTATATTGCCATGAAATTTGATGCCTCATTATGCTGAGCTCTGTACCTTTATGTATACCAACCTGGACATAGTAACAAAATTTTCCTTGCCAGACTCATTTTCTTTAATGTTGATTCACATTAGCTGAACACCTGGCACTTCATATTTTTCACTAAACTAAGTTGTCTTTTCCCAAATGTTCAAAGTATTGGTACCTATAAGAAAATTGTTATGAGTGATAACCAGAAGCAGGCAAACCTTTTTAACAAAATGAAATGTAAGCCAGTTTATATGAAGACCATGCAAATCTTTTACTACACCTATAATACAGGTACTCCAAAAGGATTCAAGCAGGTAGTAATCTAGATGTCTGTTAAAACTCATTATTGACTTATGAACAAACTTTTGAAGCACACCGGATTTAAAAGACATGCTGCTTGGTTCTGCTTTGCCTCTTCTGTTAAAGTGGTAAGAAAAACTAGGTATGGCCATCATTATGTGACTTACTATGATACTGTCAGAGAAGGTGAGCTTTCTACTTATCCACAGAGTTTAAAAATATTGATATCATTCTTTATTCATATACAGTGGCATCTATAGATCATAAATAGATTCTGAAGTCAAAATGTCTCTTTGTTTTGAAAGTAATACTTCAGAAAGGTTCTGAACAAACATTTGTGACTTAGAATTGTCTGTGATTAACCACATCATGTTAACTAACACCTTTGAAGGCTATTTTGCTCAAGGATGTTTTAAACAACTGTCATAAAATGCCATGGGACAAAGAATCTGTTTTGGTGTTACAGATGGAAAACAGCAACTGAGACTGCATATGTATTTTTACCTAGTTATTTCTTCATGCAGTAGACAAGATAACTTTTCGAAAGTCAGTGGAACAGTTCTGTGGTTCAGCCAGGGATGTCTAGGTCTCCTTGCTGCTATCCACATAACCTTTTGGTCCGACATCCCTACAAAAGACCTAACTTTTATACTACCTTGACAACTTTCCTTGTTAAAGCTGACTAAAGCTCACTTAACTACAAGGCAACCATGATGGAAGTCCATTTTTTCTCTAAGCTTTGAGGTCTACTTTTGAATAATCTAAAAGCTTAAAGGAATTTTTGTGCGTCTTGTATACTGTATGTCTTCTCAAATGCTACTAAGATAAACTTCTCCACAAACCCAGCAAAACTTCCCCAGCTCACTGATAGGGTAAATCATGAACTTTACTTTTTTTTTTCCCTCCAATACTTTTTTAAAGCAGGCACACACAAATGAACTAATTAAATTTTTAATCTCATCTGACTCCGACTTCACTTAGCAAATGCAAGATACTTGATATGCCTCACTTGTTGCATAGTTATCAACCCACCTTGAGAACTGCAACTATGCAAGCTGAGAATTAGGACTCATTATGCCTTTGCTGAGGGCTCATTAGGATTGCATGCTGAGGGTGCCATCTTAATTAGGGATGAACCTGACCACCTGAAAGTAATTCACACTGGCAGCCAACTGTAGTATTTTCCAATTTCTGATTTGTCTGGCTTCCATCTGCCAGCTTTATCTTAGCAGTGATTCATTCTGTTGACATCAACAATGATGGTCGTAACATCGTAAATTATATCCTGTCTCTTGAGTGCAACCAAGTTCGACTGTTCCCTTTACACTATGACTCTGTGACAAGGGGAGCTGCTAGCTATGGAGAGTCATGACCAAGATGATGAAATGTGAGACATCAAGTATATGACAAGACATTCAGTAAATGACCTTGAAATGTGAAAGTCCAAAACAAAATCTCCTGCCTCTTCTAAAAAAATGTTAAATGAACAAAGTATGCCCTTACACTTCCTGCCATCATTACAAGTACACTGAATTGATGCATGAATGGCACACAATGTTACACGTTACCATGCTTCCTAGGATCCTATTGGCACCTATTTCAATATTGATGTAACCCACCAACCAACCAAGCAACGACAACTTTACACAGAGATTTATATTTATGCTTGTTGTATAGGCAGATGGGTGCAGGTGCTATGGAAAATATGTGTTGGTGACAGGGCAGTGATGTAAGCAAGTCTACATAAAATCTAAAGAGGTTCAGGAGTATGAAAAAAAGTAAGTAACTTAGATTCTGAGTGAGATGCAAAAAGTCAAAAGGGATGGAAATTCTCTCCTTTATTTCAAATAGAAAATGGCACCATAAGCATGCTGCTAGTCTGCTTAATGGGGGGGGGGGAGAAGTTAATTTAAACCATAGCAAAATGCTTGTGATTGTCAGACTGTGCAGCAAGCAGGTGTATCCTCCTCAACATCCAGACTAATAGGAAGTGGAAATTGCAACACCCTAAACTCCATTAAGATTTGTTTAGTTTTAGCTCTGACACAGTCATTTACTGCTTCCATGTAGCCATGACTCTTGAAATTGGGAATTATTTGCCATGTTGAGCAAGTTTAATGGAATGCTTTCCCAAGAAATCTTTTTTTCTCCAATTGCTTCTGAAACTCCTATTAATAGGAAAAATATGTATGCTGTACTTCTTGGCATGTTGAGTGTTCCTATTGAAAAATAGTACTTTATCAGTGTTTCATATCTTCCCTTTCACTCAGGGTCTTCCAGCATGGTTTGCCTACTTTTTGTGTCTAGGGTGGAGCACAACATGGTTTACAACATGAAAGTGAGAGTGCTTATAGAAAATATCTCCTCAAACTGAAAGAATGGGGAGACATTAAGTGGAAGAATGCCTATAGAGAAAATTTGGTTAAACTTCTGTGTGTTTAGATCTGCAAAGAAGTTTTGAAGAATTTCCACACGTTCAATGTTTCTTGAGAGTTGAAGCCTAGTTCTGACCAAGAAAAGAAAAATATATATATTGGCGATGTTTAAATGTCACAAGGTATATTGGCTTTACTAATGTTCTGAGGTTGGAGCCAGAAGGAGCAGCAACCTAAAATATTTATCTCCTCTTTGTGCATTGAGTGTCCCTCTCCAGATAATACCTAAGCATTCAGTGCCCAGCTCATTTTGCACTGTGTTTATGGGGATGACTTATGGAAAGCAGGGCATGCCCTGTTGAATGGCCACTGTAGCAACAAAGAAGACTTGCAGGTCCTTGACTCCTAGGATTTCCCAGATAACATTCATGTCTACACAGCTATCAACTACCACTTCATCACAGACCTACACAGATATCTCTAGAGATGCACCTCTTCTTTTCTATTGGTTTCTATCATGCTATACTCCAGTTGGAGACAAAAAAGTTATTTCTCACTCCAGCTGCTAGGCTTGCAAACTGTTTCATGCAAAGGTATCACACTCACAAAGTGCTGGCTTTCAAAGGTAAAACAGTTGTTTGACTGCTTACAGAAATTGTCACAAAGCCATTTGCCTTACCATCCTCACATCTAGTGGTTGTTGCACTGTAGAAAAGACAAATAATTTAGGGTCATTATATTCCCTAATATGTACATTTCATATTGGTGAAAGACAAGGATTAGCTCCCAAGGCTAAGGAATTAAAGGGTTTTTTTTTTTTTCTGGGTTTGTTCTGAATTTGTCTGCAGCTGAATTTCTAGTGCTGACTTAGTGTATACCAATACATTCACTGAAGCTTTAATTGCTGATTTACTTAAAACAACAGCGCTTACATCATTTGTTAGTCTGAGCTATTTGCTTTGAATAGATAGGTTTTTCAATGTCTCAATGAGAAGTGCTTGCTTGACCATCAGCCTCTCTATGACACACTCTGTCTATTTTGATTAACTAACTTACATGCAATAGTCTATGCTGCTATATATATCCTTTATGTCCCCCCCCCCCCCCCCCCAGTTGCACCTCATCTCTCTTTGAGCAGGATAAACAACAGAACAGTGCAGACAGATGTTTATATAGAGAGACTGAAGTTGGCTGGGATTCCTGACCCTTATGAAGAAAACTTCTTGCACATTATGTACTAGTGGAACAGAGCACACAAATACTGTATTTTGTTGAAAGGAAGCCAGTTATGAACAAGCATGAACAGTAATAATATAAAAGATCACCTCAGTTAAGCTTTGAAATGAATACCATCTGCAAAACCACTCACAAGCTGGAGTAGAAAACCTCAAGTGACAAAAAGATCTCAAAAGAATATTCAGTGTTTGAACATAACTGTTTATGGTAAAAAGAATTAGAACATAGAAGAGAAGTTTTTTAACATTTAAAAGAGAACTGGACAATGTAAATACTGAAAGAGTTCCTATCTGTTTCTAGTAAACTGCAGCTTCTCAGGATTAACATTAATCAGGTGCAAGGTGCAAGCGATGAAGTAATTGCAATTTGCCGTGTGAAAAAATGCAGAGAATCTTTTAAAATGTAGAACTTAAAAAAAACCCCAGGCACATCTTAGAGAATTCTCCATAGTGGATCATAGCTTCTCCTTGCCCAGGATAAAATCAGTCAGCAAGTACTTATAAATTAATCCTGATACATAGGTTTTGTTGTTATTTGTTGTTATTTGTTGCCCAATACGAACCTCTAGAACTAGTTTTAAGCAGCACAAGTTGAGAAGTCAAGCCCTTTCTGCAATCAAGAAGGCATCTAAGGTAAGGAGCCAAAATCACTTTTATCTGAAAATCTGTTTACTGTTGGTGTTGCCCTAAAGGAAGCCATTACATGCCTTTACCCATGAACTTGAAATTTCTTGGGAAATGAAAGTTGAAGATGGTGTAGACTGGAAAAGCAAGAGATCATCATGCTGAAAGTGTAAATTGGTATCTAGACAGCAATTCACTACTATGCATTGCTCTAGTCCTGCAACTTCAGCGCTAGAACTTCAGTACTGCTGACCATGAGGGTGTGTTCTGATAGTACATGAGTGTTTTTCTGCTGCTAATCATTTTGCTCATTTTGCTTTAATTCTTTCATCTACTGGCAGCTATATAATTTTTACAACTCAAGATGACACAAGATTTTTTCTTTTGACTTATTTTGGCATGTAAGTATAATTTTGAGTGGAAAAGAGGTTTATTCTCTATTGGGACTGGGAGGGATTCTGGGAGACAGAATTTATAAAGATTTTCCATTTTGTTTTTGCAAAACGGTTGTTGGGACTTGAGTTTTGTATTGCTCTTTTTGCTGCTTCAAGTTCCAGCATTCTGCTGAGCCACTAACAGTATGTCAGGAACAACTGCTGTAGCAATTTAGCCTCCTAAATACAAAAAGCTTATGAAATTTGCAAATACTAAATATATGGAATTTGGTAGGCTGCCACTGAAGTTGTTGACTCTGTTGATGCAGTTGGCTCCAGACCAAAATCTGGGGTTGACCATCATATCCTTCTTTGGTCATGTTCATATCTGTTTTCTCCCACTCTTGATTGCCTGTCCGTGGAAGTGTGTGTGATTCCAGGAACTGCAATCAATAGATGGTGACTGATGAGGAAGTGGGCATTGAAGCAGCTCCTGTTGTGTGAACAATTCACTGGGATGATGCTCCCAGTCAGGCATGACTGTGAGAGCTGGCTACTATAGCAAATTCTAGCTGGGTCAATGTCAGCCACCACAGAAGACAGCCTGAAGACTGTCATTTATCTTTTAGGGGAAGAGAAGTTCTTGAGGAATAATCAAGCACAAAAAGTGAATAGAGCTTTAAGGAAACAACAATACAACTCTCCTTTTCCCTAAGTCTTGTTGGGAAGAGCTCTTTTCTGCAAGGAGATCTCTCAAACTTGAGATTTTCTTCAGTAAAGCTTAGATTGGGCATTTTTGAATGTCAGTAATGAATCCAAGAGTAGAAATTCCTCAGATATGTTGATGGACTCCCTTGACCAGGTACTTTCTTTTGCATAATTTAGTTGTCTCTGAATTTGCACAGTGCATGGTCTTTCAAACTCTGCATCTTGACTCTGGGTTGTTTGTCGTTTTTTGTTGGGTTTTTTGTTTGTTTGTTTTTTTTTTGTGAGCTGCTTTTATCTGTCCTCAATCTCCTCATCCTAAATGGAGCATTGTTATGGAGGACAGTAGCCAGAACAAGCAGTGCCCTAACTGTCTGGTTTTTGCTTCTGTTAAGAATGACACCTTCTCTTTTAGCATTTCTTTAACGAAATGCTCACCTTGAAAACAATGTAGAGCTCTTATTTGCACAGATCTTTAGGGTGGAATTCTTGTCCAGTAAAAGATAATTTTTTGTCTTTCACTAAAGCACTTCACAGAATCACAGAATGGTAGGGATTGGAAGGGACCTCGAGAGATCATCTAGTCCAATCCCCCTGCCGGAGCAGGATCACCTCAGTTCATTCGGGATAAGAGTAGACAAAACTTCCTCTTTTTTTCACCAAGATCATCTGAATGTGCCTGCTGAAAAGCTTCTCAGGAGTCATGTAGTGATGTCTGGTTGTGATTAATTTTGGAAACCTCCAGCAGTCAGCCAACACTTTGTTATAGCTTGTGTAAGGTGGGAAGTAGGGAAGACAATGCTTATGTAAGAAGTGAGAAAATAATAATAGCTAGAACAATAGAACAATAAATGAGAAGCAAAATGGATATCATTAGAGAGCAATGTGGAATTTCTTTCTGTTTCTTTAACTTTTCTTTTTATGAGGCTCCAGTGAGGTGTACACAATGCAATGGTTTTGCTAGGCAGCTTCTAAAAGCAGGATTCAGTGTTTGATGTTGTTTCCATTTGGAAGAATTCAAGCCATAATTATTCAGTAATACAAAACCAGAAACCAAGAGTATTTGATGGTGTATGCTTTAGGCTCTGGAATAGAAAATAATCTTTCACTGGCTTGGTATTTGTTTAGTGCACTTCAAACTATACCCTGTTTTTTCTACTAAACCAAACAATTCTACTAAACCAAAGCATCCTGAAAACGCTGCTTTTGTGACAGCTGCAGGAAAAACAGCATGGTAAGACCAAAATGGATTAATTATTAACATCTGTTTTCTATAGAGAAAGCAACAAGCAATGCAACAGAGATTTGTGAAATACTCTCCTTGACATTCAGCTTTTAGATATGAGATGGGATTTTTTTGTGACTTGTATCTGCTCTTCAGAAGTTATAAAAAGGAAATTGGACCATTCCCCCTTGCAGAACTGCCTGTGAGTGGCTGCACACACCTTGCATTAAAGTTGATGTGAACTATTTACATTCATGTCTAAAGGCAGACTATGCATTTTATGACTACATTATGTAAATAATTCAAATAAACAGGCTTTTTAGGGTACAAAATTAGGGATTGTTTAATCTTATCTTTTTCTACACCAAAATAGTAGTATAAACATCGGTTATTTCATCAAGCTTTCTTTGAAATAACAATTTTGGAGGGATTCTGAGTATTTCAAAGGGGATTCTCTCCATCCCTTTTCTGAATCAGTATTTGATCAAATAGCAAATTCTGATTACTGAATATAAAGGGACATGGAGATGCATCATCCCAAAGAGCTAAAAGATCTATAGACTAATGAAATATTGTAATTCACATTTTTTCAGTTTTATAAGCTCAAAAATTCTTTAACCTAAAATTGTAAAAAACTGTTTGGAACAGTAAACAGTACTGTGATCGCTCATATGTTTTATAAATGTAATGCATCAATTTCATCCAAATCCTACTGACTTCACTGGAATTACAGAAGGCTTTGGAACTGAATTTCATTTATAGAACCACACCTTAAACTGTTGCAGCCATTTTAAGCGTTAGTAGGTTTTAATTTTTTGTTAGTAATTCTGAAAATGCTAACACTTGAAAACTGCTTCCATTTCTCTTCCTATTCCTTTCTTTTAAAAAATTGGCTTAGTTAATTTATTTTTGCATCCATAATATCAAAAAAAAGTGGGAGAGTTAAGGAAGAGGTGATTATTCATAGTTTTGTGAGTATGAGGAAAGAGAAGTTTGGCAGCTCTCTTTTAGACCTCCCTGTCAGTGCACATATTGTAAAAGTAGTCTGAAATGCATCCAAAGAAGACAAACATAGGAACTGAAATTTTAACTCTTATTGGCAGTGACATTAGCAGACTCAACACAGAATCTTGGGTTTGGATATATTTTTCTTCTTTTTAACTACAGGGATAAAGCAACTAATACAGCTTCAATTCCTTCACCCTCTGTGGTATTTTGCTTTAATGGTGGAATATTTTACTCTCGCCTCATAATTGAAAGACCTCTCTGATGTAAATTGGAACTTGTACTTACTTTAAAAGAGTACAGTAAGTTCACAGCACTGCACACACATACATCTTTGTATTTATTTCAGCATGCACTTTCTACATTCAACTAGTATGAACTCAAGAAACCTATATGTGTTTATATCATACCACCTTTTGGATGGTACTTAACTAAAACGATATATTTTTTTTCTTCAAAATGATTGTCTCAAGATCTCTTAAAACTGTTTACTTAGTTCACCTTCCAGATGGAATTGGTCATCTGTGCAGTGAATTTGTAAACAAGCAAGGAAAAATCAAGTAGTAAAATCTGTGAAAGCCGTAATTATGCTACATATATACAGTTGCAATTTGTGTTTCTGTGTTTTTCTACCCAATACTTTTACAGAGAAGTTAAATCTGCCCTTTTAATTTTTCCCAAACCTGTTGATCTCAAAATTACCTTATTTTACTTACAGGCAGTGGGAAGTAGCAACAAAGGCCAGGAGAAGGGAGGGACTTGGACACACTAGTAAGTGGGCAGCAGGAGATGGACAAACAGCTGTAGTAGGTGGAATGGGTGGCAGCAGTTAATGGAAGCAGAAAAAACAGGAAGGGCTAGTCTGCCAAGAAGGTTTCAGTGTGACAGAAGGGATTTGCATAGACCAGTGGTTCCTGTCTTTTATGTGGCTGAGATGTACTTCAGCTTTGTATTTCACTTCACTGAGATCCGATCCTCCTCTCTCCTCCACCTGGAAATTCCTGCTGTCTCTGTGTCCCCAGCCCACCTTGTGGCTGCCATCACAGAGAATCCCCAAGGCCAGGAGGCACTGGAAATGGCTCTACATCAAGACATTGTAGTTCTGGTAAACGTTATTCCCTTAAGCTCTGTTGCTTATCAACCCTGTGTTGTTGTTTTATCAAGAAGAATCACATAGCTCTTAGGGAGCTGCTAGGAAACGCTGTTCTTTGTGGCTTTATCTTTCCTGTTAGTAGATTGCTCTGTACTGGATGAAGATGGTGTTGGCTTCCTTTACCCAGGACATTCCCTGTTTAGAAACCAAGCTATCTCTCTCCACATCTCAGATACCAGCTTCATGGAGAATGTGCTGCTACACAAACTAGGTGTCTTGTCACAGGCAGGTAATGACAGACATTAAAATATATCACAGCAGCCGATGTCAGAAAATTGAGTAATATATATGCAAACCATGGGATGGCAATGACAAACAGGTAATTTTATCACTGCTACTCCTAATGGCAGAGACACTGGCAACAAAATTCACTAGGTTCAGCTTGCTCCTCCTTCTTCACTAGTTTTCTATAATTTCCCCATATCAGCTTTTTGTTTCTCTCTCAATAAATTTAAATAGCTTCAGTGTATGAGTTGAAACCCTGGATTGTACTATAATGGCATTTCTCTTGATTTACAAGCACTCATTCTGAGGAATTTACTTACCACTAGATTAAGCTAGAGGGTCTGCAAATTCTTAGACCTTGATTAGATTTCTTTCTGTTGCATTCCCTCTTCTTCAGTCTACCTGCACCTCCTGTCCCTTGTTGTCTTCATTCTAAATCCCACACTGATATTTCACACAGATTTTGTGTGGAGTGTTATCCCTATTCACTCATAGTTTATTCCTTCAACATGCAGCAGTGTACATCCTGGAGTTGTACATGTTCTAGAGAAATATATCTGTCTTTCATTGATGCAGCTGAAACTCATCTAATAATAAAGCTGTACTGATTTTGTTTGGTCTCATAGAAACAATACCATTTATCTTTGTCTCTTTTGATCTGACATGAATGCTATTTCTTGGGAAATGTCATACTTTTTGGTGTCTGGTTTTTCACCCAGGCTGCAGTTATCACTTGTAATACATAATCTAGACTCCGTCAATCAGTCCCAGTTATCTGAATTGAACTAGGCAAAATGATGGACAACTTCTATTCTTTGAAATCTGACATTTGACCTTCTTTTATCTCCATCTGAAAAAGCATGAGAACCTACTGACAGAAGAGGTGGGGAAAAAAAAAAGAAAACTTGTTTGTCTCGGAGTTTTGCTTTTTCTCAGTCAAGCATTGAAAACCGTTGTCCAAAGTACGCTGAGAATTAGGGAACAGCGAATTTGTGCAATTGAAAACAGTTATGTAAATTGAAATGCCAAATTTCCTGTGCCAGATGCAATATGAATTCACTGTAGGGCAAGAACTATCATTAGAGCTCCCTAGGAAAGGAACTAGAATAGCAAAGCAATGATTTTAGGGTAATATGCTGATGTTATTTGAAAGCTGGGAATGGGATGCAAACATTTGTGAAGCATTTTGCTTTACGCAGTCCCTTGTTAATGCATCTGGTATTCATTTTAATACCACTAATCCTAATGGATTCATTTAGTACTCATGTGGATGTCATATGCACTTCCTGTAGGTGTTGTGCTGTGATGAAGTACTGGTTACTGGATACTTAAAATAAAGTGTTACCACATTTCCTTTGATTATGTAAATTTTTTCATAAGCTGTCACAATAAAATTCTTCCTGGTATATGTTAGCAGGAGCAGCTGTATGTGAAGACCATTGTATCAGCAGTATTTGAATAATGTCATGGCCAGAGGGATTCAAGACTAATAGATAAAACATTCAGTTATCCTGGCAGTAAGTGGAATTTGAAAGCGTTTCAGAAAAGCAATCTTGATTGCACATAGGAATAAAGCAAATGGGCAGATTTTGTCAAGGTGGCAATATTTTTTTTTTGAAAGACAGTCTGTATACACTTTATCCAGAAGAATATTTTTTCCTGGCTTTTGTGTGGAACAAGGGATATGAGTGGGGCAGTGGGGCACTGTGGTTTGCTCAACATGCTTTGTGTGTGTATGTTGACTGATGCTCGCTCTTCAGAAATTTGTTTGCCTATCCTATATGTTTATGAAGTTTGTAACATTTATTCAAGAATAAGCCTTGCTTTGAAAGTTTTCCAAAAGCCATTCTTCATCACAAAATAAATAAGGCTTGCAAAGTGATTAGCTTCAGGTCTCTTAGTGGGGGTTTCAGGGTTTTTTTTTGTTGGGTTTTGTTTATTTTGGGTTTTTTTTTTACAGTATGACTTAGGAATGTCAGACAGAATTAAATCAGAATGGACTGGAACATTTGGTTATATGGTTTGAATTATCACTAGACTTAGAAAAGTACTTCTTTGGTAGAGCTGTAGCTTTTAATATGTGGATTTGTCTCACAAATCACTGAATGTGATATGCAACATAGTACTTTAAAGCCAACCCTACTGAAATCCTGCTGCTTCGTATCCCTAGCAGTAATAAGCCCTCCAAAAAGAATGCTTCATAAACCTGCCTTTGTCCAACATGTCATTATTGTAATATCTAGTCTGCCACTAAACAGGAATAGTAAGGCTTGGGATAACACAGACTCAGGATACTGAATGTGAAGCTGGGTCTTAAACATTTTAACGTGATTCAGCTTCATCCAATTTTTCAAATTTACTCTTTGCATCCATTTCTTTCTGGTAGAAATGTAGGGGATTTACTTTCTTAACATTGGTAGTGTGTTAAACTTATTGAATGCTCACAGCAAGACGAAGTCCTCTAAAAGTGTCAAAAGTAAACAGAAGACTGTTGTTCCTGCTCTCTCTGTCTTCCAACAACTGCACCAGCTTCTGGAGGAGACAGGGACTGTTTTCAGAAGGGCTGCCATAAAGTAAAGTTGTTCTGGAACTGTATCCTTAGCCAGCACTGAGGAAAAATCGTGTTATCTCCAATGGCAGGAAAAGTCAAGAATGCACCTATGGCTGCTAGAAGAGGTCTTTTGGTAGCTTATTTTCTCATGTAGGAGGTGGCATAGCTTTGCAGGTAGCAAAATTGTTTGTCAGGAACTGTCATGTGTCCAGCAGGAGACTCTGAGAGTACAGCTGTGCTAGTGTACCTAGAGCTGTGGAAATGCTTGTAGAAAGATTCTAAGTGCCAGCAATGGAAATGCTCTTGAAAGCAGGGCTTAAAAAACCACATACTGACAGAAGCAGCCTCCAGCTTCTCAAGGCACAGTGTGTGTCAGGCAGATCAAATGACCATGAGAAAGACTCATTCTTTTCAAATGCCCATGATACTGTTAAATGTGAATTCTACTGGTTTTGTCACCCTGTGGCTGCTAAGAGCTGAACTAAGTTATCATCCATGCAGTCACTCATTTATCTATTCATAAAGGGGAGTTAAGTGGAGTTTTGCAGGACTGAAACGAGTAGTTTATGTTCTCTCTGGTCATGACAGTCTTCTGAGTTTATGTTCTTCCATAAGCTCATAGAAAGGTAGTCCTTCTGAAATTTAGGTCTCACCCTTGTACTTCTGAAGTCATAAAACTCAGATTGCCCTGTGTCATGTCTTTTTTGCTGAAGTAAATCATATTGTGAAAAAAATGTATAGTAATGCAGATACAGCAGCTGATGACCAAACCAACCATATAATTCACAGTTAATCGATTCCTGTTGAATTCGGAATAATGGCTTTTCTTAATATGATATGCCTCTCTTACAAAATTCCCCTTCAGGATAAAGGATAAGTTCCACTCATCATTTTCTATCTGTCTTTTCCTCCCCTTTCCAGCTCCAGTCTTTCTGTTAGTCCATGTTAAGATATCAGACAGCAAATCTAATGTAAACAAATATCTATAGAAACATCTATGGTTTGGTATAACTATTTTAAGATTCCAAACCCTACCACCTGCCTCTCCCCAAGTAACTCCTTGAACAAAGACTACAATCTGTATGGTTACATTTTCATGTGAAAGAATAAATTATTTCTGATGACACTCTATGTTATTATAGCATTGAGATAATGAGCTATTATTGCCTGTTAAAAATCACTTCTTAGCTCTAGGCTACTTTTCACCTTCTTGGGCCCCTGGACAATATCTGAGGTCGTAGAGGGAATTTTGCATATCTCATGTGGATTATAGATTATACTGTCTGAAAGGAAACATTAGAATGTACTTTTTTTTTTCTTTCCTTTATTTTCCTTTTTTTTCTGAGTTACAGCTTGGGTCACCTGTTAATGGGCTGTTGCCAAAATTACCTTTGACTTACAATATTTTCACCACTGAATTTTGTCAAAATTATTTTGAGAGAAGGGACATGCCTGTGCCTCTTACATCTTCCTTTCTGTTCCAATACATCTGTAAAGGTGATACCAAAAGGTGATATCAAATAAAGGATCTTTCTCTTAGTTGAGAGCCCCTGATCAAAACATTATTTCCATAGAGGAATTCCTACAACCCGACATGGATTAGTCTCTCTATATAAAGTGTCTTGGATATTTTTGCCATCTTCAAGACTTCTTGTATCATAAGAATGCTGGGCCCTGACTTTGCAGGGCTGTGTTTCATTATTACAGCCAAATTCATGCACAGAAGCAAAATTGCAGTTGTTGGTAAATCCTTTTCTTTAGAGTACTGCTTCCCACTTGAGCTATATCACTCTTCAGAACACGTCACCAGATTCTCACAGAACTAAACAATATGCTATACGTTATATGTTAAAAATGGTTATTAGCCAAATATATTCAGACCCCAATAGTAACACTCCTGTTTATAGCACCTCTAAAGCTACCAATACATTTCCTTTCTTGGAGCAGTTAAAAATATATTTCTTTACTTATAGGCTGTACTAGCAATTAATTCTTGGTATTACCATGTCTTCTTATTTAGACTTTCAAAAGATTTCTTTGGATGCTCACATCAAAGTTGTTCATGTTTCCACCACAAATTTACCCGAGTAGAATGGACAAAGTACATTATTAACTAACTGTAATACAGATTCATTACACCTGGATCTGGATCTGCAGTGTGCATCAAATCTGAGAGCTTTTTACTATGTTTCTTTTATAAAAGTATTTATCACCCTGTCTGGTATGACAAGGTATCCAAACTTTGTCAGAAGAATCTTGGAGGAGTTCTGGCTGCTTCAAAGCAACAACATTAACAAATGCATATGATTCATGGAGTTTCTTTAAATGAGCTGCTATATAGTTTTTTAGGAACTACGATCACAGGCAAAAGATCAAGCAAAGACTGGACAACTCCTTTCTGTTCCAGCTTTACTCTGAGGATCATACCACATACATGTATCTGTTGATTGATGCACCTTTTTTAGTACTTCAGAACACATATACATAGTACCTGTGTATCTATTTCATATCAACGGTCTGTAGTAAACCACCTGAGAAAAGTAGAGTTGAGACTAATATTGTGTATTCCTCCTTTCTGGTACTCATATTTTCAGTTCCTGTGATTGTTATCATGGTCTCAGGAAGGTATAAATATGTATGATGTCAAATAGCTATGAACTATCCAAGCAAGTTTTTCATCCATACAACATCATCTTGCTGTTATCAATTCTGGTGGAATCAGGAGGGTTTTTTTGTTCTCTTCACTGGGAAATAAGTTGAGGATTTTTTGAGCAGCATAATTATTCAATGTGAATTTCAAAAAACTTTTAAATCCCTAGGATCTGAAGTATATCCAGACTATGGTATGGACACCATAACATAGTGATATGTTCATCATACCATTGACTGGACTGCTGTGTGACCAGGCAGGACCTCATTCTTTGAGGTGGTTTACCTGGTAATATTCATGTATTTGCCAGCCACTTCCAATGACATTTTGCATTTCTTTTTCTCTGTAGAAAGAATAAACATACACATGTGTGTATGAGCACATGAGTTTTCAGTTTCACCTATACTTATTGCAAAGGTAGCCTTGCAAACCTGGATTAAGAAAGGATATTAACCAGTGGTGCTTTAAACCTTGATGTTCTCCTACATTATTGTTCAGTTGGGGAAATTATACTACCTGATCTGTTGCAAACAGCTGTATTTATTAAACAAAAAACAAAAACAGTCAAACAAACAAAAAATAACAACAATAAAACCCCAACAAACAAGCTATGTTGCCATATATCCATCCTATGCCAGTAAAAGTATAAGCATGTGCTAGTTGCCAGATCAAGTTAAAAATATAATACTTTAAATAGCTTTGGGTTATATCTATGTTCCTATTTTTTGGATGCTGTTTCTTACAGCTTAGACATTTAAAAATTAGGAAGAAATGTCTCAGCCTGATAAATCAATACGAATGTAGAAATGGATACTAATCTTATAAATGTAATCAATAATAGATATTGCTGTTGTTAATGTTGTTGGTACTCATAATTTGTTGAAAGAAACAAAAAGCCTACATTGATCATTTTTTCAGTCCTTAGTTGAGAAGATACAAATAATATTTCACAAAGAAATATTTTTTCCAGGCTTTTCCAGGAATTTGGATTAAATAGGTGTTGATTTAAAATGTAAAAGTGAGGCAGGAAAGAAAACAAGGATATGACCCCAGCATGACATACAGCATCACATGGAGGTTGTTATTGTTGAACTAATAGTGGGAGTAAGTAGCTATTTCAGCCTTACTCTGAACCTGGCCTTATTGGATATTTTTAAACAATTAATTTGGATAGAGAATGAAACAGAAGTACCTGTGCTATTTGGACTGATAATAAAATTTGAGTTGTAAGTGACCTCTGATGATCACAGAGTCCAAAATCTTGCTCAAAACAGGTCCAACTTCAGGTTGTCCGTGGTCTTCTTCAGTCAAATCTTAAAAATCACATTAAATTAGTTTAGGAAAAAAAAAAAAAGTACTTTTGCTCTTCCTTCTGAAATTGTCTGGTTTCTTTGATAACTAAAGAACAAATTTGTAAGCATTAGCTCATCAGAAGAATAGCTGCCTTTATTTTCTTCATGTTTTTATTTTAAAAGTGACAAACAAAAACCCCAGCAAAAACTCAGTATTTAGTACAAAATCCTGTTTGTATTTTGCCATCTTAATTCAAGAAGAACTGCACTTCTTGTTTCCCAGTTATTTTTCCTGCCATCTTGAGAACTGACAAGTAAAACCACTAGCAAAAAAAAATTAAGAATGCTCTTTTATTTCAAAAACAACAGTAAGTACAGTACAATACTTTATATACCATAAAGAAGCAGCAAATAACTAAAACCAATTTTTCTTTGCTTTCATTTGTAAAAGCATGGTAAATTAGGTATAATGAAGACCTGAATTCTTTTCAATAGCAGGAGCATTGTTTCTGAACAGGGATGCATAATTCTGGTTTTGAGTAGACCTATACAGAGCAGTCTGTGCTTTGAATTAAGTGTTAATTATTATTTTAGTATTGAAAATCATATACTTGCAGGAAATTTATCCTAGAAGATTGATATTAATCACAGGAGGTGATTATACACATGTGTATGTTTATTCTTTTTACAGAGAAAAAGAAATGCAAAATGTCATTGGAAGTGGCTGGCAAATACATGAATATTACCAGGTAAACCACCTCAAAGAGTGAGGTCCTGCCTTGGTCACACAGCAGTCCAGTCAATGGTATGATGAACGTATCACTATGTTATGCTGTCCATACCATAGTCTGGATATACTTCAGATCCTAGGGATTTAAATGTTTTTTGAAATTCACATTGAATAGTTATGCTGCTCAAAAAATTATGGTTAGAAGCATTTTTATAGGCTTGAAGGTGGTGGAATGGTGGAATGCAGGCTTGCTGAAGCAAACATGGAAAATAAAGTAATTTCCTTCTTCCACAACAAATAGCAGGTTAGCATGTATTTGCTATTGCTAATTCATGGCATTGGAGACAGAATTTAGACCCTGATAGACCTCCAAAGCTAACTTCCAGGTCAGAACTCCTTCCTGACACTCAAGAAGTCTCAAGCTGGAAACCCTTTTGATGATTCCCTAGGATGGGAGTAGGGAGGGAAAGCATATTCTATTCATTCTCCACTAAAGCAGTTCACTCATGTAAAGCAAAGACCGGGTTTTGTTCTGCCTAGTTTCAAAACATCCAAGGGATATTTTGAATTTCTGTGTTTCGGCACGTGCTCCCTGCACAATAGCATGTGTGTTGAACTTGCTGTGTATTCGTGACACGTCCAGCTGCATCCTGTACTGTCATGGCACAGGTCACTGGTGACTGCCAATTAAAACACATCTCTTGTACATACTGCACTGAAATGTGCTGGAATGAGATACTGAAGTTTCTTCAGTCCTGAACTGTAAACTCTAAGGAACTGGTATGCAGTAAAGCATGCAGAGTACACTTCTGAATGCTCAGGTATGCACAGATTTTTTTCATAAAGTGCTTCTGCATCTCCCTGTAACAACTTTCCTAAAGCACAGTGTCACTTACTGAACAAAAAAGGCAGCAGAGATTGTCTGCATTTTTTTCCTGGAGTCACCACTTTTCTTATGTTACTCTTGCTTCTTTCCCATATTGTAAAGCCACCCCTTGAACATACAAGTTCCCAATGCAGAAAGTGTCTCAAAAGCCTGCCAGTTTCTTGTGGATCTGAGGAAATGATTCTCCTCCTTTGAGTTTTATGACCAGGTATTCAAGGTTAAGGAACTTCCTTGTTAATTACCCTTGTTGTTTGACTTAAGTTAGTAGAATATCTTTTTTTTTTACTAGGAAAAGTGTCTTGTCTTGGATGTGTCCCCTTGGAAAATTTATGCTAGTATTTGGAAAAGCTGGAAATAGGATGGCTTCGTTGTGAGTACTTTTCATATTCTGACATCAATAGAGGTTTCTTTATTGGTTACCATTTGGCAGAAACTAGGGGTTATTCTTTCAGCTATACTGTAATTTTTCTTAGAAACTTTAAAAAAATATGTCAGTTAAGCTGTCACAAGTTCTTTAGAGATGAATTTATTTGGGGGGATTTGGTGACTGGAGAAACTATTATCTTTTTACATTGTTGTGAACAGTTGGTCAGATTTATCTCTAGCATATTTCCACTAAGATCAAATTCTCTCTTTTTCTTCCTCCATTCATTCTAGCAGATCACACAGAATTATATCAGACAGTTAAGTTTATGGTGGTGTTTTCCCAGTTCAGGACATTTTGGGTTTACTTAAAATATTCCTTCTGCCCATTTAGTGAACCAGCACAACAAAAGAGAATATACTGCCCTTGTTTGTAGGGCACTGGCTTCCTCATAGATTCCGTGACAAACTGATGGAGTTGGAAAGTGCTCCCTCCCTGGGAATCCATCACTATCCAGATGTGTCTCCTACTGCCAAGAATATTAATATAGTACGGAAAGAATGGAAAAGTGAGGAGGAAAATGTTATAGCTATATGATTTTTGAGTACAGATGCATTTGTAACATTTCACTTCATATCAATAGCTTCTTTGGTGTCAATTTTAGTAAATATAAGATACACGGTGACAATTTTGAGCCCTTTAAAATAAAAATGGAGATTTGGGGCTTCTGTGTTCTCCATGTTTTATTCCCACTGGATGGATTTGGAAATCTGCCTGTGACTCAAAGAGGACACCAAATCCTCTTATTTCAATGTCTTGGGAAGAGCCATGATTAGATTATTAATCATTAGCAAAGTAATTACGATTCCCACAGTGTCACTGTATTTTAAAGTCCTCCTATTCAAATTCCATGTGAGTCTGATTTGTTTCTAATCCAGTGCTCCAAAAAGCACAAAGGAGAAAGGAGTGAAGGAAGCCAGCCATGAGATATTGGGCTTGAATATTATCATTTGAATCTAATTATTGTTCAAGGGGTGGCATAAAGTATGGCTGCATATCTCTGAATGCTACCTCTAAAGTTTTATCCCAGTTAGTATGTACTCCCTGTGTGGTTTTAAGTTTTTCTCTACCTCAAGGAGGTGGGACATAGCTTTCTTCATTTTAGACATAGTCATATATCTCAGCATCCATGACATCTCCCCTGAAAAAATGTCTCTTGTCCACAGAGATGGCCTTGTCCCCCTCCACCAAAAGTGTAACTTTCTCATAGACCACAAATGCAATATTCATAAGGTAAATCTATTGCTGCAGTGCACAGCTATCTTCATCTTTCTTCTTTACAGGTATTGCAGAAACAAGAGTGGTGATCATGGTTTCAGAAAATCTTGCCCATTTTAGTAACAGCTGAGAAGAAACACTCTGTGAGAAGGCTGGGAATATTTGCCAGTATTAGACCAGAAAATATCTGCTCTGTGTAGTTCAATTACAGGCTTCTGCACATAAACTGAATAGGCATGTGGCTGTGTTTGACAGATAATAATTTTGATAATTTAGCACTCATTTAATAGTCTTTTTATTAAGAAAGTGTGATCATTGGCTTTTAAATGTTTCATGAAAGTCTGCTAAGTTTTCCTTATGTCATGTGGATCAGCTGTCATCTCTCTTGTAAGTTGTGTGTGACAACACTCTTCCCAAGTTTTCAGTTGATAATAGTGAAAATTCACTTCTTTGTTCACTTTCACACTACTCTGGTTCTAGTATTCTGAGACATTTCCTTGATCAGTGTTGACTTTTGATAATAATTAGCTCATTTCTGGTTGCATACATTGATGTTTTTCTCTCTACTTAGAAGATTTTCCTCTTTTTTAAGTCTTGTTTTTGCTTGTTATAGCCAACCACTCCTTTTCAAAACAAGACTAATTAGCTTGCTTCTAATTACCATTTTCAAGACACTGCATAATAATTTTCTTTGGGTTTTTTGGTATCATTATTTGATTAAAATGGCAATTTGATTACTACTAAACCTGACAATACATCAGAGATTTAAGTAAATTGTCATTATTTTTTCTCAGTTCTTCAAAGCCGTTGTCTTGCAAAGCAACAATTACTGATACACAACTGGACCAAAGTACCTTTGAATAGATTGCAAGGGTAAATAACTAAACGGCTATGTCTCATACACTCCATGATGGAAACCACAGATAGTCTGCAGCAGGTAACAGAATGAAGGATGTAACTGTACTTTTGCATGAAGTGGGAAGAGTGGGATATAACCACAGATAAAAAGCTTCAGCTATAATTAAGTCTCACAGTATTTCATGTGATTTATATGCATGTCTTCCTCTCTCAAAATCAGATCAGGACATAATGCTATAAGGAAGACAATCTAGATAACTTTCATAGCTCACACAAGGGGAGTCCTTGACATATGGCCGAGTCAATACATAGACAGCTAAGCAAAAAATTTGACTCCCTTTGAAGAAAGAGTGTTATACAAAATCAAATAGAAAATAGCAAAGCATTAAAAATCTCCCTCTGCTGCAATTCAAAGTTGATTTTAAAAAATACTTGGATTTAAAAAATCTGAGATTTAAAAAATACTCATGTGTTCAGTCCAAGTCTTTCACTCTGGAAATAAAGTATCTCTCTTGGACCATGTAAAAAAGTGAACTTGAAATGTTATTTACCTGTATCTATAAATTATTAGTTGAATGGGAAAAAATAAATTAATATATACAAGTAGAACTCCAAAAAAACACACTTTCTGTCTGTCTGTGTTTTGATTTAATTTGTGGTTTGGTTTTTTTGTTGGTTTTTTTGATTATTTGTTGTTTGTGGGTTTTTTTTGTTTGGTTTGGGGTTTTTTTATGTTGGCAGGTAAGAGGAATTCTTTTACACATGTTGGCAATACAGTAAGACATGGGTGGTAAAACTACATGTGGAAAATTGATCCATAGCACAAAAAGAGTGAAACTGGAAATTGTTTCTGTGACATTAGGCTTGCAGCGGTATAATATTCCATATGAACCTGTTTGAGAGCTTTAGTTTCATTTTGTGACTTTTTAAAATTAATTACAGGAAAAAAAATATTAAGG
Source organism: Todiramphus chloris collaris (assembly GCA_025345505.1). Classification (NCBI taxonomy): domain Eukaryota; kingdom Metazoa; phylum Chordata; class Aves; order Coraciiformes; family Alcedinidae; genus Todiramphus; species Todiramphus chloris. The sequence continues at coordinate 12,076,530 of JANVCC010000019.1, forward strand.
AATTGGTTTTGTGAACAAAAAATGTGTGAAGTTATTTAAAATTGCTTCACACTGGATGAAATTAATAAAAGCATTGGTGATGATCAAAATAAAAAGTGTAAAAGAATAAAAGGAAAAAAAACTGTCAGGAAAATTAGTTTATATAAGCATTTGGGTTTTTTTTCTACTAGATACTACAAAATATTTGACTATTCTGAGATTTCTTAAGTAGGATTAAGTTTAATGTGCATTTTGACATTGATGTCAGACTTCTTTAAGAGGCCACCACCTCTACACAGATCTCAAAGACTCAAGTTCCCCTCTTGTAAATTACATAAAAGCAACTTCAGGCAGACAATATGTCCAAAGACCTTCCTGCAAGAGTCCAGACATCATCTGTGGATGGGCTGGTGGAATGTATGGGCATTCACAGCTCAGACTGCCAACAAAAGGTGCTATGGGTGCAGGAAGTCCAGGCATGGCTTATGCTAGCCTCCAGCCCCTGCATGGCCCAGCCAGCAGACGTACACTACAGGGCAGCTTCACTCTTACAGGAGTTGCTCTGTGCAGGTTGGAGGCCAGTACTAATCTGGTGAACTTCTAGGATAACCTGCACTGTATGCCTTGCTTCATCAGACCCAGACTTTGAATAATGAGCTTATTTCCTGAGTACACTTGAGAGTACTGAGCCTGACATAAATACAGGAATTTTATTTCTTATTTTCCTAGCGATCTTACACACAGTAGTACTATGGACCACAAATCATTTGTATGATGCATTGCTGGCCGGGAGAGCTAAGAAATTTCTGATTTGCTGGAAAGTAGTATCTGAGTTCTTTACCGATGTAATATGCATATACATATACACTATGTAGTGTCTATATTGTGCACTAGAAGCTGCAAAGTGCACAGCCATGATTAGGTCTGGTCCAGGCAAGCTCAGAATCATACAATCATAGAATATTAGGGGTTGGAAGGGACCTCTAGGGATCATCAAGTCCAACCCCTCCTGGTAAAGTAGGATCATTCAGGGCAGGCCACACAGGAATGCATCCAGGTGGGTTTTGAAAGTGTCTAGGAAAGGACACTCCACAACTTCTCTAGACAGCCTGTTCCAGTGCTCTGTCACCCTCACAGGACAGAGGTTTGTCCTCATGTTGAGGTGGAACTTGCTATATTCTACCTTATACCCATTATTGCTTGTCCTATTACTGGGCAACACAAAAAGAGACTGACCCCTTCCACTTGACACCCACCCCTCAGATATTTATAGACATTAATAAGATCCCCTCTCAGCCTTCTCTACTCAAGACTAAACAGCCCCAGTTCTCTCAGCCTTTCTTCATAGGAGAGACGTTCAAGTCCCTTAATCATCCTTCTAGCCTCCATTGGACTCTCTCAAGTAGGTCCCTGTCTCTCTTGAATTGGTGAGCCCCACACTGGATACAGTATTCCAGGTATGGTCTCACCAGGGCAGAGTAGAGGGGGGAGGAGAACCTCCCTAGACCTGAGGGACACAGTTTTCTTAATGCACCCCCAGGATACCATTGGCCTCTTGGCCACAAGGGCGCATTGCTGTCCAGTGGATGACTTACTATCCATTAGGACTCCAAGGGCTTTCTCCATGGCTGCTTTCCAGCAGGATGACCCTGAATCTGTACCAGTGCCTGGTGTTATTCCTCCTTAGATGCAGGACTCTAAACTTGTCCTTACTGAACTTCATAAGGTTCACCTTCACCCAGCTCTCCAGCCTGTCTAGATCTCATTGGATAGCAGCACAGCCTTCTGGTCTGTCAGCCACCCCTCCCAGTTCTCTATCATCAGCGAACTTGCTGAGGGTACACTCTGTCCCCTCATCCAGGTCGTTGATGAAGATATTGAACAAAATGGGAGCAAGTACTGATCCCTGGGGAACACCACTGGCCACAGGCCCCCAGCTTGACTCTGCACCACTGATCACAACCCTCTGAACTCTGTTGTTGAGACAGTTTTCATTCCACCTCACAGTCCAATCGTCTATCCCACATTTCTTGAGTTTTCCAATGAGGATGTTATAGGAGACTGGATCAAAGGCCTTACTGAGGTCAAGGTATATGATATCCCCTGCTCTCCCTTCATCTACCCACTTGGTTATGCCTTCATAGAAGGATATCAGATTACTCAAGCAAGATTTCCCCTTAGTAAATCCACATTGGCCACTCTTGATAACCTTCTTTTCTTCCATGGCTAGAGATGGCCTCCAGAATGATCTGCTCCATCACCTTTCCAGGGATGGAGGTGAGGCTGGCTGGTCTGTAGTTGCCTGGGTCTTCCTTCTTGCCCTTTGTGAAGAGTGGAGTGACATGGGCTTTCTTCCAGTCATCAGGCACCTCTCCCGTTCCCCCATGATTTTTCAAAAATGATGGAGACTGGCTCAGCAACAGCATCAGCCAGTTCTCTCAGCACACGTGGATGCACCCCACTGGGGCCCATGGATTTGTGCATTCAGTTTATCCACGTGATCTCTAACCCAGTCCTCACTGACCACTGGAGTGTCCTCCTCCCTCCAGTTTTGCTCCCTTACTTCCAGTGACTGGGATTCCTGAGGGCTGGTCTTAGGAGTAAAGACTGAGGTAAAGAAGGCATTCAGCAGCTCTGCCATCTCCGCATCCTCTGTTACCACACCTCCCACCTCATTTAGCAGTGGACCCACTTTTTCCCTACTCTTCCTTTCCTCATTGATGCATTTGAAAAAGCTCTTCTTGATTTCTTTCACCTGCCTAGCCAGACAAAGTTCCAAGAAAGCCTTGGCCTTTCTTGTTGTCTCTACATACTCTGGCAGCATTTCTATAATCCTCCCAAGTAACCAGACCCTTTTACCACATATTGTAAATTTCCCTCTTCCATTTGAGTTTTTCCAGGAGCTACTTCCTTGTCCATGCAGGTCTCCTGCCCCCTCTACTTGATTATATTTTCCAAGGGAATACGTTTATCTTGAGCCTGGATGAGGTAGTATTTGAATATTGACCAGCTCTCTTGGGTGCCCCTACCTTCTAGAGCCCCAGGATACTTCTAAGTAGATCTTTGAAGAGAACAAATTTAGCCTCCTTAAAGTCCAGGGTAGATATTTTACTTATTACCCTGCTACTTTCCCTAACAGTACTAAACTCTAACATGTCACGGTCACTACAGCCAAGACTGCCCCCAACCTTAACATCTGTGACCAGACCTTCTTTGTTAATACAAGGTCCAGCATCACACCTCTCCTCATTGGTTCTTTAACCACCTGCAGTTGTCATCAATGCACTGCAGGAACCTTTTGGACTGGTTGTGCCTGGCTGTGGGATCTTTCCAACTAATATCAGGGTGACTGAAGTCACCTACGAACACCAGGGCATGTGATTTCGAGGCTACTTGCAGCTGCCCGTAGAAGGCCTCATTGACAAATTGCCCCGGCAACGCCCCCAGCAACATCACCCTCTCGGCCTCCCATGCGAGAGCCGCCGGCTGCTGTCCAGAGGAGGCTTTGTCGATCAAGAAGCCTGGGGTCAGAGACCAGGCCAGACCAAGGCTCAGAATCAGGAGACAGCGGATTAAACAGCTGAGGTCAGCAGGCAGAGTATAGTTGTATGCAAATGGCACACAGGCCAACTCAGAGCAAGCAGCAGAATTACCTTCTGAACGTTCCTAGGTGGCTACGCAGCGGCTCAGCTCTCCCCAGCTGGTTAGACATCTGGCTGCTGAAAAGGAACACTTGGCCTAGGTGACTTAGAGAGACAGTGGGGTTTTCTTCACTTGTGGCAGTGCTTTGCTGAGTTGCTGCAGCACCGGTGAGGAACGTGATGAATATAAACACTGGTGCGGAGCAAAGTCCTTTCACAGACACCTCACTTCCTACACACCGCTGCGTTCCAGTGTGCAAACAGGGCACTTCTGTACCTGTGCCAGAGTCACCTCTGTACGCTTTGATATAGAGAGCTCATATTTCACATTTCCCGACTTCCTAGCAGTATCATTTCATCGCCATATTGTGGCTTTGTTTTATTATTATTATTATTATTAATGTCCAGTGTGCCAGTTTTTGTAAAGGAGGACCTCAGGGTTCTTCAAACCTCTGTCCATGAATGCAGCTTTTTCATTACTTAGTACTGATGCTGACTGTCAGAACTGCCTTTTGGCATCATGGTGTTTGAAGTCATTCATGACAGGAGTTGTCTTAAACTCTTAAGTGAAAATGCAGCATCTAAATTTCAGAGGAAGCCCTAAAGACATACTGAAAAATGCCATGCACAGCTTAAAAGGGAGCTGTGTAACCCCATGTACCAACAAGTGAAACCACACTGAGAATTGCAAAGAAGAAAACATTGAGAATATGATTGTGGAATCTGGCATGGTAGTTGCCTGAGGCTAAATATGAAACTCTTGAAAAAATAAGCTGGTGTTACAGAAATTATAAGACTATATGGAAATTATAAATATCAGTGGGGAAAAAGAAAGAAGTTTGTTTAGGAAGCAGAACAAAGCACCTCAGCTTCTGCAATCAAGGACTTATGTTGGAAACTCAGCAGTCAGTGTGAAATATGTAAGTCTTGTTTGGTGGAATTGACATGGCAAATGAATCAGTGTTGTTTGTTTTCTTATTTTATCTTTTTTAAAAAATATTTATCTAAATCATTCTGAAACCCATTACCTTATTACTTACCAGATTTTCAATGAGATCTTTTTTCGTGAGACAACTTTTCATACAGAGCTGAAACTGTCCTGTGTAAAAGTTGAGAGCGCAAGTGCTTGACTTATAAACATGGGTAGAGGATGCTCAAATGATTAATGTGGGATTGAAATGATAGTTCTTAAGTGTATGTATGAGAGAGTAAGTTTTTGCAAGAAATATATGGTGCCTTTCATTTCACCCTTTATGCTTCATCGTTATATGAGTTGTTGAGGGTGTTGAGTCTGTGCAAAAGCAGAGATAGACTATACTACTGGTTTGTATTTTTTTTTATACCAGTCTCCTATGTGTCTTTCAGGCAGTCATATCTCTTCAGTGTAATTTCATGTGAACAGTATCATATATATTTGAACTAAGGTTTGTAGGACTATAAGCAGACCATCCACTGTCTCCATTTGATTATTGTGATTGCTTCTCCCTTGACTGTGGAAAGTGTCTGTCTTTGACTTGGAAGCCCGAATTCTCTTAACCTTAAACTTTAGACTTAAACTTTAGTGGTAGGAACATGGTATGGATCTAGAAAAGTAATGAGGAATACTGGTAGCACACATGCATAAGTAATGGGAAGAAAAGAAGTGTTTCTAATCATTTTATCAGAAAACCTTCTGAAGATTTTTTTTAGATCATTCTAGAAATATGGGTCATTGCAAAAACCACGTTAGCATTACCATGATAATATCATCCTGGTTTGTATGTTGTGTATTTGTGCTTCTTAAATAAGGTTGGTGGTGAACTGAAGACTACAGAGATTAAAATTTCTCCACAGAGCAGCAAGAACAGGACTGAGCATCAGTTGCCTCTCAGTGCTCCACCATTACAAATCAACTCCATTTCAAGGTTTTCTATTCCCATTCAGGATTCAGACACCTCTGTGGAGAATGCTTCCAATTGGCAACAGTCTACTGATGCTAATACTGTTAATACTGATGGTGATGGTTAAAAATAAGTGGGTGCTAACACAGCTTCCAGGGATTATGGGAGTAGGAAATTTAAGAAAACATATATTTGGTTGAACTTTTATTATGAATTGAAAAACACATATGCAACAGTTATCTGCTCTGTTCACAACATTCTGGTCTGATAAATTTGGTAATCTTTTGAAGGCCTCTTTTTAGAGGAGATGCTGTAGAGATACAAATAGATACCATGCATTATAGCTGTTTCCAGCTCTATTGGTCCTTGCTGTAATAAATAATGAGTCCTCTGAAAACTTAAAAATATGGAAAAAATAGTTGGCTGCATTGAAGAAACTGCTAAAGACTTTAAAAATGAGCTTTCTTATGTAATGATGTGGTCCTTCGTTTGTTCCACTACATGAAACAGAACCTAGACAGGACTGACCATGTACTGATAGACACTTTTGATCTTGTCTAAGATGTAGTTCAGCTGCTACAGAAAATGAAAATACTTTTTTTTTTTTTTACTTTTTCCAAAATCTACAGTGTCTCTCGGGTCACCAGGCTACTATTCTCACAAATGTGATGGTGTAAGAACAAATTTGGTAACATAAAAGGATGAAGAAGTTAATAGTTTGTCCTGGAAAAAGGAGCAGAAATAAATCAAGCATCCATTCCCCTAGAGGAACAACCTTCTATATGGTTCATAAAGAGGAGAAGTACCATTCAAAGAGTGCTACTGCTCTTATGGAGATTTAAGGTGTTTGTGAAGTAGAGACAGAAAAACAGGGGAGTACAGAATGGACAATTTTCAAGTAGCAACTCTTGACAGGGACAATTTGGAAGACAAGGCTTGGGCTGAACTTCATCTTATTGGAAATGTCTTTGTGCATCCAAACCTTAGGAAAGAACTGAGGCCCATCTTAGCTCAGCATGTTGAATATGTTTAAAGAGAAAGTGAAAGGTAATTGTTCACAGATGGCATGGTGTTCTGTCATAATTTGAATGTAGGACCAGCTTCAGGGAAGAAATTCTCAGCTCTCTATAAATGTTAGGTTTCTGAAAACTCACAGGGAACTAAATGCTTTCCAGAAACAAATTATAATTTTTTAAAAGGCTAGAATTCAAGTTCTATTCCATGCATACACATAGCACTTCTTGTGATTGTTGGCTTCTGTTAAATATCTTAAGGGCTAATTAAGCCCTTGAAAGCAATCTCATATAACACCACATGCTAATGAAACTCCAAGTCTGCTGTGGTAGCTCATTTCATGGTGGAAGGGGAAAGGAGATATGGGGATTCTCCTCTGGGAAATAAAGCTTTTTTCATGTTTTTTTCCTACAGAGGAGTACGTCTATTTTTAACCCAAGGACTCAAAGGGGCCTAACTGCATGGCATAATGTACATGGCTTGGGGTTGTCAGGTTTTGGAGGTCTAATTTAAGTGACTCTTTAGCATGATGCTTTGAATAATGTAGATGGTGATGTTCCGTAGTCATGAAAGGATATGTTCGAGTGCTACAAATCATCAATACTTTTGCCTTGCTGCCTTTCTGGCCAACCTCCTCTCAGTTCTGGGCCATGGCTCCAACTCTGGTGCCTTTCAAAGCAATATAGACACTGCCACAAATGTAGATGGTGCTGTCTCTGTCCTGTGGCGTATGAAGTAAGAGCCCTGACTTACAGCTGTTACAGAAACAGTAATTTATAGCTGTAAGCACTTATTAATGTCAAAAATATTTTGTAAATTAGTTGGAATGAACCTACAACTCCTATTTTTCAGAGTTGGCAAAAGTGCTTTCACAACAAATTACTTCAGAGCTTATTAAAAAAAAAAGAGAAAACTGCAATTTCATTAAAGGCACAGGCAAATAGAGCTGAGAGTGAGTGGGAAGCAATGTCTCTGCCTATCTTTAAGGAAAACAAAGTGACAGTGACTGTAAAAAATGAGGAAATAAATAAAATGCCATGGGAAGGGTCAGACTTCTCTGAAGTAACACCTGCAAGCCATGTGTCAGACTTCTCTTCTGCATATCTGAATTCATTAATAAACTGCCCTAATCCAGAAGTGTTAAACAAAAAACCAAACAGCAAATAAAGCATACATCAAATCTCACAAGAGCACTGGATTGGACAGAGGAAATAAACATATTCCTCCAACTTTTAATATGCTTTTTTTTGTCTTCTTCAGCTCATCATCCACTCAAAACCCCAGAATAAACATGCTGAGCTTTTAAAAAACTCAGCGTAACCTATCCTGTGGTGAAATACATACCGCTGTGTGTTTAACAGGAAAAATGCCTTCTATTAGGGTGAAATTGTCCTGAGACAGAGAGCCTACACAAACCCTAAATATTTCATCTGGTTTCTGACTGATGGGCAAGACCTGACTCAGATAATTTTTAGCTATTTTAGTTCTCTCTGTATTGGACTTTTTTTTTTTTTTTTTTTTTTTTTTTTTTTTTTTTGAGTAGCATCTCCTTGGTATTTACGGACCTGTCAACATGAAGCTTATAAATGTTCTCAGTTCATCTGTATGAGAACTTTCATCAGTCCAAAACTTGACTCAATAAGTCTGAGCCTTTGGCTTTGCATTGCCCTGCTGCTGATCTCATAATTTATCCATGGGGCCTCCTAGGTTCAACTGGTATCAGGGAGTTCCAGTCTACATTCAGCCTAGGTAAAAAACAAATTTTGTGAAAAAACAGCTGTTTGTTTTGGTAAGCTGCTTTAGTGTTTTGCTAAATGCACTCACTTTTGAAATGAGTGCATTTGTATGAATTTTCATTCTAGGATCATTTTACTTAGGGCTTTCTTGTTCTTCTCAAGTGTTGAAATCTCTGTGCTTTCCTGAACAGTTAAAAGTTACAGATTGAACAAAAGTTACAATAGAACAAATGTCATTTGTTGCAGATGTGCATATTTATAGTTTAAAGTAACTTTTATTATCTGCACTAATACATTAAGTCATTAAGATTTGAGAATACCATTTAGGGACCTCTCAGGAATTCCATAAATTGAGGTTTAAGTAATCATTGTCATTCTTTCAATTCCTAAATCAGTGTGTGCTCCAACTTTTCAATAGCACCTAGTATCATTGTCAGCAACTCTTAAGTTTTTAGGGGATCCAGAAAGTAATTTCTGCCTTGGCAACATTGCTTCTTATTTTTTATATCTCACTGCTAAGATGGAAAAGGAATTATTTACTTTGATAGTAGAACAGCTTGTCCAGGCCATTTCTAGCTCAATGCACAGATCACTGTTGAAATTATAGCTTTAGAGAGTCTCTATATACAAAAGCTTTGGATACATTTCTTGTCGAATGATATAGTGATTTATGTTCTGGACATGACAAGTGATGTCCAGATGTCTCCTTACTAATCAGTGCTAATTCAGTTAGTCTGTTTGCACTAGGAGAAACTCTATTTTAAAAGAGAATGTGACATACGAGTCTGAAAGAGATGAGACTGATAACTGAGCTATCGTCTTCACCTTTAAAAAGATCTGGCATTTGACCACTGCAAAATTTGAGGCAACTGTCTTCTGTTCCCCTCCCTACTATTTCTAGATTTTCAAGTATTTGCAGCTGGTCTTCCTGTGACAGTGGATTCAGCAGCCAGGTGGTGCACCTAATGAAAACCCATCACTAAGTGGAGACAAAGCCTGGCTCAGAGTGTAAATGCACACTCTCAGCTCTCTACACCATGGGCTACAAAACAAGAATGAGCTTTAATGTAAAGTATAAAAAAATGTAATAAATCACAATGCAAAGCTGCTTAAAGTGGTATTCCTCACTATCTCATATTGGCTTTCCAGTTATCTGAAACCTCCTCCCGCTGTTACTGACAAGAAGGAATTTTGCCAGTGGCACATTGATAGCAGTTTGCTTCCTTTCTGGTGTGTAAATCAATCCAACATTATCTTGTGGTTTACATAATGCTTTTTCCTGAAAAAGTCCTTGAGCATTTCACAAGCTATAAATTCAGTCATGATTTTGCCACAGGCCTTGGACAAAGCACAGCCTGTTGTGTTTTTTCCTCCAGCACTAGGAAGTCTGAGTTGCAAACAAACAAGTTACAAACTGGTGGTTTGAGTTCCTTCTTGCACCCAGCAAACACTGCCTGGGGAGGACTGGATGCCTCAAAAGAGGTGTAGGAACCAGAATGGTCAATAGGGAGTTGCATGATTGATCTAATAGCATAATGCAAAGCACTGCTGTGTTAAATTCTAAATCCCACCCTCTCCACCCATACAACTCTACAAAGAAAAATTACTCCCTCCCTAGGAATTGGAGTGCTCAATGCCTTCTTTTAAGGCAGCTTGCCTGCAACCTATCTGCCAAAAAAAGGGAGTGAGTCATTATTTTCATTCAAGTGTAGAAGACAAGGCTTGCAGTAGGACAATCTCAGTGGCTAGAACACCGAAATAAAACAGAGGAGATAGCAGTTAGTTCTTGTTTTCACCTGTCTGGTGAAGACACCCACATCTTCCAAAAGTGAGCACTCCCTATGGTTATTGGCCATAGTCCCCTTCCTTTTGTTGAAGCTGTTCCCTTTGATGGTAATTTGTTGCAGATTAATGGCCCAGTGACGGGGAACATGATACCTAGTGTATTTTTTTTGGACACCTAGCAGGGAAAAGAAAAGGACTGGGTTTAAGTTTCTGCTTTGGAGAGGGTTTGTGTTTTACAGAAAACAGCTATTGGATGAGGTACCTGTTCTGACTTTGGAGCAAGACCTGGAACTCTGTCTTGCGTCATTTATTGTAGCCATTAACTAAAGAAGCCAAATTCTCTGCTTTTCCTCCACAAGCAGAATCAAAACCAGTGTTCTTGCAGTGCATTATGTATAGTGATCTTTCGAGAATTAGTATTTCCAGGAACCCTGGCAGATGGGTCTGATGGAGATCATAGGTTTAAGCATTACAGTTTTGATGTGTCTGATGTTTAGTCATGAAACACCTCCTTTGAACTTGTATCTAAGGAACTGATCCAACTTCACCAAAGAAGTTTCATTTTCTCACTTCAGAACTCAACTCTAGATTTTTCAAACCTCTGACTAATATTGAAGCATGAGGTCACCCTTCATCTCCCGCTGTTCCTATCCAGTGTTGAAATATCCCCAGTAGGTTTGGAGCTTTTTAGCTGTTAAGGCAACATTAAACAGAAGGCAGGGTATTGTATCTGAAATGGCCTTAAGAATGAAACCATCAATTGTGTTAAAAATACTTTGGGGTGTCTTATCTTTAAAATGATTGTGGTCTTAATTTTATGCCTGTATTCAAAAGATACCATCATAAAAAAACAAACAAACAAAAGAAAACAAAAAATGCACACATGCTCCTGCCCTCTCACATCATGTTGGTCAGTAATTCAACACTGACTTGTACCTTTTTACTGAGACAGCCATATTTACTGTAGCAGAAAAGAATTTCTGTAAATGGAAACCCTACTATTCCAGGCACAAAGTAGTGGCCTTGGGTCCCCTTCGTGCTTTCACAGAAGATTCTGTTAACATTAATCAGCACTAGGGACACAGCAGTTAAGGAACAGTTCAACAGAGAATGCTAGTTGAGTGTTTAAGAATCTTTGGTTTTGTTTGGTTCTTTTTGGAGAGGAAACTACAAGGCATTCCCAAAGGACAGGGAAGGCATGATGGCACTTGTAGATCAATCTGAAGCATGAACACCCACAACACTGTCACAGGATAGATGTGTCTGTACATCCGTGACTGGGGAATTCTGGTGAGCGTGGCCAGTCCTGAACTCTTCCTCCAGCTTTTTCTTTTTCCATAGTTTAAACATACACAAAGTCTTGGGAGGCCAGACAGCAACCTGTCAGACCTCTATGCTTCTCTCATGGCCCTGGGATCGTCATAAAACTCTTCACAGGGACATGGTAGCCACTAAAAGTGTGAAGTATGCTTTCCTATCTCACACACACTTTGCCTGACTAGGTGCTTTTCTAGGAGTCCAGAAGTCCTGTTTGAGTATTATAATTTGTAAATAAGGCTACCACTTGAAATAGGAGACCGCCTACTATTTATTTCCTTCTGCAGCTGCATCCTCAAAAGTGAACCCTGCTCACCTTCCGGAAAAAAACTTTGTAAGCATCTACTTTCAGGAGACATTTAATCCTGAGGGAGTTCAGGCATCTGCCCAAGCTCTAGTTCAAGGCTTCAAGCCCTGAAGAGATGCAGGATTTCAGATAGATCCTGTGCTTCCTACTGGTTCTCTCTAGAAATTTCTCCTTGCATTTTCATGCCAGTAGGTTATCATTCTGACTGCCAGTCATTTGTACGGGTCTCAGTACTGAAGCATGAGCTCGATATATATTTTGAAGAATGAGATGCTGCAAATTTTTACTTACATGCTAATATGTCCCTTATTTGATCTACCATAGGTAACTCAATATATATGTTTAGAACAGTTAAGTAGGAAATGGGACTTCTGCCTAATGATTCAATGTGTGACTTTCAGAACATGTGAATTAAATCCTTTCACTATCTCAGCCTGTCATCTGTTTTCTTGGATGCCTTGCTGTTTATCATGCCTGGCTCCCATTTCAAATTTTTCAGTCTGGATTGCAAGCTGTTTTAGACAGAGACCATCTTTTCTGTGTTTTTCTTATACTTGCTACACAGGGAAGTTCCATCGTCAAATCATAACTAGTATCAGTGCTAATTCTCCCCAGGCTACAAAGGTTGCTGGGATTAAGGTCATTTGCCTTTAAATTTTCTTTAATAGAAACTGAAAGCACTTCGCTATTGGGAAAAGAAAAATTACTTTCTAGGATAGTGATCGGTATTAAAAATTATGTCTTCTCTGAGAAATAGCTGGAATTCCATGTTGCCAACAGTTTTATTAAGTTGCTGGTCCCTGTTCTGGTGAGTATATGCAAATGCAGCATAGCACACTGCAGTTTCAGTGCCTCTCTGTGATTGCTTGTCATTTTATGTATCAAGTCAGTCTGGCTACTGCACTTTCCCTGCAGTCATAACTTTAAAGAGACAGTGATGCATCACCAGTAGTAACCTCAACACTGTTCCAGGAAAAAGATGTTGAGATTTTGTTTTCACCTTCTTCTGACTAACTGCAACTTCAGGGCATTTTACAGAACTTTTGTGTTTATTCTCCTGATTAGCAACAGGGTTACAGTGATGAATAAGTGAGTCATTCGCTAGTGCAACCATTTAATAAGCTTTTCCTGGATCTGCCTTAATGTGAGTTGGGGAAGTATGAGTGCAATGCACCCTGCCCTGAGAACTAGTCACCTTGTCTGAAAATTATCATCTTATTCTTTCAGTAACGGATCTGTCTGTGGAAAAATGATCATCTGCAGTACATGGAATTTGTGAGATGGTTAAACAGAAATTTTGTTGCTTTCTAGTCAGCTTGCTTGGTTTTACCCCATTATATAAAAAAGAAGACAGTGATCCGAAATTGAATAGTTTAAATGTTCTACTGTGATGTCTTCATGGTAAAGATATTGACTGTTTAGTTTTTCTATCCTCCAGTGCCTTCAAGAATTAACATCTTGCTGCAGCTTTGCTTTATTTTCCCACTGTGTTCCAAATACCTCTGTGAAAGGGTGTTGGGGGATTAATTTTTCATGCTTCTCAGATGCTCCAATTTTTTAGTCTAGAATACTCTCATTTTTTCAGGTTAATGAATCTTCTTCCATTGATCTCTTAATTCTTTCTCTAATTGCTACTGTCTCTGCTGTGAGAAGGTGGTTTTCTCCAAAAAGAATTTAATGCACAGAGTTGAGACAGAATGTGACTGTAAGTCTTACTGGCAAAGCTTCTACTGCCTTTACCCAAAACTTAAGTTAGTTAAAGAACGATAGCTTAAAACCCTACATTGTGCCTAATCTGTACCAGTGTCATATAAACTAACCTGTAGCTGTCATGTAAGGTTTGACACAGTCTTGATTTGTTTACCTCACATTTATAAATAATGCAATTAGTTGCCAGTTATGGCAAAACTGAATAACTGCACAGAAAAACCACATCATGTAGTGCAGTGAAAACACACTGAAAATTTATCAAAAATAGGAAAGAAAGACTGTAAAGCTGTTGAGATGTGAATTGGATAGGTATTCAAAGGCACAGAAGTCATATGTTTATTATGTAAATTGCAGTGGCTATAAACATTTGCTCGTCAATCAATGGCTTAGACAATTATTTCTCACTCTCTATGTATGTTTTCTGAAGTCAGTATAAAGCAGTTACAAGAACTTGTTACAAACAAGATTGTTTGAAAATAATTATGGAATAGTAGGCTCAGTTAAATAGAATAGGAAAAAACCTGCTCCTTTATTCCAATAAACAAACAAAATGGTAGCTTATGCTGCTGAAGAATGAAGTGGTCTGCAGATAAGATGAGGCAATTTAATTTCAGAAATGTTAATTTCCAGTTCTGATGTCTTAAATGGAAAACCTCAAGTTAAATAGCAATTAGTATAAAATGTTAATGGAAGAAGGCAAGTGTGCAAGGGAACAAAGAGCAGCTTGCTCAAGTGGAAAGTAATCTTTGAGTTACTGAGCAAATGAGAAATATGGGTTATGTGTTCTGTGCAGCTGGGCTTGTTGTGTCCTTTTTTTGCCTGTTTTTTACCTAGACTGAATCTTAATACATTAGCCTTGTAATTTGCCATAAAATAATAAACTTGGAATTGGAGCTTGCCATATTTTTAGCTAGGTCTTACTTTTTATTTCTGTTAATATTTCCCTGATTCTCGCCCACCTACATTCTCATTAGTCACTACTGCAAGAAAATGAATGGCAACTTGCATTTTCTGGATTTAGAGTTCCACATACTTTACAACTCACTTCACTCACTTCAAATTACTTCATTTCAAGTGAATCTACCATTTCTGTATTTCTTTGACATCAGTTTTACTGAGTTGTGGGTGGAATGAATGGTATCAAAATGTTAAGCTTGTGATGGTTGAAGGCATTTGCATCATATTTTCCAGTTGTTATGACACTCTTGTCTGTTTATTTTTTTGTTTTGCTTACAGCGAGTGTGCATAGTCCTAAACATCCAAGTTGTTTGTGAATTAAACAGTTATTCCAATTTTAGTATGTTTAAGAATAATTTAGAAGCTTTTTAAAGTTTTAAGTATGTTTCTAGATTTGTATGCTTGGGCAGAAATTAAGGACAGACTGAGGAAAAACTACAGTTTCAGTTAACCTTCCTTAATATGTAGATTTTTCCTCACTGATTCATATTAGGCAAGGGCCAGTGCACAGTGTAAACTGCAAAAGTACAAAAGCAATTACTCACATGCCATGCAACAGTGAATTTCTTACCTAGATATTCTTCATGAGGGCATAGTTGGGAATAGCTAACAGAGTAGCCAGTCCTAAATGGACGGCAACGCTATTTGTGAATTAACTCCTGAGGCAGTGTCAGTTCCCCCAACAACATGTCCAAGGCAAAGCAATACATTAGTGTTTCTGCTTTGATGCAGCAGTGTAAGGAGGAGTTAACAAAGTGTGGGAACTTCAGCAGCTGTCTCAAACTAAGAAAATGCTATTCATGAATCAGTACTGTTAGAAGCACCTGGTAACGTGTTGGAGGAACAAGGGATTAATCCCTGTTCTCCAAGAGGCCAGTCACTTGACTGGGACAGATCTTTTCAGTAAGCATTCCTGTTGGTGATTATGTCTTCTTAGAAAATCTGACCAGCTCTACTTAGCAGGAAGCAAGGTGAAGAAAAGGACATGTGCTCAATGGTGTTCAATAAGATGGGATCTTATGAATACCATCCTAATCAATTTTTTTCCATGTTATGGACATTAAGGGAGTACATCAAGGGTTCAAAAATGGAAGGAAAAAAACAGACTGAACATTCTGATTTTTTTTTTTCCTCCAAAACTCAGGTATTTAAAACTGACAAATTTCATCTAGTGCTGTCTAATTGTCAGGTGGCCAGAGAAGAATACGTTGAGGAACTGGAGTAGGAATAGAAGAAAGAGAGCAGAGTTTTAAGAGGAAGGAAAGGGAAGAACCTTCTCATAGACATCAGTAGAAGTGATTCGTTCGTCAGTAGGAATGTGGAGAGGACAAGTGGCTTTTAGTTGTGCAAATAATGAGGTAGGAGAGCTGTACTGCAAGGCACATTTGAAAGAGAACCCCATTTAAAGGACTGTGTGTCAGTGCTGGGTTAAGAGCTCTTTGATTATTAGAATGGGTGCAGACTGTGTCTGGAGTTTTCACTTCCAGCTTCAAAGGACATTCTTCTTGGCTCAGAGGTTTATTTTCAAATTAAACCTAAACAGATGTTTTAGTAAAAGAAACCACAATTTGCTTGTTTACTAAGAAGGCACACACAAATCTATGTAGTTCGAAAATGGAGATAGCTTCTTGACTACACTGTTACAGCCTACCAGTTGCTGTCTTAATTGCTGCTACTAGTTAGCTTAATTGGGAAATCAATTGCTGATTTACACAGTTAATATTTCAAATACATTTGCATACATAAACACACAGCCTTAACTGTTTTGGTTTAAAAAAAAAAAAAATCAGAAAAATACCTAGCCCCTTAGTTTGGTGGTTTTGATTGACTCTCCAGAAAGAAAATTACCCTCTGCAAAAAGAAGTGGACTTTCACTAACTCACTAAAGAAAACTACTTCAGATCTTAACACCAACAAAGAGGGGAAGAACTTATATTTTTATAGTTCATCTAAACTGCTTTTTCACTGAATACCTGTTTTCAGGCTTGTCTTGTACATTGCCTCCATGGCCCTCACCTGCTTCCTCCACTATGTCAGGAATTTACTTCATCTCAGATTATTTTTGGAGTATTGCTGCAGGCTTGGAGGAAGTTGGACAGCACCTTGGTTAGTCCTACTGAAGTACAAATACATACAATCAGTCCTGTGCTCATGTGCAAAAATAGTGTGCACAAGGGGAAGAAAAAAAAAGCCTGATGAGAATGAAATCTAAATATTGTGAATTTCTGAAGCAGCATAGATCAAAGGGCTGGACTGGGGACACGAGACTTTCGTGTGTTTAGGGGATTGGATGGGTTGTTGAGAAGGTTGAAGCCTAGGTTAGAGAGGATTAGTCCGAGAAATTTCATGTTGTTACAAAAGGGACAGTGTTGTCTCCTGTACTCAATGCAGAAAGAGCAAGCTGGTTGCTGAATTTGTTTGGGATGTGTAAACGTGGTAGTAACATGGGAGAAGTTTAGGAATTGCTGACTGGTTTGAAGTATGTGTTGAAAGGAAAACACTGGCCTGAGAATATTAGATCTCGGCTACTTTGCTTTAATTGCACACAATTACATCACTTTTATGGAGGGTTTGATTGTAGTTCTAAAAACACTAGATTACTACATAAGAAAACTGAATTACACATTTCCACAGTAGGAATCTTGCTGCTGAGACTGGTATTTGCTGAAGTCCATCATTATTGAATTGAAGATCTTGATGCTCCTGAAGAGAGAGGAATTATTGCTTTGAAGAGCTGTGCTGACAATGAAGAAAATACCAATGATACTCCTGGCTAATTGTTTTCAAGTCAATGGTGGGGCTATGTTATTACTGCAGAGACTGAAATGCAGTGTTGAAGATGTTGCATTTACTGATGAGAATTCTGACAAAAAACTGGCTTCCTGGTAGACAAACTTGTCCTGCTGCTAAAGGAAAATTGGTAGTGCTGAAAGATTGTTTGTGAGATCTTCAAGAGGGATAAGAAAGCATTATAGAAAGTTTCTCTAAGGTAAACTTGAAATATAAAGTTACAATAAAACATCCTGCTCCCATATATAAAACAAAACATCCCTATTAAAGTCCAATCTTGCAGGCTTTTTTTTTTTTTGAAAGGCAAAGACCCTTCAACAACAGTGAAAGTTTTGTATGGTTTAGGGGTTATTCTTCAACCTTAAGTTTGAGTTTGATTTATGTTCAGGAATGTTTGTTCTAGAAGAGGAATGTAATATAACATTTTGTCCTACATATTGTGAGAAGGGTGGACAAGAAAGAGAAAATGAAAATACTAAGAAAATAATATTGTAGGTAATGTTTTAAGGGGGACGCTGACAAGGGAGAAATAGGAGGGAGAACAAAAAAGGACAATATGGATTAAAATGTTATATGATGAATGGTTTGCAGGTTGAAAAATTCAGAGGTAAAAGGTAGGGAAGTGACAGCACTTCAGAGCACTAGCAATAAGCCAGAGAACAGTCATATCTGTAGAGGATCTGTTGTGATGCTGTGTATTGGCTTAGAACAGCTTAATTTTCTCCTAACACACATTGAAATTTTTGTCCACTATAATTTTAAGCATATAGCTGTGGCTGCTTGCATTTTTTTGCTGAGCTTTCTGGATTTACTGAAGCATACACTACAGAAATTTTCAAGCATATCCACACCGGGATCGGTATTTATTGTTATGATGTATGTAAAGAAAGCAGATATTTTGCAAAATGCTTTGTGGAAGTGATTATTCTGCCTCACAAATTACTCGCCAGCTGTCCTACTTCACTGTGCCTTTTTTAGAAGTGTTCAGTCTGTGACAATACCAGGGTTTCCAAGGGTATCCAAAGGAACACCTTACTAATATGAAAACTTCAGAATTGCCCTTATTTGAGTTTTTGTTACTTTCTCCATTCTCCAAGCTTCACAGAATTTAATCTGGATTTAATGTCTAAACATATTTCTAAATGTAAACAATCAACCTGGTATAAAACAACTTCCAGAGTTGTAAATAAACCAGTTGTAAAAACCATAAATAAGTATGGTTTCCGTGGCTAATTTAGTGTAGTATGCCCTTTTGTTTTAAACAATAGTATCTAAAGGAGTTGTACACCTCCTTTAAGTGGGAGAGAAAAAACTGGTTCATCCATGCTGGCATGGGCAGGCTATCTTTTTCTATTTCCCTAACACCTGTATATTCAGTAGATAATTCACTCCTCAATCACATTGTTTTTATTATACCAACTCACATACCAGGATATCTTTTAGTGAGCCAGATAGTTTGTATGATGTGGCTTGTTGCCCTTATTTGACTGTTTAGAGTAGAAAGGCTACTTATGACCTAAAATGACCTAAAAAAAATGTATTTCCATGTCCTTTTTTTTTTTTTTACATTGTCTTAAATGGTTGAAATTTAAAACTTATGCTTTTATTACTCATATTCTACTGCTTAAAATTTGTATACATTTTATCAGTCTGTGTTGTCTCTAATACGTACAGGTGTTATATGGTTCTCCATTGCCAGTGGCTAAGCTTCTAGATTAATAAGTCTATATATTGATAATTAATAGTACACTTCTGTGAATAAGTTGTTAGCCTGTGACTTAGTTACATTCAAGTGTTCAAAATCTGAACTGATTCAAAGAACATAATTTTTACAGTCCATTTTCTAGACTAAGTACTTAAATGAAAACTATATTTACCATTCATTCTAGTACATTTCTACCATTATTTTCTTAAAGTAGTAGAAATTACTTAGTGAAGAATGCAGTAAACTGTTTAGAATATTATTTTTTTTCTTACATCTCTTAGTTAGTCCTAAGATAGACCAAGTAATAAACATATGTGGTTTCCTGTCACCTTAGCATCTATCTTCTACTCTACATCAGGTTGATGTTTTCTACCCTGTAGCATGTAGGCAGTACATTATAAGATGTCTCAGTGTTGATCACAGCAGCAGGGAAATCAAAAGGTAAAATGGGAAAGCTTGATGCCCACAACACATCACATACAGACTATTGCTATTAATGGGTCCATCAAACACTCATTGCTACAGTAAGCCATAAATTTACTGTGAGTTTTAGTCACTAGAGGGCACTTGAACGGTTTTCATACATGCCATCCAGTAAAGGACAAAAACACATACCAAGTTCTGTGAGAGTGCAGACTGAATGTATAAACTGTGATGCACCAAGCTTTACATAAAAAGGAGACTATACAGGAGAAAAGGAAGACTCCAGTGCATAAGAGAAATTACCAAAAAGTAAAACCATTAAGAATGTAACAGGGAGGCATTGATTTCCTAGCTAAAAATCATGGAGAAAAATTTTTTTTGTTTTCCTTAAAACCATGAGGCAGATTTGTCTGTTGCTATAAAGGAGGAGGTAGAGATAGGCTTTGTTTCATCTGCACTTGAGGATTTTTACTTTCTTCTCAATTTACCTGTAAACTCATACTGTGTTTCTGAATTATTTTTAGTGGTTTATGACCACCAGGCTGTGTTATGGAAAAAGTCGTCTTAGGTGGATTGAGTTTTCTGTCTTTTCTTTGAGATAATTCCTGCTGAGAAGTTTAATTAAGATCTTGAAGGTGATGAATACTTCGGTTTACAGTTAAAAGACTAGTAATTACTGTTCCCTTTCACAGTGTATTGTGGTCACATAATTTTATGCCAAAAGGCCTAGCCATAATCATGGTTCACTCATCTCTAATACTAATTTCTTCATTAGAAGTAGGATTTTAGTTTATAATTTCTTTTTGTTTGCCAGAATGCAGATAAAAGAATGTGTTCCTTGTAACATGAGTTTATGAATTTCTATGACAAATTGAAAAAAAAGGATCAGATTGTAGTCTTTAAGGTCAGTTCTCAGCAAAAGGAGCTCTGAAGTGCACTGTGTCTCAGAAATACCCACTCCTGTCTATGTTTCTTGATTCAGCTTTGTTGCGGGTCAGTCTGTAATAGCAGTTAACTATAATGAAGACAGCAGATCACCTCAAATTTGATAGTCAGCTAGTGAGGTTTCCTGACTCTCTTGCCCATATGCTGCATGGAATAGGAGGCAAACACAACCACACTGCCTGTGCAGGGTAGATCTATACAAAGTTGAAGGATGGGAGAAATCTTACTACATCCTGAAAGCAAGCAGTCCAACTCGTCATCTAAATAAAAAATTCACTTTCTAAAATAATTTGCTCTCTATTGACTCTGAGTCCTACAATGGTGCCAGATAATTACTACAGCCAAAACAAGTAAAAGAAAATAGAAATGTGTGTCATTTTTCCAGACTTTCTTGTTTAACAAAAGATGGTGGAAAAACAATTTTCAAAAACAGAGTATCTAGAAAAGTGTCTCCACATACCTGTTGCAATTTGAGGCATCTCTGAAAAAAAAAAAATGACCAATGCTTTTCTGCTAAAGCCCTTATAAAGGAAATAACAGTTGAATATATTTGAAATTATGGTGCATATAAATTAGTCATATGGCTTCAAGTGTTGTAGTACGTTTCCAATTATTCCTACCATCTAGCATTCACTTCTTCCGTTAGTGAAATGCTAGATATTCCCTTTGTCAGTTCTGCTTAAATCATTTGGTGATGTTTTCCTAGGGTGACACATTCTACTTCCAAGATTGATACTGAAACTTGTTTTGCATCTCTAATTGTTGCCTTATTTATGCTGTAACCCCAGGATATAAAAGACTAGACACTGAGCTGATAGCATTAATATGAGTTGGAGTAACTCCACTGAATTTAGAGAGAACTCCTCATATCAGTGAAGGGAGATTTGTCCTTGATTTAAGAAATGTCAGGATGCTACCGAGTGAATTTATTCAGACTGACAGCAGTGTAAATGAAATTAAAATATGGCTGCTTTGGGGCTGTGAAATAATAAAGAATGCACCAGGGTCACTAGTTTTACAAATCTTGCCAGGTAGATTGTGCAGGCAGGCAAACCACTTGAGCCAAAAGAGAGCAAGACAGTTTGGGGCCTCAGACTTTTCCAAGCAATTACTGGATTACTGTGAATTTTGTTGGAAAACATATCTTTCTCCAGTGGGAACTGGGATGTTAGTGGTAGATGCATTTGTATGCACTAAATAGAAACTTAAAAAAAAATAAAATACTTAGCGTGGTACCGAGGCTGGATATTTTACTTCCCGTGTTTGCAAGTTGCTGTTTCCAGAACACTGTGAAGTTAAATCATGGAAGCTTTGCCTGATTAAAATCCCTCTCTTACTCTATTGATTTGCTACAGCCATGGGATTAATTGTAAATCTTGACTTCTAGTCACAGTTTGAGAAATTCAGTATTATGAGTCTTACTTGTTGAACTTCATCATATCCCAAGTAAAATGTAGGGAGAGACCTCAAGTTACATTTCTGGTCATTGGATGTGAAATGTGTTCACAAATTTTGTTGAAGTACTTAAAACTTCAACAGAAAAGTATTTTTTATATTTTTACCTCACACCTCCATTTAATTTGGCTTGCTCATTATCGAGAAAGATTTTAATCAGCGAAGTTAGTGAACTGACTAATCTGTCATTATTTTGCTTTTCATTACCCTCCAAGATCATTCCTGTGCAGCTCCAGTATATTTCACTAAAATGAGGATTTAGCATTTTAAGGCATCAGCTTGTAATGATTCATTATTTCTAATATATTCAGTTCATAACAGATAATTTCAAAGTAAGTCCTTTTAACTAGTTCCCTCCAGTGGTCCTTATTTCAGCATTGTGCTCAGAGGACTCCTGGAATCTCTATTCATTAGAACATCTCAGTGAACTGGAATTTTGCCATAAAAAGAAAAAACAAATTAGTGCTCTTTAATGAGGTCTGCTCCAAGTTCATTGACTCACCAAGTTCCCAACAATATGTAAGATCACTATCAGTCCCTGTATTTACCACATATTACTCCATGAAATGTGCTGTTTGTTATTAGTAATGAGAATTTGTGCCTCTGGACTGCCTTTATTCAAAATGGAAATGAACTGAGAGAAAATAGGTGCATGGGTATTTGATTCTCAAATATGTAAGTTAGAAATGTAGGACTTCAGAGCAGATTTCTAACAGTTCTATACTTTTCACAGATCTTTGGATTTGTGGGATTCTGGATGCAAGGGAAGTTATCTGGCAAAACTCTAGAATTATAAAATAATTGAGCAAAGTCATCCCCAGGTCACCACTGTGCAATCAGGTGGAATTTAAGGAGAACTTGTCATTCCAGTTTTCCTTCCCTTGGCTGCAGTAGAAAGGTTTGACAATTCCAAAGAATTCAGAGGTAAAATTCATCCTGAAAGGAAAAAAGAAAGTATAAGTTGCTTTTTTTTTCTTTATGATAATATCACAGGTATTGTTAGAGATTATTAGCTTGTTTTGACATTCTTGTTTTGAGGAATCACATTTTTTCTGAATGTTGAGCATTTTGAACAGGTTCTCTAGCTATCTGATAGACATTTTTAAATAATTCTTTTTGTCAGTAAATGTAGTAACTAGAGAAACATTAAATTCTGTGACTACTCAACACAGCAGATAGAATTGTTAGCTTCCTAAATGCCCTCTCAGCCCAGATGTTGTCTAAATCCTTCAAATGCCTCTAATGGAAGTAACCTGCCTCCTTTTGGTCTCCTCTTTCTCTGACATGATGCCAATGCTATTTATCATGAGTAAAATCTACAGGCATGTTAGATCAAGTCAGATAATTAAGGTTCATAAATGACAAGTTATTTGTTTTGTGAGGAATACAGGCTTCTGTTCTCCTGTGGAGGTCAGTGACAAACCTACCTTAGCATTTTTTAGTTTAGGACTGGGGCCACAACTGGGATAGTTATATCCATTTTATTCACTGAAGTGGGTTCCAACAAAATCAGCTGTCAGACTAGTCCAAATTATGAAGAGATCAGAGAGATAAAATACAGCAAGTCTGTATTTTATGGGCGACACCATTTAAACAATAGAGAAGATGTAAACTTTATCCATATTATAAAGCATTTCACTAAAGCTGTCTGGGAAACAAAAATGCAGTTACATTAATATTTCTCAGTATGACTATAGGTTTTTGTTTGGGTTTTTTTTTTTTTTTTTCCTTATGGAAAAAGAAATCTAGATGGCTGTGGCAACTAGGTGGGATATGGAAACCTCATGTTTAAGTCTTTGTTTCCATTAGACCAAAAAGAAACAGCAGCCTACAACTTCTATGTGTCAACTGTATGACCTAATCACTGATCTCTAGTGTTCAGCCACTTTCAAAACTCTCTTGTGGGCACTCTTCATGTCCATATAGCTGAAGACTTACTGGGTAAAATTAAAGAGATCTCTTTAGCCCACAGAATAAGCTTGGGAGACAAGATGTCCTTCTTTGAAACATGGACGTTGAACCACTTTTCATTCAAGTATTAAATAATTAATTACACCAATCTGCGCATTGGTCATTTTTAAATGCACTTCAGAATCTTGATGTTGCCAGAAAAGCTTCACTAGAAGCATTACTTACCATTGCATAAGGGATTTGCTTAATGGGCCTTTTCCAAAGTAGAAGCCTTTTGCTGAAAACAATTTCTTAGCAGCTTTACTTGTTGAATGGAAAGGCAAGATAGTTGCTAAAACAATTCCATTAGCTCCTCAGAAACTTTTAGAAGCAACTTTAAAACATTATTTTGAACCACAGGATGACAAGTAATATATGTTGTAAATATTAATTAGAGAAAAGAGATTATCTTTTAATTGACTGTAATTTAAAATGTTGAATGCAAAAAACATTTAATCCGTATTCTTTTTTGTTGTTTTTCAGTTGTTACCTCTGGCCCTCTAAACTTCTCAGTAATCCAGATTAAATCTTTCCCAAAAGACCTAATTAGGCCTTTCCCAAAAAAGCATAGCACAGAAATGTCAAGAATAACTTTTGTAATATCTTGGGTAAAGGACAAACACCTTTGTCAAAACAGGATACCTGGCCAGAACCACAGATCACTCAGCACTCTCCCTTCACACACATTGCTGCCCAGATTAGAGATAGCCAGGAAGTGCGTGTTGTTTACTTGGAAGCTGGCATGAGAACTGCACTGATGTTCCAGCTCTCCAGGATGGAGAAGAGACGTAATAGGGAATGCAGCAATCAGGCACTACTTCCCTCCCTCATCCTTCATGACTTTTTGACCATTAGTTTAGTTTACATTTAACAATGGGGGGAAAAAATAGTCATGTCATCCTAATCTTTTCTTTTTAATGGCTTTCAGTTTAGCTATGCTTGCTTGGGTTGATTTCAGTTGGTTTTTGGTTGTTGGTTTTTTTTTCTCATGTTAAATTCAGTTTCTTTAGACTACTTTCCTCGGTCTTGTAAAATGTTGTTAGTTGGTGCTGCATGCTCAGGAGACCAGCATCCTGTGTTTAGAGCTGGGTACAATAGCAGTGACAATGTGTGTCCTCTGTGACATGATGGCAAAATTCTATATGAATTGTTCCATACATTCTCAGACACAGGCTATTAGTTTACTCTGTACAAAATGCTGCAAGAGAAAAAAAACAGCCTTACAATGGCTGTGAAAATAACAGGGCTGAATATCAAAGATTTTAAAAGGCAAGAATAACCTCGATGGTCACTGCTGTGTGGTCTATTACTGTTCTGGGTTTCTGTGGAACACAATGTCTTGAACAAGCAACCTTCACAAAAGCCTTTCACTACAAAACTGCTTTTATCTCCTTGTGCTTTTGGGTTCTGTCTTTTTAATGTGCCATCAAAATCACCCAAAACCTGTAATAAAAAAGTGTCAGGAACATTTCCTTAGTGAAATTTTTGCATGGAATAAAGTGAACAATGACCCACAACAGGTTTGAAGGTAGAGCTATATGAACACTTGGAGAGTTAATAGTTTTTCTACAGTGGTCACCTAAAAGGAGCCTTGTGTGAAAGGCCTGCCTCATGTTAAAAGATACAAAGTAGCAGTAATGACAGTTCTGTGGCCACAAATCCACCAAGAATATTGATCAAAGTCTAAAATTACTGAATCTTCTAGAAGCTGACACAGAATTATGGAAATAAGCTGATAACAGAGACAAATTTCATCCCTGAAGCCTCTGACTGGAGCAAGGGAATAAAGACTTTCCCTCCACTGTTACACTGAATGACTCCAGCGGGACTCATGATCTGAAGTCCTAGGTTAAGATTTTCAAAAGTGCCTTAGCCCATTGACTTATGGTGGCATTAGAAGATGGTCTGCTTTAGAAATCTGATCATGCTTACAGTTTAGCCAGAGTTAAATGACAGAGAGAGTTGGTACAATGCCAGTTACCTCATTTCCAACTTACTGACACTGGAGTTGAAGAACACTATTAATAATGTATGAAACCCAGGGATGCAATGTGTCTAAGGGGGCATATAAAGCTTCAGTTGAAGACAACCGCTTGAACTTGGAATTCTCATATCTAAGTTTTTCTTTGAGGACTTTCAATCTAAAGAATTCAAGTACTAACTCCACCTGCCATTGAGGAATGTCAGTGGAAATAATAAGCAAAGGTCATCTTTTAGGCTATAATTCACAGGACAAAAATGTATGTGTAGAAGCTGACTCAGTTTGGGTGGAAAAAATATTAATCCAAAAGACATGAAATCTATTTTAAAAAGCATTATAGCAAAAAGATGATTTTATACCCTAAAATACTACTCATTACAAAATGTATTCAAATCATCCTTTGTGAATATAGTTTCAAATGTGTCGTGTAGATACACCATATATTTCAGTTTGTGTGTACTTTCTTGGTTAGGCAAGCAAGGTGCCCTGGCAGCTTAATGTTCGTTAAAGTTTTAGCCTCATCCAAAGTTAGGCCTTTGTGGGATTTTGTTGTGTTGAACTTGTACAGCAGGGGACATAAAGAAAAATTAACTAGAATTTACATGTATTAACTAGAATTTACATGTATTAACTATTCTGCAGGCAGTTTGAAATTCTATCTTCAGTTTTACTCAAAGCCAACTCAGATCTGTATAAGTATGCTTATGCAAGAGATTTGTGTGCCTTGAAAGGGAATTCAGATTAACTGTGAGAACAGAACCTGATTTCTAAACTAGTGATCTAACTAACACTTTCTACAGGAAACATGTAGTTACTTCTCTCAATCTGTGATTAATGCGATTCAATCACTCAATCTGGCATACTAAAAATTGTTTCTGTAACAGCTGGCTTATTTTAACAGCAGACTTGTAGACAAATTTCTTTATAATTTTTCTGGTTTATTTTTGAAGACATTTAAGCAAATGTGATACTTAATGTCCCCATTATTTGAAATGTACATGTTCTTGATTTTATTACCAAGTTTAGCCTATTCAGATTCTTCTTTGAACTTAGGATCTGCAAGGCATCATATTGGGTGGATAAAAGTTGGGTTTGGAGGACTCAAGTTAGAAAACATTACAGCACTGCTTTCTGTATGATGGGAAAATGCATAACTCACTGCACATGTGAAGATATAGGCATTGAGCATCAGGATGAGAAAATAATGAAGCCTCCAAATCACTTATTTTTGTAAATTAATTTTAATTGTGTGTAGGAAGGCAGTTAGTTTTGATAACTAACTAAATGTAGTAATTCTTCTAACAAATATTGTCTCTCTACTAAATATCAATATATTCTGCCTCAACACCAAATAACAATTCCTGGAACAAGGAAGACTGATTCTCTTCTTATTTAATTAGAAGACTTGTTTCTCATGGGCACTCTTGCTGATTTATGAATACCTATTGTTCTTAATTTAACTACACATTCAGTTTTGCACAATGGAAGATATATACACTATGGCCCTGGTTCATTCAGCATACATATGAGACCCAAGTTTCCATGTGTTTCACTGTTAAGCAGCTATTAGGTGCTTAATTCTAGAAACCCTTGGGCTAGAATCAATGTAATTTTATCAAGCAATTAACCCAGGAATTCTGTGAAGAATGCAGGGAGAGTTCTTCTGTTCTTTAATTTGGTGAATGTCACAAAGTCTAATAAAAAGAGGTTTTTGCTTCAAGTGCTTTAAGGGGAGGAAAATTAAATAAACATCCAAAACTTCAAGAGCCAAATTGTTCTATCATTAACAGTGATATAAATTTACTGAATTCAGAGCAAACACAATATTTTTTCCAGTATGATTTGAACTTGTCAGTACCTCTTAGGTCTACAACACTAAAAACAGAGTCTCCCAAAACCAAATATGAGCTACTAGGATTAGGAGTGTTCTTCACCCCTTCACTCCCCTCTTTTTCCTCTCCCCTCTTCTCTTTTCCCCCTCTTTCTCCCTTCACTGTTAGTCTGTCTCTGTTTCAAACACAAAAACAAGAAGCCATTCTGAAGTAGTAAGTACAATTTAAGTCTTAAAAAAGGTGGAGTTTTTCAGTTGAGGATGTCTTTTCAGTAAAGCTTTTATAATTCTAGATAATTGATTTCTGGATAATCCAACACATGCCTACTTCTTCAGAGCCAGTGTAGACATTTTGAAGCTATACAGAGGGAGAAGAATAGCTGGAAAATGATCAAAAATCTCAACTTAGTTTCAACCTTTACTGTAAAGACTTTTGTCAGCTTAAGATGTAAGAAGCAGAAAAGCAAAAATAATTTTGGAAGAATATAGGCTGGGGTGTACCATGTATGTCATAGAATCATAGAATGCCTTGGGTTGGAAGGGACCTCAAAAGGTCATCTACTCCAGCCCACCTGCAGTAAGCAGGGATGTCCTCAACTAGATCAGATTGCTCAGAGCCTTGTCAAGCCTGACCTTGAATGTCTCCAGGGATGGAGCCTCCACTGCCTCCCTGGAAAACCTGTTCCAGTGTTCCACTACCCTCATAGTAAAGCACTTCTTTCTAAAGTCCAATCTAAATCTACCCTTCTCTAGTTTAAAACCGTTGCCCCTCGTCCCATCACTACATGCCCTTGTAAACAGCCCCTTTCCAGCTTTCTTGTGGGCCCCTTCAGGTACTGGAAAGCCCCTATGATGTCTCTCTAGAGCCTTCTCTTCTCTGGGCTGAACAACTCCAACTCCCTCAGCCTGTCCTCACAGGACAGGTGTTCCAGCCCTCTGATCATCTTCATGTCCCTTCTCTGGATATGCTCCATCAGGTCCATGTCCTCTTGTGTTGAGGGCTCCAGAGCAGGATGCTGTACTCCAGCAGAGGTCTCACTACAGCAGAGGAGAGTGGCAGAATCACCTCTCTCAGTCTGCTGGCCATGGTTTTTTTGATGCAGCCCAGGATGTGAATGGCCTTCTCAGCTGCAATGCACATTGCTAGCTCATGTCCAGCTGCTCATCCACCAGCACTCCCAAGTCCTTCTCTGCAGGGCTGATTTCTATCACCTCTTCCCCCAGCCTGTATTGATAATGAGGATTGTTCTCACCCCAGTGCAGCACCCTTCACTTGGTCTTGTTGAACCTCATCAGGTTCACCTGGGCCCACTTCTCCAGCTTGTCCAGGTCCTTTTGTATGATATCTCATCCCTCTGGTATATTGACTACACCACTCAGCTTGGTGTCATCTTCAAAATTACCAATGGTGCATTTGATCCCGCTGTCTGTGTCATTGATGAGGATATAGGTGCATCACTGGTCCCAGTATGGACCCCTGAGGGTCAAAGTTTGTCACTGGTCTCCATCTGGACACTGAGCCATTGACCACTACCCTCTGGATGCTGCAATCCAGCCTATTCCTTATCCACTGAACAGAGAGGAGGATGTTGTGGGGGACCGTGTCAAAGGCCTTGTAGAAGTCCAGGTAGATGATATCCATAGTTCTTCCCTTGTCCACTGATGTAGTCACTCCATCGTAGAAAACTGCTAGGTTGGTCAGGCAGGACTTGCCCTTAGTGAAGCCCTGCTGGCTGTCTCTGATCACTTCCCTGTCCTCCACGTTCCTTATCAGAGCTTCTAGGAGACTCTGCTCCATGATCTTCCCAGTCACAGAGGTGAGGATGACAGGTTGGTAGTTCCCAGGGTCCTCCCTTCTACCCCTTTCAAAAATGGGTGTAATGTGTCTCTTCTCTGCTTCTCGTCTGGTCCCACAGAATTGTGTATATTCAGGTTCTACAGGTGGTTGCAAACCTGATCCTCACTTGCAGGAGGAGGCACTTTGTCCCCTGGTCCCCACCTTGTGGTCTTGTGGGGAGAGAGGTTGACAGTGAAGACCAAGGGAAAAAAGGCTAGGGCATATAAAACGGGGTTATAAATTAATAAAGTTGATTCTTTTGCCTGCTCTTGCTGAATTTGTGTGTTGCTGCATCTCTCCACTGCTTGTGCATCCCCTTCTTGCCTTTTAGTTTGACCAGCAGGTCTCAACTCAGACATGCTGGTCTCTTCCCTTCCTTGCTTGATTTCTTACACCTAGGGATCGACAGCTCTTGCGCTCTATGGAAAGTGTCCTTAAAGATCTGCCAGCTCTGTCCTGTTCCCTTGTCCCAAAGGACTGTTTCCCAGGGGGTCCTACTGACTAATTCCATGATGAGCTGGAATTTTTCTTTCCTGAAATTCAGGGTCCCAACTATGCTCCTTGTCTGACTTGTGTCCCTTAGTGCTGCAAATTCCACCAGTGTGTGACCACTTCAGCCCAGGCTGCCTCCAGTCTTGACATCCTTGATGAGCTCACCTACACTGGTGACCAAGAGATCCAGTATTGCATCCCTTCGGGTAGGAATGTCTATTTCTTGTCCTAAGAAGCTATCCTTGAGGTGCTCCAGGAGTCTTCTGGGTCACCTACAGTTTGCTGAGCTCTTTTCCAGCAAATGCCAGGGTGGTTGAGGTTCCCCAGCAGGACAAGAGCCAGTGAGCGTGATGCCTCCTGTAGCTGGAGTAAGAAGGCTTCATCAGTAGGCTCCCCTCGATCAGGTGGCCTGTAGCAGACTCTGACCACAAGGTTCCCCTTGTTGGTAGAAATTGGAGAAATTTCTACCCATGAGCTTTTGACTTGCTCATGGCTATTCTTCGTAGAATCAGAATGTCATGTTGGAAGGGACCTCAAGGATTTCTTCAGGGACATCTCTTCACATTCTATCCATTTCTTAACATAGAGGACAACATCTCTGCCCCTCCTGTCCCATCTGGACAGCTTGTAAACACCAATAGCCACACTCCACTCATAGGATTCATCCCACCAAGTTTCAGTAATGGCCACTATGTGACAGCCTTCCAGCAGCACAGTTGCTTCCAACTCCTCCTGCCTGTTGCCCATGCTGTGTTCACTCGTGCAGAGGCACTTCAACTGCGGAGTCAGCTGTGTCACTTTGCTAGAGAAGCACCCCTTAATTCCTTTAAGGTGTTTCCTTGATGTTTCCCTGTTGGTTCCTACTACCTTAGGAGCCCCTGGCTCATCTCTGTGAGATTTTGGCTGTGCTGCTGTGTCCCAGCATGCCTCAGGGCAACAGGCTGAAGGCCCTTACTAGCTCCCCATCCTGCTAACTCTGGTGTGTCATCCCATACCCTGTCACGGACAAGCCTGATATTATTATGCTCCTCCCCCTTCACATCTAATTTAAAGCCTTGTCAATCAGCCCCACAATCTCCTGAGCAAAGAACCTCTTCAAGAAAGGTACCTCCCCTTTGATGCCAGCAAGTCTGGTGCTTGTAGGCCATACCACTGTCAAAAACCCCTGATCTGTGGCAGTGACACCAGCCCCGTATGTTAATAGACTGGATTCGATTGTTCATTCCAGTGTTGCTGCCTATGACTGGAAGAACAGAAGAAAAGATGACCTGTGTCCCAGAATCTCTCACCACCTGTCCCAAGGCCCTAAAGTCTCTTGGACTGCCAGTCACCCCTTCCTCTCTACACCCCTTCCCCACCTACATGGAAGATCAGTAATGGGTAATAGTCCAAGGACTGCACCAGGCTAGGAAATTTCCTAGTGATGTCCCTAACCCAGGCTCCAGGGACACAGCTTAGCCCCCTGTGAGGAGGGTCTACCTGGCATACTGGACCTTCTGTTCCCCGTGGAAGGGAGTCGCCTATGACTATAACCCTTCTTCTCTTTCTTGTGGATGATGTTGTGATACAGTTGGTAGGCTTTTCTGACTGTGGACATGTCTGGTGTGGGTTGCCCATCATCCACATCTTCATTTGGCTGGTCTTTCCCAACCAGAGCCTCATACCTGTTTTTTAGTGGCATCTAGGGGGATGAGGTGGGTAAGGAAGGAGTTCGTCTTCTGCCTTGATCATGAACTAGTCTCCATTTGCTCCCCTCATCCAGGTTACTGCCTGTGGTCATTTTCTTTTTACCACCCTAGTTAGCTTCAAGTAATACTATGTGTTATCTTGATCAAGTTCAAACTCATGCTCGCTGTTTTTTATTGTAACGTCTACAACTGAAACTTACAGACCTTCTGAGAGTAATGTCTGCTTCAGATTCCCCATAGCATGTTGGCACTGTAGTAGTTGAGAAGGGACTTGTAGATTGGGCATCTGATAAAGCGATTTGGTTCAGGTAGATGCTTCCCATCTTTGCCTGAGTGGAGAGTTAGATTCAAGCACAGTTTTCATGCTACATCAAGAAAAATGAATGCTGCAAATATTTATGTAAAATAGTAAAGGAATGTAAATTATGTCAGCATAGTACAACTAGAGAGTCCTATGAAAGTCATCTAGCCGTATTCTTGTGCCAATGTCATTCCTAATAGATAACGTCTCACCACTGATGGGAAGATGATAGAGCTTTCTGCAACTTACTGCTGTGTTTTACTTTCTTGTTGTTAGAAAGTTCCTTCCGATGCCCATCCTGAGTCTTTCTTATGGCACTTTAAGCTGTACTAGTTACAGAGAATGGATTTTCTTTTTTTTCAGCAGCAGCAGCTTTCTGTGTGTTTGCAAACTTAACAACTCCCCCCACCCCAGTTCATTCAATCTTTCCTTCAAGGTTGTGTTTCTAAAATCTGAATTGTGTTCTTTTTTCCCCTCTTTCATGGTTCATGATTTTTGAGTTAAAATTTGGACGCAGGCCTACCACTTCACTCAGCGCTGCTATAGCATATAGTTTATATATCCCAGTATCATATTTCCCTTTTCCTTCCAAACAACATGACACTGTTAACACAGATTCACAGGTTCATAGATTCATAGATTGTTAGGGGTTGGAAGGGACCAAGAAAGATCATCTAGACCATCCCCCCTGCCAGAGCAGGATCACCTATAATAAGTCACACAGGAACATGTCCAGGCGGGTTTTGAACGCCTCCAGAGAAGGAAACTCCACAACCCCAATGAGTAGCCTGTTCCAGTGTCTGGCACCCTTACCGTAAAAAAGTTTTTTCTTATGTTTATCCTAAACCTCTTATTTTCCAACTTACTCCCATTGCCCCTTGTCCTAACATTGGATGACACCGAGAAGAGTCTGGCTCCATCCTCCCTACACTCACCCTTTATATATTTATAGACATCAATGAGATCCCCCCTCAGCCTCCTCTTCTCCAGGCTAAAGAGACCCAGCTCTCTCAGCCTCTCCTCATAAGGGAGATGCTCCACTCCCTTAATAATCTCGGTGGCCCTGCACTGGACTCTCTCCAGTAGCTCAATGTCTTTCCTGAACTGGGTGCCCAGAACTGGACACAGTATTCCAGGTGGGGCCTCACCAGGGCAGAGTAGAGGGGGAGGAGAACATCTCTCGAGCTGCTGACCACACTCTTCTTACTGCACCCCAGGATGCCATTGGCCTTCTTGGCCGCGAGGGCGCATTGTTGGCTCGTGGTCATCCTCTTGTCCACCAGGACCCCTAGGTCTTTTTCCTCAGAGCTGTTTTCCAACAGATCAGCCCCCAGCCTGTACTGATCCATGGGGTTGTTCTTCCCCAGATGCAGCACTTTACACTTGCTTTTATTAAATTGCATTAAATTTCTCCCTGCCCAGCTCTGCAGCCTGTCCAGGTCACGCTGGATGGCAGCACAGCCTTCTGGAGTGTCAGCCACTCCTCCCAGTTTTGTATCATCAGCAAACTTGCTGAGGGTACACTCTATCCCTTTGTCCAGGTCACTGATGAATATATTGAACAGTATTGGACCCAACACTGACCCTTGGGGGACACCACTGGTCACAGGCCTCCAGCTGGACTCTGCTCCACTGACCACAACTCTCTGGGCTCTGTCCTTCAGCCCGTTCCCAATCCACCTCACTGCACAATCACCCAATCCACCCTTCTTAAGCTTGGCTGTGAGGATACCGTGGGAGACAGTATCAAAAGCCTTGCTGAAGTCAAGAAATACCACATCAGCTGCTCTCCCCTCATCTATCCAACTACTTACGCAATCATAAAAGGCTATCAGAATAGTCAAGCATGATTTCCCCTTATGGAAACCATGTTGACTACTCGTGATAAGCCTCCTTTCCTCCACATTCTTTTAGATGGTGTCAAGAACAAGCTGTTCCATCACCTTTCCAGGGATGGAGGTGAGATTCTGAGCCACTATAAACCCCAAATCATTGCTAAAGAATCCCCATCTAATGAGCTGTCCTTCCTATTACAATCTTACAGTTATGCAGTTAATTATTCTTACCTAACTGTAGATCCTCATATTTACTCTTAGAATTACATTCTAATTTTTTACGGCATTTCTCCAGTTTGTCAGGATCATTTTGAATTCTATTCCTGTCCTCCAAGGTACTCACAGTTCTTTCTAGCTCCATACCACTTGCAAATTTACTAAGCACATTCCTATAATCCATACTCATTACAAAAAAAACCCCAAAATTTCCCATAATTGTAAATGATTGATGACACAACTATTCATATGAATACTAGAATTTCACTATTTATGAAAATGCTACTAAAAAAGATTTAATGTGTGACGCATGTTGGTCTAGAATTCTAGAAGTCCTGATTTTACATCAAGCTTTGCTGCAAGTCCTGTATGACAGATTCTCAAATGGGGTAGCAATTTAGTTCCATTTTCCTTCTAATAACATTAACTAAGACATTAAAAAATTGAACTGATTTGAAGTGAATCCTGTTCTTTTCCAGTTTCTAAATGGACATCAGGGTTGGGGTCTTGTAGGAAAACTAAATGTAATAGTTCTTGTCTTCCACAGAGAAGCATTTTAAGGATTTGTGCTATTGCAGTTTCATCAGGGACATCACTATTAAATGTAATATGGTATGGGAGTGATAACTGTTACTAGACCAGAATTTTGCTGATTATTCTTTCCAAAACAACAGCCTATCCATGAATTATGATCCATTTCCCTGAGTGAATGCTATTATTTGTGTTAGAAATCTACATCTATTTAAAACAAGCTTTAGCTCAGTTTGATTTAGTGAGCATTTAATCCCCAAAGGATGCATAGTCAATGCATTCCATTAAAGAATAGATACACAAATCTACTGACAATGGCCAGAATTTGCTTATTGCTTGTTACATTTGCAGCACAAGTCTCAGCATTTGGGCCTCTGGTTTCTGCTACTGACTGTGTGTGACTGTCAGTAAGTTCTTTTTGATGGACATTTTACCAGCCTCATATGGGCATTAAAAGATTGAACTAAGAAGTGACCGTTTGAGGTCCTTAGATAAAAAGGGTTGTCTAAGTTCCAAGAAGTATTGAAAAGCTGGAGGGATTGTGCTGACATTTAGGATGTGGTTCTCATTTTCCTTACTGTTGAGCTTCACTGACTTCAGCAGTTAGTTCTGCTATTCATTTGAAGACACAAGAATCACATCCTTTGTATTTTAGGGGGCAAAGAAGACCTGTTCTTCCAAGAGGCACATTCTGCCAATAGGCAAAAACTGGGCAAGCCTTTTCTATTTGGCTTCCCAGTGAAGGAGAAATGTTTGCAATTATATATATTCCAAACATGTTCTTGTTTCATTTAAGAAATAATATCCATCTTGGAGGAGAGATGGGTCAGTAGAGTCAAGGGCAGCCCTTCATTTTGAATACCAGTGCTTTTACTCCCCTGCATTACCTTGGTCTTAAGAATGATCTGCTGAGAAACAAATGCTGAGGGCAAATTTAGGTACAGTTTCTTTTGACATCCTGTTTTCTGCAGGCCTTTGTGTAGCAGAAGTGAATGGCATTTCAGGATGCGTGCCTGCACATCTCCATGCTCTGATGTCTCTTTAGGAAATATACTCAGGAACAGAGTCAGATCACTCCTTGGCAACACTTGCAGCATTATCAGTTATAGGACATCAAGGTCTCATCTTAAATAAAATTAACGGTATTATAATGCTATTTCTATGTCCCTCAATGTATGTTGTTTTTCTCTTCCAAGATCACATGGTTATTAACTTCATATTCCTAGTAAGGTTTCACTTCTCATCTTCCACACCAGGTTAGAGATACTTTTTTGTTTAAGCTCTTGTGATTCATCTTGTATAGCTTACCCCTTCTCCCTTTAGCTGTGCACAAGCATCTCGTGACCTCGTGCTGGAGTGTTGTACAGCCACATTCTAGAAAAACCTAGCAAAGCACTTCTAACAATAAGATCTGCTAAAAGATTGCAATGGTATTTAGGGTTTTGTTTTATTTTGTTCTTTAAACAAAGCTTGGGAAGCAATGTGTTCCCTTTGGCCCTCAAAATGGTTTGGATGAATTTATACTTTTTTAGAATTTTATTTCTTGTTATTTGGTTCATTCATGCATTCAGGAACTGTTTTTATTGTTTCATAATTAAAAAAAAAAAAAAAAGGAAAAAACCTAAACACAAAGAAACAAAAAACCAGCAAAACATGAAACAAGATTTTCTATTAGACTTGAGATTCCAGCAAGTGTAAAAACAGCAAATACTTCAATATTAACATTATAATCACTGATTTTGACAGTGTGTTCTTCTTACTTTTTCCTTCAACTCAAGACATGAACCCTTTTCCTTTTTACTGTACATCAAATCAGTTGACATTTTTTTGCATTCTTTGAATCATAAAACTTAACTATTGCATTTCTACCTCACACGTCATCACACAAATATTGTTTTCTACATCCAAATTAGATCATAAGTCACTTAACTTCTTTTTAAATGTAGGTGATCTTGCACATGTTATTGGAATTTGGAAACAAGACTAGCAACAACATGCCTTCTTATGTACCAGCAATGAAAGAAGCCAGGCAAGGGAAAGTAGCAAATGTTTCCACCAATCAGAGAGAATTTTTTCAATAACTTACATTTTCTTTAGCTGTAGAGATTTGTGTATGGTATTTGAACCATCAAATGCTGGTGCCATTTCCTGTAGCTACTGAAACGTATGATTTAGTGGATCAGTGATCATTTATATAAACATATATTCAGTACTCAAGTGGTTAATTTTTAAATGGTTCTGACATAAAGCAGTTTTACAGAGGCAATGAAATAGATGGCTTACCTGAAGTATATAGTCCTTACAAAAAAGTTGACCAACAATTAGTGAAATTTGTTGTTTACAATGATTTCTAAACAAAAATATCAAATCAATCATTATTAGCAGCTGACATCCACAGACATTCACAGACTGAGAGTCATTATCAATGACAAACAGCTAAACATACTAAGATTGAATTACAAAATAGTGAGGATTTTCTGTTCTCCACAACTCCAACTAGACCAATAAGAATTTAATTTTTCTCTAGGCAGATACCATGTACCATTTAACAACCTATGAAATAACTGCAGTATCCTTAAGGAATGACAATATTATACACAAAAGGTAATCATGAATGTTACCATCAACAGGATCCTCTGTGTAAATTCTTCATTACCGTGACAGACCCTATGCATAGTTTAAATTGTCTGTATTTTCTACCTGTTTACCATGTACTTCTGTATTAAATTGCAGTAACAGCTGATTTTTTTTTTGAAAACACAGTACTTGCCACAAAGAAATCAAAGTATTCTTACTTCATGTGGAAAATCTTACTTCATGTGAATAGACACCAGTAAATTGAACTAATACAAGTAATCTCAGTGTCCCTGCAGATTGCAAGATTACCAGACAGAAAAAATACATTATACATTAAGTCATGTCAGCCTGATTTTCTTTAACCTCTCCCCTCAAAAGCATTTCTCATCTCAAAAACTGCTAATAAATGCAGGTAATTTGAATTACCTGCAAGGTAACCTTGCTTCAAATTAACTAACAGGGAGCCCTGGTAGAAAAGTCTGTCTC
Source organism: Todiramphus chloris collaris (assembly GCA_025345505.1). Lineage (NCBI taxonomy): Eukaryota > Metazoa > Chordata > Aves > Coraciiformes > Alcedinidae > Todiramphus > Todiramphus chloris. Next base: position 12,113,899 of record JANVCC010000019.1, read on the forward strand.
ACTTTTATCACACAAAGGCACTACCAGTGACTTGATTAGTCGTTGATAAACCTTTTTAGATTTAGAAAGAATGAACAGGGTGACATAAATGGAAATCAGTCTAGTTAAACAGCAGCTCAAATGGGGGAACTGTAACAGCCAGTATTAGAGGAGGCTGACTTTGCAGGCTGTGAGAAGGGCTTACAAAAATGCATCCACTGCACTGATTCTCCCATCCACTGAGCTGTGATTAACAGTTCCATATGAAGCTGGGGAAAAAACAGGATTTAGTAATATCTGCAAAATGCATTGTTCTGAAGGAAAAATAGTCTGGTTTGGCTGGTGGGTGTAGAGTAGGTGCCAGGATAGCTAAATCTTCAGCACTCAGGCACTCCTGGGAAAGAGTGTGGAAAGTCCTCTGATTTTATGCAGCATGTTAAAATAGTTCTTTTTTTTGCATCATTCTAAGGTTGAATAAGATACCGTCTGTGCTGGTTTACATCTTATGACAGGAATAATGACCATAATTGACCTGTTATCAGCTCCTGCTACTCATAAAAGATGAGTACCAGAGCAAAGCAAGCCTGGATGGGTGCCCAGTTGTGGCTCTCACCTGCAAAAATTAAAAAAATGCAGTATGAAACTGCATCGATTAGATGCAAGAAGAACTAGCTCAAAATCAAAAGAATTAGGAAGTCCTTGAGAATATTAATACATTTGGGGCTTGGTTCCCATAGTAAGAAGGCATAAGCAGTCACAGATTATGTATATATAAGTAAATTAAATATACCCAGTATTGGCTTTGAGGACAAATGGCACAGAAAAGCCTATCCATAATGCTAAACATTCTGACCTTCCAAATCAGGGTGGCTGCATCCCAGTCACCATTGGGAATGATCCCCTGGACAGTGTCAGCTTCTGAACTGGGCCCAGGACTTGTTTGCAAGATGGGCTTTCAGCCTTGGCCAAAACTGTGCCTGGAAAAATTATAACAGTTTAACATTAATAAGTGAGACACAGTATCCAGGGCTGTTCCTGGCACCACTTCATTTGCTCCTGTGGATGTAGTCCCTGTATTCAAATATAGCTCTGTTTGTGTATTCCCAGTGTGTGACATTTGACCCCTGTCAATTTAAAATTTGATGTAGAGGAAGAAATATTGACCATAACAGGTGGCACAAGGATAATGAAAACAGGTACAATAAAGAGTGTTTAACTAAGGCAAAACCCACAGTGTGAGTTACACCTCATCTACATCCTAATTCTCTCTCTCTCTGTTTTTCTAATTTGGGGTTTTCCATTACTATTATTTGCTGAACTGCTAAGATTGCTCTCGAGCGTATATTTGTGGTTCAGAAGATGCTTTCACAAATGCCAGGAAAAAATAAGTGAAAATCATATTCTCAGTGTACTCCAACAAAAATGTTACTACAAATATCTTATCCTGTTTCTGGTATTGAGTTCCCTGAGTACTTGGAAACCAAGTTCACCAGGCTGTAGCTTTGCTCACGTATCAGTATGTAGAAATCACGTTGAGACAGCAGTGTTAACCTCCAGTGTTCCTTTTGCTGTTGTTAATTTATTTGGCGTTTCCGTTAAAGTAGTTTAATTTCAGCTAGTATCTGGCATGTGGCTGAAAAGGGCAGAGTGACGTTAGTCAGAGCCTACTTAGGGCCCTGGGTAGAAAGCTATGTTCACACAGCTGAGAGCCTGGGGCTTTGCAGTGGGGTGGTCGCAGTGGCTGAGCCACCTCTGCTTTGGTCAGTGGGTGAGAGGGCAAAATACAGTAGCCTTGATTGTCTAGGAACAAGTAAAGGTGTCTGGAGACTGTTAATGAAATAACTAGATGACTTGGTGGTTGCTTCAGGAAAACTTTTAGTGATAGAATCTGCATCTTACTGCTCTGCCTGACAGAGAGGCAAAATGGGCTGTGATGCTACACTTGAGTGGCTATAAGGAAGGAAGAGCCAAAAGTAAGTGTGGGAGTGGGATCAGATGATCTGCCAGCAGGACATTACTTCCTTATTTAAAGAAATAGGCAGATAATATTGGTACCGGTCAGCTTTGCTTAAAATGGTATCTTTCTCGAGAAGTTACCCACATCAGTATTTCAAAGCTATATGAAAACATTAGCAGAGAGTTGTATCACTGAACATACTCCTAAATAACCTTTGTGCTGGCAGGTGTGTGGTGCTGGAACTTTGAATACTGCAGAGAAATGGAAGACTATCCCATCACAACATCCTGATTCTTCTAAGCATATGAGCAACCTGAACAGGAAAAGTGGAGTGTATTGTTCAAGAAGCAAACATATGTCCTCTGCCAATGTAGACAGGAACCTTTCTGTCATAGGTAATTCTTTGTAATTCCCAGACTACAACAGTATCTGATCCATCTCTGTTCTAAATCCTTATACTTCTATTGACTCTGTTTTCCAGATGGGAGACTGAGGCACAGGAAGGCCACAGTTTGCCTAAGTATTATGGGCCAACTGTACCTAAGCAGGAAATGAACTGGGTCTCCAGAGTTCCAGAACAAGGCTGTCATCTTAGGATCATTTTTTTTTCCCCAGTTCCATGATTCTTCTTGTGAAATACAATTACTTCCTCTGCTCCTCTTGGAATCTAATTCTGTGCACTGAATAAATAAAACAGTGAAAGCAGGAATGGGAAAAACTTTCTTTCCCTTTTAAGAGTCTGCAGGCTAATGTATTCAATGTTCATACTTCTTCGTTTCATGTCTACCTTCCACATTTTCTGTATCTTCTTCCATGTTTAAAACATGCTGTCTCTTTCACATGTCATTCATTCTTAACAACATAATACCTGACATAATCTGCCCTCCGAATCCTTTCTGTGGTGTAATTATGTTACTTTTGTTGTTATTGATTTCTATTGCTAGGGGATGAGGTCATGCCACTTCTGGCTGGTTCTTCTTTGCAATTCAGCTGTATTCTTTTAACTCTTAAAAAATTTTCCTCCTGAGAACACTGAGTGCCAAGTTTTGAAGTCATACAAAAATGCCAGCAGTCCCAGAGGATGATTTAGTCTGAGGAAAGATTGGAAGATTTAATTATGAAGCAGGAGAACAGATAGCAGTTGGGAGAGATTCTGATCTTAGTTTTCTGAAAGCAGATTTAGCCAATGAACTTTGATCTTTTTTCATCAGCCTTGCTATTGTTCCAAGTCAAAATATTATAGGATTTCTTTATCAGTTGCACACTTCCAATTGAATAGTTCGGGGGTTTTTTTGAAAGGGGCATATCCTTTCGAAATATATACATTATTTTTACTCTTCACTGAGTGTGTGCTTTTTTATTGAATCTACATTCTATCTTCTTTGCAGAATAGATTTTTTTTTTTTCCCCACAAAATGGTCAGATGTAGAACTTTTAAGATTTGAATAACAGTTGAAATGAAAGGAAAAGGTTTATAGCTGAGGGAGGCATTTTAAAACAAAATCACTTATTTCAATGTAAACTGGAATTTGGTGATTTTTGGTTGTTTGGTTGGTTTTTTTAAGGGAAGTTGAGACTGCTACATGCTGTGCTCCTGGGTGAGAGCTCTTGGGGTAAAATCTATAGCTTCAGACTTCCTGGTTAAACTCTCAGGATCTTACTGCATTTTTTTACTAAGTACATTGACTTCCTCTCTGAGATCCCACAGTATATCACTCCAGGGTTATGAAAGTTGGCAACTCAGCTACTGTGGCCTGAAAATGGCCACTTGCTTATCTATGATGTGCCACAAGGGAGCAGGCAGGCTATGCTATACCCATGTCCCAGCTTGCTCTGTGCTTTGCAGCTCATTGAGCTGCTGAGCCCCAGCTGATATGCTCTGTGGTTGGAAAGGAATGCCATAATGTCATGGCAGACTCTGCAGAGCACTACAGTGGTTCATCTAGCATCTTCATAAAAGAGAGATATAATAACAAAATATTGTAAAAGGTTTTTGACATACTATTTTAGTGTATCTTGACTATTGTTTGTGTTCCTTGAAGGGGCTGCCAAACTCTCACTAGTATGCAGCAATTTTAACACTTGAAATTCTGTAATTAACTACAACTAATTTGATATGTGGCACAAGGTGGAAGATCCTTTTTCAAAACTTTTTTCTGTTTGCCCTTTAAATTTGGATGTTACAGAGGTGTCACTATGAGAGATTATCAGAATTATGTTCCCTTGTACACATTAAGTGTCCAACATGTAATGAATCTGGTATCAGTATTTGCAGATATATTTAGGTCTGTAACCTTGTTCCTGACTTGAGCAGGGAGACATCTACCTCTTCTGTTACCTAAGATGACTTTTCTTGTAAGAAATACTTTTGTGCCTTCTATGTAAGTATGCCTTTCAGCCTGCTCATCCCACTTTGGTAATGAATATGTAGGCAAAAAGAGCAAATGTATCTGCCATCAAATGGCATACAGGAAAGGGGGAGTAGTCTCAGAAAGTGACTTTTGACCTTTTAAACCCAAAGTGTTTGCACCAGATGCTTTTTCTTATTCTAACCTAGAAATGTGTCCTAAACTGAATGTTATTGTGCTAAGGCAAAATGCACTGCTTTGAGCTTGCGTGAAATGAATCATGGCCATTATGTAGTTCAGTGCAGAGTCTCGCTCTGAACATACATGCACACATATACACATAGCACTTTCCTGTAAAGATACACTGATTTCTGCATCAAGTTACAATACGGCCCAGATTTGAAAGCTAGATAACCTTGACAAGGCTGAGAACATAAAGGATATGTGTAGGAACAGTATAATCTCATTGTTGGCAACCTGTAAACAACAAGAAGCCAAACGGGTATACTTTTTTTGACTCTGTGAGTTTTGCTGTTCCCAAAACCTTTCTGTCTGCCTGCCTTATGCAGTGTAAACCTCATGTTTGATCATCCAGCCAGCATGCACGTCTGGATGCACGTCCCTTTACAGGTACATGTATATGCTATGTGTGGTAGAAGCAAGATATTACTGGCAAAATGATTCATGAAGACATCTCCTAAAAGCATGGCACAAAGAACTGGCGGCAATTTTTATGTGAACAAAAAGATGATGTCATTAAATGCTCATGAGGGGAGCAGAGGAAAGCAGAAATATCTGCAGAGGGCACTGCCTTTATCAAGTGCTACCAGTTGCATAGTAAATAGCATTCTTTTGAGACCTCACAAGGCTGAAGTCTCACTTTCCATTAGAAGCTCCCTGTGTAATGCAGCCATCTACTACAAGCCCTATAGGAGCAACATCTTTATTTATAGCTATCAGAGACAGGCTCTTCTCTGCCTCCTCCTCCTCCTCCTCCTCCTCTTGCTGTCAGAGTTCCCGGGTTGGAACCATTTGGCTGACAATTTGCTCACCTGTGTCAGCTGATGGTATGCAAAGACATCCCAGAGCACTTGGCTCAGGAGGTGTGCGTGTGAGATTCCCCTTCACACTAAGTGGAGTCACACACCAGATCCTGACACAGCCTGCAGTGATGATGCACTCCAGCTCCCTGATTAGTACTGGAGCCAACAAAATCATTGAGTACCTACCTCAGCACTTTCTGTTCCTTATGAATTTAATCCTAAGCAACTGAACATGTTTTCCTACATTTAATATAATAAAAATCATGCTAATAAGTGAGGTGCATGGGAGAAAATGGGGTGAAGCAGAACTGTTTGCATATTTGTACAAAACTGCTTTAATCTTCTTAACTCGCTCTCTTGTTTAGAAAGTTCTTGTTTGTTTCAGATCAACCTGACAGTATAAATATAAATCTGCTCACTAATGCTATAATCTGTCTTTAGTCAAGCCCTTTGAAGCTAAACTTACAGACTAAGCACTCTTGATTATATATCCATTACTTCTTGAAACTTCATTTACACTCATAGTTTATACAGCAATAAGAAAGTTTTTAAATATAAAGTCTACATCCTGAGGTAATCCACTTAAAACACATATTTACAGTGAGAGCTACACAGAAGGGGATTACTAATAACTTTCCTTTCCCAACTACTGCTGCAGGCAGCAAAACAATGGAATTAGATTTGTCTTTAAGTGAAGTCCAATCAGATAATTCCAGTATTACTGACTCTTTCTGGCTTCTATGGCCATGAATACATAAACCTGGTCAGTTCTGTGGTGCTGCACTTGTACTACTGTCATTTAGGTAACTCAGGGTATGTGTTAGTAGAACCAGTCTACTTTGTGCATGTTCCATACTTACAGGTAAAACCAGTAACTTTTTTTTGTAATTACGTATCTTCTGTGGTATACAATAGTTTCAATGAAAGCTTTGCAAACCCCGTCTTGAACTTCATTGAATCAGGCAAAGAATTCACTAAAGTAGGTGGTATCAGCATTTGGATTACATGTTTGGACAATTGCTTTGCAGTATATATCTACAGTCTCATTTGGAACCCTGTGGGGTGCTCAGCACTGTAGAGGAGATGTATGCATACAACCTTGTGCTTCACAGTGATTCTGAAAAGAGGGGAATCCCTCAAAACTGTAAATGGGTTTATTTTAACTTTCTCCACCACCTGACTACAACTTCCCAGCCACAGTCTTCTTCCCATTTTGATGATGTTGTATCAGATCTGCTGTAGAATCCTGATTCTATGAGAAGTATGTAAGGATAAGGAAAAACTTCCCTACTTTGAGGGTAAAGGAGCACTGGAACTGCTGCCCAGAGAGGTTGTGGAGTCTCCTTCTCTGGAGACTTTCAAAACCTGCCTGGACACATTCCTATGCAATATTCCTGTGATCTAGGTAAACCTGCTTTAGCAGAGAGCTTGAACTAGATGATCCCAAGAGTTCCCTTCCAACTCCTACCATTCTGTGATTCTGTGATTCTCCTGCCTGAGGTGGCAATGGGTAGTGCTAAGGGGTAAGTTTACTTTTTTTCTCTCTGCTCTTTCGAGAATTTGGGATTACATGGAAGGCATTGACTTAATCATCAAAGACCCAATCTTCAAGCTGATCCTTAATTTCTGCTTGGTACTCAAGCACAGATCTAGTTGACCTCTTTGACTTGAGCGTCAGCAGAAAAAGATCTGAGGTCATATCCATTTCCTTTCACTTTAACTCTTCATTTTACCGGGAAGTGAAAGAGAATGTTGTGAGGGATTGTTTTGATTATGGATTCTACAAGTTTCCAAACATTCCTTTTTTTTTTCCCCACAACACAATGTAAGAACCAAGTGGGGAAGATGATACTACCTTCTCTAAATACACAAAATATAGGCAGTTATTTGAAAAACTGATTTCTCATAAAGACTCTGTAGCTCTCTTTAGACTTCTTATCTGCTGCAGGTCATGATGACATTTCTTCTCTCAAAGACGACTGCAAAATGCCACAGGATAAATGCTGTTCCCTGCCCTGGCACAACCAGCACTGCTTGCCATGCCCCCAAGCGCAAGCAGACTTTGTCTCTCTGTTCTTTGAATATATAAATATATATGGGGTTTTGTGGTGGACAAGAGATCACTTCTTTATCACTGTTTGTTGACTGAACTTATTCCCCATTTGAGAATGAAATTGTAATCCAAAGAAATGAGTAGCATGGCATGCCAATTCCATTTCCCCCCTCTCTGTTGTCTGAGTGACTTAGCTGAATCCAAGCTCTCTGTTTTGAGGTCAAAGGCTTAGGCATGAGCAAAGCTTCCCTCAGGCTATGCTCCATTCTTGCATATTTAGGCTCCAAACCACAAGATGGAAAAAAACTTAGCCTTCTAGTTCTCCTATGCCCAGCTACTTCATGAGCACTGTGAAAAGGCCTTGCCCTTTCCAATTCAAGTTATCATCTCCGATTCAAAAGACCAGACAAATGCATGACTGTTCCACAGATATGTCGGCCTCAGTTGAATGTCATTGCTAATACTGGAATGCTCTCAGAGTAGATATCCCACAGCTTCTTTGAGCCAGATACATTCTGTCTGTGCCAAAAGTATTGGCAAACACACACAAGTACACATTCATGCAAACACATTTGTAGGGGGTTCCCAACCAGCATACCTGCTTGAAAATATGAAAAATAGCTAAGGAAGCAGGGCACACAGTAATCCTGAGCAACCCCAACAAATAGTATTACTGTAGATCCTAAGAAAGAGTGGGTTGCAATGAAATTCCTCAGTCCCTCCATAGAAGTGACACTTGTCTCAGAAAATAGCCCACAGTCCTACAGCTTAATAAGTAAGGTTTGGAGCAATGTGAAGCTTGCACCTTTCCTTCAGCTAACAGGTTTTGGAGTGTTTTCAAGCTGAGCAAAATATTCACAGTCACAGACCTTTCAAGTTTCTTCTGTGCAAAAAAAAAAATACTTTGGTAATTTCCAGTACACATAAACCAGAATTTATAAACAACATCCTTGTGCTCTGTAATGGATTGTTGCAGTTCCATTTTTGCATGGCTTTGAATTTTGGTAGGAAATGCACTAAATGGCCTTAGATACCTCATTGGTATTTGCTATGTGTTGTTTTTTTGCATCCTGTTTTGTATTTTTCACCTACTAATTAACTTTACTGAGACACCAAAGGTGATGGGCTTTCCACCGCCCCAGCTGCCCCTTTTGTTATTTCATTATGACTCAGTTTTTCACACCTTCTTCTTCCTTCAGCACATTCACCATGGTTTGGTTTGTCTTCTTGTCTTCTTCCCTCCATTCTCGCTTTTCCCTTAGTGCCTGCACATTCCCTAGGTACAAAAGAATTAGTAACTGAAAGATTCTGGAGCTGCTCTTTGGCATATGGACTCTGCCTTTCCTTCCAGGTTGCAAGAAACGTTTCTGTGGAGAGCTTCAGCTGGTGTGAATTGCTGAAACTGTTGCCCTTCTACTCCCTTGTGCAGCTGTGATGGCATATACCAGTAAAAAGACCTGCTAGCCTTTAGCTTCTACTTATTTCTTTAGCTACTGAATTTTCAGGAGACCTGTACTGTGACACAGATGAAGTGAGAAGCAGCAGCTTTATAGCTATAATTTCAGGATCCCTTTTAATGAAACAGACTGGAGCATCACTGTGATGCTAATATTAATCAAACTGTCAATTTGGGGCTCTATATTGCTTTTCCTCAGTTCAATCAGAACTGTTCCTGTAAACCAGAATCAGGCCATATCTGAGGATAAGAATAAATACCCGTCCAATTCTTCATTCAGTACTCAGCCCATGAATCTTTAAGTAGTTTCACTGTCAGTGGTAATGATTGTACAGTCAAGCACCCCATCTGTAATGAACACAGCTTCCACTGAGTATGAGGGATTCATCAAAAAGCAATTAATATTCCTCAGCAGAATTTTGTCCTCTATCAGATGACTCAGCTTTTTAACAGAGTTTAGGGACCATGCTGTGCAAATAATAGCTTTCATTTGTATTCAAAGGAAAACTCAAACCTACTTCATCCAGTTATTTTTATAACTTACCTTGTTCCTTAGCAAACCCAAAGAAGGAAACAAATAGACTACATAAATTACTTCTGTTGTAGTTGGGGACCTACCCGATGATATGTCTATTTATATGGTCAGCTATGCCAGCCCAGAGAAAGAGGAGATGGAGGGCTCACAGAAAAGGAAGACTTCATGCCCATCAATAATAAAATGGAGACTAGATATTAAATTTGTGGAATACAGGATGTTTCAGGAGAAGAAGCAAAGGACAGAACTTTCTGAAGTTTTGTATTTGAAGAAATCTTAAAATGGTTATTTATTATCTTTCAGCAAAACTGGCTTTTATTGCAAATACTTCACACCTAGTGAGGAAATAATATATATTTCTTTTCCCTTGACTGCAACAAAGGCAACCCAAATCCAAAGAAAACGAACAGTTTATTAAAAAACCTTATTTTCCTAAAATGTCAGACCTCTAACCATGATTTATTTTGAGTGGTACTTACAGACCAGATCTTTCTTGCTGTCACCCTTATGAAATGCTTTGTTTCTTCTACCAGTGCCTGGGCATAGATATTAGGAGAACATTGTTGTAGATAAGATGGTTCTATGTGGTATGCTGATTATCACAGTATCTGAAAGTCCACCTCCACTATCTAGCAAGGTGACTAACACAAGAGGTTGCAGTACCAAGATAGTTAAAAACCACAGGTTGTTACCTTACCACAGGCAGAGACAGGCAGAAAAGTAACATAACCTCAGGAATGCACAGCTTTGTTATTTTGTTTTCTTTTCTGTGCAAGAGAAAAACTTTTTTTTTTTTTTTTTTTTTTTTTTTTTATTACTTGGGAACAACTGAAACTCAACTTCTGTGTTTTTTTCAAAGCAGGTCTCACTGATGTCATGAGCAATGCCATAGCATAGCACAGAGGCAGGCTCAAGTGTAGAGCGTAACAGTGTTATATCTCTGGGAATACTTTCGGGCACAAAAATGAACAACGGTTTTGTGGGTTCTTCAATTTGCAAGCAGCATCCTGTATAGCTATATTGCTCTACCTTGTTTGCAGCAAACAGTAGAGCATTGGAAACTTTCTGAGAAGAAAAGAGTTTTCAGTTTCTCAAATATCAGCATGAATTTTACTAAGTGGAGGCAGGGCTGATTTCAGTGGTTCTGTGCTGGAGTTCAACTTTTACTGATTTGCATTTAGCACAAGTGTTCTACCCACATTACAAAAAGAATTTTATACCACACAAAGATTGTTGGGTTTCTTTAAGAAGTTCTTGTTTTCTTAAAGCATTCCAAGCCATAAGGCTGTTCAGTGCCTACGTTCCACACCGTATTCCTGCTTCTTACTTGGTCTTTCAAGCTTCATAACTAAACATCCATGCCTTATCTTCTAGAGGTCTTTTTCAGTGGGAAGAGTGACTAGGAGAGACTTTATGTTCTTCATTACAGAGCTGTCTGAGGAAGAACACTCAGATCTTTCTTCTCAGCTTTACCTATTTTCTGCCTTACAATCAACACTTGCAAAAGTGCAAGTGTTTCAGAATGTTGTTTATTTTCAATATAATTGAGAAAAACACATTTTGCTATCTGAGAGTGTGTAGAGAATAGAGACTGGTAGCTAGCAGCAGCCTAGACCATTTCTTATGTATGTTTTAGAACAAAAATGAAACTCCCAATTAAGAAAACAAGGCTTGAGTCTTCCTAGTTAGTCTCAATAACTGTGAGAACTAGAATGTTCAGCCTTACTGGATATACTAAATCACTTTCCACAAACCTCTACTTTTACAGACAGTCCTGCTTTCTACATCCAAACCCACAAGCTCTTTGTTTCTTAAATCGTAACTATCAAATTGTATTTCACTTTTGTGACAAAACCACAGTAAAGTACATGAACCTCACACAAAGAAAAGCAGGTAGAGAATGAAGATGCAGCTAATTCTTACCACCTGGAATCAGAGAACTCTTTTTCTTACGAGATTTTTATGTGATCTGGGGCCAGTGAAGAAATAACTGTCCGTAAAATTGAATCAACACTCATTAATTCCAGTAGGTGAAGTTAGTCTACATGCAAAATCAGCTAAAAAGTCAATGACCTACATAGCTGCTCTGTGGCTGCTTGGGTTAAGTGTTTCAGGATTAGGAGAAAACATCTCTCTGGGTAATTCAATATAATTCCCTAGAAGTTGACAGTGACTCAGAGACTAAAATCAGTCCTTTATGTTTTGAATGTTAGTGGTTCTACATTTGGTCTGGAAAGTGTTGATAGCTACAGCAAGGATTTTCCATCTGCATATTGCTGCCACGTCTCTTAGCCTATATCAGTGATAAGAGTAGCATCCGATAGGGCCTGGCTATGACTGAGGTCGGAGCTTGCTGAGGAGCTCTACCGCAGGAAAGCCCCGGGGACAGTTCTGGCTGACTCAGACAGGAAATTCTCTTCAGCAGCGTGTGCTGCAATGACAGCTCTGCAGCCAGCACCCTCACTGTGGGCACCATAGTTCCCACGTGTATCCCAGCAGCCTGCAGCCGAAGTACTGCAAGGTGGTGAAATCCCAAAGCTCTCCTCAGCTTAAAGGGAGAAAAGGTGCTAGTGAGCTGGCAGAGGACAGTCAGCAGTTCAGCCTTGAATTTCCCCAGGGAAAACATGTAAAATCAGTGGATGAAATAGACAGCTAGGGATAGAATGGCACACCAGTATTTTTTTAGTGTATCAAGCCTATCTACTGGCATTTTCCAGCTGTGGACTGGAGAATAAATAGAATTTTAAGCTGATAACATTAAAGCTTCTTCATTGCCACAGCAAGAGATCTACCTTTCCATTCTGACCACTCTGTAATGCACAAGTTTCCAAATGTTTTCAGTGGCAGGGAGGCATGACCTCTTCCTAAAGCAGAAATAATTACAGCCTACTCCACACTATCAGTTCAGACATAAGTACCAAACTAAAGGATGTGTGTCAAATTCTTCTTCACCTGTGTGTGTGTCACAGGGGCTGTAAAAGAGCACTTCCCCTTTAAATTGTTTAAACCACTTGTTGCAGAATCCTAATTAAGGCTACTTGCCACAGAATGAGTGGAATGCATCTTGCTCAGGTGAAAGCAGAGAATGCAATTTATTAGGAAAGATTAACTGTTTAATGATGTTTGCTAAATTTGGTGCAGTATATCAAGGAGTCAACAAAGGTTGATCAAGGTTCAATTTGGTGGCCAGGTCACTACATTGCTTGCTACAAGGCAAATCATTCAAAGAAAAGCAATAGGATTACAATATTTGTGCAAGCAGACCTGTATGCAACTAAAGAAAGCAATATGATTGTAATTTTTATGTGAATAAATTTGTATGCAACTAAGGAAAGCTATGCAATTACAATATTCATATGAGTAAATCTATATGTAACTAAGGAAAGTAATATGCTTACCATGTTTTGTGAGTAAATCTATGTGCAACTAAAGGAAGCAATATGATCACAATATTTGTGTATGATCTATAAGTAAGAATGATTTAGAGTTGGGTTCGGATGATTTTCATGGGGTTTGGGAATGGGCAGTGGTTAGGTGTGACCCTCAAGTTGAGTTACCAGATTTTCAAAACGGACCCCCTTGTTTTCTAAACTTTCTCAGAGAGGAGCCTAAGTGTGGCTAAATTCAATCTTAGACCCAGCCAATAGTTTATGACTAAGAATATCAGGGGTATGGGGGATGCTTAGAAGTAAAGGGAAACCCCCCTGATCAGTCACAAGATTCAGAATAGACCCCCTTGACCTCCAAACTTCATCAGAAAATAGTTATATCTACCTCTAGTCCCAGACCTGGTCAACGGTTTATGTCTAAGGAATTTCAGGGTACTGGGACTGTAGTGAAATGCTTAGTGCAACATTGTGCTTTTGAGGTGACAGCAGAAGTTCTGATACATTAACACTAATACAGTAATTTGTAAACTGGCAGTGCTTAATCTAACAAAATGCAGTTATAGTAAATATAATGATTCATGTAAGATGCAACAGTTGTTAAGCAGAAACAAATCACACATACACACACACACAGTTGTAGAGGTTAACCTGTAAGTAAGATTTTTGCAAAAATCCTGGGGATAGTGAATGCTCATGTCTCCCTTCGTTGGCCTTACCAGTGGATGATCTGCCTTCATTGGTGTGTTGCACGTGCACTTTTCCACTGTGGCCATTAATCTTGTCAGGCCAGCTTGCCTCTTTCTGACGGGGATGAGGTCTTTCTTTGGCCCCCATCCAAGTTATTTAGGTATTATGGATATAGTGGTGGGGTGCCCAGCTATTCCACCTCACTGACTCTATCTCAGGGTGGCGTACGGAAATTGCTTGGTTCCAGGTGGACACACAAGGACAGAATGTACCAGGCACCAGAATCTATGAAAGAGTCCCAGCATCCTGAGCTTTTCCAGGCTCCTACATTGTACAAATAGGTAACAATTGTACCAGTTTCACCTAGTAAGCCTAGGAGCCAGCCTCATTGCCATGTGGCCAATTGTAGGGAGGGCAGATCTGTACCACCACAACTTGTCAATGGGAGGATTGTCTATAAAGAAGAAAGGCTCTTGAAGGAAATGAGGAAAATCCTCAGCACTGATGAATATAGATTGGGCAAACAGATTGTCTCATGAAAAATCCTTTTAAAAGATGAAATGAGCAGCATACATCAAAGTTGGTGTCCATTAATCTAATCACAGAGTACAAATCATTTCAGTTGCTAACCATATAGGCATAGAACGTTTCTTTCCTGCTGCTTCAGTACTGTAGCATAGTTTTTATTCCCATTCCCCAAACTTGCTCCTTTTGTTCTTCCTACTTATATATTCTGTTTTAAACTAACATATCTTATCAGCTACATCCCTTCCAAATGAATTAATTTATGTGCAGCTGGAGCAGCTGAGGTAACAGGACAAGCAATAGAGCTAGAGGAAGATAATACATTGCAACCAACAGAAGACCTATATTGACAGACCTAGGTAGCTCAGGACTTTTTCCCACCAGGTCTGCCCCTGCTCTACTGCTTAATTATTCTTGTAGTAAGATTACTTTTATTATATCCAGGAAAAATCATCTAATTCTGATTTATGATCACTGTTTCTGATTCTGCTACTATTCACCTCAGCAAAGAGTCTGACTCTCTGCTCTCAATAACCTCTGTTGATAATGGGGGCAGAAAGTCCCCTGAAGCCATCTCTTCTCCAGGTTGAACTAGCCCCACTCCCTCAGCCTGTCTACACAGGGTAAGTGCTCCAACCTTGGGTGACTTGGGAGCTCTCTGCTGAACTCACTGCAGTTTACTGATAATCTTCATGTGCTGGGAGGCCCAGAAGTGAACCGCATCTTCCAGATATGGTCAAGCAAATGCTGAGCAAAGAGGAATAAGTGCTTCCCCCCCCATCTCCTGACTATGCTCCTGCTGATGCAGACCAGGGAAGTCTTAGGTCTTCACTGCTCCCAGGAGCCTGATGGCTCAGGCTCACCCAGCTGTCCCTCAGAATGACCAGGCCCTTCTCCACAGACCTGAACTCCAGCAACGCAATCCCAGTATGTTTCCTGTGGGGTGTTATTCTAATGCCAGACACAGGGCAGGGCATTTGCCCTCTCTAAATTTCATGAGATTCTTTTCTGCTAATTTCTCCTGTCTAGGTCCTTCTGAATGGTAGCCCTTCCCTTGACTGTATCAGCTGCACACACACTCATCCCCCTCCCTTTCATGTCATTGTAAACTTGATGAGCATAAATCTTCTTCAGACCCAGGACGGTCCCCTGAGCAACTCCAGTTCTAACCACATACAAACATTTGTGTGTAACTTCACTTCCGTCCACACTTTATTAAAAGCTAAAATTGTTGCAAGTGTTGTTAGAAAAAAATTTAACAGTAAATCTGTCCAGACATGATGTTTCCAGCAAACTTGTTGCAAGATGGCCTAAAGAAAGTAAAATTAGTCTGCCAATATATTTTGTAAGGCAGCAGGAATTGATGGAGTAATTTTTCATGTTATTTTAGCATTTTTCTATCTAACAAATTTATAGGGCTGGTAAGAAGTGACTTAGACTTTGGTTATGGATCAGCTCCAAAGTACCTCCAGAAACAACTACATAGGAGTGCCAGCATGCCCAAAACTGAATTAGGGACCTATATAATGGAAAGGATAACCTTTGAGTGAATGGCAGGACACTGTTCAGGGAGCTAATATTCACTCTGGTCTAGTTTTATTTTTGCTTATCTTTGAGCCCAACTCTCTGATGCTCATGTGGCCTCAACCTCAGAATTTGTTAGCAGAATATTTCATTGGAAAATGCAAAATTAAACACTCTTTCAAGGTAAGATTTCTATTTGGTACTAAAACACGCACACACAAAGAGGCAAAATGCCAAAAATGTCATATTTAAAGCACAAAAGGTGCAGAGCCAGAAATTCACTGGCTTCATTAGAGGTGTGAATATTGCTATGTAGTTTTTACTGAGTTTTGGCTCAGTTCTCACTCAGTTGCCATCTTTATTCATAAGCTCAAAAATTCTGCTGAGTGTGTCAATGTCCTCTTTTGCTGCTGTGGCTGAACGTGCTTGCTTCTGGTTTAGGGACATTCCCTGCAGATCTGTGTGACAGTAAGTTCTTGTTCATTTGTTGGCTTTATTTTGCTGAAAGGATGAGACAGGTAAGCTTGTGAAGAATCTTTCCTCCTAGGTCTTCCATAGTTTTGCATTTGTCATCTTACCTGCATGATTAACAGATTAGCTGATATGATAGTTTTTCCTGTTTTAATAGCTTGAGGCGGAATTTTGTGATTGTGTCCTACTATTCCCTCTTGAGTGTTTGTCAGCTTCAGTGCAGTTCTCTGGGCTTGCATACCATGGAATAAATTACCAAGTTAGAGACATCTGGCTACCCAGAATGACTTGGTCTGTACACATAACTCAGCTCCAAGCAGACACTAGCTTCAGAAATGGAAGCAGCAGTGCTGCATCAGCCTAGCCCTAAGCCCAGGCTAAGTAGTCCCTCTGAGAAGCTCACTGCATTACCAAAGTCTTTTCAGCATCTTAGGTCACACCTTATTTTTCCCTCCTCTAAATATGTGCTATGACTGCTTGATGTCTAAGCAGCACTCTTGACCATTACTCCAGTGTGCACCCAGTAATTTTAAGTAGGGAACATCTTCCTGACCTCTGTAATAAAGAGTCCCATTCTTAAAGTCTCTTTACTTTTGGCACCTGGATTGTTACTGGAGTCAGTGTACTTAGGTAGCATGAGAGGACCACGCTGAAACCGCTGAAACCGTTGTGAAAAGCATGACAAGAATGGCTGTTATCTGTAAATCTGAATGGGAAAAGTATGACACCTTTTACAAAGAGAGCTAGTACACATAGAGTAGCAAAGCTACCTTTCCCAAAAGGGACTTGATGCAATACTATGTGACAGTGATTTTCTTGAAGATGTCATCATCGTAAGTTTTTCAGTTTGTTCACTCTGTCTACAAGCATAATGATGGTTGAGCCCAGCAAACTTTTAAAAGCCAGCTGCAAAGATGGATGATACTGCTGCCTTTGTTTTGGTGTTTTGAAGTCTGACATTGAATTTTGCTGTGTGGACTGCTTTCTTCTGATAAAACAGCTGTTGGCAGAATTAATTTGCATGTGAGGAGATGAGACAAAAGAGGACCAACAATAGTGATACCCACCAGGGCAGAGGTAGATCAAGGTCGCAGCATTCAGACAGGGTCCAAGAGGCCTACTGTGCTCTGAACCCAACTGGCCCATCTCCCATGCAGCCATGTGAGCTGACGAATGGTGAGCCCATAGTATCCAAGTTGCTGTCAGTGCTGTTCCGGTGGTACTTCCATGCGGACTTAATATTTTACTGTAGTAAAATATTAAGTGAAGAGCCTTAGCCAATGTCAATAATATCTGGCTAATGCACATTTTTGCAGTTGTAGAGCAAAACTTTACTGTAGTAAAATATTAAGTGAAGAGCCTTAGCCAATGTCAATAATATCTGTCTAATGTGTATTTTTGCAGTTGTAGAGCAAAATACAGCAATATACGACTAAACTGGTTTTATTGTTTACCTAAGAAAGCTCAGCTCAGAGGCAAAATCTCTTCTTTGTTTAAATTTGGACTCAAGGTTATCCATCTTTCCAGATTAAGCATGTGAAGTGCCAAGAGCCTTGTGACTTTCTGAAGTCAAAGACTTGGCTGGTGTAAATTTATACTGTCCATTTAAAAGGAATGGAGCTCATGTGATTCTTGCTAGCTCAGGATCTAGCCCCAAGACTCAGTGGAGGATTTTACTCAAATTAGAAACACCAGGTGTGTTACTGTTGTACCTCCAAGTTGTTTGTAAGTAGGCTTCAGATGTTAAAAACATTCATGATTTGCAATGTCTGAGCGTAAGTTCTGTGTATTATCCAGTGTGTCTTCAGAGGTACGATAGGAGAGGAAAACTGGAGTGTCCATTTTGCTTATGGAATAAGAAAGTATTACTAAGGAGAGATTCAAGAAAAAGTGCAGAAGGGAGAACATACGAATGGAATAGGAATTTTGTGTCCATTGATGTGAGAGAGACTTATCTTTGAAACAAGGTATTTAGCTTGATTAGCTACTACAGTGTTACAGTGGCAGAAGCAGACAGCCTCCAGTTTTAACTGATTATTTCTTCTTTAAAAATATTTAGGGTGATTAAAAAAAAATAATAAAAAATTAATATTTTTTCTTCCAAACAAAATTATGTCTGATTTTTTTTACTCACTGGAAGGAAATGAGATTATCTTTAAATCATGGATTTTTTTGGTCATTTTAACTCTTAAAGAGAAAATGCATTGTCTGCCAGGCAGATGAATCTTCCACCAAAGAATCTCAGATGTGATTTTTTTTCTTAATGCAATTAGACACTATGCATTTTGTCCTCAGTTCTCTGAAAGGAATCTCAAAGAAGCAATTAATATCAAACTGAATGACTGACCAACCGTCTGCCAGTTCCAGCACATTCAATACAACTGATGCTTTATTCAAATACAGAGTCAGAGTACAGACTCTACCAACAGAAAAATTGATTTAGCTTAGATGAGAAGGCAAGAAAGATATGTAATTATACACACAGTGAAAGCTGCTTATATAAGACTTTGATGCAGTAGAAGTCTTTTTCTGCTACAGTAAAGGAGGAAAGATAACAGGAAACTTTCTGTATATGGCAATATGTAAGATTCAAGGCAAGTCATACTGAATCTTTACTTGTCAAGAAGTTGTCTTGGGAAGGGGAGGAGTTGTCTCATTAAAGGAGGTTCTGCTGTTTAAACTCAGATATTCAGAGATGCTAAAAGGATCAAACACTCAAATTGATTTATTTTGGTGGACTTCGGCAACATAATCCTCAGGCAACACTTAAGTCTCATGTTTTGACATTCCAGAAAGCAGCTGCAGGGACAGGAAGCTATCCAACAAAGGGACAGGAAATCCTGGGTTGTTTGTTTCATTGGAATATAAATGAAGAAGACATTACAATGATAAGGAATCAAGGCTTTCAGAAGACACTTTGTGTCAGCTTCGGACTGATGATTTGGTGACAGCCTATAAATCAACTGCAAAGTCAACTGGAAAAGCCATGTGAGGTTTTCTACAGCCTTGTGAGAACCTACAGGTCTGCACTATGTTTTTCCTCAGTTGGTTTGCTTAGCTGCAGGGGGATGGGCTACAATCTTGCCTAGAAACAAGAGCATAAAATCCTCACATCAGTTACCGTTTCGTATTTACACAGAAAGTGTCCTCAAGTCATGATGCAGGATGGGTAGTGAAGTTTGAAGAAATGGTATTTCTCAGAGTAGGACTTTCATGGCTGGTTGTAGAGATTCTAGGTTTTGATAGAGAAAGGCCATAATAGTGATCAAAATTAAAGAAGATCATCACAGGATACCAACCTTTTCTCTTTCTCTCTCTTTTTTTTTTTTTTTCCCCCTGTGAAAATAATGCTACTCTGTTGTGTAACATGGACAGAAATCAGGAAAGGTCACATCAGCCAAGCTTATCTATACAGCACAGGCTTACAGCAACAGGCACAAAGCACTCAAACTTTCGCAGAAGTGAAAGTGCTAGTTTATTTATTCCTGAGACTGTCAGAACACATCTGCTTTGATATTACACAGAGACAGTCATTCAGAAGAAGCTGGTTTTGAGTAACCAACAGCTCTAGAACATTTACAGTTCAGGACTTCTATGAGTAGAATTTGAAAATGGAACTTGTTTCTTGACCTAAATACCCAAGCTTTAGGATGGGTTAAGTACCTTCATTGGTTACCTGTTGATTCTTATATGAAGGCAATACAGAAAACACACTGTCTACACACTTCAGATATGACAGATAGTTAGTCCATCCTCCTGAAAAATGCTTTTAAGGTCAGCTGTTCAAACAATACATGCTTTGCTTTTAATACATATTGAAATTAATTAGCAGCCTGTGAAAATGATTGCTGGCAGTTAAGTCAGTTTTCATATAACCAGGCACATTGCAAAGTTGGGATAGCAGGTTTTCTCTCGTCATCTGGGGGAGACTTATGTCTTCATTTTTAATTGCACAGTGGTGCTTGAACCAGACTGTTGTCTGTTATACTTTGCATTTTACAGGTCAGTGAGGATTTTTTTATTTGTTTAAGATAAGAAAAATTCTTCAACAATAACTTTCAATCCCATTGATTTAATTGGTTGTGGAGGAAGGAGGCTTTCTGGGGCTGAACATTAACTGCTTCTATGTAATCTGACACTTTCACTCTACCTGCCATCTCTTTTTAAATATTGCTGCTCATACTTGTCAACCTGCTGAGCCCAAGGAAGTGAAACTTACTGAACCTGAAATAATTCGGAGTCCTTAGCAAAAATTATGCCTGCAGCTATTTTCTGCCAGTATTGGGATAAAGAGTGGAACACCCGTAAACTGGGGTCTAGCTTGTCCATGAACTTGCTTCTTGTTCAAGGTTCTTGCTCCATCCATCCATCCATCCCATCAAGCTGCACCTTGAAATCAGTCTTCAGATAGTGGCACTGTGTAAAAGTTGGTTGAGTTGTTGATACTATATTTTACTTACCCTGTGTACAGCTGCTGCAAAGAGAAGCTCAGGTTTGCCTTTCTCAATATGTTCCAGAGACAGCTGCAGCCCCTAGGTTTAACTACCTTGGCATATTGAGAGAATGATACCTTTGGTGAGTGCTTACAGGTGGTAAGGTAATTGATAGTGTTGCCTCCTTCTGTTTGTTGAACAGACATGCTCGACAGCATCTCTGACCTACAGCATCAGAGGAGCAACTTTTAGCCTGGTTTGCTGGGATTTTTTGGGCTGGCTGTGCAAGATCTGTTGCAATATAGAGACCTGTATTGACTGAAGGATAGGCCCTGTCCAGAACAATCCACAACACTTTCACCCTGTCATCCCAGAATGTGCTATCACTGGAGAACTTTCTGTCTTGGAGGGAAACAAAGGCATGGGCAAATTTTTAGTTTACTTTCACTTCTACTATGAATTGAGTCAAAATGCAGACAGGATAGATTTCTCTGCACCAGTTTCTTTCTAGCAGCAATGAGCTCTACTCAAACAATTATTTGGTTGTGTCCTGAGAGATGTAATGTATGCAACTATCTCCCAATAGATTTCTGCCCTAAAACATACCTTTTCCATTTCATTCTTTTCATCATTATGTTATATAACATGAAAATAGAAAGGACAAGAATAATTTTTTTGAGGTATTTCTTACTGCAGATTGGAAACTCTTAGTGCCCCTAGCAAGTTATTACACATCTAAATATATGATCAGCCCATCAGACACTGAGTATCCCGGGAACAGCTGGTGTATTGGCAGCTAAAGGCTAATCTTCATTTAAGATACTCTTATTGCAACTGAATATAGTGAAAAGGTATGACTGTCAAACCCCCTGCTACTTAAATGTTCTCTTTCCATTCCCACTATCATACTACTTTTTCCAAGATTGGGAAGATTAAAATATGAATGTGATCTCAAAATTGAAAGGCAACATGTGGCTTTATGAAAATTAAATTTTAATGTCTTCCTGATAGCACTAACATTAAGAATTATTAAACTTACATTTGTAATTCCCCTCTCTGAATTTCCAAACGTGTGTTATTTCTTACGAATGTTTGTTTAATAAAACATGAAAATCCTATATCTCCTTCAGTTACAGCAGTGTGTAGTCCTTTCCATTGTCTTAAACTAAAATAATAAAAAGTAGAAGCTGCTTTTAGAAGGTGAATAACTAAATAGTTCTGCTAATAGTTCTGTTTTCACTCAAACCAGGACATACAGCAAAACAAATTGCAGTATATTTTTCTTAACAGATGTGATTTGTCAGACACAGATTTTTGCTTACAAAAAAAAAACCCCAAAAAAAAAAAAAAAACCCAGATTATTTTAACAATGGTATTTATTTTATACTTAACCATTGTATTTAAGTAACACTCTTTGACTACTACTTCCCTTTATGGACTTTTCGTCAGGATGCATTCTTATATTAGTATTTCCCTAGTATTTCCCGTGCTTATACGCAAGATCTTTAAGTGTTTTTAGTGTTTCTTAATCCCTTTTTAGCCCTTCTGCTTTGCTTTTTTTTTCCTCATCTTTTTTTTAACCAAATGTTTTAAATTAAATTTTTTAATACTTTTTACATTTCTGCAAGTTTATAATCAAAAGTATTTGCCAAATGTTGTAACTAGTAGAATACTTTCAGTTGCCTCATTGTTTTTCTTTGATAAATTTATTATTCACAAAAAAGATGTTTCTGAGTTCTTCACAAGGACTACATTGTAGATAATATTACAGAAACACAGAGAGTGATTTGGGTGAACTTGGTGATTCTAAATGCTCATTAATAAAGAAACATACAGACCGAAATGGTTTCAATTGGCTATACATAAAATAGATCTCTAGGTTACAGTGAGAAAATAATAGCAATATTATTTCATCACAAAAGGAAATACCACTGTAGGAAATCAAAAATCATGCAGACAAATGACAAATCAATGCAGGAATGCTTCAGTGTAATGGACTTACAAAGCTGAATGGGTTTGAAATATTTCTTTTTTTTTTTTAATTGAATGTTGTGGTTACTGTTTTACAGTCAATACCACAGATTAGACTGTACAGACTGTATCTGATTATAATTCAGAAATGCAAGCACTCACCACTTTTCAGCCTTGAAAACATGATTTTTTTTTTGTGTGTGTCTCCTAAAGGAATACGCTTTTTCCCTATTACATACAGGGTTATCATGGCATTTTAAATAACAAAATTAATTTTAAGTTGATTAACAAATGTAGTACAACTTGTTTTCTGCTTAATTATATGCAGACTGATTGTAAGCTAAAAACCCAAACCAAACAACAACAACAAAAAAAGAAACACACATGCACATACAAAAATTAATTAAAAAAAAAAGAAGAAAATGCAAAAAAACAAACAAAGCCACATACAAAAATTACCATGGCTGTAATTTCCAGTAAATACAGTTGCGTGTTCTGTTTTCTGTAAATAGGTCAACAGCATTCGAGAAATGGAGAGCAAAAAAGGCAAATGATTGCCCTTTAGTCTCACCTCAGAACTTCTACCCAGTGTCTGAAACATAGTGTACTACTATGCTAGTATTTACAAGACTTCATGCAATATTTGGCATTGGGATAGCTTTGTTTGAATAGTCATTTTCAGAAGCTTATTGTAGCACTTACGAAAATATCTCACTTGACATCTCTGTACAGCATAGTTAATTGGTCCACAGAAAATGTGCAGCAGCTGGTGCGAGGTCTCTTCATGTAGGCACTGCCAACCTACAGAACTGCCTGGGGGAGCAGGAGGAAGAATCTGTTTCTCTGCCTGTAGCATCACCGGGATTAGAAGTGTTGATAGTCACCATTGTGTGAAAGTCTTCAGTGCTCACAAAAGGAGAGCAAAGCACTGAAGCAAAACTGAAGAAATGTTACATGCATTAACAAACCTGCTTTTTAACTAAGAGCAGTTTTCAATGTAAACAGTAGTAAATTACAACAAGAATGTTGTAGTTAGCAGAAAGGTATTTATACGTGGATTTTTAAAGCCCAGGAAGTTCAGAGTTAAGATTAATAGACCATTGAACATTTGAAAGTTTGAAAGTTTGAAAATTCGTACTTACACAAACTTACTTGGCTCATTCCCACAGATGACAGGCAGCCTCCTCAAATTCTTTTTTATCTACATTGTAATAAATGTTATTTTTTGATCAAGCACTCTTTAAAATATGTTAAGTCAGCAGCTCTGAAAAAAACATTGCACTTCTACTTCCATAGAAAATCCAGGAAGAGATCAAAGTTTGTGTGAATGTTTTTATTTTTGGCTGGCTCTTTTCTGCCCTTGAGCTGATGATGAGCTAAAATTAGAATCTCAGGATGCGTTGCTGGGAACTAATCACTAATACATGCTGGTTCTGTGCACTTAGCTCTCACTGTTATACTCACTGAATCATGATGTGTCTTGCTTTTTTGTCATGTTTTTGCTGTGAGATGGCAAAAATTGAGGAGGGAACGCAGGTTTTCTGATTTGTCTCATAAATGCTGAGAAACTGCCTGGTTTTGAATTTCTGGAAGGCATAGAATAATGTAATAATTATAAAACTTTTTTACTACATAACCACAAGCTAAGGGGAAATTGTATCTTAGCACTTCTTTGAAACCTGACTTTTGGGGTATGAGGGAGTAGGGGGTCAAGTTTTATGATGAGTACAAAATGACTGATAATCATGAAAATTGTAGATGAGGTGTTATTAATGTATGGTCTCCAGGAGTATATACAAATGAGGACTCTATTATGTTTATTGAAAACACAACTGTAATCATCGCATAAATAATTTACGCAGTTTAGCGGTGAGCTTTTAATTTTCCAATACCTGTGTGTTGTTTGAGAGTTAATAAGCCAGTATCTCTCCTACAAATCCCAGAGTATCCAAAGGACAGCTGAGTTCAGAGCAGAACTTACAGCAGCTTAAAATATATCAAACTTCATTGATGCACTTTCCAGTTGTGTGGATCCTGCCAGCTTTGCTTCTGGATAGAAGTCAAATATAGCTGCCTGTAGAAGTAATGCAGAAATACATTACCAGTATTTGTCTTTAATCCTCCCTGTGACCTGGACAACTTGTGAACAAACTGGGAAGTCTAATTAAAATAATGCATTGAAAGCTGTCATTAGACTTCAACATGGAGTGAAGAGGTAGTGACACTTTTTTTTATTTAAAAAAGAAAGCAAGTTGAGTATCAGAGTGAAAAATAAAAGCCTTTCTTTAATTGGTGATTCCAAGGGATTAAAATGAGCTCACATTGGAAATGTTTTGAGAAATCTCAGTTTTCCATTCCTCCTTCTTGTGTATTGTGAACACTATTTTACAAGAACTGCAGGTAATTTTGCCTCTAGGAAACAACTGGCTGTCAGCTTTCCAAGATAGCACAGAGTATCTTTTACACTGCTGCTGACTGGTGAAGAAGACCAAAGTAAAGAAGACCAAAGAGCTCACGGAGATAGCACTGTTTTGATTTAGAATCAGCACAGAGTATGCCATTCCCTGCTTACCTACAACAAGCATCTGTTTTAAGATTACAGGACTTTCTATAGGCCTGCAAAATGTGTTGACATGTTTTAAGTTAAAGGGAGACAGAGCTCACAGTGTGCTCACACAGGATGCTGCTCCCACCAAAGTCAAAAGCAAAGCTTGCTATGACTTCATACATGTGAAGGATTCAGTCCCAGCTTCTGAAACAAGTATCATGAAAAGACAAGGGAGAGAATATAAGGGCTGTGTAATAGCCTGAAAAGGGGCTATGTGAGGTCCTGAATCAAGTTCCTAAGAACAAAGTGTCAACCTCTGAATTTGGCCAGCCAGTCAACCGTTTGTCTGTAGATAAGGAGTTCTTACCTGGGTTAAAGTCAGTGGAGCCTTTTCCCTTACCACCCCTTTTGAGGAAAAGGAAATGTGGATGTCAGTGTTCAGCTCTGTGGTCTCCATAGTGAAGTGAAAGCAGGCACATCATGATGTGATTTGACTGTGAGAGAACATATCTAAAGTAAGATGACCCACAATCACCAACCTCTCGAGATTTAAATTTGAGTTTAAATTTAACAGTAGTTTAGTCTGGTGATTCATCTGTAGTATTCCTTTAAAATAACCACTATATTACAGTTCCATATCTATATTTAACATTTCTATTTTGTAATCTTGAGTACCAAGAAGTCAACTGGGAGTGCAAGGAAAATTTCTCAGTGAAACTGTGTTCACCTCTTTTGGAGGGTTGTAGGAGGAATTTAGTAGTGCCTTTCAATCAGTGCAGAAATAATCATCTTAGTGCGATCCAATTTGATTATGTACATCTGTATTCTTGAGTGATTTGAGAATATCTGCAGATAAGATTTTGTAGGAGGTAAATGGTCAAGTGTCCTTTGTTAAAAGGCTGTGTAATTTACATGGATCAACTTTGGTGAGACTAAATAGGAAGGTGTAAGCAGATACTACCTGTCAGTTGTAGTTTATTGCATAAATATGCACAGTACAGAGATAATAGAAATGAAATCTCCCATATTTTTCTTTCTTTAGCCTTAATACCTAATGATACTGAAAGTGAAATCTCACCAAAATACACTGTAACCTTTTTCCAGTTCACAGCTGAGTAATTTGTTCTCCTCCCAGACAGGCCTACACAAGTACCTAGTTATGTGTTGTTTATCTCTTGGACTGAATTCCATGTGAGCCTTAAGACCCTCTTGTCTTTTTCCTCTTGTGACTCTCCAAGAAAACTGGTACATCTTGAAGAGAACTGGCAAAAGTAGTGCCTTCTGGTACCTTTGTAGGGTGCTGCAGAGCAATCTGTGTGTCAGACATCAGTGTTACACCCAGGAGCTCCTTCTGCATGTGATTTCCTTTTCGTTGCAGTTGACAGTAATGGCTGCTCCTCAGGTTTCAAAGCCTCCAGTGTCGCAGCTTTGACTTCTTGTGGTGAAGAGTGAGTGAATGAGTATGAAGAGAGACAGCTATGGTTGATGGCAGCCACAAGTAAAGTGGCTTTCCTGGGGATTGTGGCCCCAGTCATGGTGCGTGTGTAATGCCTGACACAGAATAAGTATCCTCATTATTTTTTTCTACAGCAAACAAGACTTTTTTTTCCTCCACAGCTGATAGAGAGGAACATAATTGAGAGAGATTAATGTGTTTATTGACTAAAGTAACAGATACTTGCAGGAAAAAAATATTGTGAATAACATTCCCTTAATTCTTTCGTGACTGAAAATCTACATCAGAAAATACCTTGACTTCATTTAGGCTTGAAAAATATCAGGTGCTCTTACTAAGGCTGCTTTAAATGTTCTGTGAGACTTGCATATTCTGATAAAGCAGTACAGATGTGAGCAAAGCAGACCATGTCCTTCAGCATGATGACAGAAAAGGAAAAGAGCTCTTCCCACTATTAAGTTCACAGTGTTTGGTCCCTTCAGGCTTGTTTCATATCAATTTGGAGGTTCCATAGTCCTTCTGATGTGTCTGACATGACTAATTACATAATCTAAAGTTTTAAGCCATATAGTTTATGGAAAGTCAAAGTTCTTACAAAAGGATGACCATCAATATATAAAACCCATCTTGATTGCATTGCTTGAATCAAAACCACCTGCATGTAAGGATTGGCTGCATAATACAGCAAATTGCTGCTCTGTAAGTGTTAAACCAACCCTATGAAATCCCACTCTGTTATGAAATTTTGTGATTTATATTGGCTATTAAGAAATATTAAAAATCTCCAACTATGCGAAAGTGCACTATGGCTGGAGGGGCATCTGGAGATGTTCGTATTGTGAAGTGATCCTTTATGAGGAAAGCTCTTCTTTATTTGACAGCTGCATTATTCATCCTATGATATGCTTCCAAAATATTTTAAGTTGTGGATTAGTTGCACTGTTTTAATTACTAAATGCAGGCTTTTTTTAATCAACCATGCTTCTAATGCTTGAGGAATTTGCTCAATCCTCTGGTAAATGTTGTCTTTGTTAGTGAAAGGCATTTGAAGAATAGCTTGGTAGTCTGATGGCTAAAGAAAATCCATATAAAACAGAGATATAGCTTCATTTTTCTAGTTCTGCATATGAAAAAAATGCTGATATGCCATAAACTATGTAGCCTTCTGCCATTTTTCTAACCCTTGGGGAATGCAGTGCAGAATGGTCACTTGTTCCATTATTAAAATTTCTTCTCAGCCTCACAAAGACTTGACTTTCCAATCTGATGAAAAAATTCTTCAGAGTTTATATATAGCACCGATTCTTTGACCGGTATTGTTTGGTGACAATAATAACATTATTGTTTTAATTTCTCAAAAGCTCTCTTCACAGCAGTAGTTGAGTAGTAGCAGACTAAATGCCTCAGTACAGTCCTATGTGTTGTGCCATTTTCTCCTGCATTTATAGGCATAGAAGATGCAGTTGTTGGTTTCTCTCACCAAACGTGTATTTTTTTCATAATATCCATGGACATAAAAGTATTACTGTATGAAATACACCTTCACAAAATGAGATTTGTACAATCGAAGGAATTCATACAATAGAAAGAAAACAGTGGTTTTTGGAGCAAATTCTCAGCTGGTATCAATTAACACAAATTTGTGCTAATATAATAAGAAGTCATATGCCACTACATGGTTTAAGAGAAACACTCATTTTATCTTTCCTCAAGATGCACCTACCTAGAGAATTTGACAGCCTCTTCATTGATATGAAGTCAATACAGAAGTTGAGTGCTTTTTCCCCCACCCCATCAGAGAGATCTCATTTAGAACTAGACTTCTTTTCACTGCAGTTTAAACGAGAGTATTTGAAGTCCTTTTAAGGAATTCTTTTTTTCAACTTCAAACGTTAAGCCTAAGCTGCCAGTGTGCCTCTGGGTAGAAAAGCAAAGAGAGTCCTTGATGTGCTCATGAAGTTTAGCTGCATATTTGCTTGATATATGTTTGTGGTAACATAACTCATTCATGTAACAGTAATTCATAAATCAAGAGATCTCTAGGTTTCTAATTTACTGTTTAGCACCCATTCTTGTAAAGATGCCATTTTGCCTTCCCACAGTTGTGAGAAAACAACATTCTCCCAACCCCAGTTTTACATTATGCTCTACAGATGCAGGATAACCTCATGTAATTGATACAGTCCCTTGTGACTTGTTATAATAGGCCAGCTGGTAGAAGTGGAATAATGAAGAAATGTAAGTAACTGTTAATGTCAAGATATGGCTGATGTGAATGTTGTGCTCTGGCCAAACCCCAAATTAGAACAGAAAACACATTTGAGATAGGTATGATTTGAAGCAGCATTCAAAATGTTAGCATCCTGTAACAATGTGCAAAAACCTCACTAGCTCACTAAATTTCAGAGGAACTGAGCATTCTCAGTGCCTCTGAATGAGGAGGCCTCTTCCAGAAGAATAATTCAGGGTGAAGTCAGAATGCATGAGAAAAGCTACTTTGCAGAAATCCCTCAGCAAGGGCAGTGGTGCAATTTACATCAGTCTCAGCCAAACTTTCTCAGAAATCAAATTATGTTAAACCCAGGCTCTTGAGAATGTGGGCACATTCTTACAGCATTGCTCCAGAAAATGTTCAGCCAAATCATAGCGACTAAAACTGAATTGTGCTTGATTGATTGTGCTGAAAGATACAGGATATGCACTGGCTAAAAAATACTGTAAGATGCTTATCATACGTGAACTCTTGGGAACAGACTTATACCTGTATGTACAGCTGGTCAAAATTCCTTTTATATAAATGTTGACGTTAAAGAAAGAGGGGAGAGTTTGTTACCTAAAAGAAGAAATGTTTGAATTTTTTTTTTTTAAGGAAAAGAGTCATGCCCCACAAAAAGCAGTCCCATCCCCCCCTGCCTCCCCCCTTTGCAAACATTTCTGGTTAATTAAAAAATAACTTTTTGTCTTTGCTTTAGCTTTTTATGATGTTCTGACTAGGAACACGCCAAGTTCCTTGCCTAGTCTACTCATAACGTTACCAGCCCTGGAACTTAGAGCTGCCCACTGGGAACAGTAACTTCTGCAATTTTTCACTTGATGTTTAGAAACAACGCTGGGACCCAGAATGGCTGAAGTTTTGCAGCTTCTTTGGCCTGCCTCTTGTGCTACTTTTCTAAGGAAGCATCTTGAGGTTTCATGTACAAGTTTATCATCAGTCTTGCAAGATTCTCTGAGACGCTACTGAGTTTCTCTTAGACTGTTGAACAAGTTCAAAACCTGACCCAAAATATTTGAAATTAGGGATTCTGGGGTTTGGGTTACTAAAATTAGAAAATATGACAAAATTGCATCAGCTATAAGTTTCCTAGAGTCTAAATAATCATAGTTGAACAGCAGAAAGTGACACATTTCCTTTACAAGGTTTTTCTGGAATTCACCTTCTGTTCACACTCTCTGCCTCACAGCATATACATCTCTTCCTGTTCATGCTTTCTGTGGTTTACATGTGCATTGGTAAAAGTAGTATCTTAAACAACTTTTTATTTGTGTGCTAGACTCCATGTAGGGCCATATGTACAACATCCTAAATGAAGTAATGGCAAAGTTTGTATACATTTTCCTACTCCTTTTCTGTCTGTCTAGTAAAACAGCTCATTTTTTGCTCATCTTTACATGCCTACCATTCAAATAATCATGTAAAAATCAGTTTCCTAAGAATTTACAAAGTACTAACCATTTGTACAAACAGACACTACGGATTCACTAATTATACCACTAATTAAAAGAGACGTAAATAATTCATTTAGTGTTATATGCCTGGAAAGAGTACAGTCTCTCTTTTTATAGGGGAAAATATTTTATTCTATATATTACAAAGTCAGAGATAGAAGATACAATTTAAAATGGCATTTTGATCATAACCCCCCTTTCAGATATGCTAAGTAAATGAAAGTATTTAGTAATGGATCATTTCACAGAAAGGCTTAAAATGTCATTGCTAACCATGTTTTCTGCCTTTGCTCTGTATGTTCAGATAACCACTTGTTCCATTTGCCACCTACACATTGATAAAGCTCTAAGCCCCCTTCTACCAGGCGAAAGGATAATGCAGTGATTAGACTGAAATTCGAATTTGATGAGCAGTTTTGCCATGAAGCTGTATCTGGTGGCCTGACACAAATCCCTTATTACCATATATAAACAACAAGTAGTAAATACTGCAATGTTTAGGTCTTTTCTGGTGGGGTTTGGCTTACGCAGATTTACCAGGCCTTGTTAGGCTTGTAGGACACCTTACCCAGAGAGAGACACCTTGAAATGTGGGAGCATTCAGTTTGGGGAATCAGGCTAACTCAAGTCTGAAGTAAAACACTCAAAATTACTTGTGCAGGATCCTCAGTAGAAACTGCTTGATCTGCTTTTGTTTCACTGCACTTAGTAGGGTGATTGACTCCTGTCTGTGCTTCAGCATCTTGCTTCCCTGACTGTATGTGCCATCTGCTTGCGTGACCAATCCTGAGATTTCGCATGAAATGGAATCACCAGGTCTCTTTCTAGACAAAATTAGCAGCTACATAGGGCTTGAAAAAAGATTGTTCCACTGGGCAGGAGGGTCCTCTGGTATTGGTCTTCCAACCAGTCTGATCATCCACTGCCATTCCAGAAAGCATCATATTGTCACATGACCTCATGCAATAGCATAGAGAAATTAATGCTTAGAGTACTTTTAAAAGTTTAAGATGTCTCAACCCAAACGAAGGACCACAAGGGACTGGAGGAGAGATGGGATCTTCATACCAGTGTTCATCAAGCTGTGCCACATGAGACAGGAGAGTTCATGACTGTAATACTGGTCACCTACAGAGATGTGGAGTGACTTCATATAGAGGAATTTAGAAACAGCATTGAAACTATATGTGGTCTATTCTAAGATCCAAGGAGGGAAACTGCCATGTTGAGCACAGGGCAGACGAGTTTTGTGCATGGCATAAGCCAGGTACTAGAAATCCCTTTGACAGAGGAAAAATAAGAGTTCTATAGGACAGCTGTGGAGCCAGGGTTTGCATGAAGTGGGACCCAGTGTGAAACTGACTGTCTGGTGATGGCTGTGGCTAAGTGACAAAGTGAGCTGCTCTGGACCCTTTGGCCAAGGAAATGCGCCCACCCATAGGTAGAAATCACAAATAGGGGAAACATATGCTTCAGTTCCCCAGCGATAGAACTAATATTTCACTACCTTAGTATAGGCTACATTTCACTAGAATAGGCTTGAATAGTTCCTGCACTAAGTTACATATGTAGATCTCACTATTTAATCTGAGATGAGCTCAGTAGGGATGACTGTGGAAATGCAAATTTACACTGCTGCTGAGTCCTTGCAGATTTTACACTGTGTGTCAATAATTCGCTTTAAGGATCTTCAGATGGTCTGCTTGCTTTCTTAACTTTTAGCAATTCAAATATTCTGCTGTCCAAAATGGACAAAATTATTTAAATCATAATGGTCTTTTCAATATCTGCTCTGGGCCTCTTATCACTTTCTGCAGGAGGTTCCAGGTTTCACTGTTTCTCCTTTGTGCAATGTATGAGTATGTCCATTGCTTCATTGAAAATAGAAAGGGGATTTTGTGCCAACAGTCTTTCAAAAAAATGACAAAATGTTCCTTTTTTTTTTTTATATTGTTTTCCTTTACCAAAAGCAGAGTCAACACAGGTAACAATATTGCTGTTCATGCAAAATCCAACAGTTATTCTGCCATCTATTTTATTTTTAAAAGCTTCCTTCAAAATCACTGCAAGCTATGCCAATGTAATGATTGATGAAGCATCCTCTGTATGGAGGTGTTAGATATCTTGTTAGACTGACTGATAGAGTTGTTAAAAGTTTTTGCCTGTGCAAGCTGTTTTCACCTTGTCTCACACAGGCTATCATAGCCAGATTGACTCCCAGTCTGTAACTGAAAAACTGGCAATCTCCTAATTATGTTAATCCTTGTACTAAAGAAGCAGCAGCAAATGATCAAGACTTGTCTGCTAAAGTTGGGAGGAATAAAATAAATCTACTAATAGCATTGTCTTGCTTTCTTCTATTAGAAAAATCCAGGTTTTCCATAACTATCAAAGGGAAAGAAACTTGCTTTCCTATTAATTTCTTTGGTGATTGACTTGAAAACCTAAGATGCAAGCTCTTACTCAAGCCTTACCAACAGCGGGGTCGTTTAGAGGGGCTTTTGATATGCAGACTTTCTGGCAGCTAATAAACTCTGCACCTTTTTCCTTGACAGGAGGCACTGATAGCCTGACTCTATCCAGCCTTTGTGGAACTACTAGGAACTTAACATCTCTGAGATTGCAGTCACTCTGCCATGTTTAGCACTCTAAGCATATTATGGGGAACTGGAAGGACAGATAGGTGTAGCACTTAACAAGACACAGGACGGTAGATGCTTCAATAAAAAGGGTAAAAAACCGTGTTGCTTGTAGCTAGGCTAGTCAAACTCACATTTTGGGACACACCCCTGATTTTCCAGGGATCATTAACTTCCTTCCAGTTTACTGTAAAACTCCGATATATACTTCTCTATCTTCCAAAACTCAATAGTAGAACAAATATAGGCATGTTTAAAACAAATCAGTCATTCTGAAAAGTAAACAACATTTGCATAAATTCTCTTAATAGAAATTGGTCTTTTGTTATCTCTCCTCTTTAACTCTGTTTCTGCAGGCAAAGATTTGGGGCAGTCACAGTGAAAGTGGTAGCACATTTTTGTGGTAGTGCTAAAGGTGTTTTTATCTTGAAACTAGTGGTACTTCTTGAAATGAGATACTCGTGGGAAATGTGCTCGGAGGCCCAACCAACTGGAGCAGGCTGCTTTGGACTCCATTAGCTGTGGCTGTGTTTTGTTATAGGTCAAAGAACAAGAGGAAGTCTAGTATGATGGAATTTCTAGCCATCCCAAGAATAAAATGAATTGGATGTTCTCCAGTCAAACCATTTTTTGGTGACTCATCACATCTGGAATTATTTGTGGAACCCTGACAGTTTTAGCAAACTGACAGTGAATCATAAGGAGGTTTTCATCATTTCATGCTTGTTTGCTTGGCAGGAGGTTGTAGACTTCAGCAACAAACACTTCTTCAGCACCATGTGACTTCTGTGGGTCTTTATACCTGCCAGGAACTCTCTCAGGCATTTAGAGGCCAAAGAACCTTTGGCCCATTTGGAGTTTGACCCACTCTTGTGCAGCTGAGAGCTCATGCTGGTGGTGGCTTCTCTCAGGGCTTTCATGTAGACACTGTTGAAATTGTCCAGATAAACTTTTTTTTTTTTCCTGAAAAAAATAGCTTTTTATATCCATACAAGTAATTTACATATACTTTGAGTGAAAAAAAAGAGTAAATGCATTTCCTTCTTAAATGGACCTAAATTTAAAGTTTAAAAAAAACCAAACAAACAAAAAACCACCACAAGTTCTCAAACTCTCATGTTTCATTCTGCTCAGACTGTTATTCCTTCCATACTTGGGAGAAAGAAGGCTGAGATGTTGTTTTCTGGTTTTTGACAGTTGCTTGTATAGAAAGCAGGACTTTAATATGGCAACTAAAAAGCCTGCTCTGTGTAAATGCCCTACTCTGGACACCTTTGCCAGTGAGCTGGAATGCTAATTCCTGCTTTCCAAGTCTGCTGCCTCACCCATGGACCCTTGGGACTTTGCCATTTCTGACTCCCTGTTTTATCCTAGGATCTGTACATTAAGGAAGAGTCTTATATGGTCTACAGTTTCAGTTTCTTCAACATTTTTGAAAAATCAGTAATTGTAGCTATTTGGAAACAAAATATTTGGCACCTTCTCACTTTCATGGGAAACTCTTAAAATTTCTGTATTTTTTTTTATTCCAAAGAAGGAAGAATAAAAAAAGTCTAGAATTTCCTACAGAGAAGAAATGTCAACTTTTGATGGGGTATTCTCAAGAATATCCTTGCTAGAGGCTGCAGCATAGCAGCCTTAGGAACAATAGCAGCTGCATAGAGTAGCCGGAGGCAAGCTGAAGTGTCCGTTTTCTGTGATGTCATTTTACTTTTATCTGGGAACAGCAGAGTGCTAATGCCTTGACAGCCAAAATTACAATAAACTCTAGCTGTAGTGAATGTAGGGATGCAGACTTGCCTGCAGATCATAAAAGGTGTGAGTTTTGGATGCAGTCATCTGTACTGCTAAACCTTGCCCACATGTTGTGCTGTTCTCACACTGGGATTTTTCAGCTGTTCCTTCTGTTAAGAAATATCAATGCTCTCAGAAATTGAAGAAAATAATTTTGGGAAAAAGCAGAGAATTTTTTAAATCTCATGTCTACTTCCCCCCCTCCCCCCCCCCCAACATCCCATTGTTTCCCTTTCCTTCCATTAACGACTGGGAATAAATAGAGCTTTTTAACAAATCTGAAGTTATCTGTTCATTAGTGAGTGACACTACAGCTCTGCAATAGCACTTGTTTGCAGGGGGATGTTGATTAGCCAATCTTCCACAGTTTCTTTCCTTTCTCAGTCTTGGGAAATGATCCTGGTGAGATTAAAATGACATCAAATATCCTGTTTTGTAAGAAACAGCCTTTTGGTTCCATGGAAGGAGAGTTGCCTCTTTCACTGTGCTGCCAAAGTTTTTCCTCTACACTTTCAAATTAGTATGAGTCATTTTTTGAGAGACATGAATGTCTGTCTGCTAGTGAGACTGCAGGTGTTGGGTGTTATTCCCAAAGTCCTCTTCACATTCCGTGCATGTAGTTGTGTTCTCCCAGCACTGCTCCTGCTTTTTTGCTTGCTAGATTGAAACACGCATTCAGTTCTTGCTAGGCCTTTGTTACAGGGAAGCATCGATCCTGGTCTTGTTCAGTAACTACTGACACTAAAGGTGTCTGCCTGTTCTCTTCGAAGCAACTACAAGCTTGAAGGGAGAAGCCTTAGTTTGCATTAGACTAGATGAAACACCTGGAGAACAGAGGCAAGTCTTCATGCATGCAAACCTTTCTTCCAGTCTGAGGGAGAAGCAGCAGTCAGACTAACTAATATTGCTCAGCCATCATGGCTACAAAACTGACACTACTGTTGTATTGTAATATTTTTTGTAAAAGTGTCAGAAAAATCAAAAATAGAAAGCTGAGCAAGGGTACTTTGAATTTTTAGTCTTCTGCACGAGAACCAATCCCCCCAGACTGAAATAATTTTCTTTGTCATTTTACCTAGATTTGTACTTGAACAAATCTGACTCCAGAGAGAATGTGATCACTTAAAAGGGTCACAAAACTATTTTATCAGCAAGCATCTTTAAGGTTTACTTCCTCTCTTTTGCCTTGTTTCAGTTGTCAGGCCATATTCTCTCAGCCCTGCAGAGCTCAATTTTTCTTCCAGCCTGAAAGCTGGCTCTCTGGTGTCTATTCATATCCATAATAACACCTTAATGTTTACAAAATGTTAGGACTTTTCACTTTGTAAAGAAGAGCAAAATCTATTAGGCAAGTAAGGCAGCAAGAATTCATCATTTAAATCCCAGATTAGAAACAGATTAGAAACTGCTTGAAAATGCATCTTGCATTAAAAGTAAAATAGAGCCTTTCATTTACTCACTGGAATTTACTTTTTTTCTCTTATGCAAGAACTGGGCTTCAATACATGGGTTATATTAGTTACACTTCACCTTCAGTCATTTTAAGGCTTGCCTCTTAATCTACATGAAATATCCTAGTCCTGTCTGGAGACAGAGAAATGGAAGCAGGCAGCTCCTTAAGAGAGGATGAAAAGTCCTGTGTGACTGTCTTGACTGCCTGTGTGACTGTCTTGGACTGCCTTTCTTCAAGATAGCTGAAGCTAGGTGATATAAACCCTCTTTCCTGAAGTGAAAAGCTGGATTTTTCCCCCTTCTCCCTTCCAATTAGTTGATCTGTTATTCTCAGAAGCACTAAAGGTAAAAA
This sequence comes from Todiramphus chloris collaris, assembly GCA_025345505.1. Classification (NCBI taxonomy): domain Eukaryota; kingdom Metazoa; phylum Chordata; class Aves; order Coraciiformes; family Alcedinidae; genus Todiramphus; species Todiramphus chloris. The sequence continues at coordinate 12,150,237 of JANVCC010000019.1, forward strand.
AACAGATGTAGAATCATTTGGCAGGATCCCTTCAGGATGATGCCTCTCTTCTTATTATATATGTATTTTTAAAGAAAAATAAAAGAGCCTGCAGTGATTTCGTAATATTGTGCAATCTGTACAGAGTTCTCTACATTTGGCAAAAATAAAATGCAAAGCATTTATCTCTTTATTGCAAAGGGCCCTAGAGTTAATCAACAATTGATACAGTCAGAGTGGCATTCTAGGAGACATGGTGTAAAGCACAGCCAGACTCAATGGCTGTACAATTCCGTGCCTGCAGTACTTTGATAAAATGTGGAAAGTGGGGTTCATTGTTCAACAAGAAAGTTTGGATAGTTTAATCCTGGGAATCGTAGAGGTAAAGGCAATATGGCTGGAGCAATTTATATTTATTTTAAAGCCAAGAAGGGCATTCTCCAAGCTGATAGAAACATTGGGGCATAGGGATGCTTCTATTTTGCAGAATCAGTCCCTTATTTGTAGTTCTAGTTTATAATGAAAATGATATGAGATAAACTTCCTTTTCGAGCCCAGCAAAATATGACCAGAACAGTCTGCTTTGACGGAGGTCTTTAAATCCAGAAAATGTTTACCTTATTGTGGCCTGATCCTAAAGTGACTGGGGAGCAGTGGCTCTTCAGGCTGTGTGGGGACCTACTGTGTAAAGTTTCTTCATGGAGTGCTTTCTCCCATGTGGATCACATTGACACCTAGCCATGGGACTTTGAAAAAATGTCTCCGGTTAATGCACAGTAGTAACTATTGCAAAAATGCAGTCTTCCAGATCCCATCAAAAGTCCCTTTCCCTCAGCTTTTATCAGAACTGGGGAGTGACTCATTTCAGTACTGAGCAGAACCTACTCTGCACCTCACAGACATCAAACCACTTTCTAGGAGCCTCAAAACCCACATAAATAATTTCTGGGTAAACCTTAGTCTGGGTATTTTGAAACAGATGTTTTTCCCGAAAATAAAGCTGTCATTTCTCTTTGGCTATTCTACTCTATATGTCTCTTTTCCTTAGAAAAGGCTGTAGCTTCAATAATTAAACTGACACTTTTAAGAACAAATTTACCTGGAACCACTTCTACAAATATGAAGTCATTAGACTTTGGCCTTTGCTTCAGGTTTTGCCAGGAAGCCACTTTTCCTTACAGTCATCTCCTTTCAGACAAAAAAAAAAAAAAAAAAAAAAAAAAAAAAAAAAATCTGTCATATAGAAATACTATGCAGCTGGATAGAGTGATTAGACCATTTTGGTGTCTGGGGCAACGTCTCATCTTCAGTGATTACCTCATGACACTCTATTCACTGTAATGGATTTGATGTAAAAAGAAATGGAACTGATAGAAGCTCAACCTATGCTTTCAAGCCAAGGCTACAGGCAAAAAAAATCCCAAGTAGGTTGATCTAATGTACACTGCAAAAGCCAATGTCTTGGCAGAAAAATTCAGTAGTGTGCTTAAGTGAGAAAGACAAATAGCCTAATGTGTGCATGGTTCAGTACAAACAATTTCACCTTATACTGTCAAAGTATGATTAGCAGGAATAAGAAATCCAAATTCTGGGAACTAAACACTGATGTCTGTTACACCCAGTAGTTGTGCAGCCACAGAAACGGAAGAAAAATGTTATCCCCTGAGATGCTCAGTACTAGTCTTGTTAAATTTCAAGCACTCTGATCACACAAAACATGCAAAGAAACCTAGTTGCAAGCATCTGAGTAGTCACATGGAATTATTAGCTCCATTGCACTTTCTTCAAATGGATAATCAAGTCTAAACATAGCTTCTTTACTGGCTGACACTTTGCACCTAAGGTTGTGTTTGCCTTTGTCTGAGGAGGTACTTAAGGACTTCCAGAAGGCTATTAACTGAATACAGATGGGCCTAATTCTGAGCCCCCACTTAAATGTATGGATTTGGATGGAAATAATACCAACCATAGTCTCTTCAGGAGGATATCAAAAGTCAATTACATTTAGTGAAGAGGCAAATCTCATAGTGCCCAAAACAAGTGTGGAAAGCACAATGAGATGTCATCAGTGTATGTGACATGCCCTTGAAATTTCTCATCCAGAAAGATGATCTGTTTCCAAAGTGGGAAATAGTGCTGGGAAGCAAGGCTGCAAAAGTACATAGCTAAAAGAAGCAGTTAAATTGCTGTGTGGCCTGAAAGGCATTTGGGAAAGAATGAAATGGGAAGGCACCACTCAGGGATGTCTTAGTGTTAAGTTTGTAGTTTCATGATAGAAGAAGGAAGGAAAATAGTCTGTAAATTTCTTCACTATGATGGGAATACACATAAGAGGGCAGTTTTCTGCAACCTGGTCATTTGAAGGTCATTCTCATCTGCATCTTCTTGTATGAACTTTACTTCACCTTTGCTTCCTGGAATGCATGAAATTAGTTTCCTAAACAGAAGATAGATTAAAATCTCTAAAAAGCTGATGACACTTGATTCTTTTCACTGTTAGATCTATTGTTACATAATCATAGGAATGCAGAAAAATGTAATTGGAAAAGGACCCTTGGAAGTCAAATGATTAAACTACTGCTCAAAGAAGGCTAATGAAAAAGTTCAGAATTTCTAACTTCAAAATGTTTGCTATTGGTGGCATAAACTGTGTTCTTTGATATCAGTCACTGTGGTTAGTGTAGAGACTGGGAAAAGAGCAAGAGATTTTAAACCACCTCTTTGATTTTCCAGTATTTTTGTGCTCTTAGGTCTGCCTGGCTCCCACTGTAAATTGAGACCTCTCTAAAGTGTGTTTTGTTAATGGGCCGTAAGGAAAAAAAATACAGTTTTAGCATTCCCTACTTTGTCTGTGTCTTTTGTTCCCATTTGACAGAAGTGCCATTACAGTGGGTGCTGAGAGAACAGCTGGCCTCAGGTCATTCCCACAACCTGCACTGATGAGGGAGGCTCCTTTACCTAGTCCTACAGTACCTTCCACGCTGAAAGATCAAACGTAAATCTTTCTTATGTCTTTTGCAGTGCTCAAAGAGACAGTACAAAGGACCCATACATTTAGGTGTCAAATAAACATGTTTGCTAATACACAGGATACATCTGCATACAAACTTCTGCTATCTGGAGAAAGTTGGAATCAATTGACATATGCCAGATTTTAAATTGGCACTTCACGTACCTTTCAGAAAACCAATAAGAGGCATGTAAAGAAGATATATTTTCCAATTCAGAATTTCCCTGTAATTAGGAATATTTCAAGTCCTCTTTTTCCATTTCAGTAATCTAAAATGGAAAAACTCATCATAAGCAAAAGGCAAGTGATTTTCAATCTGCATGTGAGACATCATTTATTATTAGGAGCTATGAGAGCAAGACCATTAATTTTTTTCCAGGTCTTTCATATCTTGTATTTTTTAACTCACTTTTGTATTACATTTTTGAATGATAAAGTGTCCAATTCACTGCTTAGGGATTGTTCTCAAACTCTTTAATATAAAACCACATCCATACAATATTGAAGGATCTGATTTGAATTAAATCTGCAGAAGAAGGGATATTCAAAGTTCTCTATTTTTATGACTGTATCATTCATCTTCATCTGTCCCATCAGCGTCTCTCTGTACTGTGCACTTGTCTTGTCCATTCTAAATTGTTTAGATATCCTTGAAAAGCCAGAAAAAAATCAGAAGCAGTGAGTATTTTGTCATCAACTTCACAGAGCCCAGAATTCAGCTTTTAACGCAAGAAGTGCTACTTATATGGAAGTCTCTGCTCAGTCACTACAGAAAATGAAGTATCAGATGTGAGATACTATGGAAATGATGTTTGCCTTAGTTTTGCAAGTCTTAGTCAGAATGAAGCTCCACAAATTTAAATGGAGGTACAGCAAGATTGATCAGCTGCCAGAGAAGAACCAGGTTCATTAAGTGCTGAGGGAGTGACTTCCACCAATTTTTCAGATGTTACATTTTCCCGTATCATTGCAGGGTGAATGGGAAGCTATAAGCAGCAGTAAATAACTGAAGAGGATATGATAAAGTAGAGGGCGAGGTTAACTGTAACCTTCCTGTGAGCTGTTTTCCTGCTACGCATTGCTTTCCCCTGCAGTTGGTTTGTCAGCCCACAGAATGTCAAGCTGCTGCAAGACACAATGTTTTAACACATCTGTCAATTCTCCAACCAGCGTTTACTTGACACACTGTATACAAGCAACCTGGCTTCCACATACCATCTAAGAATGCATGTCTACATGCATATGAACCTGAGATGTTGTTCATGGAGATATTCAGTGGTCTGTTACATTTGGAAACACTGCAAATTATCTGATATTTGTACACCAAATTGTGTAGAAATGTGTTCCTGAAAACACTTTTGGTACCAGAGTTTCAGTTCTAAATTTTGTCCATGATCAGACTTGTATATTGTCTATGTCTTAGAGCAGTTGCACAGTTTGTGTACTCTAGAGAACATTTACATGGTTTTGATGGAGTTTAGAAACAGATTGTCAGAACAAAACATAAACCAGTATAAGTCATCACTAGCAATATGGATAATTTTTATATCTTAAATACTTCCATTTCTTAAAGTGCAAAGACTTGACTCACTTCACTATGCCTTCTTTCATGGACAGATGCTATCACAAGTACCTCAGCTCACAGTTGGAAGAGCATGTACAGATACACAGCAACAGTATCCTTAAAAAAATAATGTCTCTTATAAGCCCTTTTAAAGTAAATTATTACTGTTTATTATAGTCACTGTATTTATTAACATATTTTATTGAGAGTTTTGTGCTTTTTAGTTTAATAAGATAAAATTTTCTTTTTTTGCTGCTGTAACTCCGTTGCTTCTAGTGTTCCAGAAGCCAGTGCAATTCAGATGAGAGTTTGACTTTTTAATTTATGTTCATAATGAAATTAGTATGAAATTTTGTTTCCATTTCCTTTATTCCCATATGAGTTGTCATGAGAAAATAAGTCCAGGGCAGTACTATTTGGTGGTGGCATATCTAATAAATTTAAAAGCTTGTATTTCAAATGAAAAAAAATCAGTAAGCACAGGTGGGTTTTTTTTTTTATAGTTCTCTACCAAGTCGCTGTCCTGCAGTGGAAACGTGGGTTTTTAACATTCCAGTCTGGACACCTGCAGCTGCTCTCTCTGTCGACAGTTTTCAAGACTCCAAAGCTCCAGCAAGCAGAAATGTCTGATTGCAGAGGTGTGTCCTTGCTGCCTTGCTGGGGAAAGCTCTGCTTGACTTTAGCATCTGCCTTTCCCCAGCACTTCTAAGAACACTATGTAGTGGGGTGACTAACAGGTGAAATGCTCTTCTGGGAAGAGTTAGCACAAAATACAAGGAACCTGAAAAGAATGAAATCACTGTGTGGTTGCAGGGCAGGGTGTGTGTGTGCACAAAATTCAAACCAAATGTCTTACAGAATTAGGACTGCTTTGCAGGGAGACCTCTTGTGTTAAGACTGCAAGCTGATTATGTTCAGAAAAATTAATGCTGTGGACCCACAGATTCATAGTCACCTGGGAATTTGGTCACATGTGAAGGCCCCAACATGTAAGCAGCCGCATTGAAGTTGGTGCCCACGATTAAGCCTCTTCCTGAACTGGGACCTGCTTGTGAATTATTGGCTTTGTTCTAATTCTTGCCACATTGGACTGCTTTTAGATCTAAATTCATTCATTAATGTCTGTAAGGCACACTGAGATCTTCCAACATGTATGGCACTATTGAAATGTTAAGTGTCATTATAACTCATTCTTGCAAAAGCAGCTGAAGATAGATTTATTTTATGTGGTAGATTGTAATGGCTCACTTGGAACAGTTACACATTCTATTGGGTAAATAATGGGAGTGTTATAAATTGTAGCAGTGATATGTTTACATAATAGATGGTAACCACTCCAGAGGAGCCATAACAGTCAGCTTAAGAATACGCATTTTGAAAATTACATATATATATGTATATGTCAGGAAGCAAAATGGCTGTAGGAGATAGAGAGCTGACAGCTCCTGGTAAATACAACATGTTTTCAGTGCTGTGTTTTAATGTTTTTATGCAAACATGTCCATCCGGTGGCTTAATGTGATAGCAGAGCAGAAAAATGGTTATATTCCAGGGGCTGTCACTAATGTATACACTGCTCTTAGACACACTATAGATGGGCTATACTGTAGGCTGCTGAATTTGCAAGTCAGGAAGCACTGCTAAAAGCTTTCAGGCATGTTTGTTCCCCAGGACAACTCCCTCCATCTTCTCACCCCCTTTTTGTCTGTGTACCTTCACATAGGCTTCCTCCCACATTTTAAAACATGCGACCACTTCATTTCTGCTAAGCACATTGCCTATCCTCCATCTGCACAGTGCCTCAGGCAAAAAAGTCTTCCAAGCTTTGTTGTTTGGCTCTGTAGCATTTACCTGGCTGTTTCTACCTTATCTTGCCTGAATTTGTAATTCAGGGTAGTAAAGTTCTACTAAGGAATGCTGCTCTATGAAACAGTATCTTCCATGTACCATAACCACTCTGTTAATGGTTGTACTCACTATGTGTGAAGGGAAATAATGCAGTAGTGTTAACTGTGAGAGTGAAACCAAGTTCTTGACTGGAACTGCTCTGTGGGTGTTTGTGAAACAATTTTTCAACTTTTTCCTTTTTGGCCAAAGGATTTTTTTTTTCATTGGAAAAGCATATTTTGATCAAAATCATTCATTTTGGAAAGGAAAAAGGAGAAAAAAAAAAAAAAAAAAAATAAATTTTAAAAAAAAAAAAAAAGGGGGGGGGGGGGGGGAAATCATGATGCAGCTTATTTTTTTGCAAACTATCCTGTCCAAAATGGTCATATCTATCTGCTTTAGTCCATAGATATGTTGATAAATCTACTGTTACATAGGTCACAGATGAGCTTTCCCTATAATTCTTCCACCATTTTAAGAAACATACCTGGACTGTATCACTCTCTTTTGTTTCCATGGCTGTTTAAAAAAAAAAAAAATTACTCAACTTTGTAAGCATTAAGGATCAGCTAAGAACACACTGAAACTTATTTTTAGGATTGAAACTATTTTTAGTACTCTAAAGTAACAAGCCTAAAATCAGGAAGATTTGTTAACAAGATGCTCTGTTAACTCCTGTGCCATGGTAGCTATACAACAGACCAGGAGAACTATTCTTACAGCTTCTCTAGAGTAAGAATCGTACTGCTTTTTCTGTATTTGTCTTCTTTCTGTTTCTCTCTAAGTCCATGCAATTTGGACCCCCATGACAGAAATCAAGCTGCCTTTTCAAGTCTGAGCAGCACTCTGTAGAGATGCAGTCTGGTGCTGTCATTGCTGAGCTACATGGGTCTCTTGGTGTACACCAGTCCTTCAGTGCAGCCCATGCTGTGGAGGCACAGGAGAAAGCCCTGTCATCTGTGAAGGAGTCATCCAGTCCTCCTTGCCCCTACCAGCACAAAGAACGTGATTCCTCCTCTTGGGTCATTCAGGGTGACACGTGTGAATGAGGAAGTTTGGTGTAGATGGAGAAATAAGCCTTGGGGGTGTAGTCCATGGACAAATTTGGATCAGTTTGTCAGTTATGGCCAGCAATTAAAAAAATGAATAAATTTCTTGGGAGCTGGGAGAAGGGGGAGTACACCACTCCCCTGAAACTCTCATACATCCAGTTTATTTATTAGGCCATCTCCCTTCACCAGAGAACGAACCTGGACTGCAGGTCTAATACTCCCTTGCAACTTAAACTGAATGTTTGCTCCCTGACCGACCCCTCCCCTCTGCTGTGCGTCATTCGAGTCTCTTCCTCTGTATCTGTAGCAGGAAACCATGCAAAAATCAGGAACAGAAAGGTCTGGGCATGATGCTAACTCAAAGCTGAGAGAGAGGAGCAGCTTTGGAGCTGATACAGCTTTCCATGTTCCTAATAAGGATTGTTTAGAGTCAGAATAAAACTAAATGTAGGGTTTGATTGTTTTTTGTTTGTTTGGGGTTTTTTTGTTGTGTTTTTTAAAATGTATTTACCTTCAATAGTGTGTAGGAGCTAAATAGATTTCTACTATTGGTTATTTTAGATGCCTGTTTTAAGATCTAACACTTTTATCCAGATTTATCCACGATTTTATAAAGATTTTGCTTCCTTGTGGATTCTCTCCTCAAACATTCACGTAATATTTCAGCATTAAAGTTCATGGCAGATCTAGAGGTTTACAGTCAATTAGATGAAGCCTAGAGGAGGTGGGGAGTTCGGATTTCATTCTTATCTGTGTGTGCAGCAACTGGGTTAGGATGGGAACATGCTCAAAAGATTGATTTTATTTTCCTGTAAATACAATGGAGGGATGAGTCTTCTAAACTACAGAAAAACCACACCCTGGCCAGGATCCCCACCCTGTCTCTGCTCAAACCTTTTGATAAAAGCCCCATTCTGTAGACAATACAGATTTGTTTTAAATGAAGAAAACTCATCAATGTTCAGTCCAGCTGTGGGTCTGGGACAGTTTCACTTTTTGTATGAAATGGTCTTAGCTCTTCCCAGGCACCTAATTTTAACTAAAAGGTGGTATTTACAGTATATCCTTTTCTCATTTATTTTGCAACATCAACTGTTATTTAAAAATGAGATTTAGAGGAAGTATTAGGGGAAAAGGCAAAAGTGCCAGAGTTTCCGTCAGCCAGACACTGGGAAAGTGAGAGACAGACAAAAATTGCCAAACAAACCCAGCTGATGGAGCTTGACGTTATTTTTCCTAAAATCAAAATGTCATGGCAGCAGCAAGGAGTGAGAGGCATAGCATAATATTTTAACTGGCTGATTCGTGGTAGACTCACTAGAGTTGCAGAGAGACAAACACACTGTCAAGTAGATTTTAATCAAGGTGCAGATCCTTCTCTTTCCCTCTGTGTCTTAAAAACATATCATTAGCCCAAAAAGTGACTTTTACTTTTTTGTTTGTTTGGTTTTTTTTTTCTTACTCAAGCAGTAAGAGAAGCTGGATAGAAGAAGAGAATTCATCTATAAAGTAGACAAAGTTCTTAAAATTTGGAATTTGGACAATATATTTTGGAGTGTTAAATAGGGGGCAAACTGTTAAGAGTTTTTTTCCTGCAAGTTCTTCAACATCCATCCCAGTAACTCCAAATAAGTTGTTCTGAAGAGCAGTTTATCGTGACAGGAGAGTCCCTGTCTCAGTATCCAGTGAGGAGTGGGATTGACTCATGTGCATTGTATCTAAATACTTCATCTGAATAACAAAAAACTTATGTCTCGCTTCTTAACATCATTTTTGTGATGATGACTTGATTGTAGCCTGTATTTTCTTTGTAGTATTTTTGGTTGGAAATTTCAAAATGCCTAAACATTTCTTGCCTGTGAAATGCAGAATTAACTGGGAATCGTAACTATTTTTATAAGCTTCAGAAATCTGGTATTTTATTTTTCCATCTGTTACTGATTTTTTTTAACAGATTTCTTTTTTTTAGAGATATGAAAAACTGATAATATTGGGTTTTTTCACCTGCAGAAACTGATTTAAAAAAATCTTTCTGCACAGAATACGCTTAGCCTTTGACTCTGTGGGTGGGGAACTCTCACAAATCCTCATGTAACGAGATAGATTTAGTATGTTTTAGTATGCAACATTTTTTTTTTTTCAAGCTGTACCTTTTTCTAATAATTGCAGTGACAACATTCTACACATACGCACACATATGCATGTAATTCCAGTGTGTGAGAGAGCATGGTACTCTATGGAGTTACAAGACCATATATGATATCTGAAGGTATTGATGTCTGCACTGTAAAATCTATAAGGAAAGGAAGGTAACTATCATGACACGGAGGGAGAGTTGGCAGCGGGCTAACTAAGTGCTTCCTTGCATGCCAACCTGTACAAGGGCAGCAGGGCTGGTGTGTGGGGAGACTCAGCAGGATACTGTGGTGGTGCTGATTAGTTCCTAAGTCATCTCCACCTCTCATTCCCTTTCTTTATTTTTATGTTGAGTAAGACAGTTTCAAGACTGAATATTTTGGCTTCTTCCTTTCAATTTTTAGAGGCATTTAAATAAGCCTCTTTTGAAGAAGCTCTTTGGCCTAGCTGCAGGAATTGTTCCTTAGAGGAAAGCAGCCAGCAAAATATCCTAGAAACAAAAGAAGAAAATGAGAAAACCAGTCCCGATGGGAATGATTTACAGGCAATCTCAGTGAGATTAGCAAATGGAATAGAAGTCAAGTCTACAAAAGGAGGCAATGCAGAAATGAGATACTGATCTCACTGCAAGAGACATTGTCTCAGAATTTGGGATCAGCTCAACTGAGCAGCTATAAACAAACAAAGACCAACAAGGCTTACAATAGTTTGGATCATAAAAAAACTTTAAACCTTTCTGAAAGACATATTAATATAAAGCCAACAGGAGAAACAACAAAACTTTTCTGTAAACTACAGTACAATGCACCTCGGAAGAAAATTACCCCCCTTGGCAATATCTAATGTGAATATGCATTACAGAGTCATAGAATTGTAAGGGTTGGAAGGGACCTCTGCAGATCATCCAGTCCAACCGCCCTGCTAAAGCAGGTTTGCCTAGAGCAGGTGGCACAGTAACAATCTCAAAGTAAAGAAGCTTTTTCTCAGGTTTAGCTGGAACTTCCTATGTTCTAGTCTTTGCTAAGTGCCCCTTGTCCTATCAGTGGGCACTACTGAAAAGAGACTGACCCTATCCTCTTGACATCTGCCCTTTAGATATTTATAAGCATTGGTAGGATCCCCTCTCAGTCTTCTCCAGGCTAAACAGACCCAGGTGTCTCGGCCTTTCCTTGTAAGAGAGATGTTTCTGTTCCCTTATCATCTTTGTCGTACTCCAATGGACTCTCTCCAGTAGTTCCCTGTCTCTTTTAAACTGGAGAGCCCAGAACTTGACACTACTCCAGATGTGGCCTCACTAGGGCAGATGAGAGGTGGAGCAGCACCCCTCTTGACTTGCTGGTCATGCTTTTCCTAGTGGGCGTCCAGAGACCATTTGCCTTCTCAGTTACAAGAGCACACTACTGGCTCATGGTTAACTTGTTCTCCACCAGAACTGCTTCTCCATGTGCTTCTCCGTGGAGCTGTTTTCCAGCAGGTCAACACCTCACCTGTACCTGTACTAGTGCATGAGGTTATTCCTCCCCAGGTGAAGGACTCTATACTTGCCCTTGTTGAACCTTTCAAAACTGATGGAGTGTGGCTTAGCAATAACATCAAACAGCTTCCTCAGCACTCATGGGTGTGTCCCTTTGGGGACCATGGATCTGTGGTGTTCAGCTTACCTAAATGAACTCTAACCTGATCCTCCTCAACCAGGGAAGAGTCTTCCTTGCTCCAGATTTCTACATTATCTCTGGGTACTGGAATTCCTGAGTGCCCGTCTTAGCAGTAAAGACTGAAGCAAAGAAGGCATTCAGTACTTCCTCCTCTTTTGTTTCTTCTGACACCAGGGCACCCATCTCATTCAGCAGTGAGACCACATTTCCTGTTGGAGTACTTGAAGAAGCCCTTCTTGTAGTCTTTTACATCATTTGCCAGATTTAATTCCAAGAAGGCCTTAGCCTTCCTCGTCGCATCCCTGTATACCCTAGCAGTGTTCCCATATTCCATGTGCCCAGTCCGTTCCCACATACTGTAAACTTTCTTCTTCCACTTGGGTTCTTCCTAAAGCTTCTTGTTCATCCATGCAGGTCTTTTGCCTCAGCTGTTTGATTTCTTACTCATAGGGATGCATCAATCTTAAGTTTGCAGGAAGCAGTGCTTGAATATTAACCAGCTCTCTTGAGCCCCCCTACCCTCTAGAATACTAACCTGTGAGATTCCTGCAAGTAGGTCTCTGAAGAGGTGAAAGTTAGCTCTCCTGAAGTCCAGGGGAACAATCCTACTTATTTCCATGTTTCTTCCTTGCATTATCCTCAACTCCACTGTGTCATGGTCACTGCAGCCAAGGCTGCCCCCAACCTTCATATCCCAAATCAGACCTTCTTTCTTTGTTAGTACAAGGTCCAGCAACACACCTCTCCTCATTGGCTCCTCCACCACCAGTGACAGAAAGTTATCATCAGTGCTGTGCAGGAACCTCCTAGACTGTGTGTGCTTAGCTGTCTTGTCTTTCCAGCAAATATCAGCATGGTTGAAGTCACCCACAAGCACCACGGCAAGTGATCCCAAGGCTACTTTGAGTTGTCTGTAGGCCTCATAGACTTACTCTTCCTCATGAGGTGGCCCGTAGTAAGCACCCACAAAAGTGTCACACATATTAGCCTGCCCCTTAATTCTTACCCATAAGCTTTCAAGACATTCTTCATCCACCTCCAGGCAGAGTTCAATACATTCTATCTGGACTCTCACATAAAGAGCAAATCCACCACCTTGCCTTGGTGGTCTGTCTTTCCAACAAAAGTACATGGACATCCATGAGAGCATTCCAGTCATGCGAGCCATCCTACAATGTCTTTGTAACTGCATTGACATCATGGCCTTGTGACCACACCCAGATATCTAGTTCTTCCTGCTTCCTATGCTGTGTGCGTTGGTGTACAGGCTTTTCAAAGACTTAAGCAAGGTTTCCCTGGAGAGGTGTAAGAGGAACCTCCATTGTCATACACAGCCATGAGTTGGTTGTCCTTCTAGTTCTCATCTTGGAAGGCAGCAAAGGAACACTCACCACTGCTCTGGGCTGCTTGGCTGGGCTTGTTCCCCAGCTGGATGGGATGACATGAGCATTGCCACCTTTGACCCCACCTCCTGAGTCCTTCAGTTTAAAGCCTGCCTCACCAAGTTGGCCAGCCTGCTGCCAAAGATTCCCTTGCCTCTTCTAGACGGGTGGATTCCATCCGTCCCTAATGTGTTATAGTAATCAAAAAATGTCCCATTGTCATAAATCCCCAAACTCTCACGATGTCACCAGCTACGTAGGCAGGAGCTGATATTTATTTGTCTATTTCTGGATGACCCCTTTTCTCTAACTGTTAAAACAGAATGTTTTTCACTTGCACTCCCAGGGCTTTATAGTCTTCCTTGATTCTGCCCAGGGTCTGTCTCATGAGGTCATTCATGTTCACGTGGAGGGCTAACAGTGTCAAGTGTTCTTGACAAGTAGTGGCACCCTCCTGACATTGTCTTGGATCTTAGCTCCCAGAAGGAAGCAAACTGCTCATGACTCCCTGTCAGGTTGGCAGACAGTTGCTGCACTGCCCTTTGACAGAGTCACCCACTATGAGCACACATCATTTCTTTTTATGGTATCTACTATGTGACGCTGGTGAAGTTTTTCCATGTAGCACTTGTTCATGGGTCTCTATAGGTGTTAAACAGAGTCCTGCTTTTCTGGGTTACCAGGCTCCAAGCTACCTCCTTCTCAGTAATGTTCAGTACAGGAACATAGTTTTGAAAATATCTATCTATCTATCTATCTATCTATCTATCCATTTCTGCTCTTCTACTGCTGTGTAGCCTTATGACTGTTTCTTGCAACTCAGCCACCTGGTGTAACAGATCATCAGCCTGCACACACCTTTACATCAGGAGAAGGGTCTAGACACTTGATTCAACCTACTACCTGCACTAAAGTATCCTTCCTGGACAGGTCCATCTGAGTGGATACGTCAGACTTCTCAGAGCTTTCTCTGTAGCCACACTGTTTTTAGCTCTTAGGTGAGTGCCCACCATTTTGGCAGAGACCTATAGCAATTTTCTGGGCTGTGGACCTACAAGCACGCCCCACCTGCCCTCCTGTGTGAACTGCCACGCAACCTGTTGGCCATGCTCCTGGTTGCAGTGCTCTCCAGGGGTCACCAACTTGTCTCCTGGAGGGTTTCTGCTCTTCCTTGGGTTTCCCCTGTCCGCCTTAATCTAGTGCTCAGACACAGAACTTAACATTACCACTGCTGTATTCTTTGCAGACAGAGATGTTATGATACAGGACCTCCTTAGCACTGGCTGATCACAGATGGATATTTTGCTAAGAACCTTTCATGATGGGCCTTGTTTCTGTTTAGATATTTATAATAGGCAATGACTACATTTACTCTCCATCCTCATCCCTTCCAGAGATATGTGGACCCCAAATCCACACATTCCATTCAGGTCTCAGGAGGTAGTTTGGAATCTTCCACTGATTACCACCACCACCCCTCCCCCCCCCCACACCTCCGCCACCTCCTACCCCCCACTTTTTTTTTTTTCAGAAAAATACTGAAACTAAATTTTTTTTTAGGGATAATGTATCACATATGACAAAATTTTAATTGCAAAATGTTTTTCAGTTCCAGGAATTTGTGGTCCAAGTGTGAGAGTAGCAAATTGTTTCAGTATCTTCTGTTTGGAAGAGATCAAAGTTTTTTTCCAGATTTGAGGCATGGTATTTGTTTTGATTTCCTGATCTGTTAGAAGAACATGACACTGGATTAGGACCAACAGAAAACTTTCTCTAGGCCTCTTGGTGTAAACTGTGAGCATGAATGAATTTGTATTAGCAAAACACAGTCAAGTCGTTCAGAGCAGTACGTGGTGCAGCACCATAGTGAATATTTCTGAGCTACCTTATTCTGTTCCAGATCTCGCCCCCCTGAACTGCACTCTGTTGAACAGCAAAGATCACAAATTCAGACTTTGAAGATTTTGATAAATTTCACATCAATTATAGTCCAGATCAGATTTCTTTTCACATTAATAGTCACTGCCCTGTAAATACTGCTGCAGCCCACTCTTGCGTACTTCTAGTGATTTGCCCAGACCCTGTTCATAATCATGTAACCAAAATCCTTAGTTTTGTAAAAATAAAATAAAAACAAATCCACTGTTTACAATCAGCACATCCATTTTGTATTTTAAGAACAGATTATTCAGTGCAGTAATGTGCTGTTCATGATGGAATAGCACTGAGGCATTTCCCACACTACAACCTGGGAACTTTTAACTAGGGAATTTAACTCAAGGGATTGTTATTGCCAGGCCAGCTTTTATAGCTCAAAGACATGTCTGAAAGAAGTTCAGCCCAAGAAACCCATGTGGCACCTCACATTCATTGGCAGCTTTGAAAGTCTCACCTTTGAGGCCAAAACCTGCACTGTCCTAGAGTCTGTCCTGACCTCTCAGTTGAGATGTCTGCATGCCAGACCTAGTTCACAGAGAGTTAAGACATAATGTGTAAAGGCACTCAAAATCCATCAGGAGGTGCAGTGAAGGAGATAAGAACAGTCACCTGAGGAAGTGGGACAGAGAAGTCACTGCTTCCTAGCCTCATCCCCAACCCACTGCACTCCAAGAAAGCTTGAGGAACAGTGCTGGGAAAACTAGCTGCCAGAACGCAACATTTGCTACAGAAAAAGGCCTTTGGCTTGCAGTTTTGCTCCAAGCCTGCAAGCATTACGTTCACTCCAAAAGTGTGGAAATACCTTTTTTAAGGAAGGAAAAAAAGATTTTATGCTGTGAGTAAGGCAGTGCAGAACAGGGGCAAAGAAAAGAAAATAGAAAGGAATGCATAAAAGTTAAAGTATTTGCGGCACAAAGCAGTTACATAATATGCACCTAAAATATAACGTTCGTAAGAAATCAAAACATGGATTTCTTTTATATTCAGAATGAATACTCTTCACTACAGAATCCAGTAGCTGAAATAAGTAAATAACTATGAATATATGTTGGAAGTGGGGATTTTTTGTTATTTTAAAACAAAGGGAGAAGAATAAAAATCAAGGAAATACAATGCTTTGGAAGGACTTTTCCTGGAAGAGAGATATACTTTTTAGGGTATTCATGATCACGTGGGACACGTACTTCTACTGCTCTGATAAATTACCTATTTTGCTGCTTCAGTGTCAAAGGGAGAGCCACTCTCCGGAGTGAATGGAGCTGAGTGAATCACATGGTCTATGGCAAGCTCTGAAGTGCTTAGCAAATGAAGTCATCCAGACAGGATTAAACAGAGTTATGTCTCCGTAGCAGAGACTTGTTTATGGAAAATGAGTTTGGGCAATTGGCTTAGCCTAAGCACATACTGTTCTTTTTTACCTAGGCACATAACAGCTTTCTTCAATAAAGTAGTCCTGTCCCAGGGAGCAAATGTTCCTGGTTTTAGTTCATAGAGGTGGAGCTTGAGGGAAGAAGGCTGGCCTATCTGTTCCTCTGATTTCCCATAGCCTTGGCAAGCTTCTCAATATATACAGCAGTCTGTGCTGCTTATTTTTTTCTAATGAAATCCTACACTTTTTGAGGTCCCTGTGTCTATTCCAAATGAAGCTGCCAAGAAACACATGAAGCATATATCATCCACAATTAGAAAATGGTGTTTTAGAATTATGTTGGTATTTTGAAACACAACTATTCCTATTCATATCCATCTAAAATGCATAAATGCACCATCTGTGAGGCTCTTCCTTTGCTTTAGCTTATGAAAAATTGCAGGAGATCAGGAAATTTATAGCATAAGAATGGTTTATTTTAATACCTATTTCCCTTGTCATTTCTTCAGTGCCTCTGAGAAGAATCAATTCACTTGAGACATTTTCCACATTCATTAGTATCTTCATTAAAAAAAGTCAGAATTGTTTCAAGACTGGTATTTTATGCCCGGTAAACTGATAATGTTGCTTGTCAAAGTGCAGCAAATAAGGGAAGTGCTAAAGAAGTAAAATCTGTGAATAAATAAAATTGGTTTGCATCCACACCTGTGTCAGAATGGAACAGACACCATTACAAAACAGCAGGTTGCTAAATAAAATGTACTTTAAGAAAGCAGGTTAGTGGCTATAAATGAAAAGGTAAATGTTGATGGTCTTGGAGCAAGCTGCTAGAATAGAACCTGATTAGTATTTTTTCAGCAGAAGAAACTGTTGTGACTTCAACAAAACTCTTTAATGCTATCAGGAATGTAAGGAGTCAACAAAATGTCGCCTGGGCTACATGGCACAACCAGAGAGACAGGAATGCCCCACCTGAATACCAACCAGGGAGCCCTGGACCCACAGTGCATCTGCTGCTTGTACTGTTGTATGCTTCTCTTCTCATTCTCCCTGACTGGAGACCGACCCCCACCCAGCTCCAACCTCCTTTCAGGTAGTTGTAGAGAGTGATGAGTTCTCCCCTGAGCCTTCTCTTCTCCAGGCTAAACAACCTCAGTTCCCTCAGCCGCTCCTCATAAGATTTGTGCTCTAGTTGCTTCACCAGCTTCATTGCCCTTCTTGGACACACTCCAGCACCTCGATGCCTTTCTTGTAGTGAGGGGCCCAAAACTGAACACAGTATTCGAGGTGCAGCATCTCCAGTGCCCAATACAGGGGAATGATCACTTCCCTAGTGGCCACACTATTTCTAATACAAGCCAGGATACTATTGACCTTTTTGGCCACAAGGTCACACTACCGGTTCATATTCAACTGGCTGTCGATCAATACCCCCAGGTCCTTTTCCACTGGGAGGCTGTCCAGCTACTCTTCCCTAAGCCTGTAGCATTGTGTGGGGTGGTTGTGAACCAGCACTTGGCCTTGTTGAACCTCATCCCATTGGCCTTGACCCATCAATCTAGCCTGTCCAGATTCCTCTGCAGAGACTTCCTACCCTCAAGCAGATTGACATGCTTACCTAACTTGGTGTTGTCTTCAAACTTACTGAGGGTGCCCTTGGTTTCCTCCTTCAGATAATTGGTAAAGATATTAAAGAGAACAGTCCCCAGTAGTGAGCCCTGGGGAACACCACTTGTGACTGGCTGCCAACTGGATTTAATTCCATTCACCACAAGCCTTTAGGCCTGGCCATCCATAGCGTGTTTTTACCCAGCAAATCATACACCCATCCAAGATGAGAGAAGACAGTTTCTCCAAGAGGATGATATGGCAAATGGTGTCAAAAGCTTTACTGAAGTCCAGATAGACAACATCCACAGCCTTTCTCTCATCCACTAAGTGGGTCACCTTGTCATAGAAGGAGGTCAGGTTAGTCAAGCAGGACCCACGCTCACTGGGCCTGATTGCCTCGTTGTCCTGTGAGATGGCACTAAAGATGATCTTCTCCACAGCCTTCCCTGGCACTGAGGTCAGACTGACATCCCCATAGTTCCCCAGATCTTCCTCCCAAACCTTCCTGTAGGTGGGCATCACATTTGCTAACCTTCAGTCAGCTGGGACCTCCCTGATTAGCCGGGACTGCTGAGAACTGATGGAAAGTGGCTTATTGAGTACTTCCATGAGCTCCCTCAGTACCCTTGGTTGGAGCCCATCCAGCCCCATAGAATAAATGGTGCAGTAGGTCATTGACCATTTCCTCTTGGATTATGGTGGCTTCATTATGCTCCCTATCCCTGTCTTCCAGCTCAGAGGGCTGTGCAGAGAACAACTGGTCTTATTATTAAAGACTGAGGCAAAGAAGGCTTTCAGTACCTCAGCAAGTTCCTCATCCTTGATCACTATATTTGCCCCCACATCCAATAGAGGATGGAGGTTCTCCTTAGTCTTCCTTTTACTGTTAATGCATTTATAGAAAATTTTTTTTGTCTATTATGGTAGTAGCCAGATTAAATTATAGCTGGGTTTAGACTTTCTAATTTTCTCCCTGCATAGCCTCGTGGAATCTTTGTAGTCTGCCTGAGTGGCCTGTCCCTTTTTCCATTTGCTATAGACTTTCCTTGTCCTCCTGAGTTCCAGCCAAAGCTCTCTGTTCAACGAGGCCGGTCTTTCTTCCTCACTGACTCATCTTACAGCACAAAAGGACAGCCTGCTCCTGCACCTTCAGGATTTCTCTCTTGAAGAATGTCCAGCCTTCTTGGACTCCTTTCCCCTTCAGGCCTGTGTTTCAAGGGACTCTGTCAGTCTCCTAAACAGGTCAAAGTTTGCCCTCTGGAAGTCCAAGGTGGTAGTTCTGCTGGCTTTCCCTCTCCTTACTTCCCCAGGAACTGAAAACTTTGCCATTTCATGATCAATATGCCCAAGACAGACTCCGACCTTCACATTGCTCACAAGTTCTTCTCTCTTCACAAACAGGTCTAACAAGGAGTCTTCCCTTGGCTTACACACCAGATGCATCAGGAAGTTATCCTTCACATGTTCCAGGAACCTGCTGGACTGTTTCCTTTCTGCTGTATTGCATTTCCAGCAGACATCTGGTAATTTGAAGTACCCCACAAGAACAAGTGGTAGTAGTTATGAAACTTCTCCCATAGAATGCTATAGGATATTTCATCTGCCTCTTGATCCTGGTTGGGTGATCTATAACAGACTCTCACTGTGATATATGCCTTGTTGGCCCTGATTCTTACCCATAAACATTCAACCCTACCACCACCATTATGCTCAAAACAATCAAAACACTCCCTAACATACAGGACTACCCCATTGCCTCTCCTTCCTGGCCTAACCCTTCTTAAGAGTTCATTACCATCCATCACAGCACTCCAGTTTTTCAAATCATTACACCATGTATCCGTGATGGCAACCATATAATAGTTTTTCTGATGTACAATAGCTTCCAGCTCCTCCTCTTGTCCATGTTGTATGTATTGGTTTAGATGCACTTCAGCTGAGCAATTGATCCCCTTACCTTTTGTGAGGAGAAAGCCTAATTCCTACCTGACCATTCCCAGGTGCTACCATGATTTTTATCCCATCAGTATCCCTTGTATTTTCACCCCTTTTCTTCTTGGCCTGAGTAGGAAAACACTAGTGTGGGAGACAGTTCCTTTTGCCAGGATAGACATACAGTACATACAGTTTCCTGCTCTTTATCACTTTATTTCTATGGGGTATATTGCATCCCATTTTTTCATTTTCAATTTATCCTAACTATCAAGAAAGATTACAACTACCTTCAATGACTTCTTGCAAAATATTGTTCTTCTGGAGAAAAAAAGCGCCTCATTTTTAAGGAAAGGACTTTGCATACAATTGCATACAATTGCTACATTGGAGACATAGAAATGCAAAATTGAATATGAGAAACATAATAGCTGTTTGAGTTCTTGATAGGCACAATATTAATGGTGAGCTTCTAATCTTCATCACAAACAGCACTGAATACAGCCTCTACCTCTCAGTCATATTTAGTATCTGTTACCGTGTTGCCTGAAAGGCTTCATTGCACACAGAAGACAAATCTGAGCCAAGTATCTCAAACATCTTTCAGAGTCTGTAAGCACAATACCTTATATTAAAAAGCATTTCAATGCCAGAGTTCTGCAAAAGTCTTATGCCTGAGAATGTTATGTATAGGACATTTCACCTCGGAAATTATGTTTAGCTTTTTTAAATAACACTTTTCTGATTTTAATCAGCTTAATTCTTCAATCTCCTTATACTTAAAAATACAGGAAACAAGAATTTGACAATGGATAAAAGAGCTCATAATAACTAAAACAAAATTTCCTTCCCTGAAGTCAGAGATCTGAACCTTGCAGGAGTATCAAAGTACTGCATATATTTTCTGTGCACTAAACTAAATATTTTAAAATACCATAGAGGCTTTTAAAAATAAATACCTTACTTAGAGCACTATTCCTCCTAAAAATATTTTTAAGAAACACAATTGTGTTTTTGGTTCCTATATTGTTCAAAAGAAGAAAAGAAAGTCTGTTGAAGCAGAAACCAGAAAACAGAGCAAACGCTGCAGTGTTCCTGTGGAAAAGTAAACAAACAAACAAACAAAAAACCCACTGTGGGGGCAGATGTACTGAGCTATGCAGGGCAGGATGGCAGTGGCAGTGAAGACAATCACATACACCACATTAGGAAAGGGAAACAGATGTAAAGCTAATCCAGTCTCACTACAAAGACTGAAAAGGATTACCTAACCATACAACCTAAGCATTTATTCTGTTGGCTTACTTGTCCCTGCCACACACCTATAGATTTCAGTGGTTGATTAAGGATTTGGGAGGTTTTAAATTTTCATAGGTCTGCTGCTTTCTTGCGGATATAAACTCTCTCCTTGAAAGTATACTGCATATCAGATGGATGCTTGCACAAAGAAATGCCCAATATCCTCAAGCCAAAGAGCTCAGTGTTGTCCATGGAGCTTACTTACTGTACAATACTTACCCTGCTCTAATCGTTAGTCATATTTATGCCTGTGTAACAAGAAAGATAGAGTAATAGAGCCATAGCAACTTAGGTGAAGAAAAAAAGTCTAATATTTGTGAATGTTTTCTAAATGGTTGAATAACAGCTGAAACTCTGTTCTTATGGCACAGGTGCCTTTGCCGTGGAAAGATCAGCAATAATTGTTACCCAAAACCAATATTTGATTACTGCAGGAATAACTGCAGATGAATTTCATGAGCCTTTTGTCTCATGAGTTATGACTTCAGGTTTGATACATTTCCTACAGAAGTCAGCAAGAGACTTTCCACTGACATTCAAGAGAGGCTGGATATAGATAGACCAACTGTCAGCAGTCTTTGGGCAAAAATCCTTTGACTTCAGCTGAAGATAAAGCAGCCCAAAAAGTCTGTAAATATTTCAGGATGGAGTTATATACTCAGTTATATACTGTGCTGACACAACAGCCAGTTGTTTTTTCTTATCTGGACGTAAAGAACAGTTTCTGGATTTTAGCTGGTTGGAGCAAAGTTTCAAAATTCACAAAATACTGCATTGCAAGTGCTATATGTGTTCCTCACTGCTGTGAAACAGTGGGAAAGCAAAACAGCTTCAGAGAACTTTGCATGTGCCGTGCTGTTAGACATTCACTAAATGACTGAATGTTCTTGGGGGTTAACTGCAACTTTGAATTTGAGCATTTTGACACATCCATGAGTCAGCAGAACTCTAATGTAGACTTTTTTTGGGAGTTATTGCATGACTGGACTTGTGTAGTGTGAATGATTGATTCAGAGAGGCTGAGCCTCCCCCATGTGCCTGAAAGGATGCTTTAGAGAGTCATTTTCCATGTTTGCTCAAGTTTCCTGCTGACAT
Organism: Todiramphus chloris collaris; assembly: GCA_025345505.1. NCBI lineage: Eukaryota > Metazoa > Chordata > Aves > Coraciiformes > Alcedinidae > Todiramphus > Todiramphus chloris. The sequence goes on from JANVCC010000019.1 coordinate 12,172,146, forward strand.
TAAATTCGTGGAGTGAGGCTATTACTAGAACTAGTGAAGGGGATGGGAGAACCTCACGTGAGAGATCCAAGTTTTCCATCACAAGGATATATTAGGAGTGAGACAAGAACAAAGGCATGAACAGATCTCTGAAATCCTCAAAGTGCCCAGGTGAGATTTAACTAAATGGACACTGAGCTACCCACATCTGGAAATGAACACACTGTATAGGAGAAGAGAAGTATTTGTGTGGTGGGGATGGCAGGAAATTCAGTTTCCCCATTAGAAGATTTGGCATCTGTCATGCATTGACTAATGTTAATGAAGCAGACTATGTCTTCATCATTGCCTGGTAACTCTGGCCTTGCCAGTATATTTGTGCATGCTAAGTGTGTAAAAAGGAGATTTTTTTCTATCTTTCTTCACCTCTTTCCTTCAGTGGACAAATCTGGCAAACACTGTATTTGAAAGCTTTGCCCTGCAAATTTTTATAGCTCTACTAAAAATATTGTACACTCAGACTTAAAAAAGATGTCTTATCAGCATAAAATAATGTGGAAGCCCTTTTAGAGTAAATTATTGCAGGAAAAACATATCCTTCCTCTCCTGACACAACACTAATACGAACTATTATTACGTATGTGTTCCTGTCTCAAATCCAGCCACGTGTACTGCTACATATTGAAATGTCTGTACATCAGACAGTTACTTTGAGCAGCTTCAAAAATTACAAGCAAATTTTTAAGCACATTCTGTGCTTTGTCCTTATGGCCCAGTTCCTGTTATCCATCAAGTCTGTTTTAAAATAGGACGCGTTTTTGGTACTGCAAAGTCAACAGTGTTGGAAAGTTGGCAGGTACACTTGTTTAAACAACATTCCCAAGTAGTCTCCTGGCAGGTGTTTCCAGAGTACTTTGAGCACAATTCTTTGAATGGGATATGTGCCAAAGTACATAGCAACAGGGAAAAAAGTGTTTTCCTTTTGCCACAGTTGGGACAGCGCAGTGTTTTAGATGCTGTGCTGTGCATCTATTTCAGGAGCTTATTTTGGCACAGGGTCAGATCCTATACAATGGTAAAATACACAGCATCTTCCTGACTGTTTAATTCAAGTGAGTTTCAGAATACCAACTGCTAGGTTATCTTCTTGGCAATGGGCAGACTCTGACATGTGTCTTGCACTGATCTAGTCTTTCAGCTATATAGAAATGCTTCACCTTAGAACTCCTTACCATAGACTGTCCTTCTGCCAGGGTTTCTGCAAGTTCAGAACAAATTTTCGTTTCTTAGCTGGCCAAAAGAACAAAATGGAAGTGTGGGTGAGGCAGAAGAGGGGTCAGAGATGCCTTGTCTACCTGGCACTGATTTACAACTGAACCTAGCTTTGCTTAATGGGAATCTGTCCTTTAGATTTGAAAAACACATGACTGGTTTTATAATCCTTCTGGCAACCCATCCACTTCTCAGTATGTCTTCTAGACCTAAAATTACCCCCTATATTACCCATGCAGAAATAGTCTTTTAGATATGTATACTCTTAGATACATACAAATGTCCTCTGACCTAAAATAGCAACAGGTATATGGAACAGTAAATAGACATCAAAGGTTAAAGGAAACATTAACCGAGGGATATGCTGTTTTGAAATTTAAACTTTAATGCTATGCTGAAATAAGCCCTGTTCAAAGACATGGTCACAGCATGTTTTGTTGCTAAACAAGTACATAGTAGTCTAACACCAGAGCTGCAGCTGCAGGTGACCTGTGCTCATTCAGCCTTGGCACAGGTTATAGAGAGTGCTCTGTGGCTGAAAACCTGTTTCCAAAATAAGGGCTTTCATCTCAAATCATTCTAGCTCTCAGTTATAAAGAAAAAGATGTGGGTCAAACCAAAACACTTGTATTTTCCTGGGTGTATAGACAGGCTAACACAAAAGATTCAGATGTGACCTGTTCCAATCACTTCAGAACCTTTCATTGCTGAAGTGACTGTTTAAGCACCCATGCTCCCAGTTATTTCACTTGAGCTGTTACTGTGTGACACAATTCCATACTGCTTCCTTACTCACACCGTTACCCCCTTACTCACCTGCCCCACTGGCTGTATAGTGAGCTATCAATACCTTCACCTCTCTCATTTCTAATATCTGCAAGTTGGCACAGCTGAAAAAATCTGTAGTACCCTGTAAACTATAAATAACAATATTGTGTGGTAAATACAGCAGGAAGACAAGAAGCATGGGTGGTTACTTTTTTCTGTTTTATTTTGTAAAGACTTCACTTTGTCCATTGCAATTTGCTGGTGCAGAATTTTCAGGTTGCCAGAGCAGGCCAACATCTAACCCAGGTAGCCCACATACAAAACATGTGGACTGGCAAGGACTGTCCCTTGTCCTTTGTAATGGCCAGCCTTCCTGTTTTACTGAGCCTGTCCTGTTTCCTACCCAAAATTCACCTCGGCCTGAGCGAAAGTCAGGCTCTTCTCTCAGAGATAGGCTTCTTTATGGAGTTGAGACTCCACCTGTCTTCAAAACTAACTTCAAAGCTCTCCTGTTGTGAGTATTTTATAGGGGACTAGTTCCATTACTTTTCTTTGCCTTTTATGTGTAAGTAAAAGGTGGATATTTTATTGTATCTTCTGTAAGTTAGAGAGCCTAGGTGTATGCATATGGATAGGGATGCTGTGGTATTAGGCGCTGTGCAAACACAACCCAAACATAGGCAGCCCAGCATCAGACACCTCCTTGTCCAGTTGTAAAGGGTGGATGAACAGGAGAGCACAAGCACACAACTAGACACTACAGGGTGATATGGTAAGTCTATGCAGCCTTGCTCTGATTACACTGCTATTATGAGCATTGCAGCAAACAAAAGTTGTCAGCCATCTTCAGAAGAAAAACTGATTGTCCAAAACAAAGCACAAATCATTACTTCAGGAGGTGCCAGTGCAGATAAGATTCTTAAATACTGTTATCTGCGGGGACAGTGTACACTACATTTTTTCCTAATATGTTCTTAATAAATTGTTTTATATTACATTGTGTAATAACTGTTTTAAATAATGAAACAAAGAAACATGAAACAATGATAATGTGAAATGGATCCAGGGGAATCAGACATTCAGTTCCTAGTTTTGGTGTTTGACTTACAAATCCACTTTCAGTGGTACATGTAGATACTTGAGTATTACTGGGGCATTATAGCTGCATTAGCTAAATGTCCTTTTCTCTTGCTTTGTAAACATAACCTAGTTATCAATCATTTAATATTCTCAGAGGGTGACATTCACTCGGATGCTGGCTCTGTAAGTAAGAAAGTAAGCCAAGCAAATAAGCAGAAATGCTTTAAGTCTGGGTGAAGCAAAATTTAAGTGAACATCTCCAGGAAAGTTCATAGTATTTGCCAGTCTATGTTGCTCAGATTAATAATAGAGTCAAGAATCCTAGTACTAGTACAGTTCATTTAAAAGAAAATGAAAAAAAAAAAAAAAAAAAAAAAAAAAAAAAAAAAGGCTATATTCTGAATTGTTATTGCCATCCTAGGCATTTCCAGGTGTTGTACATGGTATACAATAGTAAGGATGGAAATTTTCCGAGCATCCTTTTTGTTTCTGACATTTTCTACAGTTGTGAAGGACACCAGACTGACAAACCTAGAGAATACTTATTTGTACTGCCACAGATCATATACGCTTCTAATGTTTGGGTTTTTCCACTCCAACTTATGATCATATTTCTTGTTTGACTTGATGTCTTTATGTTGGAGCCATCTGATTTCTCCAGATAATGAAGTAAGACCATCATCATTTTCCACTAAAAAAAACTTACTCCATTCAAATTGCATAAAACTACCACTATGGACATCAATGGAAACACAATCACTTCCAGTGATGATACTGCTTTCTAGTCTTTACTGAAGTAGGTCAGATAAAGGCTAATGTCCTAAAATCTCAGAATTATTTATTAATCCTGTAAATGTCTGGATTTCTCAACTGGAATGTGGATCTACTGCATCTGACCAGTGGTCAGACTGGTAGACATCCCTGTTCAAGGGAATAAGGAAATTTTGATATTTTACTTCCCTTACAGTTCTGGATGTAACTGTACTCGAGTGCTGGCATAGCTTCCTCTAGAGTGGGCAAAGGTCCTGCAACCAAAATGGAATTTCTGTAAGTGTGGTTACAGAATGCTTCCTCCAGAAAACCTGAAAAGGAAAACAAGGAAGAATGCTGAGCAATCAGTGTGGAGGTTTTTTTTCCGAGCATGCTAATAGTGCCTGTCATCCTCTTTGGACAGTAACTTCTGAAATCTGTGGAAGTTTGTCAGTATCACTGTCAAATTATCTTCAAGGATTCAGTATCAAAAAAACTGTTCACACAGCAAAGAAATCACCACATCTTTTCCTCTGTTGAGTACAATGTGCATTATAGTATGTCAGCAGATGTTTTCCTGTAGAAAATAGAAGTCACTAAAAGCTTTAGAACAAAATGTTTTCTAAGTCTAGCTGAATGGTCACCAGGTTACTGAGTTTGAGTTGGCTTTCATGTCTCTGTTTGTTTGGAGCTGTATCTAGGTCTAGCTTCTAAATCAGCTTACCAGCACACCTCTGTGGAGCAGAACCTCCACCTAGTATCTCTCACCAACATGTGCTGCCATAGCATTCAGCTGCCAGAGACCCAAGTATCAGTTCTGACACCTCCCATTTCCTTTACTCGTTTCACTAACTGGAATATGTCCAGAGCTCTACCCTTTGGATTTTGTGACCAATTAATATTGGGGATAGTGAGTATCAGCTGGCTGAGTAGTCTGCTCCATTGCAAGGAACACAGACTTGGAAATCCCAGCCCACACAAGACAGAAATGTGGAATAACAAAATTTAAACAGACAGGACAGAAAAGAAGTAGTGCATTAGAAATGTCTATCAGAAGGCAACTCACTTTTTAGCCAGACATGAGGACGAGGCTAGGAAGGCAAAATAAATTCCGTATTCTTTGAAAGTATGCTGTGTTCAGGACTTTCAGGAAAGCATTTTCAGTGAAGGCACTATGAGAAGACCATGTATGTAATGTAGACTGCTTTCTTATGGACTGTTGTCTCCTAAGCTTTGTCAATAAGACGTCTCATTTTAACAGTCGGTACAATTGTATTTTGTTCTGTGACACCACCTAGTTCTAACTATTTCAGACTTGTTAAAATAACTGCAGGAGCCAAGAATTAGTTTCCCAAGCTAAAATCTGAAATTATCTTTAGACTTCTATATGCAAGCAAGAATTGCTAGGCTTAAAATGACCATGCCCTCATAATATCTTAAATACCAGAGACAGCCAAATGATGGTCCACATTTTCATTCAAAAGAAATGTAACTGTTATAAGGCAATAACAATTCAACATTTCATTTTGGTTTGTAAAGCCTCTTACTAGTTCAGTGTTAATTCTCAGCTTCTAACTTGCTGAACAAAAGTAATCATAGAATCATGATTGTATTTACAATATATCCCTTCTCTTTTACATATTTTCTTAGTGAATATTGTAGAAATTCATTAATGTTCTTAGAAAATATGAACTTTAAGTGCATATTAGAGTTCATCTGCAGAAAACAAATTTTTGGCTTATGAAACCTAACTTTTAGACAACATAATCTCAAGCAGTCACGTTTCAGAATCTTAAGTGATTCCATCTCAGATGAAAATTATTGCCATAAAACTGAGTCATTGTAACAGACGATCACCATGCTTTTAAACCAGTGCTGAACAGAGTAAAATCAGCTACTGCAATAGCCACTAGTTGTTATTCTGCCACAGAACAGGGAAAATACTCTGTGTCCAATGTATCCAAACCAGACTAACCCGTAGTCTTTGCCTTTTAAGTATTGAATATCCTTACTCAGTTGTCTGCAAATGATGCAATCACTGAACTTTGAGAAGAATATACCTTGGAGGAAGATTGGAAGGTACTCACAATTTGTTTCCAAAATTTTTATTTCACTGAAGTATGTGATTTCTTGCAAATTATTTGCCAGTTCCACTGATAAGAGAGAGAAGAAAAGGAATTCATAAAATAGCTTCAAAATGGAAAATGATAGTAGCATCGAATCTCTTAGGCTACGGTGTAATGAAGAGATTTGTGCACAGAAATTTGTCTTCAACTGGTGCAGCAAGCCATGCAAGATGTTTTATCACATCATATTACTTCAGTCATCTGGAAAGTAGATGTTTAATTTAGTAGCAGCCTCAGTTCACTCTATAGCCAGTGGCAAGTAGCCATCTGCTGCAAAGTTGAATACTACTACTACTCCACGCTAATTACAGAAGAAGCCTCAGTAACCCAGCAAACTATGTTTCGGTAAAATAATGTTAGGTGAGACAAATCCTACTTACAGGAGGGCCTGGCTTCCAGTCAGAGACAAAATTACAGATCAAAGTTTATCATGTGCAGTAAATGTTTTTGCATTATGCAAAGAGTCCTCTGTCACAAGGGCCTTCGGCTGCTGAGGACCAAATGCATTTGTGAGATGATTGTCCTGTCCCTAGAATGGTTTTTGCTCTGTGAAGCACAACAGCCCTGAGTCTGGCAGCACTGGGAAAGAGCAGCTCAAGGAACAATGGGCTTGTAGCTGAGCCATGCACAAATTCAGAAAGGAAGCCATTTATCATCTCTAGGCCATAATGGAGAGCCACTTCCTATTAATTAAAGAAACACAGAAACTGAAAAAAACAAAACAAGAAACTTACGTAATATGATCTCAGAGCTGGCTGATTTGCTAATGTGAAAGACAGAGTGGAAAAAAAAGGCTGATAATGTGGAACAGTAGGGCATGACTGCTGATCTCATAGAAAAAACATGCGGAAAATACTATTCAAAACACTGGCAAAATGACTTCATGTGAAAGGCAGATTTCTTCTCTTCCAGTGGGCAGAATGTTCCAAAGGAACCTGCATGCATCTGCCTGTGTGCTCTTTCCATTAGTAGGCGTGCAGACAGCTTGGGTATCACAGGGCCAAAATTGGCAGGTTTTGGTTCACATAATATGTGTATCTTTGTCCTAGATTACAAACATATTAGATTGCATCTGAGATCTTTTTCCTGCCTGAGGCCTGGCTGTAAGGCTAGGAGCACTTTCTGTGGTTTTGAGGGTTTGAGGAGCAAAAGAAATTTCCTTAGTAGATGCAGTTGCTCATCTCTAGCTCTCTAGACCGAAATGTTAACAGGAGCAGCATTAGCAGCAGGGTATTGCCAGTCTCTGTTTTTTAAAACTGGAATCTAAGACACGGGCAAGTGACCCAGGGACACTCCCTACTACTTCCATTTAGTAACCACATATGCTTTTTATTATTTTTGTAGTAGTTACGAATGACTGAAGAAATAGGTGTTAGTTCCACTATATTTAAAAACCCACTCACAATAATATAAAGAAATTAGAATTTAAAAGACAACAGTCCCCTTCTCTTTAATTTACGGCAAATAAGGTTTAACAGTGATTGCTTTAGGAAGAGAAATTGTGTTGCACTAAATTAGAAGATGTCCAGTATGTTGTATGGGAGGCGGTGTTCAATAGTAGCTCCTAAATTTTAGGAGGAATTTCTCCATGTGCTTATGAATTCTGGCTGCCACTGTTACATACTCAAGCACTACATTCTTTTTGTATTATTGGCAGCAAAATTAGTTTGACAAGGGCTGATTAGAGGCTTGAGAAGCAAAACCATTGGCCTCTGTTTCTCATGCCGACTTTCCTGCCTTCACAAAATCTTTAAGTCTGGGCATTGAATGAGATCCTACACATGCTGAGAAATGAACAGCTAATAGAAAGGGATCCCAGATGTCCCTTTGGAGGTGAACAAGGTTGTTTCCTGAATGAACATCTTCTCCATCACTTGAATGAACATAAATGTGCCACATCAGCACTAATTGCGTGACCAGAGTGTCTGTCACCTCCTTCCTTCCTAGCAAACTTATGCTTCCTATCTGTGTATTTTTGGAAACATCAGAGCAAAGACAAACCTGAAGTTTTAGCCCTTGCCCAATACAAAAAATCCCAAACCTGTGAAGTCCTTTTACTTTGAGTACTAGGTGCTTGTTTGAGCATTAGTGTATTAGTATTTTGTCTTTAGTTGCTTCGCTGACAGCTGATATTATGACACAGAGGCACCTTCTAATTTTTTGACAAGCCCAGTTGCTAAATGAATTATTTTGTTGCTCATAACTGTTATATGCACCATCTTGCTGTGGTAGTGTGATCATCTGGCTTAAACCAGTACACCACATAAAAGCAACTAGGAGCACCCAGTTTCAGGCAACAGTATTATTGGTAGGTCAGTCACTGAGCTGACTCAGATGTAGCTTATATTGGCTTTTGGTTCTTTTTAAAGAGCCATGCATATGCCATGGCAACTGACCCAGGCTAATAGAAGCAGGCTGGGCATTGCTAAATGAAACTTTGAGCTTTTTACTGCATTTCACTGGAGAATAAACTGCCCTCCATATATGTGGCATGCAATCCAGCTTTTAAAGTATTTTTATTTCATTAAGAAAATGTTTTCATATAATTTCTGGCCTGAAACAAAACAGCCTTGGCATTTTCAAAGGCTCTAAATGTTGTTAATATTTGACTAGTCCCTATCACTTCAGCAGACTGAGCGTAGGGATGGCATAAGGGATAGAGACTATCAGGGTCTTGCATTTTTCTTCTATTCATATAGGAAACATATAGTGCATAATAAAACTCTATTCTGAGACATTGCATTTACCAAGAATAGATCTAAACACTGCAATAATTCACAACAGAGATCAGCAAGAAATACAGGAATGGCAAAAATGGCACACAGGTATTTTTTCATGGTATGTGATCTGGAGTTAGAAGCAACATCATAAAAGGAGATCTGTAAAAGGCAATATCTCCCTGCTTCTGTTTAAATCTAAACTGAGCTGGAAACCACTGTCTCATAAAGAATCTAGAAGCCATCAGTAAAACTTTATCTCTTGGAAGTGCAACGTGTCCTGGATTCTGGTGTATTTTCACCAGGTAGGTTTTAATCTCTGTGTTGGGAGGGGGTGGAATTTCATCCTGATGCAACCCTTTCAGATAGATTGCTGACTCCTGGAATAGGGCACTGGGCAAAATACCATATGGCCTAGATAAGGAGGGGTTTGCAATGTAAATTGTACCCCACATTTTCTCCTAAGAAAATTTTCTTTGCTCTCTCTTTCATTTTTAAAAGAGCTGAAAATATGTCATATACCTTAATATAGGGTTGAAATCTTAATTCCAATTTTATGAGGTCTGTGTAACTGATATGCATTGTGTAATGTGGTAATTACTCCCAGGTGACCACTAGGCAAGCCTGATGTCTCTAGTTATCAAGTGCTAGTCTCCTACAAGTACATATGTGATTTGTGTGTTTTCCAGTGTGTACAGTGTATTCTGTATTACAATTTAATAAGTGGAATGTGCATACGTAATCAATTCAAATGATAGTACTTCCTAACCCACATCACTGAGAAAGGCTCAAGCTGTTCAGGCTCATTCCAGTTAATAATTACTTTCAAAGAAAAATGAACCATGAAAAATAGTAGAAATCAAAATAATTAGAGGCAACTGGTAATCTTTCTGCCTTAAGTACATCACTGTAATTGTCCTTACTTCAGAGAGAGAACTGGGAGAATTGTGCCCACTGGCTTGTTCAGGGAAAAAAATGAAAAACATGTGATTTTTTTGCCCTTTTCCCTCTTGTGTGGTTTCTTCCTAAAGACTGTCTGTTTCATGTCCTTCTAATTTCATTTTCTGGGAACATGTTAGCTGTGCTATGGAAGTGACAACGAGAAATTGAGGCATTCTGAAATCTTACGAAAGAATTAGGAAAAGTTTTAAGAGTATGCTTTGCATCACTGTTGAAACTAGTGATGCATCATTTTCAAGGGAAGTTGTTTAGAAAGTACTTGAAACTAGTTTTATGGAGCGAAGTGCATTACTTCATCTATTTTGAACTTGGTGGATGGCACATGTTTCTCCAAATTACATCTACCCTTTTTCTTTGCTCCTCACCCTTCATATCCCCTTTCCATGACATGTTTCTCTATTGCCTGTTTTTTCCCTTTACTAGGTTGTCCATATTCTGAACAAAGTTATTTTATTTTTTCCCTTCTTCATCTCTCTTCACTGTTATCTTTTCTTTCCTTCCCTGTAATAAGCTGTTTAATCCTGGGCTTTTCTAGAAGAGACTGTTGTGAGTATACTCTGGCTGTCTTCTGTAGGGCTTGTCCTTCCATCTCAGATGTCTCTCTGCTCACCAGATCCCTTCCACTGCTTTATTTGACTGGGAGGGGATTAACTCATCAATGCCTAATAGTATATTCCCTAAGGCCTTGAGTTAACTGTCCTGAAATCTTTCAAAGGACCTGTCTCATATGAGGATGTCTTAGATACTCTAGGACATCTAAACTGAATTTGTAGCCTGTGTTTATTATTTCCTTTTAGCCCCTCTTCCTCTTCCTTTTCCTCTTCTTTTTTGGCAAAACAACTTATTCTCTGTGACAAATACACAGTCTGCAGTCACAAGGTAGCCTCTCAAATAGCTCCTCTCTGGCATATAGATTTCCTGAGGAGCTCCATCCATTGTTCTCCTTGAAAATGTTTTGCACAGTATCAACTTCTGATACTTTAGAGTTACAGAAAGTTGAGTAAGTCACTGTGCCACATCAAGGCTTATCCCTTGATAAGCCACATTTACCACTGAGATACTGAATAAAGGCAGGTGAATTATCACCCATACTTGAATCCATATCCTGGTTTACCTCTCCATACATTTTCATAGGAGGTCTGACAGAAGGAAATGTGTGTTTCTTTTTACTTTTCCCACATGAGTTCCAGTGAAAATGCAGCCCAGTCAGGAATCTTGGGTGCAAGGCTGAAAGACTGAACAAGAGTACCACCAGGTCAGATCCTGATACCTTTTTTGTTGTCTTAGATCCTAACTCCACAGAGAGACTCTAGAGTAACTGTGAAGCTCAGCACTACTTAAAGAAAATGGTTGCAACAGTCTAATTCTGCACTCACTAATGTCTTGAGAAATCCCAATGAATTCATAATTCATCCATTAATTTGGCTGCCCTTTTCTTTACAGTGTAATATTTGACCTTAAATGCCAGATTATGAAGCAAATTACAGAAAATGTGATGTTTTGTCTAAGAAATTAATCCGATGTAACTGTAAAATGTGCCTTGTCAGTTTGGACTCTCACCCTGGGATTTTCTTCTATGTACAAATATTACTGGAAAGAGTCAAAAGAAGTGACCCTTGGGAGCCTTTTCTTAAGGGAAATAAAAGCCAGGCAACACCATTTTTTTCTGACAGGGTGGAATGGTGCTTCTTAAAGACATTCCTAAGAGTATTGGGAAAGCATCTGTCTGAAAATCAGTTCTTTTGCCAAATTTTGTATCTCCTCCTCATTATCTTTGTAAAGGCAGGCTGGGAAATCTGTGGGTAGTTGTTACCAGAAGTAGCTTTGCCTAATTTCCTCTCAAAAAAATCCATCCATTTTAGCCTAGTTTCCTGACTTCAGACATATCCAACATTTTGAGACATAAGTTAAGATGATGAACACTGCTGTCCACTTAGCCAGGTATTCAAGTCATTCTTATACTACTGTGTGTGCGACAGGATTTCCTCTCGATCTTTCCAACCATTAGCTTATGTCCTGAAGACTGACTATGAAAAGAAGGAACATTTTTAGGTCATAGCCTGATCTTATGAGGCAACATCACAAGAAGGTAGAAAATCAACACTTTGTTGTGAAGACAAGTATTCAGACTTCCTTCTAGGTTTCTTTTTTTTTTTCTTTTTTTTTTTTTTTTTAATGTAGTTGTGAAGGATTAATCACTGTTTTGACAAGCATTGTCAAAGCCTGTAATACACATTTGGGCTAAAGAGTCTGGGAACTTGATTCTTGTAACTTATGCTAACACAGGGCAAGTATGAAAAAATAATTTAGATGTTTTTAATGTAACAGCCTACTGATTATGAAGAAACAAGTGTTTAAGCAAAAACATTTTTTAAAAGGAAAGATTTGATTGAAAGTTAGCAAGAATTTTGGTTTCCTCTCACAGCAACAGGGGGAGCTGAAGTGAGCCTGCCTCTGTTCCCCACCATGCTGCAGACCACTGGCCTTACTTGTAGACTCAGAAGCCACTTGCCATCATGGAGCACGTCCTTACTTTGCCAAGCATCCATCAGTCAGTCAGCCCTGTCTGAGGAGTAGCTGTACTGTATCTCTTTGTAGGCTTTGATAGCTGAGACATTTTGCAAAAGAACCCAGAACTGGCAGAGAAGTAACTTATAAAGCGACAGAAACCACTTCTCCATAGTACTTTCCCAGGTTTTTCCTGCATCACAGCTCTCCTAGATCACTTTTCCTTCTCCTCCACCTTCATTTTCTCAGCTACTTAGTTAGCCACCCTAAAGTCTCTTGTTCAAAAAAATAATTTCTGATTTGCAGGGGATTTATCCCTGCACATAGTACAGGGCCAGAAATCAGTCTCCACTGAAGGATAAAGACTTCCCCTTAATTGCATTTTAACCTTTTCCTTAATTTGGGCTTTAAAGCACAGAGGCGATATGAAGAACTAGGTTTGAAACTCCTAAAAGGATAAAAAATGCAACTTTGCTGGGGAAAAAGGCATCCTAATACCTCAGGTCAGTAACTAAGAATCAATAATATTTTTTTATCCACTCAAACACCAGAGTTAGGCAGTACCATTCAGCAGGAACATCTATTTTTTTGATTGTTGAGTCAAAATATTTTCTATGACAGGTCACAAAATGGTTTTGCAGCATTTCCACACAGCTGGAGAAATAATCATACAATCAAAAGGGCAGCAGCTGTGACATTTCCAAGTCTTACCAGGAAAGGAATTCTAGAAATGTAACAGACATTTTAAAAGTCCCCATCATCTGTTCAATCCCCCACATCTCTCTCCTTTTCTTGCCTGCATGTCTTAAACACCAAATAAAAGAAATTACTGACATGCTGTATTTCTGGTTTCCAATTTATATTATCTGATATTTGCAAAAAAAATCTATCCATAAATAAAAGTAGAACTCTTTGTCTTAAAGGTTGAATGTGCCAGTATTAAAGTATTAAGTTGTTTTTAAGAACCAATAACATATGGATATCTATTTGAATCCAGTAATTCCAGGCTATGTTGTGAAGCAAAGACAGAAAAAAAGTCTCCAAAACTGGAAGTGCACAGCAGCCCAACTAACTATTGGCCCACCAAATAACTGAACATACAGTTTGCCTTTTTTGCATACTTCTAAATCTTGCAGAGAATGCTCCTTATGTGCACTGTGTAATGAGCAGTTTCTTGAACAGCAAACACTGATATCCTGGGACTGCAAATCTGAAGAATATGAATGAACTGCAGGAAGAGAAAATTAAATAATAACCAAGTGCAATCAGTGTAGTGATTTTAGGGGCAAATTTTTCAGGGACTTCCTCTCTCTCTTTGGGAATAGTTTAAGTTTGTGTAGATTTCCTTGAAACATTCCAATCTAGAGCATTTTTCCTCACATAAAAGGGATGCTATTTTCAGTTTGCAAATCTTCAGCTAAGGCAAAAGAAGAGTTTATTTATTTATAACACACATGAATGTTGTTGTATCCATTTCACGTACATCCTTTCAGCAATAGTATAATGCAGAGGAATATTGACCAGCATATATTTTGTTGTTCTTAAACCTTGGTTTTGCTTTTATGGTTCATTATAAGGCAGATTTGCACTATAGGTTCTCAGCTTACCATCTTCTTTGGCTACCTGTAGCTATAAACTCCTCTTGACCTCAGTGGCATCAAAAATGTGGGCTAGGCAGAATCAAAGAACAGCAAGCCAGCACTCAAAAGCAGGAACATTGAGCAGATGACAGTCCCAGATATACAATCTGAGAATTCACTGGTTTTATCAGTATTGTATAAAAGCTAAATGCATCTAGTGGTGATTTTTTCACACCTAAGTATGGTGCCACAGCAATGAAGGATGTATTCTGGACTTAGCAGCTCCATGCAGGGACGGATTCTTGGAGTTTAGTTCCTTCGGGCCATTTCAGTCACAGACTGTCCAAGATTCCTATTGCTCTCATGGGTGGCAAAGTGGGGCCTGTTTTATTCAGTTTGGAAAGATGCTTTCTAGTTTCTGCAAGGGTTCTGGGTCTTATGAAAATATGATCATTTATTTGAGATGTTCAGACCTTCTGAAAAGCAAGCTTGTACTGCAGTGTTTTGCATGCATATTCACACAGAAGTGTGGGAAAAATCTCTCTTAGACAGAACAACCTGATAAAAACTTAACAAGAACCCAGGGTGGGTATAGTTATGTCAAAGTAAGGGTGTCTTCTGATGTATTTTGTATCATCAGGTGTTCCACAGGTTTCCACTAGGAGGCTCTACCAATGAATCTCCATTAGCCCAACTCCACTGGTTAAGTTCTGTCTTGCAGGAGAGCTTCTGCTGGGAGAGCACCTTTTGCTAAGTGTTCAGAGTACGTGTCATGGCTACAGATTTAGCTAGGGTGGTAGTGAAATACTTAGAATTCTGGCTTAATACAAGTTATCTCAGTTACTGTGAAGTGTGTCCATCCAACCTTACCTCGTCTTGTTTGTCTTCCTCTACACTCACTGTCAAGCACTGCAACTGCCATCACTTATACCAGGTCAAAATGCCTACTAGGGACTATCTCAATGAACAGTCAGCTCAGACTGAATCTAGGCAAGATCAAAGTGTGTCTGACTGAAAGATATGGCCGCCAAAATACTTTGATGATCAGATTTGAAACAATTCCCACAAATGCTTTTTCTCATCTCGGCTCACTAGGAAATTCTGTCATCTCCTTAGATGAGCAACTCACCTCAGTGATTCATGCAGTTGTCATGTCCAGCCTGAACTCCTATAACAGGAGTGGAATACGAAACCTATGAATGGATCCACAAGGTAACTGCTGACCTTTTCCATGGTGTAAGGTGCTTTTAGTGTAGTATGTCTGAACTCAAGTCCTTCAGTAGGCTTCCACTTTCTCTCAGTACCTGTTTACAGCCTTGGACAGAATTTTCAAAGCAACTGAATAAATGTGAGGGACAGCTGCATACCTCTGATGTGCTTTAGATCAGAAGGTTCAGTAAAAAATGTGTGAGAACTACTCAAAATATGAATCTGTTTTTGCTTTGCTTTGCACCTCTTTCAATGTAATTCTGATGTGGAATGTTCATCTGGATTCTGACTATCTTCACAAAATATTGCAGTTTTCCCTATGTGATTGCACAGGTATGGAGCTTATTAAAATATATGACACAATTCAACAACTGCTCTGATTTCATAATCCCTTCCTGCTTTCTTTCACAAAAAAAACCCCAAAACAAAACAAAACAAAAAAAAAACCACAAACAAACACCCCAAAAAAACAACCAAGCAAACAAAAAAACCCCACACAAAACCAAAACAAACCAACCAACCAACCAACAAACCAAACAAGACCTTAGTGAATGTTGAACCCATGGAGCATATGCAAACAATCCCATGCATGCAACCATGGACTTTACTTTGTTTTGATGTCCTATGGAAGGTACTCAGATAGAACCTTGTTCTGTTTAGGATCTTAGTCTTAGTAGATCATTTTTTCATCTTTAGGCTCTTGGTTACTTTTATTTCAAGGGAGGCCATAAAGGTTTTCAAGTACTCTGAGTTTTAAGACAGTTTGAATTTTGAAGTTTCATGAGTGAGGCCTCCTGAGGGCAAAAGTCAGTTCATGTGGTTTATTCACTTGTCTATCTGTGGAATACAATTTGTTTTAAAATGCTTAAATACAGAGATGTTCTCTACTGCATCAAATGCAATTTGAGGTTGTTAAGATACTGTGTTTCTGATGTGATAACAAAAATGTTGGAATTACTCAAGTAAAGGCAACTGTTTCATTTAGAATGAAAACACAGGAGGGTAGAAGGAGGTAGTACTTAGAGCTTGCTTCTAAAACAGTGAAAAAAATTAATACTTTGAGTTATTTTGATGTGACTAAATCCAAGGGAGTACAGGTCAAACAACTGTAGAGAGAGTGGTTTTCATACGATAGTAAAAAATGTGAATAAAAGTACACTAAACTGAAAGAAATACTCCATCAAAATGCCCATTTTTCTTTGGAAGAATGGGACAGTAAGGGTTGACACAGAAGGCTTAGATGGAAGTGAGGACATGAAAACTGCTACTGCACTGAGGCCAAGACTTCAAATTGCATGCAAGAGTATGTAAATTACATAGCAAAAATGCCTTTGGTCTTCAAAGTATAAATCACCCTTGAGTCAGTATTCCCATCACAAACAAAATTCATGCGCAAACTGTGTTGCTTCCATCCTTTTTTGTTTTAGAATATCTTGTAGATTTATGAGGCCTATGGCCAAAAGTTTTGCCTGGCTGTATGAACAAGACTCAGATTTTGGAGATGTGCCTGACCCAAAGTTGTGAACACCAGCTGGGAAACAGGGAACTCCTTTGAGTTAAACCAAGCAATAGACCTGACTGGAATTCGTATGACACAAAGCTAGCTGTAAATTTCTGGGTAACATAGATTTCTACAGAAAGGAAGATTAAAATCTCATTCACATCAATAAAGGGTTGTTGTCTTGGTTGTTTGTATAGCCAAGAGAGCAGTTATTTGTCTGTAAAGCTCTCCCCCAACTTCCCTTTCCATCACCATTCTGGCTGCATTCATTTCTGGCTAAGGGACATACACTGGCAAAACAAAGCCTTTGGGACAACATCACAGCCTAAGCTGAACATCTGATTTATGAAATCAGTTCAGAAAGCAGGTGAAGTAAAGGCTAGTAGAAAATATGCATTTAAGTGTGACTGTCAGTGTTTTGGGTGTAGGGACTATTTGGTTCTGTGCATTCAGTTAGTTGGGCCACATGATCTTTCAAAGTCCTTTCCAAACTGGGCTATTCTGTCATTCTATAATTATATGAATGATTTGCTCTACCTCATATATGTCACAACTGCAAGAAAAGAGAAATAACCATTGAAAACTGCCACTGCTATAGAAAAGCTGGGTAGGTAAGATGACAAGCAGATCTTGCATGGACATTGCTTGTGGGAGCTGTTCATGGGAAGAGGCATTTTCGCATTCATAGTGATTATTGCTGGGGAGAATAGGCAGCCCAGAGAGTTTAGACAGGGCTTTTAGTGTGAGGTTAAATAATAAAATTCACATAAATACTTCAACATAAATTTCTACATCACTGCCAGACTGAAGCTCTTCCTTTCTGGCATAGATGGAGGAATTTCTACAGGAAATCAAAATCTATACAAGTAAACAACCTGTTAAAAATAGCAGAGAAGCTCAGAGAGAAGGAAAGATTAGTCCAAAGCAAGAAAACTAAAGAATCTCACTTTCGTAGTAGCCATGGGTTGGAGAAATGTTCTGCCCTAAACCCGCAGCGAGTGAGAAGCAACAGCTGGAGCTTGACAGAACTGCTGCCCACACTTTTCCTGCTATTGTCATACTCTTTCAGAGATTTCTGGAAAGGACTATTTGTTAATTTAGTCTGACCCATATATTTTCATTCTGACTTACTCCAGTAACTTGTGTTTAGTTGCAACACATCTCAATCTGAAGACGCCAAGAAATGCAGAATCCACCACTGCTTGCCCCAGTTTGTCCAAGGATTGGTCATCCTTACAGTTTCTAAAAGAAAGTATCTCATTTCAAAGGCATCTCCTTTAAGCTTCTGGTCAGTGGTTACGTATGCTTTTTTTTTCTGGTATTTTTCTCTAGATGAAGGTAGTTAATAGAGAATCTCAGTCTTATTTTAGGTAGCCCTCTCCTACTTATGAAGGTGACCTCCCATCTGAATTAATCTATAGTAAAGTAAGCCTTGAGTAAAGGTATCTAACAGTGTTCTTGGAGACACAGTGTTGTTTTAACTCAAATAATTAATGTTATTTCTGTATTTTGCTTAGCACAGAAGACACTTCCCCCATCACAATCCTTCTGTACTGACCTTGGACATTGCTACCATACAGCTAATGTACAATCACAGACATGTTATTCTGTCTTTCACCATTCTTCTATCCTAGTAAGACTATGAACCTTTTGGATGATAGCTGTACTTTCATTGTACTTACATGTATTTTTGTATGATAGCTAACACCATTGTCCTGATCTCATTTGTATGTCTTCGTAACAGTGAACACCAATAATTGATGAGAAAGCTCTGAAGAGAATGAGGAAATGCCACTGTTCATTATTCCCTGCAAGTTGGAATACACAGAAGTTCCAATGTTTTGTAAGCTCTTCAAATCTAACCACTGGCCATACTTTTCATTTACGTATAATCACTTCTATTGGATGTGGAAAATATCCACAAGAAAAATACATTAAAAAAACAAACCAAAACAAAACATCAACAAGCAAAGTAACTTAAAACAAGCTAAAACAGCAAGTTGGTTACAGTTACCTAAGTCATTCTTTCCATCTCCAGCTGTTCTGGTTAATCTTTTGAACCCTGATACAAAAGCTGCCGTGATCTTTATAGCAAGATAGTAATAACAGTGACTATTGTTATTGCCAGTGCATGAAAAAGTAAATTACATGTTTTCTTTAGTGAGAAAGTTGCATTATTTTGAAATTAATTTTTTTTCATTCAAATTTGGAGAAGATTCTTCAGGGCAGTCTGAAATTAATCTTTAGTGTTGTTCAAATTATTTCTCCATTTGATCATTTTAGGAGCAAAATGGGGTGTGCAGGGAAAAGAAGAGTGTCAGTAAAAAAAAAAAAAAGGTAAACACGAGAAATTTCTAAATATTTTTATAAGATTTTAATGGAAGATGCCTAGGGAATGAAATGACATTCCTTTTCAAAGCATGCAAAATCTGTATTTCTTTACATTTTCTTTACAAGTCTTCACCAAATCTCAGTCCTTTCTAACATCATGGAAAAGAGGAACTCCTGGGGAATATGGAACTAAGCTGGTTGATCCAGCAGATCCTCTTAAGGAAATCATAAAGAATGTTTCTTCTGCGACTTCCTCAGAACAGGGAAACCTGCTATAGTTGCTGCTTCCCTGTTTTCCTTCCTTTGTGGAATGGCAACCCAGAGGAGTCATTTCTCAGGGGTATCACACCAAATGAATGGTTGGATCCAATGACTGTGGCTTGCATTGAAGGAATACAACATTCCTGATCAGCAATATGAATTGCTTACAGTCCTAGTGTGAGAGTTCCTGTTACCTGGTAACAGTTCGGTATTTTAGGATCACTGACATTAGAAACTATAAAATCAGAGTAAATAAAAGTAAAATAGTTACAGTCCCTGGGAAAAGGTTTAATATTTTGCTGGTGTATTAAAAGCAGGACCTTGCTAATTCAAATAAAGGAGTGTCAATGCCTTCACGCTTTCCAGAAAGATTAACAGTGAATCTGGATTGTCCAATATAGATTCACATTAACAAAGATAAATAAATCCATAAATCTCCCTCCTAAGACACTGATTTAATCTATTTGACTCTGATTACAATTCAAGAAACTCTGAGAAAGGCATGATTTGTTCAATGAATAAGGTTGAACACTTCTGAATTTGACTGCTGATAGTTTATTCTTTGCCACAGCTCAGAGGGAGACACAATCACCTATGGAATTAACTGTGCCAAACAAAAAGTGCTTGAACCTGAACACTAACCTCATTACAAATATCAGTCAGTTTTAAACAGCGCATTTGTACAGTGCTCCATCTGAACAAGCCACATGTGTACAGCACTCATCTCCTCCAAAGGAAGGCCAGATGACAGGTGCTGTTGCAAAAAGTCTTGTTAACTCTTCTAATCTGCATGTGTAAACTGGTAGTCCTTAAAGAACTGGTTTTTTGTCACTGGTGAGTCATTTCTTTCTCATTCTCACCGGCAAACAGTGCTTTCCTGGCTTTAATCTCTGTTAAGCCATTGTAGGTAAGTCTACTGCCACAGCAATCAAAGAAAATATTGTACAGTATGCTACAAATTAATCCTCAGCACATAACTCTCCAAGAACATCTTTCCACCCAGTCAAAAAGCGGTGGGACTTACTTACATTCTCATTTCCCTTGGCAGTATTTCCAACAACTCTCTCTCTAATTAAAACAATTCCATTGTAGACTATTTTGCCTGAACTTACTTTACTGAAATAAATGATACATGCTAAGAGTTTTAAAGCACATTTGGAAGGTGCTGTACAGGAAAGACATACAGTGTGGTTTGTGAAAGACAAAATGAGCTAAATATCAGCTTATTACCAAATATCCAGCAGCTCACAGAAACTTAAAATCTGCTTTTTGTTTCTTTCAATTTCAAGGTAGGGAAAGATTTTTCCATTAATTGCATACCCACACTGAAGTATTGCCATCACCTTGAACAGTCTTTTTGTGGTAGAAGGTACAGAGACACTAACTCTCCTGAAAAAGACAAGGTACAACTGAAGGACAAAATTCACTGACAGGAAGGGGCTCACCTCCCCCTCTGCCCTGCAGTGCTGAGGATTGTTCTGCAGACGGTGCTTAGAGGGCTGCTCTGATGGCTCTGACAGAAGTGCACAGGGGTGTGCTGCTGTTTCTCTTGAGGGAATAATTCATCATCATGGTTTCTTACAGAATGCAATTCTTCCCTTATTTAAGGACTACTTCATCTAAACATGAAATATACTAGTCCCTTGAATGGCAAAATGAATCATCATGTACTGTGATAAATATTTGCATCATTTATGCATGTACTGTAATTAATCTGTTTTCTGCATAAAAGACTGAGGCATTTCACTGTGGCACAGTGCTAAGAAACTTCTGCTTATAAGAAAGCTGATACATGGAAAGAGTTAAAAACATGACCTAAGTGGGCAGGTAATTCTCTGCCTGCTTAGCAGTTGCTGGAAAGCATCCCACATAGTTATGTGAGCCCCCCAGCACTGTTGTATTGTGAGGCTGACCTCTTCAAAAATGCTCCCTGCTCCTTTCATAAATACGAATGTATACCAAGTGTCTTGTTTTCCAGCAGCACGGACACTTAGTATCATGTTTCTTGAAGAACCTTTTTCAGTGTATGTGTTCAAACTATTAATCTTTTGCCTATACTCACATGGTAAGAGCAGTAACAGAACTGAGAAGTGATCATAAGTAACCAGATGAATTTCTTCTTCTTTCCTTCCTTACACAGCCTAACCTACATGCATAGTAGTTTGACATGACAGGTGCTGTTGCAACTGCAGATTTTTCCAGGGCTCTGTTCTGACCACTGAAGTCTGATAAGGCCTTTTTTCTCTTGCTGCCTTTCTAAGGACTTAAAAACTAGCTGTCATTATTGGGCCTCTGAAATGGAATTCAGTTATATGAAGATTATATTCATCCAACAAAATGAAGTTTCACACAGACTCTAAACAGAAACTGCTGGTGTGTTTCAGAGGCTGACAACAGCCAGGAGCACAGTACAACATTGTGGAGGAGTGTTAGGTTAGTAATCAGAGGTCACTGAAACTGCCTACCAGTGACCACAGCCATTCCATGCTGCTGATAGTGTTTCTTTCTACACAGCTGGAGAAGCAACTGTTTATACAAATAATCTTGATCACACTTTTACCAGGAAATTGCTTAAGACGTATCTGAAGCTGAGCATGTTCAAGCTCAGCTCATTTCATTTCAAGCCAACTGCTGTTTCTGTGCTTCTCAGTGAGCACAACACATTCAATTTTTAATTTTGTTACAAACAAACAAACAAAAATAACTAATAACATATGCTTTAGACTCTTTTTTTTGTGAGCAAGATGTTTTCCAAAACCCTTTCCAACACAAAGCTGAAAAAAAAACACTGTTCTAAAAACTCCCGTGCGAGCCTGGGGAATGCTGTGATCTATGTGCATTGCTGTCCACTCCATCGGGCAACCAGTGTTGTGAGCCATTCCACTCACTACAGCTCTCACCTGCTTGGGTTGGACCTTGGTTTTACACAATGGCAGAAACATAAAAGTTGTTGTGTTGAAATAGTTTGGCAGTCCACTCTCAACCCATCTCACTGATAAATCTGTCAGAGGAAACACACCACCATCACAGAAGCAACTATTAGAATGTATGAGGTCAAACCAAACAAGGATTTATTTCTGGACATCTGATGAGATAATACTAAATAGAGAAGGCCAAGTGTCTAATGAAATAAAATGCCATCACAAGATGGAGATTTCTACAGACCTAAGGTGTTTGAGTGGCAAAAAAATGTTAGGCATGTAGGAAAACTCCTGAGAATTCCATTTTGCATTGATCTTGCCTATATGACCTAAATCCCTTTTTCAAATGTGTCAAGTGAGCAAGACTCTACCATCTTCAACGTGACAAAGGTCTAACCTGAAGTTTTCTACATACAGAATTTTCAAAAATATCTAGAAATGGAGCTAAACCAGAACTACAACCCCAGACTCCAAAGCTTTGAGGAATTTTGGTTGGAAGACAAGCTTTGCAGATGGACTTTTATCTGAATAGAGCAAGCCCAAATCTTGGATGAGATCTCCTCTTAATGCTGAAGAAAACTGTGTTTGAATCTAGATTCAGGCTTTACAATTTGGGGCCCATCTCCTGAATCAGTGTAGATGAAGGTCAGAAATTGCTAACCTGCTGTAAAAGGAGGCACAAAGAACCCCATCAGCTGTGCATTCTGAGGAAACTAGCTGCCTGTCTAAAATAGTATCAACATGACAGGGGTAAGCCCGCAAGGAAGCCTCTGTGGTAAACTAGTTTGCAAAAGCTGAAAGTACTGTGCATCCTTTGTAGCAAAACAGCAGAAGGTTATTCTGTGGCTGCTGCAAAACAAACTCTAATTCCTGTGTCTAGGACTGCAAGTGCACCCTTTGCAGAATATGTGTTAGGCTTTGAAATCAGAGTTCACACTGGTTCCTGCTCATCGTGTGTTGGCTTGCACACTCTGTCGGCACCTGCCAGTTCTCAGTTATCATGACTTCTTTCACACCTGCAGGTTCACGTTGCTGGTCTGTGATTGGCACCAAGATACACATAGTAAGTGCTGATGTTAGCAAGCCCCAGATGAATCACATGTCGTAGTGCAGATGTCTTCTTAAGAGTCATCAACATGAACACTGCAAAGACAATGATGTTTGCACCTGAAAGGCCATGTAGAAGAAAACATACTAGAGTTATGAAGTACATATATCATTTATTATGCTTTCCACCTGAGAAGTAACATGTGCCTTATATACCCTAATATATAAGTCTCATCCACACTGTGGAGTAGTAATCATTACTTCCACGTTGCACATGAGAAAACATGTCCACAGAGGTGTGAGTTATCCCCTATCTTGTCCCTTCATGTGCCACACACAAAAGCCAACAACAGAAATAAGAATAGATATACATCCTTGTATAAAAAACTGCTCAGTGCTGTAAGGGACTATTTTTTTTGGGTCATAATGATCACTCATGAGAAAAGAAACTTACCTGTGCTTCCCAAGGGTCTCTTTCTCCACCATGCATTCCACATGAGGATTTTTGAGCACTTCACAGGGAGTAGTCTGTCTCTTAGTTTAGGAGAATCATTTGGTTTCCTCTGATTCTTAGAAAGCTCATATGGCTCCCTGGAGAGAGGTGCAGGCTGTCGGTACACATGGTGCAACTGTGATAATTTGTAGCTTGAGTGGGTTATGCCAATGCAAGAAAAAAAAAAAAAAATCCCAAAACAATACCAGGGGAAAAAAAAAAGACTCAGTTCCTTCTAGTGGTTACCTCCAGCTGTTCTTTCCAGTGGAAGATTATGAGTTACAGGTACTTGAATGCAGTTCAGTAAGGTGAAGGTCTATGTGTTTATGTAGAACAAGCAAAATGGTACCTTTCTCCCTTCATCATCTCCATGATGAGCTGCCTGCTTTCTGGTTGCCAGTGAAGCTCCTTCAAAGGTATGGCTTCCTTTGCCATGAGTTGGGTGGACAGACAGGAAGGCAAGGGAGCTTGATTCCATGCTCTATTTCTATCATGCAATATGACCACAACTGGCACTTGTGATGGCACATGGAAAAAATTGTGACTTTCAGGGGGTGTTCTGTATGACTGAAGACTTTTGTAGCCTAGTTACTAAATGACTGGGATGACAGCCATGGCTGGCTGGGTGTGGGGAAGGAAAGGAGCAATACTTGAGCTGTCTGTGTAAATACATTCTTTGCCAGATTCTTATTGTTCTCATCAACAACTAAGAGGATGAATATCAAAACTAATCAATATGCAGCAACTACATATGCAAGTTTTTAAAGAGTCCAAGACAGCACTTACTCAATGTTTTTGGTGTAAAAAGGCAGTGATAAAAAGCCTCATGTTAATGATTATATGACTGTGTCAGCAGCAAACTTTAATTTCAGTACTAAAGGTAATTCAGTGCTAAAAATCACATTTACCTTTCAAATTCTTTTGCCCCCTGCAGCTAAGAAAGGAATTCAACAGTGACCTAATATGTGGTTTGGATTGCTGTGTTTTTGTGGGTTTTCTTCTTGAATCTTTATTGGTTTTAAGAAACTTTAATGTAAAACTTCCACAAGAGTCATGGAGGATCATCCATATAGGATGGACAGGGACATGTACTCCAGCATTCCTTCAAGTGGCACAGCAACCCAAAGCAAGTATGTCAAATCCTGCCAGCTGGGGTTGCTGCCCAGCAAGGCAGGCAGTGGGTTGAATGGGACGAGCAGGCAGCGGCAGCTGACAGGAAGTCAGAGCAACTAGAAATAGCAATGGGGAGGCTGAGAGAGAGGACTCAGAAACTGGAAGGAGTAGGTGAGAGAATGCACTGATGGCAGAGGGGAGGGCAGGACAGAAAGAAGATGCTCTGAGACTGAAACATTCTGCTGCAGCTCTGAGTTATTGTAAAAGTCAGCTGGTGGTTAAGCTTCAATGTAGTTACACAGAAGATACATCTTCACTGCAGTCAGCATAGGCTCTGATAGCCTGGATCTGAGTGTGTCAATTAGGCTAATCTACCTTTGTGCCCCCTGGGCCTGGGAGCATATCTTGGTGCAGCATTCATCTGAGCTGATGATCCAGTCCCTGGGAAGAGTAGAAGAGCTCACAGACAGGACAAACTGTGGAACAACATCAGAAGATGCTGAGCACTCTCATGAGCCTCAATATGCTATATGAAACCCGGAAGTTTTACCACTGATAAATTAACTGAATGTAGTTGTCACTAGTTGTAAAACTAGTAGTCAGGAATTTATTCTGAATGAAAAGTTAGTGGGCACACACAAGCAGACACACTTTTGAAAAAGCAGTTTGTTAAATTTAACAGTACCATAGTTTGAAATAGCACTACTTGCAAAGGTGTTTAAAAAAAAAAAAAAATTTAAAATCGCAGCCTTTAATTGACATCCAGAGGAAAAGTCAATGGAGATAGATTAAAACACTCAGAAGAAATAAACTACATGTAAAAAAGGAAAGAAATACTTGGAAATGGGAGAAATAAGGGAAAGGAACCCAAGGAAAGAGGGAAAAAAAGGAAAAAAAATAAGAAAAGCATGCCAATTCAGAACAGCATGTATTTTAAAGGGAAAACATTAAAATCATACAAAAGCAACATCATGCAGACAGATGTAAATTACTTTTAACTTGTGATGGAGATTATTGATTTTTAAATCTTTTTGTATTTTTGAATCACGGTAAAAAAATCATTGAAGAATGGTAGAGACAAAAAACAGGCTAATATTTATTTTAAGCAAATACATGCATCAGATAGCAAGTACTATAAAAGCTCTGAGCACCACTACATTTTTCTGTACCACATCCCACCCCTCTGCCTGGCTGTCTTGTATACCTCACTATAAAGTCTACAGAACTACTTCATTTCTAAACATGTTTTATATTAGATGGGCAGCAGTCCCTCAGGACAGGAGGGCTCCAACTGCTTCATGATTCAGAGGTCAAACTGTGGAAGCACTGGACAAGATCTGTCCTTATCTGTACTTCGAAGCATGCGAAGAGACAACAAATCACTCACGTTCTCATCCCTCATCAGTGTCAATTGCACCTCAATTTGTACTAGGCAGAATTACCAAAATCATTGTCTCCAGCCATAGGTCACTAGAGACACAAAAACATTCTTACATATAGGGCAAAGTTAAGCGAGAAATGTTATGCAACTTTGTATAGAGGAGAAGACTTGACTTTAAACCAGCAATGTTTATTTGTTCCTTCAGGGCAGTCAATATCTGGGCATAGAACCCAAGGAATTGACACTCCAGAAGAACCAAACTGGCAGAAAATGCATACTGTCATTTCATCATAGACAGTGGGGTCAGTCATGCATCTTTTATTGTCTGCAAAGCATCTAATTCTCTTATTTATTACACTTAAAAATTTTAAAAGGGTAATAAATTGGGTGCAAATTGCACTAAAGCTCTCTCTAATAGCCCCTGTTGTTACAGTGATGCAGAAAGGCTTGAATATCACTGAGGCTGAGGATTAACAACCTCTCCCTGATCTTTGCAGAAGTCTTTAATGCCCCCAAGGCTTGTCCCAATCTACCATCTGAGATTGGTGGAGTTTCAGGTGAGCAGTATGCATTTTTCACTGCTCAGTGTTATGAAGCTCCAGACAAGAATTGATAACAGTAGCCCAGCTAGTCTGGCCTGAGTTATGAAGGAAGACGCCTGCCCAGAATTCAGGGCTGGTAGGATTGCACAGATTGCATCTTCTGACGGGGAAGATATACCAGCTGGAAGATGTGGGAGATGGTTTATGCAGAGCCTGAAAACAGGGCTCACATGCTAGTTTGGTGATGGCCTCAGTCACAGAAAGGAAAAGTAGCAGAAGTGATTTATATTATCTGAGTTACTTGCAAGCCACATTTAGCCTATTTGTTCCAGGATCAGCTCTGTTGGAGCAATATACAACTCCCAAGGCATTCTGGATCCTCCTGTACTGCTGCTTGCTTGTGACCTCTAAAGCACAGTAGCCACCTCCTGTGACCACAGATCATAAAGTTGCCATGCAGATAAAAATTATGGAACCATGTATTTCCTTCCTGAGAGGAACAGCTGCGCTATCGCAAATGAATTTGTTTAAAGATCCTGGTCAAATGAGTCAGTTTAACATCATCAGTGTACTGCATTCCTGAGCAACGCAGACATGATCTTCTGCTTAATGGGGTGGGAGGATACTTTCCTCGGTTCTGGGGCTTTGCGGTTGAAGTATTTGGATTCTTTCTGATTAGATTTCAGGGGTATCATAGATTCACATAGCTATTCACTCTCATAGATTCACAAGTAACTCCCTTTTGTTTCAGTGGGAAAAATGAAACACAAGAGTCTCTGTGTTATGCTACTTAGGTTCTTTGATAGCTTCAGAAATTTTCCGAGGCTTGGCATCCAGTGTTCAAATTCTTCCTAAGGAAGAGCCTAAAATAACAAGATTTGATGATAATAAATGCTACAAATTATGTAGTAATGGAGACAGGTTCCACGGGTAACCATATTTTTCAGCAACTAGAATTACCTTCCAAGTATGTCTGTAATAACCTGGTTCTCTGTCTTCTAAAAACGCCACTTCATCCAGATATAGTTTTACTAATTCTTTGTACATGTAAAAGAGTTAAGGCAAAAGACAGAACATGCTTGTGGAAATGCGCAAGGTTCTTCCCCATCTCAGATACCCATTGTGAGAAGTACAAGAAACTGCAGAAAACAGTATAAAATTCTCCAAATGTCCTTTGCTTTTGGAAAAATAGAATGGAATTCTTCATTGTAAAATGTTGTGTGGTGAGATTAATGGTGCTTCCTGCTTCTGGGAAGCACTGCTGGAATATCTCTCCTGGCAGTAACATACTTCCGCTTTTACTATTGGGGGTATTTATACATACACAGTAAACAAAACAAGTCACTTCAGCCAAGCTTAAAAATGGTGGATTTGCATTATAGCTAGAAGTCAGAAATCATGTGAACAGCAGGGCCCTGGAAGTCTACTGCTAATTTGAATAATATTTCAAAACTTTTTATTTTGCTAAGTGTCATTCACAAGATTTGTACAGAAAGCATTACTAAGATAAATATTGAAGACAACATTATTCTCGTTGCCTCTGATGTATGCAGGAGTTGATAACAAGCTGATTGCCTCCTTCTGATGGATGATTACACACAACAGATGTTTTAATTTGATTATATCTATGAGATAAGCATAATGCTGTGTTAAGTCCAAACATTTTTTATGAGTTTTTCAAAACATTTTGCAATGAATGTAACCTTTGGTAAATGTCCTTGCTTGAGGCTGGGTGTGTTCTCATAATGATGCAAATTATTAGTAACAATTTGAAAACAGTGATTATGCAAAAGAATAGCATTTAATAGTAGCTGTAATCCTGTGCTGTATGATAACCTAAATTAAGAGAGAAATAAGATACAAGGTAGAATAGTTAAACACTATTCTGAAGGGAACTATATGTTCTTCATATAGCAGAAGACAGACAGAGCCTTTATTAAGAACACTGAAAGGCCATGCCACACACCCTCAGTTTGAAAATTTGCAGGTAAATGTCAGCTTTGTAAACAGAGTGCTGCAGTGAACAGAGGTTTTGGGTTGTAAATAACACAGAGTTACAAAATTTTACTTTGATTTGAACTAACAAAGTTTCCCTGAAAATAAACCTCTTCCTTCACTGCAGTGAAATCAAAGTGTTGTATGTTTTGTTCTTATATGTAACATGGAGAGAACACAAAAAAATTCAAAACCAATTGGCTGCTTCAAAACAAAACGTGAACTATATCATACCAAAAACTTTAAAATGGGATGTGTCAACTTTTCAAAGCAGATTTCCTATTTTTCTTTTGAAAATAGTTATGACAAAACTTATTCAGAGTCATCAATGTTTTTATATTGGTCAAACTACTTATTCCAGTTTTGTCAAAGCAATACTAGCATGCTATGTACGAGATTGTCTTGTTTCATTCCAAACAAAAATCATAGGCAGTAATTCCAATGATTGACAGTTAGTAGAGCATCTTGCACCTTACATTAGATGATGCATACAATTTAAAGAATGTTTTCTTTAGGATTCATGTCATCTATCATCAGATACCTGAAAAGTAGATGTCTGGGCTAACTATGCTCTCTGTTGTCAGCTCATGCATCTAGACGTTTTTAAAGTATCTTGACTCCTCTCCATCCTTTGATGACTGAAAGAATGTAGGTGAGCTAGTAGCTTGCTGCCACTGTAATGGCAGTTCTGTTCATCCAGCCTTTGTCCTCCATCCCTTGGTCTTTGAACATGATCTGGGATGAGCCCTCTACAGTCAAACAAATGAGACTGCTGGTTTAGATGTCAGGAAAGGTGCTAGGTTGTCACAGCCACCTCCTGGAACTTCCAGGAGTGAAGTTTGAAGACTTTTAGACAGCTAAAGTAAGGTGAAATGTCTTCACCCTAAGCTACATATGTCAGCTCTGTATAGGCATGAGCATTATGTTGTGTTAGTGCAGCCTAGTATAGGCCTTGTTTAATTCTGTGTCAGTGGATCTGAAAAGCAGCTTGTTGTGGGATTCTTAAACAAAGCAACACTGCAGCTAATAAATGAATCAAAATAATGGCTTTACTGGGCACATCAGCAGTTCTTGGCTGTGGGTATGAATGATTTTGGCTTAAAAGTGTATGTTGTGTCCAGTATAATGACAGTTTTAAGTAACAATGCAAGTTTTGTGGAAGCTTGAAAGTGTGAGAATACTGCTGTAGTTCGCATGGAATTTTGACAGAAATACGATACTGCAAACTGAGAAATGGTTGGAAGACTAAAGAGAGATCATTCATACTCAGTAGTTTTTATGGACTGCTTTTAAAAGCTGTACCTAAAACTGCAGCAAGAAGAACTTGTCTTCAGTAGGAGGCCCTGAGATACAATAAATACTAGCTTGTTTGTACTTTGGTGTCTCTTTCTAAGGCTCGGAAAGAAAACACAATATTCAGTGCTTCAATATTTTGCCTTTCTGAGTAGCGACCTGAAATTAGATGACCCTTTCTTACCCTGCCAGGCTGGAGTTAATTGTTTACAGCTTTAATATGTGGCTCTTCAAAGCTGGCTCTTTCTTACCTCATTCAGGCTGAGGTTAAATATTCACAGTTTCAGTTTAGAAATAAGTAATAAACTGCCATCTCCAAATAGGGAACTGGGAACCATGAAAAAGGAAAGGGAAAGAAATGACCAATTTAATCTTGTTTTATATATTTTGGTTGTCTGGGAAATCCCGATTAAGCTGCATTTAGACCCTAACAGGGACACTTACAGTTATCAAAAAGGCAGAACATGAGCCTTTGCTATGAAGCCCATCTGGGACAAATCTATGAATTGAATTGGGGTTTACTTCAACTTTCACATTGACTTTTGGTGACAGTTATTCCTTTTCTGAGGATATCCAGATAAGATATCTTCCTTCCACCTTTTCTAGTGGCACCTACAGACTTTTGAAATCTGCTTGTAGTAGACTCCTCACTTAGTGGGTAACAGGTACCATATCACCTCATGAGAGAGAAAGTGGCTGTGACACCAGGCTGTAGTCAAGGACATGAGGCTGCTGGGGACCTGAGTACAGCCTTCTCCAAGACCTCCATCTCCTGCAAGCTCCTCTTCTACTGCCAGACCCCAGATGTAAGAGACTGGTCAGTAGGTGTCCATGTGGTATTAGAGCCATGACACTCAGGTAAGGAGTGCAAGCAAGGCAGAGGCCAGCTTGGTAAGTCATGCCTGGATTCTGACAGGTTTGAACAGTAACATTAAATTTGTATTTAATGTCCTTTAAGTTTCTTTTCATGTTGGAAGTTACTCACCAAAAACTAACAGGTGAGTTCAGTATACATAGCCAGCTTTCTAAGCAAACAGCAACTCTTTCGCACCTGCAGCTTGACAGCTACAAAGAGGAAGAAGTGTATACAGTGTACAGTATATGCTGATGGGAGTTGAGAAATGCTTTTGCTTAAGTGGATTACTGAAAACGCAGCCAGCTTCTAGCACAGAGCTTGTGCTCAGGAACTTGATAAGAACACTCCAGTCTGTGCTCAAAAGTGAGTTCGATATTATACTTACCTCTGGAAGGTGGTGACTGTGTTTGAGTGAATCTTGGCTGTATTTAAAGGAAGTGGGGGAAGATAAAATTGCTCTTGGAGAGATTTATGAGAATTTACACCATAAACTGGGACTGCCTTCTGAAAATAGGCATTTAGGGGATTTTTAAAACTAAATTTACATAAAATCACAATGAGATGTTTTATGTCTGTTATAGGCCAATTAAATGCATTATGCAAACATTTCAGAAATTATACAGAGTTGATCTGGGACATTCAGAGCATGATTACACATATTGACCCTGAGGGCTTAGCCCTTTTTTTCTGAAATACCCGACTACTCTAAGTAGTGCTGTAACTGAGACAGAAGCGAATCACCAGAATCTGAACAGACACCCTCAATTTATCCCTATGTGCATTAGTTTACCTTTCATCCAATGCCCAGTCGTTTAACTCAGAGAAGAAGGAAGACTGAACAAAAAAAATTGTCCTCAAGACAACTGCTGGCTATGCAATGGCTGGATTTATACTAACAGAAATCGCAGGCCTTATTCAGACTGAGAGTTTAATGGTTCTTATAGTCCCTGGGCCACGCAAAGCTGGCATCACCAGTTGTGGTCCTACTCTCTGAATCCTATGTTCAGTTTCTTCCTTCTGAAGAAGATGAAATTTCTGTAGCAGAAACTGTAAACTGCAGCTAAATCTCTAAAGCTAAACCTGCTTTGGGGAGGGATGGAGAAGAATTTCATTTGTGTCATGTATTTGAGACCAAATGGTGTGCATCCAACCCATTTGGGAGCAAAATGCAAAAAACGCCCAGGCAAGTTGCCCCAGTCAGCTTCAACATCTGCAAACTGAGAGCCCAGATAGTCTGTGTCTAGCTAACGTTTCCTGTTATTACCCTGCCTTCAAACTCCCCTGCCCGTGCTTTAGTTCGTTTGGGGGTTATGTCCGTCTTTCCAACACCAGTTCTGCAGGGGGGCAAACGGGCGGCAGCAGCATCGGTAAGGTCAGGTATAAAGATGCGATGAGGAGCTCTGGGAAGCACCCACGCCCTAAATGTCAGGACTGGGACCTTGTCAACTCGCAGGGAGCAGGAACCGTTCGAGCTGACTGTTTCCTGTAGACTCTGAGCCCCTCGCAAGCCAGGCCGCCGCTCGGGGGCCCAGCAGCGCGGGTGGGTGGCTGTGCCCGGTCCCCGCCTCGGCAGGGAGGCAGGAGGAGGGATCCGGGCAGCACGTCGGGACTGGCCCCGGCGCGCTTGTGGTGGGAGAGCCAGACCTGAGAGGGGCTGGCCTCTGGCAGATGATTGACACCAAACTGGGTGAGGTTTCATGTTTAAAAAAAAAAAAAAAAAAAGAAAGAAAAAGGGCGAGCACGGGGAAGGGGGTGACTGTGAGAAGGGGGAGAAGGAACTAGTGTAAGAGTAAGAAAGTCCTGCCCAGCTGTTTGCGAAGTTTAAGATTTCCTGTTTCCCCTGCAGCGCCGAAGTGAAGTTTTCAGTGAGTCACCCGCGGTCCCGAGCAGCGGAGCCGCGCAGCCCGCTCCCCCGCGCCCTGCCAGCCCCGCCGCCGCCGCGGCCTCCCCCGCTGCCCGCCCGGCCGCCCCCCGCGCCCCGCCCGCGGCTCGCCGTCTATGCCGATCGGGCTCCGCGATGACTCCCAGTATGCCGAGGAGCCTGCGGCGGCTGCTTCTGCGCGTTTCCCTCTGGGTCCTCATGGGCAGCTCGGTCGCCGCTCTGCTTCGGGGTAAGTGCGCGCCGCCCCGGCGCTCCCGCTTGACAGTTGCTGGGGCCGCAGGCAGCAGCGGAGCGGGGCAGGAGCGGGGCAGGAGGCAGGCGGCGCCGGCGTCCGCCGCTGTGGGAGCGGGGGGACACGACGCGGTTGCTAAGAAAGTTTGGAGGCTTGAAACATTTCGGGAGGGGTGAAGCGTGTTTGTTTATATCCCTGCTGGAAAGTAAGCGGGGAAGAAGGGACTGGGAATCTGGGAGTCTCGCCGCAAAAAAAAACCAAGCCAAAAACCCGAGGTCCTTCTGCAGAGGGAAGAGGGGGGAGAAAAGAGAAGATTTGGCAGGAAATGCAGTAGGGTTTGGTCCGGCCAGAAGAGTCCAGAGAGGGCAGCTTGGGAGCTGCCCCCGGGAGTGGCGGCCGTCCGGCCCTGCAGCTGCTGCGGTAGCTCCCGCACCTGGTGCCGGGCCGCACCGTGTGACCGGGGCCGGGGGCTGGGGCGGCCATCCGGGGGGGGTCGGTCCCGGTGGGTGGGGGTCCCGGGGGAACCAGGCGGCCGCGGCCTGCGCCTCCGGACCACTTTGGTGCGTGCTCGCGGGCGGAGGATCCATCCCCCGCACGGCGTTGGCGATCCGCTCTGGGATGG
Organism: Todiramphus chloris collaris; assembly: GCA_025345505.1. Lineage (NCBI taxonomy): Eukaryota > Metazoa > Chordata > Aves > Coraciiformes > Alcedinidae > Todiramphus > Todiramphus chloris. Next base: position 12,205,565 of record JANVCC010000019.1, read on the forward strand.
GGACCAGCTCTCCCTGCGCACTTGCGGCGAGCGGGGCGAGAAGGTGCCTCGGGAGCTGCACGGCCTGAGCCGGTGCGTGCCGGGTCTCGGAGCTGAAGGCCCGTGCGTGGCAACACAGCTCGCTGCTGCGTGGATGAGCAGTTGCTTACCAAAAAGTTGTTTTACGTGTGACTTTCTGCCGGCAGCGGAGTGAAGCTGTGGTCGTGAGCCCTTGAACTGAGAGGAGCAGTTCCTCCTGTTGCACTTAGTGCTCATATGTTTGATTAGACTTTAATTACATTTGTTAATTACACTTTACATCCCTTGCTCTGTTTTTACCAAGACGTCCTTAGATAGAGTTTTGAGGTTGTGGCTTGCAATATTCTTCGTAGGATAATTTGGAATATACTAAGAGCTTAAAGTGCTGCTGCAAAAAACAAGGTCCCTGCCCCGAGGGGCTTCCAGTCTCCCTCCTACCAGTACTAACCTACATATGTGAACTAACATTTGTAACTGCAAGGTTAGGCCCTAAATCATGCTGCAGCATAACTGGTGAACCTAAAAAGAGATGTCAGATTGCAGCACAATTACATCTGAAGCAGTTTGAAGACTTAAGTAGATTCCTGAGATGTATTGCGATATCACATGTCAAGTTTTAGTCTTCAGGTAAGGTGTGCAGACACCTGAGCTTCTAGTAACTTCGCTTTGTGCCCTCTGATTCTCCCTTTTGGTCCATTCATGGTCAATAATGATCTCAAAATTGTTGCTAAAACATAATAACATCAACTAGACAGCTCTTACGTAGCTACTGACAATAATTGTGTGAAGTATGAATAGCTTTATGCTTCATTAATAATGCTGTCAAAGTCAACAGGTTTTGCATACCTGCAAAGTTACTCATGGCAGCTGAAGGCAGGAAAAAAAAAAAAAAAAAAGAGACACTACAGTGTCCCAGGGCTCAAAATCATATTATTTTAAATTTGTGGTGTGCTGCTTCTTGTTGTTTTGTTGTTGTTGTTGTTGTGGTTTGTTTGTTTTAATTTCTGACTAATACAAATCATAGTCAACTAGTGAGGGCTTTTATTTTGATCACAGTCCAAATTTTTTTTTTACGGATTCTCATCACAAAAGCTTTAAATTAAAAAGCTCCACTTTTATTAATCTTGTGTTATTTATTATTATGGGGTTTTTTTTTACTCAACCAATATAGACAGTCTCAAACTGCAGGTAAATTTAAAAAATGGACATAGCTTAAAGTTTGTTCTTTTTTTTTTGTCATAGGTCCAGTGAGGAAAACATACATATAGCCTGGTTACAATACAGCATTTTTCATCTACACCCTACAATAACTAAAACTGAGTAGACCTGTTGTCAGATAATCTATCCTATAGCTCCAACAGTTGATTTAATAATCAACATTGTGTGTATAACAGGAAGAGTTGGTCAGAAAATGACAGTTCTCTGGGGGCATAAAGTGTGAGGTTTGGATATTGGTTGTTATTTGGCATAAAAATGAGAACTAGAGCTGCCAAATGTTTTAGGGAAAACAAAACAGGGAAGAAAAAAAAAAAAAGAGCTACTTACTTTCTAATAATCAAGATCAGCAGTTCAGTGAGGATGAGGCAGAAGAAATACCAGCCTCAGGAGAGATATCAGTCTCAGTAGAGCTCAGTTGTCAGGTATGCCTACTAAGCAGTTGGCTCTTTTTGGTTAAGAGCTACAATTTCATTTTAACATTCTTCATAGCAAAATCTTAGACAGGAATGGCACAGACCCATAAACATTCTGGACAAAACCACAGATTTGTGACCAGGTTCAATAGGAACTATCTACTTTGAAAAAGATGCTCTCATGTCCTGTAATACACACAAGTAATTGATTATTTCTTTTCCATAGAGTAAAAGGACAAGCTGTAATTTTTTGAATGATTGTGAGTGATACATTGAGCATTTAGTCAATAAGCAGCCGTGAAAACCACCAGTTGATCACATAAGAAATCGATGGTGCTGTGTCCAAGTTAATATGAGTCTAATTTATCTTTGGGGTATCAAACCCAGAAATTTGTTCCTTATAATAATATGTGTAACAGTTTTTCATCTCTGAACATCAGGAATGTAACTTTCCATTCGGCCAACCTCTGTGTGCATTATTTTCTCCTTATTTTTCAAAACCTATGTCATAGTCAGTTAACTTTATAGTAACAAAATAAGATTTAGAGATTCAGATATTTGAAAGCAGAAAGTATGAGAATTAACATCTTCATAACATGGTGGAACATGTTCATAACATGACCAAATCTAAATTGAGTTCCTGTCCTCCATTAAAACTGGCAAATTTCCAGCTATTTCAGGAGGGAAGTGGGAGTAGAACAGAGATATTACTGCATTTTCTTCTGTTTATAGGGTATTCTTGAATTCTAAGACTTTTATACCTAAGACTTTGAAAATCACTTTCATTTAATTACTGTTTTGAGCTCCTTGGCATTAACATGCCTCTATAAAATTAAGGTGGTGAATTCCATGTAAGAATGGTTTCTAATAAAACATGATGACCCAGATCTTAAGCTGAAAATTAATAGTTTCATTAGCGTTAGTAGAGTTAGACAGAGTTATAGCATATAAGTTTCCTGAAAGAGTTTCAAAAGTAATTTCAAATGAAGAGCAATGGAATAATTAATATTTTTTTCATATGAATAATATTTTGTCGGTTATTATTTATAAACACTATTATATGACCTACATTTATCTAAATAGCATTGCTTCAAAATTAAATACTGCTTTCTGGTATGAATTGTTATAGTTTCAAAGATGCAGCATGCTATAATGGTGCCTGAGAAAAGTTGCCATTGTTAACAAGGTTCATTTGGAACTTTGGAGCAAAGATGGTGTGTCAGGCTCTTATCAGAAGGAAAATTCTTCAAGGTTTTGTTTGTTTGGATTGGTTATGGTTTTTTGATTGTGTGTTTGTTGGGGTTTTTTTGGGAGTGGTGGTGGTGTTTTGTTTTGTTTTGTTGGTTTTGTTTTGTTTTTCTTTTCAGGACAGGGCTTTCCAAAAGGAGTTGCATTTTTGGGGAGAGAAAAAAAGAGTGTAGTGTCACTGTAGCACCAGTTGTTGGAGTTTCCTATGCTTATATTTCCTCTGCAGGATATTTCTAAGATTATATTTTTTCATTTGCGGCATAGATACTTTTATTTCCTCAAGAATGTATGTCTGTGCTATATGCACTTTGATAGCATTCACCCTGTATCACTGTCACTCTTTTGACCTCAGAAGAGCTGTGCTTCATTTATGGTATAGCAAGAATGAGCAAAACCAATTGGTTGGGCCCAATTTGTTACTTTCTTGGATTCTGCATAACAGGGTGTGTTTGTATCAGCTAGGTATGAAATATTATCACTATCACAATGAAAGATTTTGATCTGAAAGTGATCTGTGCAGTCGTCAAACAGGCTGACGTGGCCACAGTTGAGTGTTGACAGTACAGTGAAAGGCTGGGCTTCCAGCCACCTTTGTGGCCCCATGGTCCTGGGATCAGTAGAAGAGAGGTGAATCCTTGTCTGCCCATAGTTCCCACAGCCCCTCTGGCACCTGGTGAGTGGAGGAACAATGGGATGTCCTGAGGTAGACTGGACATCAGCAGTGCAGTGTCTGCTTCTCCACACAGGAGGCCTTTGGCTCAGAGGAGATTACCAGGTAGGCATATCCCAGCTGTTTTGTGTTGTCAGAGCATTGCAAACTTAGTTAAATGGACTAAGGTATCAACCAGCTCTATGCAGATGTTGGAGAGTACAAGGGATTTCCAGCACGGAATAGTGGAGAGCCAGTCTAATTATGAAAAAGAAAGTTGGCTAAATCCTAGTCCAAGATATTTAGTGTTGAGATTTTGATTTACTTTACAGGGGTTTAGCCTTAAATTTTGTTGGAATTAGAGGTTTTATTTGTTTCTTTCTTTTCTGTTCTGTTGTTGTTGTTGTTTTTCCTATAGGGTAATGGAAGCTTATGATCATGAATTAAATAAAATGTCATGACAAAATACTTGCAAATTTTTATGAACTCTAAGTATGGAAGTTTAAAATAGACCAAAATAAATCAGTAAGAATATACCTTGGTTTTGGCAGATTAGTTTTAAATCACAAGGTTTACCTTCACTGGCAGGTGGAAGTGATAAAAGTTGTATTAAGAAACAGGGGAGAAACTTCTTGATACAGAGAACAGATTGCTTTTACAGCAAGGAGTGGACATACACACTGGGACAGAGTATCGTAGTTAAGGTAAATGCCGAAGATCTGTATGCCACTGTAAGCAATGAGTTGACACTAAGTATTTGCAAGATTGGGTTCTCAGTGACCCAGCTAAGTCATCAGCGATTATTTTTCATAGTATGTCTTCATTCTGGCATAAAGACAGCAGCAGCACTGGCATTGTTTGAGTACAACCATATATCCTACTGCCTGAAAGAACACAGATTTAGTTAAATACAGATGTTTAGGGTAAGATACATAGAGTAAACCAATTCAAAAACCATCCAGTGATGAAAAATTCATCCAAATTAGTAGTCAAAACTAACAAATCTCATCAGAAATTGGCTAATTCTACTTCTGCTGGTGACAGCATGCCATTTTTTGTTTGTGTCCATTAACTTGTAGGGATTTAAGCAGAATTTAAAGTGGAGCATGTATTAAGGGGCCTGCCCAACAGTTCATACGGAATCACAGACTGATGTCCATTTGTTTGCATTGCAGCAAAGTTTAGCAAATGTTTCAGGATTTAAGAAACATTAACATTAGCCGTGACAGAAGAAATTTACTTGCCTGTTTGTCCATGTTTGTGCATTTTTTTAAAATATGCCATTTCCTTGTTCATTCTTTTGCTCTGGATGCCATTGTGGTTGTTGCAGCTGGAACTACCTGTCCTTTTTTTGCTACAGGTTTTAAAGCCTCTGGGAAGATTGTCTGGGGGGGGGTGGTCTGGGGGGTAGTTTTTCTTTGCTCAAGCAACTGGCATTTAGCAAGAACTTCCTGCTGGCATTCATCTCTGAGTTAATCTGGTTAGAATTAGAGCTGGTTGAGAGTTTTTGACACTGTTTTTCATGGGAAAATGCTGATTTGTCAAAACTGAAACAATTTGTGGAAATGTACCAGTTTCTATTAAATTTCCATCAGGAAACCTTTTTTTTTTTTCCTTTTCTTTTCTTTTTTTCTTTTTTTTTTTTCTTCTTTCTCCCTAGTCCATGGTGAATTTCTGATCTAGAAAGATAGAGGGAGAAAGAGAAATCATCATTAATCAATAATTAGAATAATCACCAGTCAAGGGTGGAAGAAAGGCAGGATCAAGTGCCTGGTCTGACTCATAGAATGCACATTTTAATCTGGAGCTCCTCCTATCCACTCTCCCCAGGATACTGGAGGGCTGTCGTGGTCTCATTGTGCACGCAAGCACAAACACCCCCACACCCACCACTTCGAATTATTTTGGTTTTACTCATGCTGTGAATATGAAAATGGATGAAATGTTACAGCCCTTTGTGGGGCAGGAAAAACGTTTTCCTGACAGTGTGTTTTATGTTGACCTGTAGCTAGTGTGTTTGTTTTCTCCTTGTTGGGTGGGAATGGCAGTGTTTTGGATGGCTGGTGTCTTCTAGTGTTTGTTTCTTATCATAATAACAAGCTGTATTCAGAAATTTCTGTCATGCAAAAGAACCACAATTTTTATTACTAACAGTTCTGATAGTCTGATTCCAGGATTCCAGTTCTTCATTCACCCGGGGTAGTATTTTGGCAAAAATTTGACTGAAATGAATAGATTTCAGGAATGGATAGAGGAGTCTGCTTCCTCACACTTAAAACATCTTTCAGTTTACACCCAGCAGATACATCACTACAATGACATCTAGGGTTAATATTGTGCCTTTGAAACAGTAATCTGTAACCAGAGGTATTAGGAAACTGTCTTTTGTTTCCTACATACCTTCTGTTTGTACACAAGGACTATGGCCCACGCCCTCAAAAGAGCTGCTGCCCTGCTTCATAAGTAGACATCTGAGGCTCTAAGGTAAAAAAGACATATTTACCAAGCAGCCAAAGCCATAAGCTCAACCAGGGATTTGAAAGTCACACCACATTTCTAGATTGTTTATAGTCACCAGTAATACAAGCTTTGAAAGACAACCTTTGCTGTCTGTGCATCTGATCAGTTCCTCCAAAACATTGCACTGATATACACCTGTGGGCTTCATTTAATTTAGCATTAAAACTCAGTTTAAAAAGCTGGTCTATGCATGTGACATTAGAAAATCCATCTTGTGTTCCCAAGGTTGTGGTGGCTCTGTCAGGGCTCAGAGACTTCCTTCTGTTAGAAAAGCAAGTGAATTTGAACAGTACATACTCAGAGAGCAGAGGGAAGGTTTCACAGTCACTCCTCAGAGCAACATTTTCCAAGTAAAGACCCAAGTGTGGTTCTTACATGCCTGGGGCACTTTAATGGGCCTCTTTAAAAACTAGCATTGTGCAAGTGGAACACATGCAGGGCCAGATTGTCAGCTGGCATAAATCAGCTTTACTCTGTTGAAGGCAAGGAACCTGCCCTGATTTATACCAGCTGAGAATCTGACCACGGAATAAATAATAGGCAACTGTATGTTATGAGGCTGTAATACCCTCAAGGGAGCTTCTGATATCAGTCTTACAGGAGCCAGTGTGATACAGTTCTTGGAGCAAAAGAGTAATTTCATGGCAGTATTTTAAAGTCCTCAGAACATCAGGAAGGAGAGATTCCAGGCAGATGAGGGAAAATAAGAAACTTTGAAATATCTTGTAATGTTATCATTTTTGCCCAGGAAGAATCATGGGAGGAGATTCATGGAAGGAATCTCCATCATGGAAGGATGGAAATTAATTCATTTGGAATAGGTAGTCCCAAAAAAAAAATATGTGTAAGAGGGATGAATTCTCATAGAGACCAGGCCTTTCCTTCAAAAGCATTTGTGCACGCTTCGCAAGCTGTATGAAAACTGAAGCTCCCTTATCACTGATAAGCTGATATTGGTGGTGTAATTAATAAGAAAGCAAAGTGGAGAATGGGAAATGAGGATTAATTGGCAAAATCCTCCTTAGAACATGGGTATGGTTTTTAATTTTGTTTGACATTTCACCCAGAAGAATCGTAAGTGAGCCGGTACTCATTTTATTGATTAAAAGAAAAGGGTGTTCAGTGAGATTTTTCCAAGAGTTAACCTGTAGTTCTTCTGGGTATAAATAGTTTAGATGTGAGATGCAGGTGAGCCACCTCCCTCTGCTTTTAATCCTGCTATGGATTCTGCATCCCAGAATGGAAGTGCATCATGTGTGTACGTCACCTGTTGGCATGGTTAGGTGGTGCCTGGGGCTTTTGGATGATAGTGTGGTAATTTTGTAGATTTCATCTCACTAGCTAATATAAGCACATTTTTAATGTTGCTGTACAAGAGGGTGAAGTTTGAAACAGATCACAGATGATTACTAATGGATTATCACTTCTGATTGTGTTCAGAAAAAGAAGCAGAAGCAGCTGTTCAGGATTCTTGTGTGTCTTGAGATGCTGATCTGATCCTTGAGGTCTGATTAACAGCATGGATACTATCGACGACTCACTATATGAAGCTGCAGAACAGCAGTGGTTTTGGTAGCTCAGGCAAAAGTGTAAGAAAGGTCTTAGTGCTCAAAGAAAACTGAAATATCATACTATTTTGACTGCTTCCCTGTTTTCAGTGTTACCTGTCTGTCCTGACCAAATTCCCTATGCTTTGGCAACTCTGTGACTGAAGCAAAGTATGAAGTCATAGGTACATCAGAACTTTGCATACCTTATTTAGTTAGAGTGTTCCAGGAGAGTAGTGTGCATGAATAACGTCTATCTGTTAAAGTGCATACTTGAGGAAATATGGTAGATACAGCTATACTTTTTCCCTTTTCATTTTTGTGGGTTTTTTTTTTTTTTTTCTCCAACTGTCTAATCTCTTAAAATGTTCCTTCTTTAGATAATTAGTATCCACTGTGCAATTTCAGGTTGCTGCTAAAAGGAGGTCTGTAGCTATATTTCAGTTTATTTTACTTCCACTCGCTGTAAAGATACAAATTAACATGGAGTAGCACTTATTTGTTATCCTGAGCAAGACATTACATAGGCTGTTGTGTTTTTCTTTTTTCACCTTTTAACCTAATAAGGATGTATCTTTTTAATTGTATTACCAATAGTGGTAGGATGGAAAGACAACAAAATTACATGCAGGTGTTCAGCATCTGACCAGCACTTAGTTGCTTCCAGAGTTCACAAGATAATTCATCGCTTCCTGCTCTCAGAATGCTCCCCTCTCAGCTGTGTAGCCATCTGAAATTTTCCTGTAATCTGACTAGGTAGTCACTCCAGGGTGTCCCATTCCTTTGGAGAAACTCATAGAAAGAGTGCAGGAATGAAGAAGTAAATCTTTGTATATTTCACTAATGGTAAGAATTTAATAAGGTTTTGAAGAGCACAATTTTGTCAATCTGTGATCAGGAACCCATGAAGATTTCAAGAGAAGAGCTGTCATATGCAGATGGTGGTTGATGTTTTTTTCCTTAGGCTGGTTCTGCCTGCAAGTGTGCAGCAATTACCCTCCTCATTTGTCTCCTGCATGCAAGGAGACCTATGATTCTGCAGTGACTGTGCTATGGCAGTTGGCCAGCTGTCCTGCTGTGTACCTTCTACCTCCCCACAGTTCCCATTACTGATTTTCAGTTGCATTGCCTCCTCTTCCTACAGTGAGAGCCTTTGCCCAGAAAGTTGGAGGCCCATGGTCATGTCACTGCTCAGCCTGAGAGTATCTAAACTCCATCAGTGATGGGCTCTAAGAGGAAGGATCCTTGCTGGCAGAGATTAGGCAGGGCTTTAGAGACGGCACTCTGCAGAGAAAGGGTTGACATGTGTGCGGGTGGTCCCATGAAGCATGTCAGAGAAGAAGAAAGCCTGTTCCCTGATGGATTCATTCATTATTCCAGCCCCTGCAGGGCAACTGATATTCTCTCCAGGGAGTTCACAGCACAACAAAGAGAGACTTTACATACAGAATCTTTTTTTCCTTTTTAAGCTGAAAACAACCGTTTCTTATCCTCAGGAAAAGATCAGAGAGGACCATGTAATAGTCATGACTTTGTAAGCCTCTTTATTGAAGCTTTAACAAAGTAACTAGGTCAGCAATACCTGCTTCAGGGCTATTGAATTTCTCCTCTTCCCCTCAGTCTGTTCTTCCATTTCCTCACCCATCTTTAGCACAAGGGAATGCCTTAAGTCAAAAATCTGGGAAACTGATCCTTTTATTGCATTTGTAGATTTCTCATCTGGTGTGTAGTGCCAAGGCCATCAGGCTTGCACAGCCAGCATAGCCCCAGTTTGTGTGTAAACAGCAATACCACATTGTCTGGTTGTAACTAAAGCCATAGCTGCTCTCTCATTGCCTCTGGGTGATACAGATGGGTAGACATGCAGTGGGAAGAGATTGGTGAACTGTTCTGGCAAAAGGAATACAACCAAAAAGCATTTCTTCATCTTGTTTTTTCTTTCTCCATCAGCTGCTTTCTCACACACTCCTTACTTCTCATATTTTATACTTTTGCCTAGGAGTTTCTGCCTGGCTGGGGACTTTGCTGTTCCCACTCTTCCCTGAGGCTGCACTGGTACCATGAGTTTTACTGCAACAAGCAGCAGCCTAGAGCTTCCCATATGTACATGTCCCCTGCCTTTAATGTGCATAAAGGAAGATAAAAGTTAATTCAAATTAAATCACCAACATCTAGGAACATAGGATTCAGAATGAGGACTCAGGCATATCCCAAGTATCTTTTGAGTTGTTTAAAAAATAGGCACTTAACCCTAAAAGGAAGGCTCCTACTCTACACGTTTGAGGGGGTTAGAAGCTCATTCTTTTACATGGGAGGAGGAGGCAAGACTTGGTGACTTATAACTGAGAACAGCTTTTGCATCTTGACCCATCGTTAAATCAGTGAGTAAGGAAGTGAGAAGGCTGGGCTCAGTCTTAGTCTGGGGAGACCCAAACCCAGATCTTCAGCTTCCCACAGCTCCATCCATTGTAGTTTTGATGCCACAGTTGAATTCCAGTATCATTATTTATATTAGAATTTCCAAAATTTGAAATAGTTTTCCTTAACATGTGGCAAAAAATTAATACATTGGTGTGTTAATTGCAGTTTCTATAGACAATTATAGAACTTGTGGTAAATAAACAGAGGTTGTTTCAACAGCAGTCTATTGTGATTGGAAAATTGAGGTTAAAAAAGTGTCATAACCACTATTATTTCTCAACAAAAATTCTGGATTAAAGCTCTCAGAATATCCAGAAATTCTCATCAGCCTCAAATACCCTGACAAGTTCAATAAAATACAATTAGCATTTTTTTCTCCCCTATTTTTTCTCCCCTATTTTTCCCAGGTTAAGAGGCTGTATCCTAGGAGCTGCCAGGGAATGGTGAGGAATGGCTTTGGTAAAGTGCTACAATTTGACCATTCAAGGCCTAACTCTTCCCTCAGTTGTCTACATATATATTATTCACAGTTCAGCTAACTTGCACTTCCCCTAACCTGCCCTTTTGTTCCGGGACCTTGTGGTGTGATTGTAAGACACATACCTACTGGTGCTTTGAATTCAGAAATGTACTGGCTTTCTCATGGGTGAAGGTGGGTAGCAAATGCTAGAAGCAAACCACTAATTATTTGAAGTATCTTACCCTTGAAAGTTAATGACAAGGCACAGTTACCACTATCATAACCACATACCTAGAAATAGAAGAGACTGACACTTGCCTTTCCAAGCTGTTGCTTAGCATGAGTAGTTAGACTACATGTACAATAATCACTTTTCCCTTTAAGAGGTAGATTTTGCTTTAAGTATCCCTTTTTTTGCTTTTGAAATAGAGGTGTAGATAGCTTTGGCCAGAGCAGTAATTTCCACTTGTTTGTCCGTAGGCCTGCAGTGGGTTAGGAAGGAGGTTGCACAATTTGTTTCAGGAAGCATACTGCCTTTTTAGCCTTTTCAGATAAGAGTTTAATGTTAACGATTGCCTGCCTTTTGAAAATTATGGGCTCTTGCGGTTTTGAACATATGAAGAATCGAAGAATTAAGAATAGTACCTACAGGTGCTATTCCCCGACTGGGTACGGATTTCATCAGATATGCAGGCAGTCTGCCATGCCTTAATCACATACCACACATCACATAAACACCAGTAACTGGGAGCATTTGCCTCAAGGCAAATGTGAGGTAGTGCAACCTACCTGAATCTGCTCTGCCAGAATGCTAAGCTGTGGGTAGGAGAGCTCATGTGGAAGTTCACCACAGTTAATCAATGGAGAATAAGGTGTTAAGCTCTGTTAACTTGATATATTATACTCTGCAGGGCATGAGATTATGAAAGGTGTACATTTATTCCAACAAATGAAAGCTGTAGGTGAGCTAAATCAGTCCAGAAACAAGGTTTGCATTTTTAACAAATAGGATAATTTCATGAATAGAGCTCTGCCAAGGGATGTGAGGGACTTCCCAATCACAGAATCATGCAGAATCACAGAATTGTCACAGTCGGAAAAGACCTCGAAGATCATTGAGTCCAACCATCAACCCAAAAAAACTCCACACTTCACCATCCCACTAGAACATGTCCTGAAGTGCCTCACCTACATGTTTTTTTAATGCCTCCAGCAATGGTGACTCCACCACCTCCCTGGGCACCCTGTCTAAATCAAGACAGGGTTTTGCTTGTTAAATATATACCCAGAGAAGATAGGGCTTTGCAAAAGTAGCTGAATGGAATGATTTCACTTACTGGAGGCTGGACTGGGAATATCATCCCAGCTCTTTCTGGCATAGAGATCTCATAACCTACAAAGCTGTGATGCATGAGGTTACTACCACCAAGATAGTAACACTCATACCCCCTTCAGAATCAGGACTAGCATCTCCAGAAGTAACAAACGGTTCAGCTACTCTGCTAACTAACCCTGTGCAAGGATATGTCAAATATGCATGAGTTATAAAATCTTGCATTCAAGGAATTAAAAAAATGTCTGTTCCTACAGAGCACTTTCCTCTGGTGTAACCTAAGCTATTACTGAGTTTGGAAAGCTTGGAATTGTGTTTTTTGAAAACACTTTAAAATATACTGTGTTCGACATGAGTGCAGTATTTGTGCAAAATGCCAAAGTGACAGCTTTAGAGAATGAGCTGCCCATATCAGTGAGCAGTTACACCAGAAACCATAACAACATATGAAACTGGTTCCTGATGTTTAAAGGGATGCTGAGTGGTTCAGCTACAACGGCCATGTTATGCACAGCCTCCTCAATGACAACTGTTGAAATAGTATTTTCATGACATGATTATTAATCCACTTGGCATTTGATTAAAATTGTCAAGGTATTTCATAGACATCCTGCAGACTATTACTGATTTCTACAGTTGAGTAAGTGCCCTCCAGATGAAAGATGATGATGTGCTATGACCAATACCCAGAAACATTCAGTGACTCTAAAGTATTAAACATCAGCTAGTATAACTTAACATAACAGCACTCAGAAATCACAGATTAGCATCTGCTGAAGATTTTATCCTATTAAGTTAAACTAATATACATGTCACAGTAAACATCTTCTATTCTCTGTGGTAGCAGGATGAGGAATGTGGTGCTGTTGCCAGAAATGAACTGCACCATTTAAAAGTTTATGATGCATCATCATATTTTGCTTTTCGTAGTTCTCAGTTGTTAGAAAAAAATGTTGAAGTAAATGGATTAAATTCGAGATATTCAGATGAAAATTGAGAGGCTGTGGAAGGTTCGCTTCTGAGCTGCTGCTTGACACACTTGATCTTGTGTTTCTGTCTTACCTCTTCCCAGCTTTCTCCGTGAAACAATTCCTTCAACAGAAGTGATTGTTTTGAAGACACTTACATTATTTTTTTTTCCTGCAATGTTTCTTCTAAACAAGCTTGTTAGTATATCTGCTGTCTTGAAGTGATGGTGAAAGATTATGGTCTTGAGAATGACTTAAGATACAGCTTAAGGACTGGCATAGTGGGTTTACCAAAATAATGATCATATCTAGAGCAACTCGGAGGGGAAAACCCTCGAAATCCAACTCTGTGTGCATTTCACATTCACAATTTTCTTCTGCCTCATCATAAACAAAGTGTAAGAACCTGCAGTCTCTCACACATCTTCAGGCAGGCAGACTAAACATTTTAGACTGGCAAGTTCCTTCCCACTGAGCTGTGCCTAATGTAGGAATGTCCTTACCTTACTCTGTAATGCCAACCCTGCTGGGGGCTGGCTGCTGCAAGTAATGAGTAACACATTGTTGTATGGAGTGAGAATTGTTGTGTTCCCCTGTGCAGACTTTTTAGTGTCCAGAGCTAACTTTTCTAGCCTGTGGGCTTACTTGCTGGTCTATGCACACACGCAGAAGAGACTGTCCTTAAAATACTGTTTTAAAGTATAGTGAATGAATTCTTTCCATGTGATTCAAAAACCTTTCAAGGGATGTATTTAGGAGGTAAACACCCATTTATTTCAGATTGGGCAGGTTTCACCCTTGGCTTTTATTTTCCACTAAGCCCAGTAAAATTTCAGCCTCAAATAGAAATGAAGAAGGTGATTACTCTTTCCCCCATTTCAGCAGGATGGTGTTGCCAGCTAGTGATTCGTAGTCTCCAAGGTAACTGGAGGGAGCCATTTGCAAATGTGTTAAAAGGAATAGCTAGTAACTGGGGGATATGTTGGCAAATTTACCTTTGGCAGAGGAAAGGGTGTTATTTTGTTGGTAGAGATACTGCTTTATCAAGAAATCTGGTAACTCTTTAACAGCACACCACAGCAGCAGTATTTCTACAACACAAGTCAGCAAAGTTTTCCTAAGGTTGTATATTATCAGAAGTGTTTATTTTTATGCATGTGCCCTTTTCTCAATACTCAATATATATAGTTCCCATTAACGGTTGTGGAAGTTAGATGCATCTATCAAGAGAAACAGGGTATTAAATTCTGTTATTCTGCTTCTTTGCATGTGACTCGACAAATATAACCATCCAAGCTACTGAATTTGAGAAGGATGTGTATTTTTCCCCAAATCCATTCAAAGTGATTCTACTCCCAAGGGATTACATTTGAGTCTAACTTTCCTCTGATGTACTATTTTAGCTGTACTGATGGATTATGAAAGAGAGTAATTTCTTTTTCATACTGTTTTCCTGAATCTGTCATTCAAAGCTTGCTGTGTGGGGACGGAATGGTTCATAAACATTATTTTCCTGGAGGAAAATGGTTTCTCACAGTAAAAAAGAGCTCTGAACAGAGCTTCTGCATAAACATGTTTGCCAATCAGTGACTGACAGAGAAGCCTCTGTGTGAGTTAAGGATGTGGACTTGTTAAATGAGACTTCTTATTTGGAAATCATTTTTCAAATAGACTAGGAAGGATGGGTGATATTCAGTTCTAGAGAAGAAATTACATAGAATTCTGTTTTACCAGAATCTGTAGATCGTATTGTAAACTAATACTATAACAGGAGCATACTTTGGTCAGGGGATGTACCTTAACTTAAATTCCAGATCTCTCAAATATTCCTCAAGCTCAGAGGTCTTCAAAAAGCTAAGCAAAATGAGGGTTTTTTATGCTCCTTACATTAATAAGTTTTCTTTTTACATTAAGATTAATCCAAAATCTCCAAATCTTAAATTGTGACTAAACACATCATTGTTTTTGTTTCATTTCCTTGTTTGTTTGTTTATGGCTGGGAGGGAGGGATAGTTGCAGTGAATGCACTTTAAAAAAAAAAATCCCACTAATACTTTCCTTTTATCTGGAAAAACAAATATTTATAAATCCCTCTGAATCATATAACTGTGTAACGATTGCAAGTTTGAAAGCACAGTTGTCTGCTTAATCCATTTAAATGCTTATTTTGAACAGGCAGCGGTGAGTCTTTGTGTGCAAATAGCTACTCCCCATATTTACTGGTGTGCTATGAAACACCATGGAAATTCTGGTGTGTTTCAGTAGCAACTGGTGTACACACATATAGGTTTTTATTGTACGAGATAGAGACTCTCCTGGTGCAGAGCACATCCTTGCTTAAGGTGGACTTAAGAGCTGTGGCTGAAGCCAAGTTGCTCGGTCACTTCCAATCCTGTATAGGTTGCTGAGATCATGCTTAAAGAATGTGCAGGACCTGGTCAGAGGCATAAAGCACCTCCTAACTCATGACTTGAAATTGCTCCAGCAGTTGACGCAAAAGGTGTACTTGTGAAGGGCCAGTACAGAGGTGCAATATGGAGTTGTGGATGGAAAAAGATTGAGGACCTTTAGTTTGAATTCCTCTGCTTAGGTAAAAATAAAACACTGAACAGCAAGACTGCAATTTATGGACTCCAAACCATGCCATTGTACCTAAAATATTTTTATGTCTTACTTATGCTATTTGTGCCCCTTGTGATTTATAATTATGAAGTATTTCCTACTTCTGAATGTGACACCTAAACCACTATTTGAACAGATGCATCCCATTCCGGTTACTGTGTTACATTTTGAGACTGCTTTTTTGTTTGTTTGTTTTATTCCAAATCTGTTGTTTATGTTTGGCTTCATTTGACTATAAAGTTTTGTTCCTTGCTTCCAGTTTACAGAAAAAGAAGTGCAGTCAGAATCAGACCCTTTGAAATCAGAGGTCAAAATTACAGTTGAGCAAATGTTTCAGAGCAAATGTTGAAATTTGGGCAATACTTTTTTTTCTGGGTTTACAGAGCATTTTTCTAGACTAGCAGTGTTCATCAGACTTTTCTCCTGAAACAAAGCAGAATTGAGGTGACTGGACGAATTTTATTTTTGTGTTCACATTACAGATCTTCAGCAAAATCAGATGTTTCACTTCAGACAAAGGATATCTGTACTTCACAGTACTCTCTGTCCCTTTTATACGGTCCTTTCTCTTGAAAGAAAGTGTATTCTAAAAACAAGACTGCTCTGACTCTTTCAGCATCCTGTGAAGAGGAGACATCTGCTAGGTCTGTGTACTGCTGAGGAAGCAGAGAGAGTAATACCTTTCTTCTCAGATGTCTCCCCTAAATGTTAACTGACTAGAGACACCAAAAGTACTTTTTCTAAACTTCAGAGTCAAAATAATGTCCTGTCTACTTTCATAGTGGGTTTATACAGCTATGGGGCCCATCCTGAGGTGACTTTGCAAATATTTTTGGGGAGAAACATCAATCCTTGGAGTGCTCCCCAGTGTCGTAACCCATGTGGATGAATCCCAGCCAAGTCCCATTTGCCCTTGCAGTGATGATGCCTGGTAGAAAAGAGTAACTGCAGAGCCCTTATTTCCTCTCGTAGGAGGGCTGTGACATCTGTTTCAGTGCAAGTGGCATTTGAAAACAGACTGTGCTCAGGCTGGAGACAGCAGCAAACAGCAGGTCCCCCATGTCCCTGGCGCAGTGGGCAGCCTGACCTTGCCCCAGAAGTAACTGCAGCTGTAGATCCACAGAGACTTTTCTCTGCCCTCAGCGGTGCTGCTGCTGTTGAACTACAGTTTTGCATTACTCTATAACTGTGTGCGCCCACTCCTTATACCACATTCTTTATTGTATTTGTGTAGTCCAATAGTTGTCTAGACTGGAGAATTGTTCTGGGTCAAACTGGCCTTTTGGAGGGGGAGGTAGTTGTGGTAAGGTGAAGTCTGATTCCTCTGGGAGGGAGGACAAAGTGCAATTTGTGATGTGAACAAATAACCAGAGCGGGACTGCTGTTCTTCACAAACTGAAACTGTGCAGATATTTTCTGTATAGCCTCACTAGAGAGAAGAGGAAAAGGGAAGCTCTTTTGTGTTCACAGTGCTTAAGAAACAAATCAATAATTTTAATAAAATAATTAGTAATCAGGTCTGACTTCTGAATGAGGAAGATCACTGTTGTTCTCAAAATGTATGTTTCCTTGCATCAAAAAGGAAGAACATTAAAAATGTCAGAAAAGGTGTATGGGTATGAAGGAGGCATCCCCAGAGCAGGGATCTGCTGAGGGCTCTGAAAAGCTGCATGTGGCAAGAACCTTTCAAAATGGAAGATGAGTATGGGCTTATGTCTTCCAAAATCTCTCAGGAAAGCATGTCAGTGCTTTTAACGGAATGTTACTAAAGCAAATAAAATGAAAAGGAAAAGCATGAAATGGCAAATGCAGGAGTGATACTTTTTCTGATTCATCAAGCAACCTAGCTATATTGAAGTGAACCTGGGGGAGTCAGACCTAACTTTGAGTTTCCTGTTTTGTGTGATTGTCACAGTGTTAATGTCTGTGCTTCATTTTTGCTACTTTAAAAAGCAAGGAGAAATCTCCCCACAAATGTAACGTACTTCGTGACCTCTTCTGGAGGTTCTCTGAGACCAGAGAGGGTTTGCAAGTGCCTGCCAGTCTCCTGAGTGAAAGAACAGTGTTAATAAACATCTGCTTATCTGTTTTAACTCTTAATAAGGCACAGCAGCTGCTTTTTGTTATTATTTACACAGTTTCCTCTAGATTTTAGTTATCTTAGTCTTCTCTTTTGAATACACTAGATTCCAATGGACATATATTGAGCAAGAGTTTAACTAGCAAGAGTTAACTTTAGCAAGAACTTAACTGTAGTTTCGTAAGAAAGATTTGGCTTTCTGCCACCTGAGTTGCTGCATGCTGCCAGCATAGAGATCAGTCTTTAAATCATTACCATTTTGCATTTGGAAGAGATTATTTTCTGCCATCTATCTAGCCTTCCTTATTCCTGTTGAAAATGCTGCAGGTCAAATAACATGAAAGCTTTTTTCACATACAGAATTCACACCTCTTGAGCTTATAGTTGATCTAAAAGTAATTGAGTAAACCACAACAACTTTGTGTGCAGTAATTCTCAGTTCTGACACTCGCTAGACTTGTTCCTAATATAATGTATACTAAGGTAAATTAGCTTTAAAAGGATTTGGAGATTCATATGCAAAACTGTCAAACCTCCATGCCTTTAATTTAATCAGTTAAACTCGTGTGCTGGTGTGTGTTTTCCAGGCCAGCACTTACTTACTTGAAGCTGTTGGGAAAGTTAAGCATAGCAAGGCCTTATACTAAGTATGAGTAAAGCCCTGTAGAGGAGAATAATTTGGGAGTGTTTAGCCAAGCAAATATGTTACTATTTTTGATTTCTGTGGAGCTTTGGTTGTGCAGTGGTCTGTGGGAGCTGAAGGCAGGGCTCCATCTGCACAGCATGCGATGTGGCTGCCCGCTCTGGTAGCGCAGTGATAAGCCAGCATGACAGTTGTCTGTGTAAGGGAGAAGTAGGAACTGTACCCATGTGCCCAGCTACTCTGTCCATCATAAGTATGACAACAGCAACTCCCCATGGGAGGGACAGCAGGGTTTGGCAATACAGTGCAGCAGAAAGCTCGTAACACACTTGAAGTTAGCCTCTTTGCTCCTACCATAGATTGTAATGTGTTTTGCTGCCCACAAGTTAGCAGAAGATGCAGTCACTTGCCCTGTGACATAGACTTCAAAACCTTCCTCCCACCTGTAATCTGTCCAGTGAGGATGCTCCTAAAAAAAAGCAGACAAGATTTGTCTTTGCATTAAGCAGATACCACAAGACAGACACTCAGGGGATGGTGACACTTAGACTACTAAAGGGATGTCTTTAGGTAAGCAGCTTAAGAATATGATTCATTTTTTTGATGATCTCATGGATTTTTCAGATTGTATGTAGTACTGAGCACTTTCAGTAACCTTGCAGATAAGCTGAAGAGCCAGGGTGTGTCCCCATGAAATAATTCAAAACTAATAGAAATAGCTTGGCTATGACATTATTAGAGAATGTCCTAAAGTAGTGTTGGTAGTGTTCCACCTGTACTGTGCAGACTCCTGAACTTCCGTGTTGGAAAATGGGAGTTTAATAAGTAGCCCCTGGAAAACAGGGCTGAATGACTGTTTAAGGTGGACATTCCTCATTTCTCTTGTAGTAAGAGATAAAGGGAAGAAATATAAACTAAGCTTTTGGAGGGAATATGTGCCTCTTTAAGGACAAGTGATTCACTTTCCCCAACACCATTATGAAGAATGAAGAGTACTATCATATTCTGAAGTAGGTTGTTGATGGTGGTGTGACTGGTGAGGGGGCAGGAGTGGAGAGAAGCATTTTTTTATGAACAGTCTTTCTTATGTACCTGAAGGGAGAGGTATGATGGGTTCAGAAACTCCATTCAGCCTGCTTAGGAGGTTCAATTGCATGGTTTTGTTCTGGTGAGGCTCTGTAGCTGAGGGAGAAGGCACATTCATATTTTTCTGAGTCAGAATTGTTCCTAATTGTGTATTTTTTAAATGTTGGGGGTTTTCCACAGAGACTGTGCTGTCATGAAAAAAATCTTTACTTCCTTCTATATCACAGACTGTATAATGCTTGAATGACTGCTATCTATTTTCAGAGCATAGAAGTTTGGAAAATAATATTTGTACAAAGCTGAAGTGTTTATACTTTTTCAGCTCTGTTTCAAGTGAAGTAATGGCAGCTTTCACTGAGCAGGTGGGAATACAGAAAAAAAAAAGAAAAATAAAAAAAGGAGGTGAAGTTGCAGGATATGCATCTTAATGGACAGGCCAGAATTAGCTATGCAAATGCCACTTCTAAACCATGAATCATGCTTATTCCAGCAAAGCAGGAAAGCTGTTCTTCCTAATCTTGTGAACCAGATGAGCATTGCTGTACTTGATACTCACTGTGTAGCTAAAGTCACAGAAGGAGTTAACCACCAAAGACAGCTTCCAGTAAATTCCCAGCTTAATGCATTATGCAGAAAAAAACTTAGACCATGTAGTCATAGTTGAATAAATTGGTCTTCATGTTACATCACACACGGTTCACTGGTGCTGTGTGCTGTTTACTGTCTGTGTTAAGGAGGCTGCAGGTTGAAGTAAGGAGAAGATGAAGCGTCCCTTGAGTGCCCTATGGGAAGCCATCATTTAGATTTTTTTTCATCCTTTTTGCCTGGAGACAGTGTTCTTTTGTTCCACTTAACATGGAGTGCTAAACAGAGGCCAGAAAAAGTGTAAGAGAGCAGAAAGTTGAAAATCCACAGGTAAAAATCCATCTCATTATGTGAAGCATCACAACAATGTCATTTTTATTCCTTGTTTTCAGAAAGTGTTTGCACTTCTATTGTAAATGCTGAGCTAGAGTCTCGTCACACCTGCACTAATGTCAGTCAGGAGTCACTGGCAGCAAGCTCCATTCTTAGGTGCCTTTGAGGCAGTTCACTGCTGTGCCCTGTACCAGTTAGAGGAGCCCAGCCCATAATTAATGAAATCTTGGAATCATCTTGAAAGTAGTGGATAAGAATGGACTCATTTTAATACTTTAAATACAAGAATGATTTTTATCTTCAAGATCTCCAGTGTAGGATGCTGTTTGCTCTCTTATTTTCTTTGTGTCCCTCCCCCCATTTCCTGCCAGATTTGATTCTGTTTCTGTGTCAGTGCCTGCAGCAATCCCTAAAGCAAAGTCTCACTGTTTCCACTTGCTGTTAAAAAGGCAAGCACTTGGCACTGCAGAGGCAATTTAAGCAAAGTTTTCTAACTCCAGCTCCTTTTTCTTTTGTCTTCCACATCTGCACATATCTTCCCCTGCTCCTTGCCTGCCACTAGGTGGGAAATAGCGGTTTCCAACATTTCAATGCAGTTCATCAGTGGCCTTTCTGCTGTGAACCAGTTCTTCTACTTTGGCCTTCCTTCAGCTGGGAGTGGCCAAACTACTTCTGGCTAGGTCTAGCCTGTCAGAATGGTTTTCAGTTTGCCTAGCCTGTGCTTTTCTTTCCTAGCAGACTTTTTAGTCATGGCTGAAGAGCATACTAAAGCCCACACAAACTGTTTGAAGGCCTGTGGGCCCTGCCAGATAGTTCTTTCCCCCATCTCATAGTGGCTGTTTTTGATAGGATGTGTGACAGGGCTGTATGTGTGTCTTTGCATTAATGGTTGCATTGCTTCCATTTGGTAGATGTGACTTGCATCTTTTTCATATGGCAAGACCCATTAAGTGCTAGGGGAAAGCCATGACATGCATCCCCTCTAAGTATTTAGCATAGAATGTGTTCATAAAAAGGAAGTTATTTTGGTCTTCATCCTTTGCAGAGCCCCAGTGAGGTTTGATCAGTCATGAAAGCAACACAAAGGTCCCAACCACTTTGCAAACAAAAGTGCAATTGATACACTTAAAGACGTTTCTTTACTGACTGAGATAGCTGTGCTGGGCCAGAAGGCTGAAGATCAGTAAGAAACCTAAGAAGTGAAACACCTTCCTAGGGAAAAAAGGGAGCAAGTTGTTAAAGGCAGACCAGGGTAAAGTCAGTGATCTGTGACTATATATGCTACAAATTGAGGCAGAGATTCTGCAAAAGAATCTGTAGGAATGTGGTTTTTTTTGGAATCCTGCCACACGGATAGTAAAATATCTGGTGAGCTAAACATTTATGGAACCTGTTTTCCTCTGACATATTTTAGTTTTATGTTAAATGTATCTCATATTTGGCTTTACAAAGGCTGTCTCAGCACTCTTGATAATCATTGTTGTTAATCTTAATAGACACAGTCACGAAAGTCTTGTACCCATGGTAATCATACTGGGGTAGATCATAGTTTAGATAAAGGGCTGCAGCCCAAAGCAGCGTCCAAGACAGTATGGGCTTTGTGAGTTCATACTCATATAGTGAGTACGGGAGTGTGTATCCCAGAGTGATGCTCCATTTCAACTCATGATGAAATTTAGCTCAGAATTGGCAGCTGGAACTGAAAAATTGAAAAAACATTCCCTATGAAATTCATAGGGTTATCTGTGAAGGTGTTGTCATGGTAGTTACTAGGTGATCTGCAGTGTTGCCAACTCCTGTGATTTTATGACACATCATGTGATAGCTGACGTTTTTCTTGAAGATCAAGCTCCAGGATTCTAGTGACTTCTTCTCTTTTTATCTTTTAATTTTGTAAGTTATACAGTAATTACAACCCTCCTGCTTATGGCCAGAGTTTCAAAATGTGACTCAAATGCACTCTAACTGTCCAGGCAACACTGGCAAATAAAGGAGAACCCAGCAGTTGTTTTGTTGGATTTTGAATGTTGCGTTTTCTTTTTTTCCTTTATTCCATGATCTTTCTGGCTATTCTTGTGATTTTGTAACTCATGATTTTTTAATCTTTGGGGTTGATTATGGTTCTATCTTTTCTTCCTTGTACTATGCACTGAATATAATCAGTAAAATTAATAATAACCATCAGGATATATTCAGGTCTTAAAAACAAAGCTCAAATCATGTATTTTCCTTGACTCTTTCTCTCCTGCAATTAATTCAGCGATATTTGTAAGGCAAAGAATGTGTTTTTGCATCATCATCATCATCATCATCTCTTCACTTTCATGATGCTGACAATGTCTTCATCACTATCAAAGTTCTGCTGAGGTTATAGATCATATTTTGGGGATAGTAGGCAAAATAGAAAAAATGCTGTGTTTAGTACTGTTCCTGGGAAAACCTGCTGTCTTCCTGTTGGACAAGAAGGTAATACAGCTTGGATGTTCTTCATAGCTGCTACTGTCCTTTCCAGCCATTGAGATATGATGTCATGGAGCTGTGCTTTTTGGGAGAACAATGACAATTTTCTTCAAGGCTTTCTCATAAAGGCATTCTCCTCCTTGCAGATTTCTGTAATGTAGTCTCTCCCATCAAATGGAATTATTTCACAGAACCTGAGTAGTTGAGTTCCCATCCCAACATCTCCTCAGTACTCTTTTTTACAAAAGGGATGGGGTCTGTCTGCTCAGCGGTGCTGTTTTATATTCATACATGTGCTGGAGGCACTGGATGACAGGAGAGAAATGCAGTAACAGTATTGTACAAGGTAGGAGTAAGACTGGCTACTGTTTCTGAAATGCATCCTAAGACATAAAGTTTTCCCATGTAGATATTCCAAAAAGACAGAATCTTGGTTTGGGCTTTATTTAAATGTTCTTAGCTTTTGAGAGATGCGTAACAGTGCTGAAAAGTAAGGGGAATGTAAACTATAGCCTGAGGACCTCATTAAAGTTACACATCTACAAACAACAGACAAAACCCAAACAACTTCATGACTGTTAATATACACCTTAAGAAATGATAAAAAAGATGTGAAGCATAGAGTAAAAGTGTTGTCCTGCAAGCCTGTCTCAGACAGAATCCACGGAGTTCGTATTTCTTATGTGGCTGCTCTGATATCTTTTCCATAATATCCAGCCCAGATGTTGGCTTGCATGTTCCATGCATTTTAACCACAATGACCTATCTATACTGAACTGGTTGGTTGAAAGCTTCATAGCCACAAAAGCATGATCTTTTGTTCGTAGCCCTCTCCATGGACAAGGAAGCAAGGAAAGAAAGATAGAGTTAAACTTTCTGTAGAGGTAAAAATAAGAAAACTAACATTAGAAAGTAGATGGCAAAACTGAAATTTTAGGAGAAGTGTTTTAGAATGTCTTCCTTCGGATCTACAAATCTGTGTTTTCTCCATGGACTTTCCCATTTTATTCACTTTTTTTTTTTTTTCCTGTGCAAAATGAAACGTTACTTCTGTTCACACTGTTCAAATTACTTTGGTTGTCTGAATCAGAAAATACCTTGAGGAATTGGCTCATGGGGTATGAAATGCACAGCAAGATAGTCAAGCATTTTTAGACTCAGGGAATGAGTGAATGCACTTCCCTGGAGAAGAACCCTACCAACTTGTCATTCTCCAGGCAGGATTTTGTTGATTAGAGACAGATCTGAGCTCATGTGACTTGGAAGGAGACCAATTCTTCCTGGATTTCTACATCCTCAGAGTCTAGTAGCAGGCTGCAATCAGAAGAGAATGATACTGAGGTTCATATCCGACTCCAGATTTCATCTCAGGCCCTCTGCAGAGATTGATTTCAGCATCAGTCTGATAGGGGAAAGTCGAATTTGGTTTTAATTTGGAACTAGGTGGGCTATCACAGTCAGCAAGTTGGAGCTGTATTAATGAACAACACAACAACATCCGATAGAGTGATGTGACAGTATTATAGAACTGCAGACTCACTTTATATCAAATGCTGAAGCACAGAAGAAAGTTTGTCCACCTGGGCAGTTTATCCATTACTACCAGATGCATGAATAGAGAGGCACTGCATCGTCAGCCTCTATTACAAGAATTATTACAAGAATTTTGGGAAGAAAATACACACGTATTCAGTTCTGGAAGTCCTAAAATCCCATTAACTTTAGCCATTAATTTAATCTGTGCAGAAATTAGCTAACCCTAACTAGCCAGCCTTTTGCTAGTAATTGAATTAAGATCTACCATGCTAACTTGGAAAGGTTTGGGACCTTGCAGAGGATTGCTGATTTCCAGATTATTTGTTTCTTTGTTTTTAATGAAGTTGCTTGGTTTGGAGAGACCTCCTTGAAAGAGGTCCAAACATATTTTCATCTGTTTGTTCCAGTGGGTGAGTCTTGGCAGAACCTGGCATGGCTGGGGATGGCACAGGAACAAGCCCTGCCTCTCAACAAACATAATGTTCTTGAACCAGTTTACCTAAGGACCTGCCTTCATGTGGCTTTTGGCTCCAATACTGTAGGCATTAGAGAGGACTGAGTTGTGTCTGTGGCAGAGACATCCATCGTGACAGAGCTGCCCAGTGAAACATGGAGCCATGTGAGCTCAGAGCTGAAAGCAGTTTGGATGCAGCTAAGGTTTTTGCAGTTTGAGCAGCAGATGTCTTTCCCCTGTGTTCAGCTGTGAGCTGCTTGGCACCCTGCCACAGGTTTCCTGTGTGAACTTGGGTGAGTGACTTCATCTCTCCCTTGATATTTCTCTGTGTTGTTCATCCAGGCTTTTAGGACCATAGGTCATCTCTTCCTGGGTAGAGGGACAGTCCTTCATTATCAGGTTAGTTTAATTATTACTAGAACCTAGATAAATCAATACAGCTATTAGTTTCTCTTCAACATATGATAAATAAGTACTGTCCAGGAGAGAGGAACAATTTGCCATAAGGATGATTATATTAATGCACACTTTATATAACGTTAGATTCAAGACCTTTTGAATTCCTACCACACCTACTTCAATGAGGCTTTTTTTTTTTTCCCTGCATGGCTTTTGGGAGTTGTTGCAACACAAATAATTAAGAACAAGAAACATTTACCTAGGGCTTTAAATGAAATTCATCCTGCTTGTAACATGCTGCCAGCATTCTCCACCTGCGTAAGTGCTCCCAGTGAGCTCATCGTAACCCTTTCCTCTGTGTATGATCTTCTCTCCATTAAAATCATTGGGAATTTTGCCACTGATTACAATGGCAGTAAGATCAGGGACGTTGGGTCAGTCCCAGAGCATGCTAGGGATGAGAAGGATGTGTGATCTGCATGAAGAGGGAAGACTTTTCTCTCAGTCCCTCACAATGGTTCAGAAATCCATCGGAAGTGTTAGCAAGAGTGCTTTTTATTTCATGCTGGAAAAAGCATGTATATTTAATTCCTGTAATAAAATATTCTAATGGTAGTAAGTAGTGACATTCTAGAAGGGAAAAAAAAAAAAATCATTTCTCAGCTAATGGAGGTGTGAGAGGGAAATTACGAATCCCTGGCTGACTGTTATTGATTGACTAGCAACATTTGGCCACAGAGAGCAATAGGAACATAGTTTCAATGCACAGGTGGCTACAAGAGAAGGGCTGTACAATGTGAAGCCCAGTATCTCCTTGAAGTGGTTCAACCTACTTTTCTAAATATACTACAAAGTGAGTCAGACTGAAACTGTTGTAGATAGTCTGCTCCACTTCAGATAGTTGCATATTCATTTTAGCTTTAGGAAAAAAAAAACCTTATGTTGGCATTTTCTGTTCCTTGTAGTCACAGTGGCTTTTCAAAATAGTTTTTGAACTAAAAGTATGTTTCCTGAAATTCACACACTGGGACAAAAAATATCTGTTCTCTTATTACTACCACACTGAAGCAGATGGTGACTACTAAGGCTCATAACCAGTAAGCAAGTAATTCTTCAATGACTGCTATAGAAATATAGCTGTTGGGTCAAAGCAGACTTTTATAAGATAGTCATTGCAAGTTCAAGTCATTTAAGTTCAAGTCCCCTTGAGTTAGCCCAGGAAGACTCCAGGAGCAGATTAAAGATGGCCTATTGCATTTCCAGCTTGAGTTTCACCCACAACCTCTAGCAGACCACCTTCCTTAAACTGAAAAGCAGTTCTAGCTCTCATCTTTCTGTGAGCAGTAATCAAATTAGGGACAAGACCCAGGTTATGTCTCAGGTTAGTAGAGGCAAACTTGCAAAGTTCATCATGATCCATGTCATAATGATGTCACACAACTACTGTGCATCCCCACTATGGTATCCAGAATTACTTGGCACACAGATCATGGTGAAATATATCATATGTAGGGGACAAATATGCTTCCTGTGAATAATGCAAATGGGTGACTGCAGAGTAGTTATTTTGGTGCAGACTGGGCTCAGAATAAGCTCAATCCTGCAAATTACGAAGCTACTTTTGCTCCCTCTGGAATCAATAGAAGATGATTTCACTTTTCAAATTCACTTTGATTAACCTGGTCTTGACATTATTGCACTTGCCCTGTTGTAAAGAAAATTGGTGGCTGTGAGAGATCAAATATTTTCTAATTTAATGTGGGAGGGAGTGTTTGCTGCTGATGGAAAGCTTATCTTCATAATGAGAAGTAATGAAATCTGATGATCTACCTTTACTGAGTTTCCTTCTCTTGTTTTTCCTTAAGCTGAAATTATGTCACCTGTAGACAGAAATAAGGAAAATGGATTGCAAATGCCAAACCTATGCAAATTTTGTGACGTTAAAGTAACAACCTGCTCAAACCAAGACCAGTGCAGGAGCAACTGCAACATTACTGCTATCTGTGAGAAGAATAGTGAAGTCTGTGTCGCTATATGGTAAGTTGTTTCTTAAAAGAGGTGAGGAGGGGAGCACACCCTCATTCATCATTGCTTAGTACTTTTCTTGATTGGTCTGATATTCAGAATGTCGCTGCTACCTCACCAGGCTTTGGTCTCTTGCTTCCAGCTCATATCTGTTCTCAGCATATTGAGAGATGCTTGAGGTTAACAACAATTTTGATATGAAATGTTCTGGGGATCTTTTTCTTCTAAAGCAGCTCTGTTCCAGCTTATGCTGTTACTGGAAAAGAGGCATGTTTTTGCTCAAACCATTAAGCTGCATCCACCCACAGCACTCAGAGTAGAAACAGATTTGAGACTCAGAGAGGATTGTGGTAGCATATGCTGAAGAAAGACAATTCTCTCTTGGATTTGAACGTGAACTAGATTACTAGATCTATCACAGGAAGCTTATTTACTATGTATAGGTTTAAATGCTTTCTGTTAATGGTAAAAAAAGTATTTCTGTGTATGTAGTGACTCTGATGTAGGCATGGCGCATTTTATATACCCTATATCTAGGTTCAAAAAAGTCAAGTGTATATGAAAATGAGTTATAACACCTTTTTAAGACTTGTTGACTCTAAGCTTGCACTCCAAACTAAAAACTGTGGGTTTACCCTTCCATAAATGGTAATCCAATCCTACCAAAGAAAACAGGAAACACTCTTAATGAGTTCATACATGGACAAAAGGAACAGAAGTATTTGCAACATTGCTGCTGATTTAGGAACGTAATTAGAACCACTTACAGAAAGACATAATTAATTCATTTATTGAGGGATTAGTTGTGTCCATTGATTTGGTGTTCAGCATAATTGGAAGTAGACACTTGAAATGCAGGATCAGTACAGTGTTCTATTCCATATTTGTCCTGTGCTCCTTTAGTAAGTGGTCAGTGTCTATTATTGCCATACAAAGTGGCTATAGTGCAATTTCAGACATAATCTGGATTTTTCATGCCAATTTATCCAAAAGGGAAATGAGCAGAGAACTGTATTTAAAGCATTCTTTGCCTCTAAGTCTTGTGTTAATGAAATGAGATCTGTGGACCGGACCAGAACACAGGAATATGATCCAGATTATCAGTTGTAAAGATTTCCCTTACAGAGAGGCAACTCTAGCTTGCACCAGTTCTGTGGTTGATATTGAGTTTATTTCTATTTTATTTTAAACTATAAGGATAACTCCTTCAGTGTATAAATTGTGTTGATTGTAGGTTTCAAAAACAAAACAAAAAGGCCAACTCACTAGAAATTCCTCAGATTTTGAGGAAATAATTTGGAGGGTTTTTTATCATAATTTCCTACAGATTTTTACTGTCTGCACAGTGACCACAAAAACCAAAAGTATGTTCTGAAGTTCACAGCAGTTCATTGAGCATTAGCTTGAATAATTCTGGGTGAGATTTTCAAAGACACTCATTGCAGCTTAGTAGTAATATGATACAGGAATAGCTGTGCCATTGTAAAAATACCCCAGCATGAGGAGCCCAGACACAGCCAAATTTACCCCATTCAGGAAAGCTGGAAAAGAACATATTATATTCCTTGAATCCCATCCGAGTTCTCAAAAGAGGCAAATTTTGGTCAGGCACAGTCCTGTCTGCTTCCTTCTTTGATTTGAATTTTCTCCTTTTCACTTTTAGGAGACAGAATGATGAAAATGTGACGTTGGAAACAATATGCCATGATCCCCAGAACTCACTGTATGGTCACATGTTGGGTGACTCCAGCTCAGAGCAGTGTTTCATGAGGGAAAAGAAGGAAGATGGGGGATTGATGTTCATGTGTTCCTGTACAGGTGAAGAATGCAATGATATGCTCATTTTTCCATCAGGTAGGTTTAATAATACCTTGCAAGTAATATTAACTATGTCATACCAATAGACTTTGGAATCATATTTTGTAAAGGAAACCTTCTTGTAGCAGGAGTTATTTTAGTCTC
Organism: Todiramphus chloris collaris; assembly: GCA_025345505.1. NCBI lineage: Eukaryota > Metazoa > Chordata > Aves > Coraciiformes > Alcedinidae > Todiramphus > Todiramphus chloris. The sequence goes on from JANVCC010000019.1 coordinate 12,234,545, forward strand.
TTCTGAGTCTTGCAAAATCTCAACCTTTCTTTTGTGTGTTAAGAGGGTATTTCTTCCTGCTAGCCTGTCCTCCTTTTGAAGTAAGTATGATACTTGAGCTGAGGCTCAAGACATTGCACTTAGAAGTTGATGACAAGAAAGATGAAAGCAAGATGTTTAGAGTTGTTCTGTTAACACACCAAAGTGCAACATGTGCTTATTATATTATTAAACACAAACAAGAGGTGAGTGCCACATTTAAGGTCTTGCCTTTTCTAAAAGGGACAAATATTGCCATAGTGCCATACAGATACAACTGAGTAACTTGATAGGATGTGAATTTTAAGTCAGCTTCTCCACTGTAACTGAGCACATGCACTTGTTCTGTGGTAGGCCTGAAGTAGCTAGAAGATTGCTTTGCTGGTAGATATGCTACCTCATGCTTACTATGGCACAAGTACGTGTATGTGAGTTCAATTAAACTGGTGAAATCTAAGTATAGACCCCATCATAACTGCATAGCCTCTCCGCATTATACTTCACAAATGCTTATATAGACCCCTGAAAATACAGTAAAGGCAGTGCAGCTGTGTATAGTGCTGGTGGACCTTATACTGTACACACAGATGTGAATGTGTGCATGTACACACCTTACTTTATTGTCTCTCACCTGCTGGATCCCACAATGATTCTTTTACTGAGCCTGTCAGGTCTCTTAACAGGCGAGTGTGAGGCCTCCTTTGGAGACCTTTGTTTGCACACACTTCTAAATGAGTATGGCACACAGAATCCAACCTTGTCACCTGTAAGTTCCTCAGAAAGGGATATAGTCAAATCCTTGTTATCTGAAATAATGAAGGGCTGGGGTACTGTTTCCACTTCTGGGGAAACATAATGCGTGACTGCACTGAGGCGGTCAGCTATATGAGTGGCTTCTAGCTCTTGCTTCCCAGCCCTCCAGGAAGGCTAACTAGTTTAGGTTGCAAAACCACATGAGATAAGCCAAGAGCAAGCTAGAAAGTTTTTACTTCCCCCATCTGTATCTGGTGCCACCTCTCAGAGATTATATACAAAGCAAACCATACCCTTGTGGATTTTGGGTAATTTGTTTTCAATCAGTCATGTTATAGCTGTCTTTCCTGGAGCTGTGTAGCTGAATACAATTGCTCTGACAAATCTGTGTCTTCTGTGTGTATGTTTATGAAAACCGTACTATAAATTCAATACGAAGTTCCTTCATTCCCTTCAGCTTTGCAGTCCCCCTTACACTTCCAGAACAACTTAAAAGGAGCTGTAATACAAATTAAAAGCCAGTCTTTTTTTCCCTAATTCCTTTCAGTCTTCAGAGTGGTGCTCTTACTTCTAGATCATGTGCTGTAAGTACATTAGATGACTCATGAAAACTGTATCCTGCATTCTCGTGTAGTAAGTGACTAACTACAGATAAAAAATAAGGTAAAGAAAAACTTCAGTTTGTAACATTTCCAGTTCATTCACAAACACGAGTGTTAGCTCCAGTTGGGAGGGGGGAGAATTGAGGCTTTGTCATTCCTTTTTTATTGTTGTGGATTAGTGTTTCTTTTAAATGAAAACAGCCCCTTTGGGTTGCTTGCCTGGTTAGCCGTGGCAGGAAGACAAACGATTTTTACAGTATCAGACATGCGGTTTCCTGTCTGTGTTTAGCTTTGAGCAGAACATCACAGCCAGCTGGTCCATGGCTCCTCCAGACAACCAGATAATAGCCTGTAATAATTTTGCCTTTGGAATGACTGTCATCCAGATCTATTCTATACATTGTTCTTGCATTTTTTTTCTCTCTAAGTTTCTTGTAAACCAGAGCAAGAAATTTTGCAGTGTTTTTGCACATCCTATGGTTTTAAAGAGTAGACAAAAGCTAGTCTAAAAAAGCCTGAACAAAAAGTGATTGTGCTCATTTATTAGCAGAAGCTGAAGCAATAAAAAAGATTGTAATTTTTCACCTGCTAATCCTTTCCTTTCAAGCTATTGTTATAAATGATGAGTGTTCTAGCTCTTCTTACTCCTGGGTGCACACTTAGGACAGACCAGATTCAGTTTGTTCCTGGTATTTCTGATGTAATAAAGAAAATTGTGGGTAAGGCAACAAGTTCTAATTTCCACCAGAGGTTAGTCACCACGTTCCAGTGATTCACAGATGAGCTGTTACTGCTTACAGAAGATTTGGTTTATAGCACTGTTGGCTTGTATCAGTCTTGACTGTGAAGGGTAAATCTCCAGACTTCATTTTTAGACATAAACATCTAAAGGTTTTAGGTAGTGGGAGGTGTTGTGACTCACCCAATGATGGCTTTGGAAATGTTTTAAGTAGTTACATGCAAACCAAATGCCTGTTTCTTATGTGGACTTTTGTTTAAATTGCCTATCTGCACAATAAGCAAGACACATTCAGACATGTGCCTAAACATGCCTGTAGTTCTGCTGTGTCAGGGGATATTCTGACCCTGATTTAGATCCCTGGCATTTCAGGCCATGGGCAGTTGGTGGAAAATACTGTGTGTAGAATCATTCCAAACAATGTACTGTAGTTCTTGGAAAAACAATATATAGGAGGCAGGTAGCCATTGCAAATCTGATTACTCCATGTTTATTTTTTAATCACTTTCTTTTCTGCCAAACAAAATTGTGGGTGCCTGGCAAGCAGCTTACACCCCTGTGATGGAAAAATGCTTGTCACAGCAATACTCAATGCCAATGTATTTTAATCATTATTTATTCAAATGTCTAATGCCAGTGTTAGCAGAGTGCAAAGCCATGGAGCAAAACCACTGGAAAAGATTAGCCAAAATTGTGAAGGAAAAGGCCCTGGCTGCCTAGAAGTTGGCCAGGTGGCAGACAGGGGCCTGCTCTTCCTGTCATGGAAAAGATGAGTGCAGGACTGGACTACCAGGTTTTTTCTTCCTCCCTGATGTCTAGCTGTGTCTAGTGTATCTTAATCTTGCTTTGCTGCCTTATGTTTTGACCCGTTGTTATGAGCCAGGTCTGTCTGTATCTGTTTGCACAGTTCCAGGCCTCTCTTGGTGTTTGGGCAGTTTTGCTCCTCAGCCTTCTGTTCACCACACCATCTCCCAGTCTGTGCTCATCAGCCAGTGCGAGTATGACAAAAGCTTAACAAAGTTCTTTACTAACAATACTAAGCTATTTGGCTGAGGTCAAGGCATGTTTACCCTAAGGGACCAAGTAGGACTCTTCTTTTTCGTCTCACATCTGATGTGTTCTCTGTGGGCAGAGGTGACCAGGTACTCACTGTAGCCAAGGAGATAGGATACCTGCATGTTACACAGTGCATGAGCTACCTGCTATGAAATGCAACTTCTTCCTGTTGTGCAGGCTCATTCAGATACATTCATTCAGCAGTGTGCAATAGGGTGACCCCAGCACTGCAGATTGCAGACAGGAAAACACATCCTTTAATTACCATTGTTGTTATTTGCAGTTGTTATCCTGGGCATTGAGTTCAAATTGAAGCAAAAATGCAGAGATCTCAAAATTTGGAAATGGGATTTGCAGACCTGTAGTACATCTCTGGTTTAGAGTTATTTCGTTCTGATAACTTACATGGAGATCATATTTAACCCTTGCCATGCTATACAGATCTCCATACAGCTTACAGTAGAGATGTGGGGGGGATTGCTCAGGTAAACTGTGTTTATTCTCCATGTACTGCAAGATAAGGTCATTATTTTGGGCATTTCCACTGCACCTGGTCATACTGTGGGAGAAACCTTTAGCAGCAACCACATATGCAAGTTTTAATGGTTACCTGAATCATTCAAACAGTTGCCTTGAAATATCAAAACTCCAGTGATAGGGATGACTATCCACAAGAGTTTATGAGAATATTGAAGCTAACTGGGGAAGTGTGTCAGGGAGGGGGAGGGTGTTGTGCTGCTAACAATCTTCACATTGATTATGGTTGTACTAAGTTTGCTATTTGAGAGTGTAAGAGATGTAAGTATTTGATTAATCAGTTGTGTCTGAGTCATTTGCCTGAATGAATTACAGACTATGAATTTGCCATGTGTCAAGTGCTGTGATTGCTCACTGTGTGCGGTTGTTACCTGGGAGACCTCGTATTGTTCTGCTGCCTGAACAACCGCAAGCATGCCTGTGTGATGCCTTGTCCTGTGTCCAGATGGCAGGAGATATGGATAATTTTTTAATTTCCTTAACTTGATATCTCTCACTTGTCTCTAACATATTGCCCCTGTCTTTTCCTTTCTTTCTCTCCTCTTCCTCTCCTTACTAGAGTCAAAGCGTTAGTGATTTTACTTGTCTACATAGGAGGATCTCAGACTTAAGAGCAGACTTAAGCTCTGTGCAAACAGCCGCCAGGCCGTAAATACTCATGTGATGAGTTGTCCAGTGCTCAAGGAACAGCAGAAGGGATATGATTACAGCTGGACCTCTTCCAAGTGGATTTTAACAAAGGCTTTCATTAATCTGTTTTTCTGTTATCCAACTAACATGTTCAGAAGGTAACTGTCTTCCAGCTGCCCCATAAAAGAGGTCAGTAGCATTACATAACGTTGCACAGAGCCTCTCACTGCTTGTACATTGGCATTGTTCTCTATGTTTCCTCTTAGGTATTTGCAGCCACAGAGTCCCACCCAATGCCTGCAGCTGTATGTAACCAAAGGAGAGGCTGTCTAATACTGAATGTCTGATTCACTTAGTGGGATAGAAAGGAAATAGAATGGAAAGAAGCAAAAGAAGCCAAATTTTTGTTATGCTCTGTATTATTTATATTGTTTGCTTCCTAGGAAAATAACCATGCAGAGCTCAGTTACAAATTTGTGTAAAAACAAACTAGGCAGCGCTCTTCCAGTCTGGTTGGCATATTTGTTACAATTTGCATCACTTGAGAGCTTAATAAGTGTGGGAATGTGGCCAACCTTTTATCAGGTTGTCATGGAAGAGGCTTTAATAATTACAGACAGAAACAAACTGTAACTAACACCAGCAACATAATATTTTGAGAAAGGTTGGAGGGGTGAAACTCAGGCTGAGAATAAAAATAGTGGTTAATGTGTGGCATCTGTTGGAACATATTGAAACTGGAGAGATTGATTGGTTCCAGAAAACCACCAGCAAACAGCAGCAGACACTGAGTTCTATAACTGAGGCATGTTAACACAGAAACGCAGTCATATCATGTAAAGTTAGAATATGTCCCCTTTCATATTGCTGAGTAGGAAAGCTCAGCTACAAAAGTCAAAATGTGTGAGATGCCACGTGCACCCAGTAAAGTGACCTGTTAGAATGGGAGAGTTAAGAAGGGAATTCATTCAGGGGTGGGAGATTTTTAACAAATGGGAGCTGTGCCAGCAAACCAAGGAATTGCACTTTCTAGCCAGCAGGGAGGGAATAAAACAGCAACAAATTATTTGTTCTGTCTTAGAGCTTAAGAGATTCTTAAACCTCCTGGGTACTGAATAGCTTACTTGGGAATCAGTTGAAAAATGAAATTCTTCTTACAATAGATAAAACATCCATTACATCATTGCTGCCCAGCCTTCTCACTTTAGTAAGCTATCCAGAGGCAATCAAGTTGCCTGCCTCCCGCCTCCATGACAAAGATGGAGCCATTCCCATCAGACGATGGATGCATATGCATGACTCTTCCAACATGTAACACATGTAACTGGGTCATGTAGCTGAGGATTCTCCCTGGGCATAACAGATGTCTTGAGTCCTGATCACCCGATCAGTCAAGGGTAGTCATATGCCAAGGGCAAAGTTGCTTGCCCCCAGGGGAGAACAGCAGTGAGTGTGCCACAGCCTCTACAGAAGTCCAGGCAGTCCTTCCCGGTACCAGAGCTAGTGCCTCTCCAGGAGTCTGCTTCAGCAGGTACTATGTTCTGGATACTCTGGCAATATCCTCTTTAGACTAAAAGATGAAGACAGCTCAAGCACAAGTTACTGGCCTTGACAGACTTGGTTTACCTAGTCTAAAAAAACTTGAGAAATTCATGAACTGGCTTCAGGAATTTAACTTTCAGGGAAGTCTACAAGAAATGTCAGGGTTACTTTTCCACTGGATATCAAGATAGAGTCCACTCTGGTTTTAAAATCTAGTTATCTCTGTCTTCTGCCATCAAATGGTTCAGCACATAGCAGAGGGTGGGGTGGAACTGATTTCCTGCCCCATGAAACTATTAAATTAAAAAAAAAATTATTCATCTCCAGCAAGGATGGAAAATTAAAATGTTTCCAAGAAACTGTCAAGATAAAAAAATGCAGGTTAGTTTGAGGGGCAGCATTTGAGTTTGATAATTTCCAAGTATTTTGTGTCAGGATCAACCATTTTCCTAAGGAAAAAGGTCATTGTTCCCCCCCACTAGAAAAGATCCCTACCCCCATACACAAACCCCAAAAAGCAATGTCTGTAAAATTAGCAAAAGTTTTTAAACACAGAAGCTGGTTCAACTTTCAGACCACATTTGTCCTCAAGATAGATGTTTCAAGGAAAAATTCAGAAATGTCAGAAGGAGAGTTTCTGTTTTGAAAATCAACATTTGCCATCTAAAATTGTTTTTCTGAAGATTGCCAAACCACTTCAGTTCTAACAAGACCAAACTCAAGAAGGCTCATGAGACACTGAACTACAGAATTTCATTGTCATTTGAGAATTCTTCAATAGAAATAAAACAAATTACCCCAGACAGTTGCTTTGAGTAAAACTTTGTCTCACTGAAAATGGAGCGTTTTACTGAATTAGTCTTCATCCAGAAAGTAACACTAAAGAGCTGGACAGATTTTTCCATATTTTGTTGACTACTGTCTTGCCCAGAAATCCGTATACACATAAGATTCAAACTCTTTTTTTTCTTGATTCAGAATAATCAGAGATGAAAAGCTCCTCCCTGAATCGAATAGAGCAGAATTTGAACTTAGAGCTCCCATACCCCAGACTAGTCCCCTCACTGGTAGGGCTTCAGCATTCACATCTCTTGGCAAATTGCAACATATGAACAGAACTTTGTTTATGCAAAAACATTCAGAAAGTGTTAGTTTTCACTGTTAGTTCTCATGTCAGTGTGGAATTGAAAGCAAACTTTGAAACCTCAGAATTGCTGCAAAACAGAGTTGTCCTCCAGTCAGCTCAAAAGGCTGCTTTATGTCGCAGGAGCTTGCAAAATAACTAGATCACAGTCCCAGGCCTGAGACCATGTTTTGTGACGGTGTTTCTGGAGGGTTTTAAGACACCAGAGAAGCTTGCAATACATCAGTGTCAATATGTTTTACTTTAGTTGACAGTATCAAATATATTCTTGCCCTGCTGCACGGCTTTGACTACCAGTTGATTAGGCAGCAACTTTAGAAGTCACACAAGCAGCAAACAGCAGTGAGTTAGTTCTGTCTGGACTGTCTGTGCATTTGTGCTGCCCTGTGCATTGAAGTGCAGGTCCTAATTTTATTGCCATTGTTTTATTTCTCGTTTCCAAAGTTCAGTGATACCGAAGTTCAATCGGAGGCACCCAATCCAACCTAAAGAATTTCCAGGCAATGCAATGTTGTGCTTTGAGGCTTCCTGACTGAGTAGGGACTGCACAGTGTTTCCATTTTCCTTGGCACCTGAGCCCTGTTCCCTAAAGGCTTAGGTAGTGTTAAGGGTTGTGCAGATGGCTTGTGCTTAGTTTAAACCGCATACAGGAAGCTTTCTTTTAGTTCAACTTCTCTATTGTTATGCTATATTAATAGGCTCTTTTGAAGCTTAAGAAAGGACTGATTGCCTAAATAGTTCTGGGTGGGGAAAGTTATTTAGGAGACTGTTTGCAAAACCTGAAAAACTGTTTCATTTAACCATTTCCTTGCCCACTTGTGCAGCCAGGTTTTGCTCATTCCAGTGCTCAGAAAGGAAGCAGCACTCCCATGTTTTATATTATGGGGTTTGAGTCATAAGTGTTTATTTATAAGCAAATGAACATATTTTTTCTTAGATTCCTGTAGTCAAGTCAGAAAACATTGGCTAACCACTATGCAAACATACAGATATGCTCTGAATTTTGATCCTGCCCTGGCTTTGCAGGCAGATTCAACAGAGAAGTACCCCAACTTAGCTTGTGCTGGAAAGGTTGATTTTATTTTGCTCGTATCAGCAGTTACAATCCAAGGCAGTTCCAGAGGTGCCTTGCTCAGACCAGCCCTCAGTGCCACCAGCTCTTTGCTGCTGCTGTCCTCTAATTCTGCTAGCAGGCAGCTCAGTCCCCTCCTAAACTCAAGGTTCAGTCTTGTCAGTCCTGGCAGTTCTTCCTGTTGGGTGCTCATTCTTGCTCATCCCAAGCCCAGAAAGGGCCTTGTCTAGTGTCTTAAGAGATGAAAATGAGCACACCCTTCATCCCTGCTGCTTTAGGTGGGGATGTGCAGCTGTATGTTTTTCACTCCGTGCCTCCCTACTTCCTCCAAGGAATGATGCCAAAGCGGATTTGTCACTTGTCAGCAGGGGTGCAGGATAATACAGTGCTCAGGGGAAGTGGCCAAACGGCTCAGCTTCTGCTTTGATTTTTTTTTTCCATTCTTATTCAAATGACATTTGTGACATCTACAGTTTCTCCCTTCCACCCAGAAATCCCCGTGCACCACAAGCAGAGCTTACTCTTGTGCAAAAAGAGGAAGAGCCAAAGGGCTGTGAAGCCTGCTGGAGACTTCTCAGATGACAGTCAAAATAATACAGCCTACTCTAGGGCATCACAGGAATGATTGGAGGGCCTCAGACAGAGAGCCATAACAGTCAAGGAGTGACAACTTCTTTGTGAATTTCTTCTCAGTTAGAGTGGAAGATGCACCCAACTACCTCCAACTGCCTGGACTCATGGGGAAAAATTAGAGAGAGAACTAATACTTCTTGGGTTTTTTTCTCCCTCATTTAGAAAGACGTTTGTATTTCAATTATCTAGGCTACATATTGCAGCTCTATGTCAAAGAAAAAGGGCTTAAAGGGCCCTAAAGAATCATGTTAATCTTTGTTAAAAAGTATATGGCATAATATATATGACATATTACTCAGTTCCAAGATCAGAGTCCAAACTTCAAGCATGCTATTCCATGGTCAACAAAAAAACCCAAGCAAACAACCACACAAACACAAAACCAAAACCAAACAAACAAAACCAAACAAACAAACAAAAAAGAAACCCAAAACAAAACAGAACCCCAAATGTTCATCAAGACTATTTTTTCTGACTGTTACATATTATGGTTGAGTTCACACAGTTGTGGCATGCTTGCAGCCAAAACTCAAAAAAAAAAGCTATCCCACAATGTATATCTGTGTTTCCCAAGTTCTTTATAAAGCAGATTTTCTGAGAGTGAAGAATGCACATGGGACTAAGCAATGCAAATCTTCTGTTTACTGACATTGGACTTTCTATATATTCTTCCAGTAAGAGACATCAAAAAAAGTGGGTTTTTTCTTATCTTCAACATGTTGAGAAGCAGAAAGGGTGCCTGTAATCTGTGATGAACTTACAAGTATTTTTTTTTAGATTCAGAATTTTAAGTTTAAAATTTACTAGCATTTTGAACTCACTTGAGAATAAGGTTTTGTGGTTTGCATAGTTGTGGAAAAAGGGTTTGTCTTAAAAGTTCTTTTGCATAAATGAAGGAAATCCATTCTTTATAGGTGTTGCTAGTGAATGCCACTGATCTGTGATAGCCAGGAATGTCAGTGCTAGAAAGGCACTTCCTCTTCCTGGAAGTCCTGTGAGAGAGGCTAGGATGGAATTACTTGCTTTTCATCTGGCTGCTGAACCTTTCAAACAGAGGAAGCACATCCTGGTTCAGGATTCAGGCCTTCTTCAAGATAAAGAAGAATATACTCTTCAGAATTCCTGTCACCTGCCTTTGAATAGCTGCCTTTGAATGGCTTCTGCTGCTTGCCAGCTAACTGTGTTTCCAATAGGAAAGTGATTACAAGTGAAATTGGAGGGTCAGAGGTACTGCTTGTTCTAATTGTTAACTCTGTTCCCACACCCCTTTCAGCACCTTCATTTAGAGAGGCAAAGGGTAGGGGAAACAGAGGCTTGTGGCTAATGTAGTGGCTTCAGAGCTTATTAAACTTTTGCTTTTCAGATTGATTTGTTTGGCCCAATACACAGAACCTGAGATAGTGACATTGCTGTAAGAAACCATCAGAACGTTGTCCTGCCAACACAAGCCATTTCTTTAGCTCTGATTGCAACTTCAGTTGTTTTAGTCCATTCTGGGCTTCTTCCAATCAATCCCCTCCCTAAGGAAAAAAATAATGTAGTACATTTGCTCTGACTAAAAGGAAGAAATAGGCTGAGACAGTACATTTTCATGTGTCAAATCAAATCAGGTTCAGATAAACTGGCCCTCCTTCTTTAATCTATTTTCAGAAAAAAAACCTGTTCCCTTTTAAAGTGTGTTTGTCTTCCCTAAAAAATATTGAAGTAGGTCACTTTTAGAGGTGACAGGGGCAGCCCTCAGCTCTAGAATAATGTTCTGTACTGTTCCCAGAGCATGTTCTTCTAGAATATGGCCCTGTTGTTCTTCTATTCCCTATGCCTATATGTTCCCCCTAAGAATATGTTAGTGTGTGGAGTGCACTAGCTCAGGAGTTTGGAGTGAACCATCTGCTGCTTTAAAATAGGGGAACCAGTGTACAGCCAGCAAATGACACACAGAGGATATTTTCAGTTACATAAATCCATGCAAAAAGTACATGGGTGGTGACAATTCTCAGATGTGTCACACATGCCTGCAGGATTCAAACACCTGTGTACATGCAGGTGTTTGAATTTGTTCTAGCATTACTCTTTCATACACATTGAAGTATGAGAATGAGTTTTGTTTTTCAGATTTGTATGCAGGCATACATACTGTGCCTGAATATTAAAAACCTGCAGTAGTAGTGTGCACACAGGCTTCCTGAAGATGTCTTTCCATGGATCCCAAATATACTGGATCTGGACTGATAACTGGACAAGCTGCAATTCACATGCTGCATTGTCTATTTATTTATCAGTCCAGTTCTTAGAGAAAGTAATGTGTTTTAGGAATTACTGGTTAAAGGGACAGATCTGTCAAGAATACATTGACAGAGTAAGTGCAGGAGACTTTCCTGCTGTCTTCAGGAAAGTAAAGTTTCATCCATAATGTATTAAGAGCCTGAGAAAAGAACAAAGATATGAAATTACATTAAATTCTTGCTCATTCAGTTCTGGCTTCTTATAAAATAATCAGACAGGGAAATCCTGATAAGTGGAAGCCTATATACAAACCAGCATTTTGAGGTAAGAACATAGTGATAATTTTTCTTACTGTCAGTGAAGGAAATAATGTATTGTGCTCTGGATGAAAAATATAATTATTGACAGCCTCCTGTATCATTTAATGTATGCCTTCCTTCTGTTCTTCTTTCCAGATGATCCCCATAAGCCAGAGCGGAACGATGACATTTCCAAAGTTACAATCATAAGTCTTGTCCCGTTACTGGTGATTTCCGTTGCTGTGATTGTTATCTTTTATGCCTACCGCACTCATAAGAAGAGGAAGCTCAACAAGGCATGGGAGAAGAACGTTAAGCCTAGGAAACATAAGGACTGCAGTGATGTTTGTGCCATTATGTTGGATGACGACCGCTCAGACATCAGTTCTACCTGTGCCAACAACATCAACCACAACACAGAACTGCTGCCCATTGAGTTGGACATTGTTGTTGGCAAAGGAAGGTTTGCTGAGGTGTATAAAGCCAAACTGAAGCAAAACACCTCGGAGCAGTATGAAACTGTGGCAGTCAAGATCTTTCCGTATGAAGAATATGCCTCCTGGAAAACTGAGAAAGACATTTTTTCAGATGTAAACCTCAAGCACGAGAACATCCTCCAGTTCTTGACAGCTGAGGAGCGCAAGACAGATCTTGGGAAACAGTATTGGTTGATCACTGCCTTCCATGCTAGAGGAAACTTGCAGGAATACCTCACACGACACATTATCAGCTGGGAGGACCTCTGGAAACTGGGTGGGTCCTTGGCCCGAGGGATTGCACATCTGCATAGTGATCACACACCCTGTGGTCGCCCCAAAACACCTATAGTGCACAGAGACCTAAAGAGTTCCAACATCCTGGTGAAAAACGATTTAACCTGCTGTCTCTGTGACTTTGGGCTATCCCTGAGACTGGACCCTTCTCTGTCTGTGGATGACTTGGCTAATAGTGGGCAGGTAAGTTAAAAGTTTGAAGGGGAGAGAGGGTTGGGAGGGTGGGGTGTTGTACTCATTGGTGTACCGGTTCCTGGGGCGAAAAGAGGAAGAATTCTATGTTGCCATCCCTACTTAAAATCTTAAAAAATTAAAGTGACAGTATTTATAAACAAAGAGTCTTTAAACTTAACAATAAACAACAGCGAGAGATGTGCAAAGAAAGTTTTGTTATGATCAGAGAGTTGCATACGTGTACGATGCAACCATCCTCTCTGTACACTTACACTAAGTGTGTATGAGCTTGTTAGCTACTGTTTGTGGTGCTGCTGTGATGCACACACACACAGTAAGGATGTGCTTCACATTATGAGGTTTTGCCACAGTTTTCATGCCATTACAGTTTTGTGTGAGTAGACCCACTCCTGGTGTATCCCAGCGTAAGTGAAGTCAGTCTTCTGTCTTTGAGAGGCATAAACAGATAACTAGAGTTATAGGTAATAACTTTAACAGGCCAAAAATAAACTTGTTTAAGATCATGGCACTTTCTGCAAATGCAAGAATCTCAAATAAAAATAATTGCCCTGTTCTTGGCTTTTCAACTAAGTAACAGAAAATATTCATCTACTTCCCAAGGATGTCAGAAGGATGTTTATGAGTGCTTTGAAGATTAGTTTTTTCAAATAGATCTCTAAATTTTTGATCTTCTAATGAAAGCTCCTGTATAAATTCAGACCATTTGTTAATTAATTCATAATTATTTAATTATACATGTATTTTTATATTTTTATACATAGGTCCCATCAAAGCCTGTCCATTTACACTGACATTTTACTTCACACAGAACTAATATTTTGGTTTAGAACGTTTTCAGGGACAATTCTTCAGTCAGTAGTGCTCTGTTGAGTTCACAGGGGCTTTGTTGTTGTTTATCTAATGAAGATCTGTCTTTGAAAGTCTTCTTTCTGAGAAGCAGCTGTCCCCATCTCATTTTGAGGGGGGTTTAAAAACCAGTAATGATAAGCAGGGAAGCTGTATTTAAAATAATACAGACACTGCTCACAATTACATATCACTTCTTTCCATCATACCAGACCTCTGAGTTCAGGGAAATCATACTATATTATAAGTCATAAGACCGGTTCTATTTGGAATAAAGTGAAAACAGAGTATTTGGCAGTGTAAGGCAGAGGCTCTGAAACTCAACCCCACAGACACTTCGATTGCTTATAGCCAACCCATATTTCAAGCTGATTTCTCTGGCATTGCTCACAGACACTTGGAAGTAGGAGGGTAGCATTGATTACTGCTACTTCTGCAGTCCACACTGTCACTAACAACAAAGTACAGTGATGCCCAGAGCAAGTTACTGCTTTGGAATCCATGTACTTGGATACTGGTGTTGAGAGCCTCTGTTTTACTTTGTTTAGCTTCACTGAACCTGTTTGAGGGTAACCCAGATAGTGTCATTCTTCTCTATAACAAGGAGTAAAGTGGTGTGAAGTGGCTCCACTTCTACTTCCACCTTGTTTCTTCTGAGCGCTCAGGCACCATCCACTCAAATTCCCTAACATACCAACTTCAGTGATGAAGTTTTTGATAAAGGATCTTTCACCAGAATTTGCTTTATGCATAAATGATCAGAAGGCTGGAACACCTCTCCTGTGTGGGCAGGCTGAGAGAGTTGGGGTTGTTCAGCCTGGACAGAAGGTGGCTCCAAGGAGGCTTTATTTCTGCCTCTCAGTAGTTAAAGAGGGCCTATAAAAAAGACAGGGACAATCTTTTTAGCAGGATCTGTTTTGATAGGACAAGGGGTAGTGATTTTAAACAAAAGAGGGTGTATTTAAACTAGATACAAAGAAGACATTTTTCACAATGAGGGTGGTGAAACACTGCAATAAGTTGCCCAGAGAGGCAGCAGAAACCCCATCCCTGGAAACATTCCAAGGTCAGGTTGGACAGGGTTCTGAGCAACCTGATCTAGTTAAAGATGTCCCTGCTCTCTGCAGGGGGGTTGGGCTAGATGACCTTTAAAGCTCCCTTCCAACCCAAAGCATTCTATGATGCTATGGTTCTATGATTCATAATTTCTAAACTTTACTCTTTGACTCAAATCTTTCCCACCAGGAGGTATATTATGGAGCTGACCCAAATCTTAAATGAAGGAAACCTCTAGCTTCCTATGAAAGAGATAAAAGAGTGTAAATATTTTGCCATTTTTCTGGTCAGCCTTAGTAATATTCAAAGCAAGTTGTTGGAGTTACAAAACCATCTTTTTTCCCATCTATCACACAAATGAAGCTGTTACTGACCATACAGCACCAGTGCCCTTAGAGACTAGCTGAAAACTTTTTCCCCATTAGAACCTTTGCAGTCTTTTCAGTTTGATCCTTCATTGTCCAGCAAAACTGCAGAATAATTTCCAGTGCTGAAAAGAGAGTGTGAAATGGCAGAGTAGAACAGCACTTTTTGACAATGTTAAATGTCTGTATTTAGGCACGAGTAACTCTTCTTAAAATCAGCATGATTTGGAGGTCTGGGACTGTGGGACGTAGTGTACAGGTAGCCCTTCTTCAGCTTTGTACTGGATCTGTCTGGGGAAGAAGTTGTGTGTTGGGGAATGGATTGGGGATAGAAATATGCTCTGCTGCAGGGTGTCCATATGTTTATGCTCTGTAGGAGAGGGAGATGCTGGTCAGCTCAGTGGTGCTGACACACTTCTACCAAGTACTCACTCAGTTGCTCACATTTGGCCTCAAATTCATCACGGAGTCCACATAGGGAATTTAACACTGAGACTGATTACACTGGTTTTTTTCCCCTCCTCTGATTGTAAAGGCTTTGATCATACAACCATTTGGGTATTTTTGACACAAATTCTCTGCTGTTGTAGGGTACTATGAAAAGGCTTTGGCCTTGATCTTTTCTGCTGTCTTCTTACAGTGCATTGCACTTTTTGTGGAACTTCTTCCCATTTGTCCTGAGCCTGGGGTAATAAGACATGTTTACAGAAGCTTGTAAAGTGGATGTCACAGGGCTCTCTCAGGGACTGTACTTTTACTATCTGGCTACCTGCAGTTTCAGACCCAGTAACGGCTATGAACTTTTGCAGTCCTGCTTGCTGCTGGACTTTGGAGTGATTGCTGTAGTTCAGTCTACAAATAGCTCATTTGAATCACAGGTCCTGCTGCATCACCTGCTTGAGCTTGTTCATCTCTGTGATTAACCAGTCTCCAATATGAAAATACCTTTGCCTGATCAAAAACTTACTGTTTGCAGTTTTACAAGGGGGGTAATTTTCTTACACCTACCCCGTGAAGAGTTTGTCATTTGAGAGCAACTGTTGAGTGATCTAAAAATACTTCCTTAAATCCTTTCTTGTGATAAAACCAGACATTTCAACTCTGCCTTCTGTAATGCAAGGTCATAATCTAGATCTAGAAGCTGCTAAAATCATTGCTGAAAATTGCTCAGTATGAATAAGGTTTATGAGAACAGTTTTTCAAACAAAGGGGCTGATTTTTGGTTTTGATTCAAATGTGTGCTTCTTCATTCAGTATTTGTGTATTTGCTTTTTTTCTGCCAGGCCTGCATTTACCACTTTCCTTTTAAGGCTACTATGAAAAGAAACGGCTAACACTGTAATACACAGTGCAAAAGAATACAGTGTGTTTCTCTCTCATCTGAAAGACACTCACTCAGTGGCAGCTGTTTCAGGCCCACAGGGCAAAGTTTATCTGTGAACAGCCACAGAGTGAGAAAGCTTGTTAGTGTCAAAACTATTTGCTTCAGGAACTAAAAAGGGCTTCTTTTATTTTTCTTTATCAAGGGAGGTGCAAGTAAGTTGGTAGTCAGGACAATGCCAGATTCCTCTGGCAGCAGAAAATGTGACCTGTGCCAAGTATGGCCTGAGTTGTTGGATACGCGTCAAAAGGCACCGTTTCTGTGAAAGCTGAAGTTAAATCACAGCAGAATCCAAAACACGAATTACAATTGCAGCTCCCGAACTCTCCCTAATCTCCTCTCCTGTAGGTTGGCACAGCAAGGTACATGGCCCCTGAGGTTCTGGAGTCCAGAATGAACCTGGAGAATGTGGAGTCCTTCAAACAAACAGACGTGTACTCCATGGCTTTGGTCCTCTGGGAAATGACATCTCGCTGTAATGGTGTCGGAGGTAAGTGCCAACAATTTTCTTCTCTCTAAGATTATGTTTGGACAGACATGCTCTTGTTGTTGTCTCAGGAGGGGTTGATTCTTTTTGACACTCAACCAATTGTTCCATTGCACTTGGATGCTGTAAATTAACAGAACTTCAGTATTATGAGATGCACATATGTGTGAGAAGGCTTGAAGGGCAAGCATCTGAGAGCACAAGAAAGCTGGTTCACAACTGGTATAAGGGTTGCTGTTGGGTAGAGCACTTTTAAAGGTAATGTCTGTTTTTTCCTATAACATCTTGAGTAGCCATGGATTGACTCAATCCAGTTGACCTCACCCAAAATGACTGAAACATAAGACATTTTGAAATAACAATACCAAGAAGTGATAACTCCCTCAAATGTGAATTCTGGAACCTTCTGAGGGCCAGTTAAATGTCACGTTTACTAATTGATCATTTCAGTAAGAGCCAACATAGTCATACAGAAACCTTACAGCTTTCCCCAAATCCCCAGATGCTGCTCATCAGTTTTGTGATGTTGCAATAGATCGTTCATATGAGAAACCAAAGGATGTTTGTTGTATAAAGTGCAGTAATAAAAATTATTGGAACTGATTATCAGAACAGCTCCAGGAAGAGCTGCTGTGCTTGTTCATATTCAGAATTTGTTCGCTGCAACAAAGTCTCCTTTTCTACTTTGCCTAAAGCTTTCCCAGTATTCCCAGTGTGAAGCACTGGTATGTGCTAGAAATCAGAAAAGTTGGTTTTGACACATCTGCATTACATAGGGCCTTATTTGAAGATTTTCACATTACTTCAGGGACTGAATTGAGACTAAGTTACTATAAAATTCTTCAGTCTGCTGGTATTGTCTAACATTCCTTCTGACAAAAACTGCTGCACAGTTTAGGGCTCTCACAGGCAGTCTAAGGAGCAGGGCTGTAAAAGGTAACACTAACATGGATATTTTAGTAGATATGCTACAATGGTTTGTTAACCTTCTTCCAAAACCACGGAGGCTCCCTTGTTATTGGCACAGTTGCATCTCAAAGGGCTGTCACAGAGACAGGACAATCTTGCAGGCTAGAGCACTACTGTATGGGGAACATAGTGTACAGGGGAAACTAATGTCCCATGGGAAGATGTGCATAGCTGCTCCTTGTCTCTTTACTAACATCCATGGGATACCACAGGGGTGTCGATGGAGGTCACTGAAGCAATTCCGCACAACAGCTGTGCGGCTGCATCACAGTGTCCATTTGCAGGCAGGAGGAATGCCTCTACCTCAGTCTCCTCCTGTGTCTGACCAGCATTTAGTCTTGGTAGGTGGGTTGGACTGTAGGCAACAGATTTGCCCCTGCTTGCACTCTGACAGGAAAGCTACAAAGTGAACATGTGTACAAACAGCTAGTGCTTGCATAAAAGCGTGATAAAGTTTCTTTTCTAGTCAAACATTTCAGGGAAAAAATGTTTGATGCTTCAGGAGCTGAACTGCTGTCTGGCATATTCCAGGGCAAACCTAACTGTTGTGATTGTGCCTCTTTCTGGATGCATTGGCACAACTGCAGCCTTTCATTTGCACTTTGTAAATGTGGCTGAGGAGACTGAAAACCCAAGAAAAAGGATCATTGCCCTGTCTCTTGAGCTTGCTTTGTTTCTTGCATTTAGGAATTCACCTTATTAATATAAATATGAGCAGTTCACTGTGAAGTCTTTTATCTTTGCTGCTGCCTGAGTCCCTTCCTGTTTGTATTTGCTGAGTACAGTGAAATGGAGATTGTGGCAAAAGCAAATCTTATTGCTGCTGTTCTCAGAAGGCAACTGCCTAAAAGAGGATATAAAGGGAGTTTCATAAGGAAGGAAAATCACTACCATGTTTATCTAGAAGAGACTGAACCTCTATAACCTTGAGAAGAAGAGCTCAAGTCATTTCAGGGAAAGGAAAGATTTCTCTGACCCAGCATCCCCTTTGTTTTCAAGGTGGAGCATAACCTCCAGCCATATCTTGATTTTTCCTATTCATTTCATCTCTCGGTCATTCTCACCTCCAGAAACACATTTCATCTTTCCAGGGGCTGAGTTCTTCAGCAAAACCAAAGTAGGACTTGGGCATATTTAGAGGGGTGAGGGAGGGTTGTGTGGAATTTGGGCTTAGTGTCTTCATCCAGAGAAATACAACTCCCAAGATGTAGCTCCTTTAACTTGTCACTCGTTCTGAGCTGCAGCAGCATTGAATGGTTGCTCTCATTTCCTTCTTAGCTTTTCCCCTGGTTTATGCAGTCTGTCTATCTTTGCAACCAGCTGGTGAAATACCCTTACAGTGATTCATGACTGCAGCCCCCTCCTCTTTCTCTCTCCATCTGTTACTCGTGAGACTCCCTTCTCTCCTCACAGCTTTCCTGAGGAGCTGCCTCTGCTCACACAAACCCTTCTTTTCTTCTTAAGCACTGAGAAATAACCTCCCATATAAGCCAGAGTAGGCTGACCTGATTGCAACCAGCCTTTCCGAAGGAGCCTAAAAGATGTAGGCACTGTATTTGCAGAGCAGGCTTGACTGCGGTGTCAGCTCCCTGTCTCTAGAGAAGCCCTTAGCAGTTCAGAGGGCAGGAGTGGCAGTCTAAGCTGAGACAGCAGCATTAGCAACTTTCAGTAGGGAGGGAAGCATGTGAAGGATCTAATTGCCCTTCAACCACGTAAAGGTACAGTGACTGGCTTCTTTTACAAGGGGATCTCTCAGGCTTTATTTGTCAGCATGCAGGTGTTCAGTAAGTGTGGGAGTTGGTGGAGGCAGGTCCTTTCACTACAGCAGCTTTGTCAAACACAGTCTCCACACTATGCCAAGCCTTTTCAGTCAGCAAACGCTTAAACAAAAATACCCAGCAGCATAATCCATACTGTGAAGCTGCTGTAGTAAATAAGCAGGTGGGGATCAGCTTTTGAGAAAGGCCATGCTGTTCATTGTTACTTTGTTGTGCTAAATATGGAGAAGCAGAAATGGGTCACGAGGGAAAGGGAGACAGAGGCAGAGATCAAGTTTGACTGATTTTTCACTGGAGTATAATTTAAGAGGCATATTTAGAAACTCGGCAATACTACTATGGGGAGAACTTCAACTGCTCCACGCTGCCGTTAACTTGGTTATTTCATTCAGCACAACAGCTGTGCACCAGATGCTGCATGTTGCAAGAAATACAGTTTTCATCTCAACCACTTGCTTTCAGGGCGACACAGCTTTAGCGAGTGAAGCAAGTGTAATTTCTCTGACAGCCTCGTAGAAAGAAAAGAAAACCATCTGTTTTGTATCAGAGCTGCTATGGGTGGGGAACTGTTGGGGGTGGTAGGGGAAAATGGGGGAAAAGGGAACTTCTGGATACAAGAAACTGGTGAAGAGGGAGAAGAGAAACCTCTCAGAAAATGGCGATGTTGCTGGTACAATATTTTAGTGCCTGGAGTGGTGGCTGGCTTCGGTATAGCAGCAGGGCTTTATTTGAAATGGCAGACTAGCTTTGCCAGAGCTGCGTTGAATAAAATCACCGCTTAATCTTATGCTTACTTGGAAAGAGTCAGCCAAGAGCCACAGTTTGGTAACTGAGCGTTTGAGCATCCTGTACCTCATGAAACTCTTAGACTTCACCATATTGTTGTGGAGAGGTGACAGTCTCTGCCAGCAGGGAGCATTTTGGTAGCCTGTACAGTGGAGCTGTGCCTGCTCATTGGACCCAGAGGTGGCTGAAGCTGAGGCCTGATTTAAGCCTCTCCCTCTGTGGACCAAAGCCCAGCTGGGGCACTGCTGCACTGCACTGGCTTGTGGTGGCAAATAAACCTGAGCTGCACATCCACCAGAGTAGCTCATGTCCTAGAAATTCTCTGTCACCACAGTACTATGTGTAAAGTATCAAGTGTTTGCCTTCAACAAGCCCAGGCAGCAGTAGATAAGACCACTGCACTACACTCCTTGTTGGTTGCTGGTGTGGTCTCGTGATCTATGTTCCTCTACTTTTCCACCTCAGGATCCAGCACACAGTGACTAAAACTGTACTGGTAGAGCTTATGTGTTCCTGAACTTTGGAAGAGTGGCTGTGTCTTTGATCATCAACTGTGAAGTCACTTAAAACATCCCAACACATCCTTACCCTTCCGAGCTAGCATCTGTATTCTGAAGGAGCAGAACAGGGAAATCTAGAGTAAATGTGAAGTAAGCATTTAACAGCTCCTTAAACTTGGTGATGACATGGCTTTTGAGCCTCTGCATAATTCCTTTGTGTAATGGCTGAGTAGATCCACCACCCAAATTCCTCTAGCGTGAAGAAAGACACAATCTGTGCACACACACAAGCAGGTGTAGTGCCATCATCAATTGATTTATCCCTTCTGTGGCTCTCCCCTTGTAATCTCTAACAGGAGAGGTGTTTCAGAAGACCTAAAGCTCCCAGACACAAGACCACTGCTGTGGACTGTGCTACACAGTTGATTTTTGCTGGCCTTCTTTCACCTCACTCCTGCTTTATAAAACAAATGAGCCTTCATCTTCCAGAATTGGAAGCTGTCTCATGTAAACCAGAAAAACAGAGCACAAGGGAGTGTTGACAGGGTTTGTGGATGTGCTGTTCTGAGTCAAAGGAACTGATGCTCACTGGAAAGATCTTGGAGTAGAAAGAGATCATGAATGAGGCATATTTTTCATGAGGAACCCACAGACAAATTTTCCAAAACATTAATCGGGAACAACAAATAGCTTTTCAGTAACATTTCTGTTTGTGGCTAAAAATCCAGTCCCAGGCTTTCTGAGAGTTATGGCCAGACCAGTGTCAAAGGGAACTAGAGGTACAGTGATTATTAGTGCAAAATAGCACACAACCATAAAGATTAAATGCTGGAGGTTAAAGTTGAAGGAACCCTGCCATTATTGGTACCTGAGGTCTTTATGGTACTTCAGCCAGTTGACATTTTTGGTGCATGACTGCACCAAAAGAAACATATAAAGGCATGAAAAATAGAGTCAGCATCTGTATACAGCCATGCACAAGCAGCTAGGCACAAACATCTTAACCTATTTCAAATTGACATCTATTGTATCACATGAACATGATCCATGAATAACCCCAGCTATTACTGCCAATGTGTCTGCCACTTGAGACTCCACAGCTTAAGGATGATCTACTGCAAGAGGATTTATTGGGCTTTTCTTTTTAAGGGAAATAGAAGGAAGATAATAAATAGCAAGAAGATGTTGCATGCTTTTCAAACTGAGGGAAGGCACAACTGTATTACTATAAAGTTATTGCAGTGAATTGGCATCCGACTTCAAATTCTCTTTCTTTGCCATAAAAACAAACAAAAGAAAAACCCAAAACCAAAACAACAACCAACCAAACAAAAGAAAACAAAACCAAAACAAAAAAATAAACCTGAAGAACCTATTCAGTCTTAATATTTGGAAAAGGAATGTTCATAGTATAGAAAGAATCTCTCAAGCAATGAAAATATATTACAAACCTATCGATTCCCCAGGAGGGCTTTTCCTTCCTGTCTCATGAACCTGAATGGCCTTTGGATTAAGCTCAGTGAGAGGGAACAGGTCAGCACCACAGCACCAGCTCCCCTCTGACTCCTCATACTGCAACAAGATCTCAGATCCTTGGCTGGTGTCCATGACCGCTACCATAATCAAACCATGACCAATGGAGATGGTATAGAGAATGGCTGTCTAGGTCATGCTATTTAAATTTTCCCAGCAAACTTCAGTAATTTGGTTTGCTTTAAAAGTAGGGGTATCTGCATTGTAATCATTGTGCATCTGCTGCATAGGAATCCAGGTCTGGCCAGAAATTAACTCCTAGGGCTGAGGTGTTATAAATTTACTTTGGATGAGTAATCTCTAATTCAGGTTAATGTGGGTGAAACTGGACTTCTTGTAGAGGAAGGAAAGCAAAGCAGACTTTTGCAATGCAAGAAACTTCTTGCAATGCAAGAAACAAAGACAAAAAAAAAAAAAAAAAAAACTTAAAAAGGTTTTTTTAAACCTTTTGTTTTAAAGAAAATGATTTACATATGAGAAGATAGGAGTTGTGTTTTGGGACTATAGCTGCTCTCCAGAGCATCGTGTGGACAATGGCCATTACCAGATGGCTCAGGAGAAGGAGAGAAAACTCTGCAAGAGGCATCTGTGAGGTGATCTGCTGCACTGCACACACAGTTATTTGCAGCTCTAGCTCGCAGTGCTAAACTTTGAAGCACATGGTTTAATGTTTCTTCCAAAATGTTTACTGTATCTTGGATATTCTTTTTAAGCATTAGAAATTCTGTCTCTTTTTCTGTAGCCTGTAGTCTTCATCTTGTGGCCATCACATAGAAATGACATCTACAGCCTGACTCTAAGGTTTTGGAGAAAAGTCTGCCTTTTAGTTATATTGATAATCATATGAATCACATAGTCTGTGGTTCTGTGATTCAATAGTACCTTGCTTTTATCGTGGGACATGACAATCAGAAGGATCTGACCTGTGTTATCTTGATCATTAGTTATTTTCAGTGTTTTATCATATGACCTCTTACCTTTCTCTCCAAAGGAAACAAAGACATGCTTTAGGGGTTCTTCCCATTTCTTGTTTTGAGCCCTTAACAATTGTTATCACCCTTCTCAGAGCTGCTTTTTACCCTGTGGCAGGAGTGAGCAGCACTAGACACTGCATTTGAACTTTGGTTGTAGCATTACACAACAGTACTGTGTCTCCCATCTCATTCCTCTCTCTTCACATATCTTCTGGGCACTCAAATGCATTCTTCAGACTGCCTTGTAGATTACACTTCAGTTTTTCTTGCCCTCAGTTGATTCCTAGAAAGAAATAAGAGGCAGCAGAACAGGCCAACTTCATAAATCTTTATCTAATACTAGCAAGTCATTAGGCCTGTGAGTAAAGTCTCCATCTGTTCCCGAAGAAACCACAGCATTTTCTGCACTGTGTCAGCATCTACTATAATATTTCCGCTCTCGGAGATTTCTTGAGTTTTCTCCAAAGGTCCCATATGTCTGCCTCTTCCTTTCTTTCTCCAAAGAAAAGCAAAGAAAATATGCAACGTGCAAACAAAAACTAGAATGGCAGCAATTCCTTGAGGAAGCAGTGCCTTCTGCATCATGGCCCAAAACTGACCCGTTTTGGGAAAGAGGCCTAAAATAAGAGCAGGCTGCTACTTTTGACAAGGGAACATGGCTTAATAATATGGGTAGCATAGCAGTTTCCAGCACTTACTGTATCTTTGTCCTTTTCAAGCACCTGTTTCCTCCTAACAATTTGGTACGTTAACATCTATCTATAGATTTCAGTTTATATTTCACCTTGTAAGTTTGTATGAACTTCAGGGGACCTAAAGGGGATGAGAGCAACCAGTTCTTACAAGCCTGGTTCAGGCAAAACTCACCTTGAAGCTCCTGTGTGTTTTGCCTGAGCACAGATTGAAAGACTTGCAAAGCATTACAGGTTACTCTGCTGCTCTGACTGTTGCTAATATGATGAAGTACTAAAGGGTTTCAATGAAAATTGTTTAGTTGGCTGGTAAAGAAAATGGGAGGGAGAGAGCATGTGGGAGAAACACACTTGAAACATTTTTGAAAATGCCAACTGGCTTTGCTTTGTTTGGAGCTGGTCAAGCAGAACAGTGGTACTGAGCAGCTAATCAGTAGCTGCTACTCCTCCAGAGAACAGCCAGCTCCCTTCACACTTGGCACCAGCACAGCACAGATGAATACCCTTGTGTTTGCTTATTCTCTTGGCAGAAGTGAAAGAGTACGAGCCCCCGTTTGGCTCTAAAGTGCGAGAACACCCCTGTGTGGAAAGCATGAAGGACAATGTCCTAAGAGACAGAGGGAGACCCGAGATCCCCAGCTCATGGCTTAACCATCAGGTAAGTGCACCACCTGGGAGCAGCTGTGAGCTCAACCACACATTTATCTGCTACCGACAGCCTGAGCCTTAACTCAGTCCCCTGCCCAACAGGCTGGACCTCCGTTTTGCATCCATTGAATCACTGGCACACGGTGACGCTGATGCTGCTTGTGGTTCAGACACCACAGTGCTCTGCACCGTGCTTACCCCAAAGCCCTGGGATTTCAGCTGCCCACTAGTGTAACCTAAAAGTGATCAAAATAAAAAGGCTGGAAACCTGAAACCTGACAATCATCCAGCCAGCCACAGAATAATTAGGGCCTTAAAGCACACTGTGTGCAGACCCTGAAAGGTCAAAGAGAACAACATCACACATGGGCCCCTTCAGCAGAGAAAACAAATCTCAGTACTTTATCACTGAGAGCAGTCATACTTGTATCCCAGCTGTTGACAGGTTTAAGAAAATAAGAAATGAGTCTTCAGCAAGCCAGTCTGGTTTTATTCAAGTTGCTCGTTAGCAATCCGTTTCCCTTGCATGTCATGAAGCACGCTTGTGAGCTTTCCCCATTCATGGGCACCATGGTTGTAATTTCTAGGCAACAGTAGATTCTTCAGTAGATGAAGCTGAATGGAAATAAGCCAAAGGCATGCTTTTCTTCACCTTTACCCTGAGTAGATTTATCAGTAGAGATAAAATGAGAATCGTATCAGAGAAGAAGTGAAGCTTGGTTGTTCCACTTGTCAATGAAATGTTGAGTGATCTTTACAGACAAAAGGAAAGCTTTGTGAACATTTATAAAGGCCCAGGCAACCAAGATCAGCTAGTATTTCCATCAGGAGTAATGTAACTCTCCCTTTTTCATTCCAGTTGAGATGTTAAAAATCATAGTTTAACACCTACTTAAGAAAGGCCAAGTAAGCAGCCAAAAGCAACCATCTTTCCAACTAAGAACAATGAATCTGCCACCTGATGACTGTGGCAGAGTGCACCCCCTTCCTGGACCACAGGGACTTGCTCCTTATGTAGTCATTTGTGATGAGTAGGGTTATTGAGGAGGGGTCTTTAACGGGAGAGGAAAGCTGTATTTTGAGCGTTATCTGGATATGTGATACAGTATTAAAAAGCCCTTGACATTTTTAGGAGCCATAGATACAAGTATCTTCTAACTGACAAGTTAAACTGGGAAGGCTAGATTATACTAATGCTCATCTTTATAGAATCATAGAATTGTTTTGGTTGGAAAAGACCGTTAAGATCGTGAAGTCCAACCATTAACACTGCTAAACCCATCATTAAACCATGTCCCTAAGCACCTACATGTCTTTTAAATACCTCCAGCGATGGTGACTCCATTATCTCCCTGGGCAACCTCTTCCAGTGCTTTACAACCCTTTCAGTGAAGAAGTTTTTCCTAATATCCAACCTTTACCTCCCCTGGCACAACTCAAGACTATTTCCTCTTGTCTTATCACTTGTTACCTGAGAGAAGAGACCGACCCCTACCTGGCTACAACCTCCTTTCAGGTAGTTATAGAGAGCAATAAAGTCTCCCCTGAGCTTCCTTTCTCCAGGCTTAACAACCCCAGTTCCCTCAGCTGCTTCTCATAAGCCTTGTGCTCAAAAAAAGAAATGACTGCAGAAATTTATAAAAGTTGTGGTTGAGCTAGTAAAGGGGATCATGCATTGACTTCAGTTGTTTGTTTTCCACAAAGACAAAATGAAATGCAAACTGGTAATACGAATGTGCTATTTTAGAATAAAGTCCAGTTAACAAAGCAGAAAATAATCCTGACTCAGACCATTTGGAAGGAAAAAAAAATAGTAGAAAATGCTTAAAATTAGGAACAGTATGAAAACATTTATTGGGATATTCAAAAGACATGATCTCACATGTGAAGAAAAATAAAGAAGGGTAGAGAACTAATTAGGGAAACAGAAAATCAACAGGAAAGTCTGTGGTCAGCAGACTTGAGGATAATCAGAGTTTTCTCAAAAGCAGGAGGAGATTTAACTTAGTACCAATCAGTTGCTGGAGGTGAAAGAAAGGTACTGCTTATACTAATGCAAAGGCAGAAGTGGTCAGCAAGTATTTCTGTTCTGCATTTGAGAAGAGTCAGGTGATCTAAGAGAAGGTGATGAAGGCTCCTAAAAGCAAAAGTCATTGGCACTTAAAGCAAGCCTGGGGCAGTATCAGTTGGCCTGGAGACTTGTCTGTGTTCAGGACAGGGCTACTCCTGTGGCACTGTGGTAGGGCACTGTGTTACATGGCGGTGGAAGTGGAGAATACTGCTGGTTATGCCTTGGAGAGGCATAATGAGTCCAGGAGCAAATTTTATGCACAGTCAGTTGTATTTAGCAGGCATAGGTGTGCCAGCAAACACAGGGCTCCTGGGCAGGGAAGCACTGGGCTTGGAATCCCTGTGGTGCCCAGGCACAGGACAGGCTCGCAGCTACTTGTGAGAGCAAGCCTGAGAGTGGGGAAGGCTGCAGCTCAGGGTGCTGAAGTAGAGTTGCAAGATACACCATGAATTTAGTCACAGCTGGGTTTAGGTAGCAAGTAAAATGACCAGAGACTTCCCTGTGTCAAACCCAGACCTCCATCTGCCCCCAGTACAGGACACCCCACTGACTGGGAGGACCATGCCATCTGCACTTGTGTGTCATCAGGATGGGCATAGCTGGCTCCAGCAGGGTTCGGCTAAGAGTCTAAGGCAGCAAATGGATGCCTGATAACATATTCACAGAACATTTAATGAAGGTGGATTTAATTCCCTTCATCTGAATTCCTTCAGTGTTTCACACTGCGCTATCTAAAATGCAGTGAGGCATCAGCTTCTGCGAGGCTGTGACAGTTTGCAGCAGCTGAGGGTCTGTTTTGAACGCCATAGAAGTTGCTCTTACTGTAAATGGCTCTTCCATATTCATTTCCTTCCTCTGCAGTCATGATTTTATAATGAACTCATTATTCATCGTGATAAAATTCTGGAATGGATTTACATATTACAATTTTTTTCCCCCCGTAATGAGATTTGTTGCACTATTGATTTCAAGTTAATGTTTAATATTTAATTTAATTTACTGCTTGTAATTTCAATGCCAGCAGAAAACTAATGTTATTTGTATACAGACAATAACATTCTGCTATTAACATCGACATCAGTCAACATCACCAATTAGGTAAATTATGCAATTAATGCAGTGTTATTTTTTTAAATAAGAAGTTTAAGATAAATCCTAGTTAATGGGGTTTTAGTGTCATAAAGCAAAGCACACAATTTCCTGGCAAATGCTTCATGTTTATAAAATGCATTACAGACCTGCAACTGTTTTTTGCTCCTGTAAACATGTGCATCAGCATTGAAATGAAGGTTAAATAGTTACATCTGTGAATGACATGTGTTTAAGTATTTTTGGGACTGTGGCCCATATTTGCACATAGATTTAGTTAGTCTGCAAGGAATTCATAAAGGGCTGATGTAGGGCCTGATATTGCTGGTAATCATAATTTTGTTCAAAAAACACCAAACAGAACTCAAGCACACAAAGGCATGGCTTGAGCAGGAAGTCAAGAATTCTGATTGTATTTATTAAAATAACCAAAACCCAACTTGATTCTATAGCATCAGTCCAAAGCAGCATTTTTCATGTTTATAAAAGTTATCAGAACCTATGCCCAGAAATGACAGTACCAACCAAAGTGCTGAAAATATTGTAGTAGGGCTTCCTTGGGAAAAAATAGAAAAGAAAAGTATGCTCCCCATGACAGTAGTAGCAGAGCCCATAAAACACCTCCAGGACACACGTGAATAACCCCTGAACTTCAGAGGGCACTAAAGCAACTTTGATGTTTTCCATGGGCTTTGGTGCTGCCCAGCCCTATCACGGCTTCTTTGCCTGTGCTCTCTGCAGGGCATCCAGATGGTGTGTGAAACTCTTATCGAGTGCTGGGATCACGACCCCGAGGCCCGGCTGACGGCGCAGTGCGTTGCAGAGCGCTTCAGCGAGCTCAAGCACCACGACAAGCTCTCCGGAAGAAGCTGTTCGGAGGAGAAGATTCCCGAAGACGGCTCTGTGACCACTGCCAAGTAATGTGCATCTGAGAGCTCCGAAACAAGAAGGACGTGTTCACCTTGGTGAAGGAAGAAGTCTCAGTCGGTGCCTTGACTTGCTCCTGGAGGACTGAGGCTGTCACTACTCCCTTTAGGCTCTGCCTCCAGACAGGGAGGTATATTCATGAGAAATAAAAGCTAGGGAGTAGGTGTCATACCCTAGCATTGGCTGCCAGCATCATGTCATAGGAGGAGCTATGTAAGGTAGCACTTCCTCAGGAAATGAGATTTGAAAATAGCCAATAACATTATGCACTTTATTAATGCCTGTATATAACTATGAAATTGCTATTTTTTTATATATATATATACATATATATATAATGTGTGTGTATGTATATATATAACTATCTATATATCTATAAACAGCCATGCTCTGAAAAAAAGAGTTAAGAAATAAAAAAGTTCTTCCAGGAAATTACCGGTGCATTAGAGATCCCTCCTTCTTAGGGAAGGAGCCTGGGGAGACTGGCATAGCGTGACACCAGCACTCTGCCAAAAAGATAGGAATAATATGCAATAAGAAGATGGTTCCAAAGTATGTGTTACAACTACCCGGCATGGTCCTGCTGTTCACAGTTGCAGGAGCAGTTGCAGAGCGGACAGGCCAATTTGGCTTTCCAGTTTTACCTACATGGTCCTGTCTGCAGCACGTTTTGGAAGGTTCAGGGATGCCTTTGTCCTCTCACCTTAACCCCAGCATCCTCGCAGTGTCCCAGAATGGGAATGTGAGGAGGTTTGGTCCGTCCCGCGCGTGTGTTTTGATACAGAGGTCATTCATGTTATATGTATATTGCTTTGAATTCATGCTGCTTGCAAGCAGGTTGCAAAATACCAGCAGGATGAGTTTTCCTCTTCTCCCATCCTTACCCCCAAACCATACAAAACAAGACACAGCCAGCAATAATCCAAGCAGATGTTTTATATTTGCTGTGCATTCTGAGTGCAGGCAGCACTATATTTTTTGGGCTTCCCCTTCCTTTTACCTTGACTGTGTTGCTGTAAGACCAAACTTTTTTTTTCCCCTGTACAGCCTAATTGCTTGACACACCACAGTCTGCCTCTACCACACGCTTTCCACAGAAAAGCAAGAGACAACAGCTGGTGCCTTTAGTTTTGCAAAAGGGCCTTGGAGGTGAGGGAAAGCTCGGTAGCGTCAGGTTAATGGCATATCCTGCCCTCGGCACTGCTTGCACACAGGGCTGCCCTCAGCAAGTCAGCAATTCATAGGGAAAAAAAAAAAAATGCAAAACCGAAGAAATTACTATTTATTCCAAAAGGATCCCTCAGACATTGCAATTGCCATCGCATTGTGCCTATCTAAATGACAGCAATGTATTCAATAAGTGCTAACAATTTTGTCTCCAGGAATTTTGCAGTGATTTTTCCACTTTTTTCTTTCCCAAAGCATGTAAGCAGGCTTTGGAAATTAGAAACCCAGCCAGCACAAACCAGTCCTGTACAGATGTATCTTGTACAATTCATTAACACCCTTGACAGCTAAATATCAATACGTCTCTCGGAGACATTGTCGTGTAAGTCAATAGGAATTATGCTTATTCAAATAGGAGTTAAGATTGATGATTTTATTTGAAATGGGTTTGTATCTGTTGGGGTTTGTGGATTTTTTTTTGCTTTAACCAAACTACTCAGAAACCGAGCGGGGCAAAACCTCAACCACTGCAGTGGAATCCAGAGAATACGATGGCAAATATTATAAGGGAAGGATTTTGTTTTTATTAAAACAAAACACAACCAACCAACCAAAACAAAAGGAAGGCAGGCAGGCAGAGGCAGAACTGGTGGCAGGAGCGCGGCAGCGGGAGGAGCATGGCAGTGCCGCTCCTGCCTTGGCTGCCCGGATGGCAGGGACAGGGAATGTCACAGCCCATTTCTCTTCCTCCATCAATGCTGAAGGTCAAGGAATGGCGTCTAGTAGTTCCTGACAATACTGACATTTTTATGAGGGTTTGTTTTTTTTTTACTACTACATGTAAAGGAAAATTTTAATTCTTTTGAGGAATATTTCACCTGTACATCATGTATGAAATAGGAATGTCAACAATATATACTCTTGCATATCAAAAGTTTCAAGCACTTAACTTGCTTTGTAAACAGTTTGGGGTTATTTTGGTCTGTTTTGTTTTGTATAAATTAAATGTCTATTGGAGCAAATAAAGTAACAGTGACTCAAATTTGTCTTTCATTTCTGGAGCATTCAGAATAGGGAGAGGGCTCTTCCTAAAATGAGCTCTAACCTAAAATGATTCAAGCCCATTCCTTCCCACCAGAAGCCTGAATGTCATGCTGAGTATCCAATGGCCCCTGCATGTGTCCTGCTTTGCTAAGGACTCCTTCCCCCTGTCTCCATCTTGCCCTTCAGCAGAACAGCACTAGCAGATACCCAATCTTGCTGGTCCATTAGCCCCTACATCATTAAAAACTTCACTAGTCTCCAGGGAGGGGAGAAAGAAGAGGGTTCAGAAGTGACACTCCTACTTTTAGGTTGCTCAATTCGCAGTGCCTTAGTTAAACCTCAGTCATTTTGATGCTGGTATTAAAATGAGTCAGAAGACAGACCACTAAGTCTGTGTCGCTGAGACGTGTATGATTAGTGCCTTACAGCTACTGCTCTTCACTCAGAGCTTTCGCCTTTTTAAGATGATGCCCCTCCCATGGAAGACATGCAGAACACAAGCATCACATAAAGAAAGAGTGAGATACATCCTTATCCCACCTTCAGATTTCCTCGTGTGTCTTAGGTTGAATCTAAGCCTTTACACAGGCTGTAGTCCACCAGTGCCTGATGATGTATAGGCATCTAACACTCTCCGGGCACAACCATTTTTTCAGGGATTGTATTTCATTGACAAAACTTCCACCAGAGCTCATGCTTGGCTGCCGTGAATATCTTCTTTTGAATCTTCAAGTGGAGATTCCCCAAACAGGCACTCAGGTGTCTTCATTCATGAGTCAAGCAGAACTGAAGAATAACTGAGGCTGGCAGGGACCTTTGGTCCAGGTGCCATGCTCACTGGTTGTCTGGTCCTGGCTTCTCTTCAAAACCTTCAGCTTAGATCAGGTTGCTCCAGACCTTGTTGAATTTTGAGTATGTTCAACACTAGCAATTTCACAGCCTCTCTGGACTCCTGGTGCTCCAGAGAAATTTACCCAGCCGATGTTGGGAGTGGTGCAAAGCACAGCGGCCACATCTAGTCTAAAATTGGCAAAATGGGGGAGGGCTCTGTGAAGCAGACCCTGTCTAGATGCCCCCTCAAGTAAATGGATGAAGGTGACCAGCTCTCCCTTCAAGCCAACAACTCTCTGTCCCATATTACCAGACTCCAAACGAAGACAGCTGCACAGTGCAAACGCTCTGCAGCCAGCTGGAACCAGCTGCCTACAGACACCATGGAGGGGTCTGCAAGGGAGCACTGACACAGGGCTGCTGCTGAGGGTGCAGTCAGGACAGGAACCCACCAGCTGCCAGGCAGCCTCCCCCTCCCCAACAAGCATTAAGGGTGCAGCCTTCCCTCCTCTCCTGTTTCTTCAGCAAAGGCCAGGTACAAAACAGTTCTCAGTTTCCCCACAGGCATGCAAAGCCTCATTGCCCACGCCTCTGGTTTCCAGCAGAGCTCTGCTGAGCCCTAGGCAAGCTTAGCATCACTGTGCTCAGGCTCAGCATTTGCTGGTGCACTGGTGGCAGTAGCCACTCCTCTCCAGTCCCCACTGCCGGCTGCATATTGGCAAAGATCTTCAAGCAGGGACGTCCTGTTTACACTGGCTCAAAGTCCAAGTCCTTTTGGCATAACAAGGCAAACAAGTGTTGCAAAACCAAATATAAAGTGTATTAAGAAAATGTAGCAGGCAAACTCCACAGACCTTTCAGTCTTGAAGTTCACAATATCCTTGAAATCAAGTACACTATAACCTTTTAACATTTTTTCAGTTAAGGCTGTTGCCCACCTTTCTTGTCCTAAATATGGTATTCAACATCCTTCTGTAAGCACCTCTTAATTAGCATGTCAGTCATCATTATCACCAGAGTACACAGCGAGGAGGCTCCAGCTGTGCAATGCAGAAGGCAATCCTTGGGTTTACTACTGAACCATGCAATGGTCTAAAATGAATGGCAAAGTTTCCTGGAGCAGCCTGCCTCTGTGTTTCCAGAACATAATTCCCAACACAATGGGGTTTTCATTCCCTTCTAGGGTAATCCCAACTGCTACTGGAATAGACATGAATGATAAAAGAAGACTAAATCATGACCCAGCTCCTAAGGGGAGTAAAAAAAGAAAAAGGAAAGCATTAAGACATTGTTATTCTGAATGCTCCTGGAAACAAACTGGGCCACACGTAGAGCACCTGTAGTATTGTCCTCTTATCAAGCCAGCTGTGCTGGGACCCAAGGGCTTCCTTTGCTTCCAGAGGAACATTGATTAATTTATTTCCTCATCCTTAGTTCTTTCTCTCCCTTCCTGCTTGCTTGCCTTTTTTTTGGTTTGGTTTTTTTTTTTTTTCTTGGTATTATGTTTTTAATAAAATGCTGCCTATAGCAATTTTTTCCTCCGGCCACAAAGAAGACGGAGTGAATTCTGTTCCAGACTGTGTGCTTGTTATTCCTGAATGTAATTTGGCTGTGTTCATGCTGCTTATTACTTGGCAAATGTTCATGCAAGTGGGTGCACACCATGTGCATGTTCAGAAGGCTCTTGCTGGGAGATGTGCCAAAAATTCCTGTCTCATCCTGGGTCAATATAAGTGATGCAGCTCACTGCAGGATTTTGGTGTTTGTTTTATTATTTTTTTTTTCCAGGCACCTTTGTCCTACTGGGTTACATTTCCCAGCACAACCCACAAGACACAGTTGTCCTGACCCCATGGTGGCCCAGCCCGGCTGTCTGGATCCCATTTTCTCACCATGCCTTGACCTGTTGCCAGCTCTCACCTATTTTTGATCTCTGTCTAAAAAGACTTCCTGATGGTCAGAAAGCTGAGGAGAAAGTCAGTGGTTTGTTGAAATACAGACAAAATATGAGGTTCCTGTGAGGATCGAGCCCAGCAAATAAGATTTAAGACTCTTGACTAATGAATGCTTTGAACACCATTTAATCACTTCACAAAGAGGCAAAACCAAAAGGCAGCTCATGAACTACCTGCTGTGAATTATTTGCTCAGTTGTAACATTGATAAACCAAACTCCTTAGGCAGTTGCATTTATGTAGGTAAACTCTTAATGAAGAAAATGGTCACCTAATCAAATCAGCATGATTAAACTTCCACTGCTGCAATGTCTGTTTCACGAATGTGCTGCCATATGAAAGCAGGTAAAGATCCCTGATATTTCTCCCCAGGTTAGCTGTCTGGTGCATGTCACTGCTGAAAACACTCCTGCTCTTCCTTCTCTGCTGCAGCAAGGTTTTCCTGTGGATTTCCTGTCATTCACCCATGGCTTCAATCCCAGGCTTCTACCACCCCCTCCCTGCTGCTTCACTCATCCTGCCATGCACCTTCAGGTGCCTGAATGGGGGCTGCTCAGTGCTCTGCCTCCTTCCTCTGGTTTTGGATCAGGGACCTGGTCTTTTTCTCATGAAAGCGACTCAATGTATCTGTGTTTCAGAACAAGACCTGCATCAGATATTGGGGTTGAAGCGTTGAGCTCAGCCCTGCATGACCTCCTGAAGGGCACCTCACCATCATTTCTGCTGGGGCTTGAGCTGTGCCCTTCCTCTGGCATACCTCTTCCCCCTGGCCCCATTTTCTCCCCAGTGGGGACCAGGCATCTGACCACCAGGGTCTGTCCTCCCTCAGAAACAGCACCTGAGTAAACCCACTGTGTACACCTGTTTAATACACCTCCACTTTGCTTATTTAGGGCAAGAGTTATGCAGAGGTTTGCTTCCTCAAAAGGAATACACATCAGCCATGCCTTTAATCAGCTTTCTGCTCCAGTGTGAGTGGTTGTGTGAGGCTCCCCAGCCCAGATCTCTCTCCTTGTTTTTCTGAAGGAGAAGATGAACAAATTGTCATCCCCTCTGTCACCCTCAGAGTGAAACTTCCACCAGTTTGTCAGCCATGTGAGTGATTTGCATTATCCCCCACCTTCACCCTTGAATCTCCCCCTGCCATGAATCCCACCCCCAGAGCCAGCAATGAAAACAACCCTAAAGCAATTACAGACTTGCTGTAGTAATGTCCTCTGTAAGGTACAGCTCAATCACCTTTCAGTGTAACATAAGGACCTTTGAAATACCCATTTATTGCAGAACACCTCAGCCACTGTCTGTCTGTGGGGTTTAGGGAAGTGCTTTACTTAGAGCAGAGCACTGGAACAGGCTATCCAAAGAGGCTGTGGAGTCTCCTTCTCCAGAGATTTTTCAAAACCCACCTGGACATGTTCCTGTGTGTCCTGCCCTGGGTGATCCGGCACTGGCAGGGGGGTTGGACTCAGTGATCTCCAGGGGTCCCTTCCAACCCCTACCATCCTATGATTCTGTGACATAGGTTGCAGGACAGAGGTTACCAGAGGTGTACGGTGAGCTAAAGCACTGGAGCTCCTCACACCCCTATCCCCTGCCCCAACAAAGCCCAAACACAGTGCTTTCTGCCTCCCACAAAGAGCTCCAGAAATAGACTTTCTTCTGTTTGAAATATGCCAAGGTCTTCACACTTTGGCCTGAAATGGAGACCGTTTAAGGGTAGAAAATGTTTTACACAAGTTATTGATTGCATATAATCCTGCTTTTGCTTGAAAGTGGAAACTCTAGTTCTCAAACAGAAGACGTATACATTGTTCCTGCAGTAAACATCTGTCTGTCTTTGTCTGCAAATGTTTAACTCTTAAAGGCTCTTTATCTGCTGACTTCTTTATACATGTATATGAATGCTGAGAGGATCCCTGCATTCATCAAGCAAGACTGTCTATGCTATGACTACCCAGTAAAAAAAAAAGATTATAAAAATATTGGTATTAAATTGGGAAATACGTCATTTGGCAATGTATAAGAAATGCCTTGCCAGACTCAGAAGTGTCAAGAGTTGTTGCTTCAGACATTGAGATTCAAATACAAGACCTACTCTGGGCTCTTTCAAGTGAGAACCATTTAAAAAGTAAAGCACTACTTTATACAGTGTGCATGAGAGCCTGGAATGACTAAAACAATGTTTCATCTTTGATCCAACAAAACTAAAGGCTGCCAGAGAAAGGATCCAGTGAAAGAAAACACAAAGCCCATCTGCTCACACCAGCAAGACAAACAGCTATGCGGTGCTACCACCAAAGAGAATTGCATCTTGCAGTACCTGGGTTAACAGCATACTCAGGAGCAGCCCATCCATAAGAGAGGCACTTAGTGAGTGAAAGATGATAACTGCTGATACTTGAATCCAGCCTTATTTCTGGAAAGATGAAGTTCCCTCCTTTGGTAAAATTAAAGCCAAGGTACTGATTCTTTTCAACCGACATACTCACTTTCCACAAGCCATCTGGTGCTCCTGGAGGCAGAAGAAAGTAGGCTATACTTTTAATTAGCTAAGAGGTCTTGAACAGGACATAAATCTCATCCCAAGGCCTTTAATTTTCCAGTTGTTAAGCCTCATACACTTTTACACAGGTTTGATCATGTGCTTTGGCTATGACCCCTTTTGCTCATCTAATCCTCATGTGAGAAGAAGGAGCAATATTTCTGTAACATGACAACATCACTGACACTTCAGGCTCACCACGGAGGAAGAGTTTGCAGAAGAGACTTGTAGGGGATTGGACTGAAATTTTTCTTGTAATGCTTTGGATGGCATAATGAAATGCTCCTGTGTTTTAAGGTATAAGGCTATCTCACATTAAGCAGCAGGTTGTTTAGCCTGAGTAATTCTGGAAAGGAATCTTATTAAGTAAGGGGAAAAAAATAAGAAAATTTCACAGAATCACAGAATGTTAAGAGTTGGAAGGGACCTTGAAAGATCATCCAGTCCAACCCCGCTGTCAGAGCAGGACCACCTAGAGCAGGTCACATAGGAATGTGTCCAGGCAGGTTTTAAACGTCTCCAGAGAAGGAGACTCCACAACCCCTCTGGGCAGCCTGTGAAAAAGTTTTTCCTTATGTTGCTGTGGAACCTCTTATGCTCCAGCTTACACCTGTTGCCCCTTGTCCAATCACTGGACATAACAGAGAAGAGCCTGGCTCCATCCTCCTGACACTCACCCTTTACATATTTATAAACATTAATGAGGTCACCCCTCAGTCTCCTCTTCTCCAGCTCCCTCAGTGTTTCACCATAAGGGAGATGCTCTGCTCCCTTAATCATCTTTGTGGCTCTATGCTGGACTCTTTCAAGCAGTTCCCTGTCCTTCTTGACCAGAAGGGCCCAGAACTGAACACAATATTCCAGATGAGGTCTCACCAGGGCAGAGTAGAGGGGCAGGAGAACCTCTCTCAACCTACTAGACACACCCCTTCTAATACACCCCAGGATGCCACTGGCCTTCTTGGCCACAAGGGCACATTGCTGGCTCATGGTCATCCTGCTGTCCACCAGGACCCCCAGGTCCTTTTTGCCCATGCTACTCTCTAACAAGTCAATAATTTCATTGTTTTCAAAAATTTCATTTTAATGTATGAGTTAATTTGCTTGTCTTGAAATAGTTTCTGGAATGGTTGCTTTAAGAAACTAATCTTAACAAAGCCATAGGAAATGGAAGAAAGAATTTCAATTAACTTACTCCATCCATTTATAAATTGTTTAGGTTAATCACAGCAAACCAAACAGGATTCAGTCATACTTAAACACAGCTTTTGCCCAAGTATAAACTGTTTATTATATCCACGACACACAACCAGATAAAATTCATTCCTGATCTGGGGAAGAGTCTAATTTGGTTTTATTACCTCTAGAGGAAAACATTTTGGCAGAAGAAGGTTGGCTTTTCAGTGTAAAACATCCTAGGGAAAACTATTCCGAGAGCAAGTGAGCAATGCAGCAGAGTCTCACCCTCTTCATCACACCAGCAGCTTGGCCTAAAATAGACTCCTATGGGCGGGCAGACCCTTCCCCAGTGGGCGTGGGGCTGCACAGGGAACCATGAGGGAGCAGAGTACAGGCAGTGAATGGTCAGACAACTTATACTCCATGTGCTTTCGTGGGCTCTCATTAAGACCACCCCTTCGTCCCACTGTGACACTGTTTGACCTCTTACATCTATGGATTACAGGCAGATTTTTCATATGGACAATGTGCTTTTCCCACCAACGTATGGAGCGCTCATAGACTAGCTTGAAG
Organism: Todiramphus chloris collaris; assembly: GCA_025345505.1. NCBI lineage: Eukaryota > Metazoa > Chordata > Aves > Coraciiformes > Alcedinidae > Todiramphus > Todiramphus chloris. The sequence continues at coordinate 12,272,153 of JANVCC010000019.1, forward strand.
ACTGGTTCTTCTTTTCTTCACATGTCTTCACAGTGAAGACAAAAGTATTTGTGTCAAAAATCCTAGCAAGAAATACAATGGATTTTTACAAAGAAATGTTTGCCTTTCAATTCTCCTATGAGCATTTTGATAATGCTTGGTGAATTTTGATTACCACATGGGTTGCCTAGGATGGACCTCTGTATTTTTTGCACTACTTGCCCTGATGTGCAAAAAGAATCACATTAGCTTCTAGATAAGATGGAAATTTATCTTATGGACAAATGCATGAAATAAGTTTTGGATACAGGGTCAGACAGGTCAAATGATGATCATCTTTTTTTCATCTCCTTTCCTGTGCATGTGGCCAATGCATTAGCAACTGAAATGCATGAATGCTATAGAGCAAATGACTTCTCTTGCCATCATAACAACACGTTTCTTGCTTGAACCACACATCTTGGCAATAATAAAATTATTAACTTGAGGATATTAAATGCTCTGATGAATAACTTGTGTATGCTTGTGACTTCGTTTTGCTATACTTTATGGTAAGATTTGCATTTTTAAATAACAGCTTTAATTGTCTTTTGGGAGCAATTAAAATTAAATTATAGGTATTGTGAGCTGCATGTAGAGCTCTCATTAAGACAATAATTATAGAGGAAGGGCTCTTAATCGGGCAGTGGGGAGGAGCTCTTTTATTTTTTTTAATGTCTTATGTAAATATCTCCTACAGGATTTCCTCATCAAGCCCAATACTCCAGATCCAGAGCAATGTCTTCATCTGGCAGTTTTAAAGAAACTCAACAAACTAAATGCCAGGGGTACTTTTTATGAAGAAAACCATAAAAACCTCTCAGGAAGAACTGTACAACTGAAAAGAAGGGTGTCTGGAAAGGCCAGAAAGTTTAGTACTTGTTTGGTTTTATCAATCTTCTCTCTAGCTACAATCAGACAGTAAATGATTAATTCTCAATTGGCATGGAGTAAGAAAAGGGAAGAAAATGCTTAGTATATTGTATTGTTTAGCCTGACTGATCTGGATGAAATTGCAATCCCAGATCCATTTGTGCTTGTCTTTGACTACTCTGACTCTTCTGCATAAAATGCAGTATGTGTGTGGTTCCAAATCCAAATGCACATCCTGGCCACATCATGACTCTGTACCAAGGCAAGACTTTGATGCCTTTCCATCTTCCCCTTCCAAGACCCCTGCTTTCCCCCAGAGTCAGCATCCAGGCATGTGGCCCCAGCAGGCTTTCAGCACCATCCAGCTTCAGCTGCATCCACAGCCAACTTCAGTTCAACTACTTGAGAACCAACTTATCTGAGCTGCAACATGTCCCAGCAAGGCTTTCTGTGGTCATACAGTCTGCTACCATGTCACCAGAGGGACAAAGGTGGTACTCACCATTTGAAAGGGGGCAAGAGGAGCTGGCAAACCCATTCAGTTTCCTGCATCTCAGGATGTTATAAAGGGTGGGAAGAATCAAACTATTTCAAGGCAATTGGAAAACAATGAGGGTAGACGTCAACATGGATTTGTCATCATTTATTTTTTCCTAGAGCAGTAGCGCTTGTTAAATGGAGAAAATACAGTAAATGTCATACATCTTAAGCATAGAAAGGCTTTTCATATCACCTCAAGTGATATCCTTGTTAGCAAACTAGAGAAATATTGTCTAAAATCAAGTAGAGACTGGCTGGAAGGCTGGCTTGAAACATATAACAATTGCTATATATATCCCTTGGAGGTGTTGTGTACAGTTCCAGAGCGATCTGAGTCTAGCTGCTATTCAGTATTCACCTGATAGCCCAGGTAATGGCCAAGAATGTATGCTTATTAAATCTGCAAACTGTATCATGCTGTGAGCAACTGCAAGTGTGATGCAGGACGGACTGACAATTCAAATTATTCTTGACAGATGGAATAAACATTTTGAAAAAACATGATCATCTTTAGCGAGAACACTTACAAAGGAGTAATTAAGGATACAAACAGCTAATGGGCAAAAGCCACGTAAAGGAGTTGGCCAAAGAAGCTCTAGTGCTCACAGTGGATCACAAACCTGATAAAAGTCAACAGTGTCTTGCTTTTACAAAAGAAGGTGAACATGTATGGACAGCAGTGGTAGCTGAGAGATGTACAAAGTGATCCTGTCTCCTATTTAAAACCTGGTAAGATTTCAGAGAACTGCTCTTCCTAGTTTTGGTCAGCAGAGTAATCAGAAGACTTCCAAACATGGTCTCTGAGGAAACATGTGAGGAATGACTGTAATGCAAGACCAGAAAATAAGATATTTCAAGGGACAACAAGATAACAATCTTTCAACATGAGTTGCCAGGAGGAAAATTATGTTGGCCCTAAAAATGGTGGATAGATCAAGCACAGCAGGGAAAATCTAGATTATCCATTACAAAAACCTCATGGGAAGGCTGCAAGACATCCAGCATTTTTGGTCATGAGTAATAGACTAGGCAAAGGTTAGACACTAGTTCTCTCACTGATTGTATCTCAGGATGGAGGTCATATCAACTTAATGACATTTTGAGATCCTTTTTTTGCTACAGGGGTTGCAATTCTGTGTTCAGTCTGTCTCCAAAGGTCTGAGTTCAGGGTGGTCAAGAAGCTGGAAATTTTGTTCTGTGGGAAATTCCAAAATGCGCTGGGCACGGAGGCAGGACATCCTCTTTCGTAACTCAGCATGGAACATCGATATTTCTCATGGAAAGGCAAACATAAGAAAACCCTAGTCATTTAGATTGCTTCATAATAAAATCAAGCCTGGAAACTCAGCACTGAGGCCATACAGCTTAAAAGTGGATTGTATGCTCCTGACTTCACTTTTAACCTTGAGAAAGAGCAAGAGTAAGGAATCACTGCTCAGCTGAAGGGCTCAGAGTCAGAGAAGTACATTTTTCATGGCACCCTGAGGTCCTCATTGATCAGCTTGGATGCCCCAAACACCAGTGCTGTGATGGGTTACACAGTATGGAAACACGTTCTAATCACTGTTCAGGCAGGATGACAAGAAATCATTACAGGTCTGCATGTGCTTCCTTAAAGTTCATTGAAATCTGATGTTTTCACAGGAGACTGCCTCAAATAAAGTAACATGTGCTGAGAAACCATTTTTATCTGAAAAATCCCAAGAGGTTTTAGTTCCAGTTCCCTCCTCTGACATGAGCCATCTAGAAGTGCTCTTTGGATAAGATAACCTGTGTCAAGTTGGTTACTAGGGGACACAGCAGTAGATGGAACACACAACTAGACAGCACTGCTCTTTGGCTCCATAATGCCAGTTACTGTTCTAACAGTTCACTGCCAGCTTGAGACAACATAACTGAGGGACGGAGGCTTGGACCAGCCATTGAATCTGCTGCCCAGCTAGGGTTTCCTTGTTGCTATGTTCTAGGTGAGAGGCTAGATCTACTTTAAGGTTTACAACTGAACTTCTTGACTGGCTGACTTTATTTACATGGCATTCAGGCTTAGCTCATATACTGCTATTTATGCCATCGTCACACTTACCACACAATATGCTGCTTCCCAAGTGTTTAGTACATCCCACCTCTAATCGAAAAATTCTTGCAGCTTTTTGCAAGTCCCCAAGGATTTTGCACTTTAACTGAATCTCCCCTGCCACAAGCTCTTAAAATCACATGCCTGACAAATTCTGAAACTTCCAACATAGCTTCATCAGCAAATTTCATTAACACATGTCTGATCTTTCTGAAAGGGTTAGTGATGACAGGATGGAGCTAGATTAGCCCAGAATCAACACCAGTACTTGAGTTGTAACTTCCTTTCTTCATCACTCGTTTTTATCTTTCGATAGCCCTAACCACCTTACATTTTCCATCCTGCTTCCCACCTCACATAGGTTTTCCCAAATGATACCACATCAAGTACTGTAAGAGTCCAGTCTAGAATTTTATTTTTCTTTTTCACCAGAAAGCTCTCTGGTTAGCCTAGCACCATCTCCCTCTGCTAAGCCCATATCACACTACGGCCCATTTTTCCATCGCTGCTATCTTCTGGTAGAGACTCCTCCAACAATTATTCTAAAGTCACAGTGCAAGTTTTTATAGAAATAGACATTTTAAGTTCCTTGTTCATCATTCTTCTGTAAAACAGGACAACTAATATTTCTTTCTCTCACCCTTTGACTTATTTAGTTTCCCAAGGCCAAACTGGTCTCCCATGTTGTGCAGTGCACAGTGAAGTCCTGATCTTGGTGTTACCATAGTTCTGACAGGAGCAGGAGCTAGTGATCATCATCTGAGCATCTAGACAAACCTGCTGCTAAGAACAAGAGGACAAAACATTACTTCAAGATACCAATCAGAGCACTGGTTTTTTTCCATCTTTCAATCTTCTCCATTCTGCTACTCTGACATTTTTTCTATGGTGCCAAATACTGAAAATCTCCCTCTGAATAACTGCCCAAGCATGAGAGAGGACACAGAAGCAGAGCAAGAGTAAAAGTCCATTTCACCTGGCACAAAAGGGCAGAGTATATAAAGCTGCCAGTACCAATGCCTGCCAGATTTAAGGAGTCACTTTCCAGAATGACAAGCTAAGTGGAAGTTTCTTGGAAGAACAGTGTCGTACAGAGAACTGCACAGTCCCAAAGGCAGATGTTATTTTCTGTGGGCCTCTGCTATTTCATGGCAAGTGCTTTCCTCATACTTTCCATTTTCAAATTGCTCTGTAGAAATTAACGCTCCTCAAGTTACTTACAAGAAAGAAATTACTTCATCAAAACAGAACATCCGTGTTTGACAGAACTATTAAAGATCCATGTCCTTCACTTTCTATTATTTGCCTTTATCCTTCATAAACTAAGGATTTTAGTGTATTTTTTAATAAAGTTTTTAAATGTGATCAATTGTACTTCAATTGTACATGAGCTACTAAGGCGTAAAGTGGTCATCTCTTTTGGACTTTTTCAAGATTACCCTTTCAGTTTCACTTATTATTGAGACTGCTTTAAAACAAACTTTACTCTGATGTATACAAAAGTCATTACTGTACTAAAAAGTGTCCTGCTTTCTGAAAGGGCTTGTCCAGGATCAGTGGATAGACCGTGCTCTGTAGGGGCAGATTGCTGCAGTGTCAGGGTATATGCAAGTCCTTTGATGAATCCATGATTGGCACTGCTTCACCACTGCACTCCTGCAGCACAGCTGTGTGGCATATTCACGTTTATTAGACGTAGCAGAGGTTAATCATACACACAACCATTGTTTTCTTCTGTGGGTTTGCCTCAAAACCTTTGACGTTCTCTTTATTGTACCTCTTGCTGTGCAAATTTCCTTGTTTTGTTTTGCTTCTCAAGTAATTTTTGGTTAATTATTGTGTAGTTACAGAATTAGAGTAATAACATCTAATTGTACATCTGAAGCAAAAACATGTAATTGTGGGAAACTAGATTCAATTTAAAGAAAGAAAACCCCTCCACCAGGGTTTCTCATGGTGTGCACGGTGCATTTGCCAGGCAGTGCTGCTTTCATTGCATCTAACCTGCAATTAGCATGTGCAATTAAGACATAATGAATGTGTGCAATTGCATTATTTCAGGATGTAACAGTAGCAATATTTAGCAGGTACTGTACTAGACACATTGCTTATAAGCTCAAATGATTTATCAGCATTTACCAATTATGCCAGAAGAACGAGGGCAGGTATGTGAGTGGGCCTTACCTACAGCTGATTCCCTGGATGAACACTTTTCACTCTTGCATTGAAAGCCCATGGAAGTAGCCAACAGGGAAGACAGGTTGGATAGATTTAGCACTGTTGAAAACAGAGGACTTGAATGACACTTTCAGCTTACCTTTGTCTTGTCATAGAGCTCATGACATAATAGGAGAAAGCAGACTTAACATTTAGTATTTGTCCTGGTTTGAGTGAGAACCGAACTAATTCTGTTCAGTGATTTTGCTTTTCGGCTCAGTTCTTCTAACTAACTGCACCTTCTGAAATTAGTAGCCTGTTCTCACAGACAGTGCCTGCTTCTGGCAGTGATAACACCCCATGTTTAGAGTTAGTGCCAAGAATTGGTGTGCAGACCAATGGATCCACTTCTGCTCTGATTTACACCTGTTGTACCTCACAACTTTCAGAACTTGGTTTAGCATCCTAAGTGATGGTGCTTGTCAGTAACTAGGAGAGGGAGCTCATGGGCCAATCCCATCCAGCTAGAATATTAAATAAATAATAAAATGTCTATTTCTGCAAAGACAATTATGCTTCTGCATTTGAAAGCAAGAGTAAGATAAACTGACACATTTTCATCCAAGATGTTTGTGAAAGAAGATATGAGCACAGTACACAGACATCCTGAAGCAGGGTTAAACTAGGTTTCACATTTTAAACTTGTGCTGGCAGTTTGTTATGTCTCTATCTGGAGTGCTCATAGATACCTTCTTTATATAGATTTCTGCAGTTTTAGATTGACAAATGACAAATATAACCTGTCTTTATAAGGGTGCAATTTACTTCACTTTTTATTAAAATCACCAGCTACAAAATAGACATCTTGTACATACTAGTCCTAAATAGGCAACTATGAGAAAATTACATTAGTCCTGAAATGAGACAATCATATTGTGCACCTAAGATGTGATAAGGGGTCAGAAATAATAGAAAATGTATGGAGATTAGGTAAGGTACACACATCACAGTGGGAGGTTAACCTATACCATTGAAGAAATCAGTGCACATGTTGATTGGAGACCTATTTTCTGCAAACATTGAAAAAGTTCCATTTTGCTCTTATTTAAAAGTACTATAGCCACTGCTGTTACAGAAAGGAACTGTTACTTCAGTCTGACATGTGCCGTAAGTGTCACAGTATCTGGAAACAGAGAAATACACTGACAACATGAAGAGAAATAAGACAGGAACACTTTTTTTGATAGCAGAGGTGTCACAAAACACCACAGACCAAATTCTTAGCTGATAGAAGGTGACATAACTCCTTCTGAATCAAAAATTAAGTACTGTGGAACATTATCAAAACATCCTGACACTGTATTCTGTCTTTCCCTTCAAGATGAAAGAAAAGAAAGAAAAGGGGTAGTAGTCTTGTCTAACTCAAGAAGCAACAGCAAAGTCATCCCATCCATCCAATGCCCCTTGTGTACTCTGCGCTCCACCTGGAGTAATGCTAAATAAGCATTAAGAGGGGCATTCCCAGATCATGATAGCTGGTGTAGCCAGAAGCAGAAGACAATAATAAATGGAAAAGTGATCTGTGGGTATTACAGGGCAGAATCCAGGGGCCACATGGTGGTATTTGTATTACTATCAGTGTGGGTTTTGGCTTAAAGCCCAGTGGATCAGTATAATAACACAAGAAGTATTCACTTCCAGGACACTGTTAAAGGCATCTGTCAAGTGCTGCAGGGTGACTTGATCCTATCTACTGCTCTGACAGTGTGACTTCCTTGGTTATCACGACCTTGTTAAACTTTCCACAATCATCCTGGAGACAGGAAGTAGGAATGTCATGCATTGTTGGATCCTGGTACAACGTAGGAAATGAAAATAGGAAAATGTTTTGTTTAAAGACAGCTATCAGCAGAACAGAAAACATCCTAGCAGAAAGGTTCATATTGGTCAGTACTACCTCAAATACAGAATAAGGAACAAACATCAAAACATTAAAGTTAAGTAGGTGTTAATTACAAGGTGAAAGACATGATTATTTCCAGTAGTTTACTGCAAGAAGTTCACCCCAAGAAATACTTTTCTATCTTTATAAAATGGATCTTTTTCTAGAATAAAGCAGATCAAAAGTGTACTGTAATTCTTAACACAAAGACAATGTTTAGAACTCAATTTTGAAATTTAAGATTGACAAAAAATGTTCAAGCTGTTCATTTCCTAAAATCACACGCAGGCCTTCTTAGATTACCACCTTAATTTCAGTGTCAAAATATAAATTACACACTGATAACATAAGATTAAGTAATCTCAAATCTGTAGGAAAATACAAACAGATAATGACAAGTAATTTTGCTATATTCTTGATATAGAGTCACCATGCATAAAAATTACATATAATTCAAAGTAATATATTTTTTCCTCTGTTATAATTTTAAAGTGCATCTAAAAGCTGCTAAATAAATCTTAACACTTCAAAAATAGAGGAAGTTGGACAGCAGTTCAGAAATGATGGATAACTCCTGGTAACAAAGAGGTAAAAAATTCTAAGTGCTATTCCAAAATTCTCAGCTCTGCTAAAGTGATGGTGATATTTTGGGTGGGCAACATTGGCAAACACTGACTAGGGCCAATGATTATATTTCAAAGAATCACAACATCCTTTAGGTTGGAAGGGACTTTAATAGGTCATCTAGTTCAACCTGCTCATAACAGGGTCAGTATTGGTTGCTCAGGGCTTTGTGCGGGAGAGTCCTGCAAATCTCCCAGGATGGGGACTGCACAACCCCATCAAGTCCCATTATACTCTCTGCCTGTACTCCCAGTGGAAAACCTGGGCAATCCACCTAGTTAGGGGCCTTGAGAAACCCTTCATATAAGCCCACAGTTTCCAGCCTTATCAGTGTAATTACCAACCAGGTCTTCACCCCTAAATACACACCAAACTAAAATATTGACAGAGTAGACAGAGTATTAACTAGCATTTTAAGGCTCACTGAACTAAATCCACTCCTAACAGTAACTTCAGAGGAGTATCACCTGCAAGTGTGACTAGTTTGATCTACACTTTGCACAGGCACCCTATAAATAGCTGCCCTCCCTGGGACATAGACACCATTTTCCGAAGTGCTTCCTTCTTGAGGAAACCCTTCCCAGAATAGCAGTGGTGCTGCAAACACCAGCCTGCCCCCAGCCACTCGCAACCCCATCAGCAAATACTTTCCTGTAAAGGGTTGTTCTATCCATAAAGCTCTCAATATCACTCTGTAAAATGACAGTTTCCAAACTATATGTCAAGCTTTTTACTACCTTTCAGAAAACAGCACCAGAACACTGCTTCCATACACTCTCCATAAATACCATGTGAGCAGTGCCTGGTGCTGTGGAGCTACAGCTACAAGTCCTTAGCAAGCAGTTCAATTTCATCCAGCAAGAAGTCCATGTCCTCTCGACTAACATGCGGGCTGATCACCACCTGGCGGAAGAAGTTGACCTTGCCCTGGTGAGGCTGGTACCCAAGCATCATGCTGCCCTTCTTCATCATCCTTTCTTTAATTATAGGAGCAATCTGAAAGTAGAGACAAAAAAAGGGTTGATGTCACACTCAGAAATATAGCAGATTTGGGCAGGAACTGCATTTGTGTGAGTTATAAAGTTTTTTTTGAAGTGTCTGAGCTTTGCACCTCTCGCCTGCATTCTCACTGCCTGCCCCAAGAAATACTGAAGCTCAGACCTGCAAGTTTACAGGCAGACTGTGCACTGAGACCCTCAGGTTCTGGGTCTCCTAGCAGAATCAGAATACGATCTAAACCCCTCAAAAGGCAACAGCTACCTGTTGCCATCATGCTTGGGGCATTCATCTGTGACATGGGAAAGCTTGGGTTAAGGTCCCCAGTCTTCCTGATTTAGATCAAAGTTTTGAACTTGGGAAGAACACGAATGGAGAGCTACGAGGATAATTAAAGGACTGGAACATCTCTCCTATGAGGAAAGGCTGAGAGACCTGGGGCTATTTAGCCTGGAGAACAGCAGAAGGAGAGGGGATCTTATGAATGTTTACAAATATCTGAAGGGTGGGTTTCAAGTAGAAGGGGCCAGTCTCTTTTCAGTGGTGCCCTGTGATAGGACAAGAGGTAATGGTCACAAGCTGGAAAACATGAAGTTCCACCTCAACATGAGGAAAAACTTATTTACTGTGACAGAGCACAGGAATAGGCTGCCCAAAGAGGCTGTGGAGTCTCCTCCAGAGACTTTCAAAACCCACCTGGATCTGTTCCTGTGTGGCCTGCCCTGGGTGACCCTGCTCTGGCAGGGGTTTGGACTCGATGATCTCCAGAGGTCCCTTCCAACCCCTACCATTCTATGATTCTATGAACTACAGCTGGTAAAAGGCAAGGTTTCTCTCCCTTGTGCTAACTAGGCTAAGCCTGACTACTCACCCTTGATGGCTCTTCTCCCGCCACATCTGCAAAGCCTCTCTCCCTAGAGGACACTCTCCATTGAACGCCGGTGAAACTTAAGCTGCCAAAGAAGTCAGTGTGAAGCAATATAAGGGAGAAGGCCTGATCCTGGAGCTTAAGATTTCATCTTTTAGATTTAAGGTGTAAGTAGCATTTGGCTACATCACTCTTGTGTCAAATGAGATGAAATCTCATACGTGTCTCACTGCAGAGAAACAACACGAGTAAGATTGTCAGTCAGGTCCTTAGAGCTGAACATTTGATCTTGTCCCAGCAGGGCTCTTAACCTTGTCCAATTAATCTTGTGCTTTACTTCAAGTGTGTGAGTAGTTCTGTGTTCTCATGCTTGAAATCAGTCATAAGCTTAAATGCATTGCTGAATTAAGTACTCTATTCCTTGGTAGACAGAATTCAACAGAAACAAGTATTTTGACAGAGGGAGTATTTTTTAAACTGTGTTACATTTTAATAAATTGCTGATAACAGTAATGTGTTTCAGAGCAGTGCATTCCTTTTCTTCTTTTTGTGATGGTCTGACTTTGAAATAAGCAAATTGGAGTATGACCTAATCTTGATTTCTGCATTAATTTATTTTGTCTCTAAAAGTTAGTGTCAGAAACTACCACCTGATCTGCAAAAGAAAAATGATGATGCCAACTTTGCCTTAATAGCTCTATTTTTACATGGTACATTTTAGTTGGCAAGTTCCATACAGTTTGTTTATCTAGAAACAACCAAAGTTTTTAACACTAACAGCCTAGCTTTCCCATACTTATTTAGTGATAAATATCTAAATTACCATTGTTTAAGAATGTAGATTGAACTCAGATAAGGAGTGTTTATGAATTTAACTTAATTTGCCTCTCCGATTTTGGTTTATCTTTGGGACAAAGCTACGTGTTTTATTTAGTGTTTGTCTTTTAAGCAGTAATGGAGTCAGGATTCTAACTGAAGTCTGAAGTGTGATATCAGTATGAATTATGTACATGAAAGCAATTAATATCCATCCAGAATGCAATGTGCAATCACAATTTTGGGTTTTTTACATATTGCTTCAAGCAAAAAATAAGTTGTGAAAGTAGTTCTGATAAGCATTTGGGAAAGAGGATAACAACACGGATAAGAACACTCAGAATTGCAGCAGAAATGTTAAGAGGCATACTGCGATGCCTTCAGTCACATCCAATAGCATCTTTATCCATAATATTCATAAAGTTTACTGCGGAGCTCCAGGTGTGCCTCCTGCGTAAAGATCCTAATGAAAGCTACCAATGAAATCACAGTTCTGCTGTGTATCTGCAATGCATACATCATTTAGAAATAAACGTCATCAAATATATCCCTGTACCATCACTCACCTGGGTTTCTGTCTGCCTAGCAATTGATTCAAGGATTCCACAATGTTCTTGTTTTACAGCTCAGAGTTACTTTAGACCGACCTCATTTAGTCTTTACTCAAGATAAAAATAATAAACGCTGGAGTTCTTCTTGAACAGAGATGGCAGTTATCTTGCATGAAACAGCCTTCTTCATCCTGAAAAGTATGTTGAGCAACATACTTTGTTTGCTGAGTAGCAAACAATGCTTTCTGCTTCAGATCAAATACTCCAGACTGCATCCTAAGAAACCACTGAATGAAATACTGTGCAATGCTAACACTAAGGCAAAATTTGGGTCTTATAATTATTCTTGCACATTTTCCAGTGCTAGGATCAAAAGGTGAAGACTCTTGGTTGGGAACACCCCTGGTTATACACACTAGGGTGTGGATCTGCAACACATCTTCTCATAAAAAGTGAATAACCATGGCATGATAAAAATTTTCCTACTGCTCCTACAGTATGCTTGAGTTGTACCCTTGAACAGCACACAAAGCTACTAGGAGCTCTACTCTTCTATTATTATTCACGTCAGCTATTGTCTGAAATAGTAAAAACACTGTAACAATACTTGGAAGACATCATGCCCAGGAGGCATTGTGCTGGGCACCAAATAGGTACAGAACAGGAAAAATTCTCCACCCCTGTACTTGACAAGAACACCCAAGAAGCTTCTACTCATGGAATAAAGATGCTACATGTGCAAGGGGAGAAGTGAATCCTTCTTAGTATATTTTCTCAAGCTCTTCTTCAAGATTCAAATCCCTATGGCAACTTTTAGCCTTTATTGATGTTCCATCAGAGTTATTTCATCTTCTGTATCACACTATTGATTCTCACACCCAGTACTCAACAATCCATCATCCCAAAATGTGCCATGGCACAAATGGAGAACATGAAAGCAAAACCATTGAGAGCTTCGGTAATCTGAGGACTGTAAATACACTGCATTTCAGTAGGTCTTCTCTTATGGAAAGGTAGAAAAATCTCATTTTCATTATCTCATTTATTATCTCGTTCATCCACCATGCTAATGAAGGTGTTCTCTTAATCTGAAGTGCATCTATCACTTTTTTTTTTTATGGCAAACCAAACAGTTCCTACTTAAAAGAAACAAACCAAACATAAAACTGTCTTGCAGGTTTTCGATGGGATTATTTTTGGAAAAGTTTTCTATCAAGTATTTTTCATGTTCGATTTGCCAATGTGATGCATTCAGTGTAACAAAACTACCAGGGATCCTATCCACAGAAAGCAGTAAGGAACAGAATATATGCACAAATGCTTAAGTGCATGTCTCACAAAAGAAGTATTAAATGATATATATGTGTTAAGGCTTGAACTTGAGGATCACAGGTTATGACTACTTTAATGAAAGTAAAGACAGCTACTACTTTGCAGCAGAAAAATCACACCTCTAAGAAACTAATCACCTAGTTCAATGAGTTTAATTCCCACTGAAGTCAATGAGACCTGAGTATGCTCAGATATGAGAAGGAGCTGCGCAGCCCCATTCAGGATAGGTTCCCAGGAAAGCAATTTAGTAAGAGTGAAATTGCTTCACCAGAACAATTATTTTACTGTGTAACTTCAAATTGTAAACCTAATTCTTTAGGTTACCCGTCAGTGGAACAGTCTCAGAATTTTAAGTGTAATATATCCTAAAACTGAAGTCCTCTCCTTTGCTTCCTTCACCACTTCCTTCCTGCTACTGGCCTCCCCTGCCAATCCACCCTGGTGATCGTTATTTCAAACACTCACTTTAGCAGCGTATTAGCTATCAGACATGCCCTTCTTCCACTTGGAAAGGTGGAGAGGAGGTGCAATGTGTGGAAGGCCATCCTGCAGCAGAGCCGCACACATTGCACCGTGCAAACAGAGGCCCAGGGAACTGTTTTGCCTGAGGACTGATAACATCGCTGTCTCCCCATGCAGATCTACACAGAAGCTGTAACATCTTGTGCTTCCTTTACTTATAATAGCAGAGGTTTTTAAACTAGAGCAGCAGTGACATGGTGGTTTAGCTACTTCTCCATTTACCTGGGTGACAGGAAAACCTCTCACTCTCAGCCAGTACTCAGACACACTACAAATAATAGAAAGTTTTAGCTCTAGGGTTTTAAGCTGTTTCTATCCAGAGTCCAGACCACAGCTGGCCCTCATGCACATTCACATGGAAGATGCCAATATTCCTTCCCAGCACGTACACACATACACACACACACACACACACACACACACACACAAAGAGCGGTGTGATAAATAGTCAGGAGCAGCCTGGACACTACAGCTGAAGTATCTAGTGCACCAGAAGGATCAGGAAAGCAATAGATCTCCCTCTGCATATCTCAAGTATCCTTCAGAAGAGTGGTTCTGCACAAAGCAATACCTTAAAAACCACTGTGATCCCCCTAATTGACTTGTCAATGGTATTCAGTGCAAGTTTTTCCAACACTTCAAGAATTTCCACCAAGCTTAGGCTGCAATCACATAATGCACTCTAGCAATCTGTTAAAGACAGACTCATCAGTAGAATTGAGGACATTCTCAGCCAGAGAAGCAGATAACTAGCATCTCCAAGATCTAATTCCCAAGTTTGGGCAATTAAAATCCTTTCACAAGACTTGATGAAACACTTATTTGAGATAATTTCTTCTTCTTACAGCTAGTGAGGCTTCCAAAGCCTTTCTCAGAGTGGTCAGGCCTGTAAGTCTGTTTCTTAAGCTAAGAACAATTTCCTAGCACATGAGTTTCTTATGTAAAGTGAAATCTGCAGCATAACTCTGTTTAATAGGTGATGATGTTCCCACTGCATTAATCACAGCACACTATTATGCTTTGGAATTCATTCATTGTAAATTGCTTTCTGTTGAACAATATAGACATTTGTAACTAGAATTGGTTTGTGATAGTTTATTCTAACTACAAAAAAACCCCCAACAAAAACAAACAAACAACAACAACAAAACACAACCAAAACCAAGCACAAAACAAACAAAACAGAACATAATAAGATAACTGAGTGCCTTACTTTTTCAAATCACACAATCCCATTAACTTTTAAATTACCCTACTATTACCATCTTACAGTTCAAGTCCTATACTTGGTCCAAAATAGCTTATCCTTTCTGATGACAATGGACAGCAAAGAGTAATACAGCTCTTTTGTTCATATGAGGTAAATCCACTGAGCCCTCAACCCCAACTGCACTAATGATGCTTGGTATGGATAGCCAAGTAAGTTGTCCTAAGGAAAAGCAGAATTCCTCAACAAATATGCTACCTTGTTCTCCTAGCTTGAATAAAGAAATAAGCACCTACTGGTGTTAATTAGCCCTTTATTTTTCTGCTCTAATGTTTTTTCTGACAATTGCAATTAACAGATATTTTGAAAGTGCAAGAAATCTCAGGTTGCACAACTGCAGAATAGCTTGCTGAGAAACACAGAATCAGAATCACAGAATGTCTTTGATTGGAAGAGACCTTCAAGATCATCTAGTCCAACCTTCGACATAATGGAAGACTATGTTCAACCTTGGTTAAAAATTTATTTCTCCATGCCCTCCTTTAATCTTTTAGGGATTTCATTTTAGACCTAATGCAGTATTTTCAAACTGTCCCACCACAAATTATTTTCTATACCTCTTACACTGAACCTCTGTTCCCTGAATGCTACTTGTACTGTTGTCATTCCAAGATACTCCAAGTCATATTAGTCTAGTCATACCAGATGTTGACATATTGCAACAGCTTTTCCAAACTGTAGGCTAGAGACTATGCTCTAAAAGGATCATTCTGTAAATTTTTTTATTTAACCACTAAGGCAACAGAAGAAATGTGTTGCAAATTGATAACAATGCTGGGTAAAAATATTCTGCTAAACAATGAATTTACAAATATATTTTGCTTCATAGGGCAAAGGGGGTGATATGAATTTGACAAAATAGCCTTAGTCAAAAGATAGCATTTGCCAGAAAAATAAAGAACCCAGAAAAACCTAAAGGTTTACTAAATTTATGAAATGGAATTATTTAGTATATTTGTTTTAAAATACCAATTTCAATTAAAACTTAAGTTCAGTTGGAAATTGACCCATTTTTATTGCAGTGAATACAAAAAG
The DNA here is from genome assembly GCA_025345505.1 of Todiramphus chloris collaris. NCBI lineage: Eukaryota > Metazoa > Chordata > Aves > Coraciiformes > Alcedinidae > Todiramphus > Todiramphus chloris. The sequence goes on from JANVCC010000019.1 coordinate 12,287,768, forward strand.
AGAAAACTGAAACTAAGCAAATTGTTTCATTTTAACTTGTCTGCAAACAGAAATACTTTCTGAACAACTAAAAGCAAGAATTGCTTCCAGTTTCTTAATTCAGTGGCCAAAGAAAAAAATCCATTATTTGTACAATCATAAATATGTGGATCAAAAGTGCTGACACTTCTTAACTGAAACATCTGTAGAATTTTTGGCCCCCAGAAAAGACAGAAAGTATGAGAAAATTCATGGGACTGCCTGTTCTGTTGGCAAAATTTGGCTGGGAATGTCATGTGAACAGCTTCGAGTAGTGTGGATGACTCTAAATGTGCTAGTCCAACAAGTGCTACAAAGTCAGAATGCCTATAATAACTGGTGTTAATACTGGCAACTGCTATCAGAAATACTTTTTCCAAATCTTCTGGACAGTTCCCAGGTCATTGAGCATCCATGCAACATAAAACTGAAGAGCTATTCCAGCTGTTGGCAGCATTCACTCTCAGTCACTAGATCCCATTCTGCTCCTTCTGAAATTCATTTCAAAATTGCCACAGACTTCAATGGAAGCAGAATGTAATTATCTGTATTTCCTCTATGTGTCTGTTTCAGGTGGAAGTTTGCAAACAGCCTTCAGCTTTTACTAGAGAAAGCCACACTCACAGTAAATCAATAACCTTACTAGGGATTCACATAAGCAGGCTAGACAGGGGTGGAAGGACAGGAGCATATTAGCAGCTCAATCTATTTCTCTTCCTCAAAAACAGCCTTACTGAAATTTTACAAGCTGCTGAATACTGCACTAGAAATTGGCTAAAGATTTGTAGCTAGAAGACAAAAAAGTCACCCTTTTGACAAAATGGAAACATCACATTCCCATGATTTCACAAAAATAGAAAACACATTTTGTGTTCTTGGCTCAATTATTCCTTGCAATGGAAGACAGGCTTTACAGAACAATCTCTCTCATCTTACCACAAAAATCTATTTTGTCTCCTCCAGAAGGGGCAAATTTTCATTTGGAGGTTCACAATTGCTACTTAAAAGGAAACTTATTGGCTATTCAAACTCTGACAAGTTATGCTTCCTGCTAGAAATTACCAGTTCAGATTCATGTATATTCATAAGAAAACAACTATTGTACAGCAACTGCCATAAAAAAAAAAGTAAACAGAAACCCAATTCAGTGAAGTACTTGAAGCATTTCAACTTTTACATTTGGGATGTTAACTTCAGTGGGTCTTCACAATATTGTATCTTATCTTGCTTAAATGATAGGACGGGAGTTGAAGTACTGGATACAGACTTAACAAATAGGACTGATCCCTAACCCTGCCAGAGTCCATTTGGACAAATCACTCCATCTCCTTTGGGTAACACGTTTCCTTTTTCCCTTCACAGAAGGCATATAACCCTTCCAGGCAGCAAAGTCTCTGTGTGTTCATACATCTATTGTAATTGGCCCTGATACCTCATGGGTGCTCTGTATGCTAGTATGATATATATTCAATAAGTTCTGTGCCAAATACGTCTCACAAACATCTGTCACAGCATTTCCCAGTGTGACTACAGAAGATAACTTTGATATCAATGATACCACTCAGTATTAAGAAGAGTAGCTGACATTTTAGTATCGATCATTGGATGCAATACAAGTGAACAAAATGCTTTCCTTGGTTGGTTGTAATTACAAAACTAGTTAAATACTATAAATATTTGGAAGTAATAGTGCTTTCAACATATTATAACACTGAGAAAGTATATCCTCCACTGTTAAAATTCTTCTCTTGCCTTGTGCTGCAACATAAGTTGCTGGCTTTAAGACTACAGGCTTTTTCCCTTTTGGTGATAATTAAAAACAAACTCAGACCATTTGTCAGCTGTCACCCCACCAGGACAATCGAAATACCAAATATTTGCACACCCAATCACAGCTTTGTTCCTGTAGCCAAGGCACTCTGTAAAACCCAAACATGTTTTTCTTTTGTCTAGAATTTGTTCTGGGCCCACATCCCTAAACCACTAATAAATTATTGCTGTACACTATTGCGCCAGTGTTCCCCTTGTGCCACACCAGGCAACAAAAGGAGAAATAAGCGCATTTGTCAAAATAGCAGTAACCACTTCCACATTCTTTAGAGCAACTAACATATCAAAGGAACACATATGCTGCTGCTATACTTTTGTCCCGATACCAACAATCTCTATGCACCTTCAACTCAGTGCTCTGCAGTATGCCTACACTATCAGATTTTGCATATCATCTTCTCACCCATTGCTTTTTGCCAGAAGACACTTTAAAGAACCCCACAAATCACTGAAAATGACCTGACTAATAGGAGATCAAGAGCTGGACTTCTCTTTTACAATAATGGTATTTGCCTCGGAAAAGGAGGAGGCAGACCAGGCAGCACACAGAACAGAACTGGCACTTAAAGATGTTTGTGCATGTTTTTTACTTACAGCTAAAATGTGCACTGGTGAACAACGTGGTTTTCCAGGTGCACAGTCCCACGTCATCATCTGTCTGAGTACATGCTATGTTTCAAGACAATTCACATGGATTTCTTATTTTTCTGTCATTTCTGTGGTGCTTTACCAAGGTCTTATTTACAAGCCATACTTGGGAAGTGTAGGCATTAAGAGAACTCCAAGGGCTAGACACAATGCTATGGTTCCCATGCTCTGACCTGTTTTAACACTAGCAAGAGAGTTGAGCACTACTGGTTTTATTAAAATAATTGTTCTAAAAGCTTTTGTAACGTACACAACATCCTCCTGTCCAACATTTTCTAAAGTTCCTATTTTAGTGACTAGGTCTTCCAGTCTTTCAGTTCTGCCAAAGACAAGCTCCCTTCTCCACCCAGGATGGAAGGATAGCTTTTCATCGTGAAAGGAAGAGTAACTAATCAAAATAATTTCCTTTTTGGTTTATATGCATAGGGATGAGCTTCTGTTCTACTTCACTGGGGGTAGAAAGAAATCACAGTGTACTGTGAACATCTGGCGCTAGGAGGAGTGCCTTACAATAGGAAGATGACATTATATGGTGGTACAAATACTGCATTACAGTAAGGGTTAAAGAACAGTAATGCATATGTTCATATTCTTTAACCAGATCTAAGGAAAAATGAGTATTTCAACAAAACCATATATCTTGTGTCTTTTTTTTTTTTCTTCTTAGAAACATAATGACCTTCTCAGGGGCAGCATACAATCTCTCTTAAGGGGAATGGAGGGGATGGTATCTATCATGGCACAGCCTTCTACCACAAAAGCAAGGCTTCTTTCTGATCTGATCAAAGAAAATTATTCCTTTTCCGCATCCATCTAGTAAAACATAGGCCCAATAGCTGTCAGTTATTAGAATTGTTTTGCCTACCTGAGACTCGTCTATTTAAAGTCCAATCGGGCCATGAAATAAAGGCTACCAAACACTCCTACATGGAGACCTATGAAAGTCAACAACACTTTTCCCAAGTACATTTTTTCCCAGGACAATGTTCCTCTTCTCCTCATTGAGTCTGTTTTCCTTTTATTCTATTCACAACTCAAATGCAACATATGTTACAAACCTCTGTGCTTAAATGCACAGACATACAGGAAACTGAAAGAACAAAGAAGGATCCCTAGGGTTTAGAAATTCATGAATTTTCTTGCAGTCTGAAAGGGTGGAAAGTGAAGGGAAAATAATGATTTGCACCTACTAGTATTTGTAAACTAAAGAAACAAAATATAGGTAATTATGATTGATGAAAGTCTTACCTAAGCAGAACTAGACTGCAGTCAATCCCTAGATAATTTAAGCACAGTTGGAGGGAAAAAGGCATACCAGACTTACAATTTAGCATCCACTATGCAGAGATTCGTAACCTCAAAGGAATATATGGAATAGCAAATTTGCTAACCCCAGGCCTACCCTACACCTCTATAGATACGGCTTAGCATTCAGAGGCACGGATTAAATCTTCTAATCTTGTACACCAAATGGCTTTGAGAACCTTATTCTTCCACCAGTCTGACCAGGTATTCATACTAGAACATTGCAAATGCAACAATTTCTCTTAGTGCTGCAGCTACCTATAAATCAAAAAGGTAAAAATTATGCAATTAGAAGGAAAAGAAGAGTGGGGTGAAAAATTTGCACATTTTTGTCAGGCTTCCATACCAGCAAAGTTATTTGCACAAGAGAGAGAACGAGCAAGAATAATCTTTTGATCTTTGAAAGCAGTTACGAGCTAGTATATAAAACTCATCCATTAAAGTCTGCTAGGTTTCACTTCTTTTATTGAAAAGGTGCTTCAGAATTCAATAAATACAATCTTCCCATGAAATTTATAAAGTCTCCAATTGATGAGTAGCTCCAGAAAATATTCCCTACATTAATCAACACTGACCTACAGAAGTGTGCCACTGAAGTCACAGAGAATTTTATAGATGAATTCACCTGCAGTTTAACACATGTTTCCTCTATCAGATTTGAAAGAAAGTCTAAATATCTGCTGAAGTTGTATCAGTCTCAAGTATTTTCTACTGCTTTTAGAGGAACTCTTCTCAGTTATAAGATATTTGTAAGACTTGCAGATATTTCTGACCACACTGATCCCTTTGAAGAGTAATATGAAATTCCTCCCTTGTAGGCATCAAAAAGAAACATTTTCCATCTCAACCCTCTCGGGACACTTACAGTTAGAAGAGAATCTGCACTTAAGTATCTGAAGCACAAAATGAAATCTAAAGTTCTAGAAAAAAAAATTTATCTTAGTACAAATGAAAGAGGATTTCCTCCCACTCACAAATATTTTTGACATCATTCACAACATTACACAAAATATAAAAACTGTTTAATTGAGCAAATGATGAAAGCTGCGTGCTTTTTCTGTGGCATTGCTAGTAACTGATTTTTTTTCTGAAAATTTCAAAACTTCTTATTAAGCAACAGTTAGGAAAGGCAGTCTTATGTGAAGAAAGAACAAAGAGTTTAGGGGCCGACCCTTTTTTTCTCTATTTGCAAATTCAACATTTTCTCACAATGTCTTAAAGAAGCATTTGGTGCAGCAGGAGTGAAGTGCAACTCCCCTCTCCTCCTACTGAAGTTGGTCATAGGAAACAGAAGAGTGCTAATGCAATAAGTAGATACTCATTTAAGTGAAGGTAAGCTTAAGATTTATTGACCTAAGAGCACGAGTTCAATATTTATTCAGAGAACAATAAATCTTCATACTTGGTTCTAACAGATGTTAATCCACTGTATTTTTAAATCCATCCCATTAAAGCTAATTAGACTGTGTGTCCTCATGGGCCTTGTCAATAGTCATTAGTATTGCATGGGTCACAATTACTGTGCTTTGATAATTAAATCATATACTTTCCAATAAAATTAAATACCTGGGGATAGAAATATTTTTTTCTCTACCATGACTGCATTATTGTACATTTCATTGGGCTCCTCCTTAATGCTACTGTAGACCTTCCTTCCATTCCTCTGCCAGAACAAGAACAGCTAAGGAATCAAAAGCTCTGTTTGAACTACACCATTTATTAAACTTTCTAATTTGTCTTAATCTGATACTACTAAAGCCACGTCCATCTACCATTCATGCACTAGGCAGGTAAGGAGCAGGGGCAAAAGTCAGGAAGTAGCTGCTGTCAGGGAAAAGAAAAAGGAGTCATATTCCTAAGCATAAGTGAAAACTTCCTTCTATTCTGGAGTTACCATACCTTCTATCCCCACATTCCGATGTAGTTCATAGACAAGAGGAAATACTGTAATCTCCATCTTAATCTCTAGCTGCAACCGAAGCACACAGAAAGGAAATAATGACCAAGATCTTAATCACAAATTATGACAAAGCTAGACATCACTCAGGTGCATTACAGAGTTAGTGAGCAGGACAGGGTATTTTTAGTGTAAATTAGTCTTGCCAATATTCTTGCAGGATACACAGAAACTCATTGCTGTTTGGGACAAAATGGTTTCCTTCCTGGAGGAACCACAGCTGAACTCAAAGATTAGAGTGCCCAACTTGCAGTGAAGATGACAGTGGTTAGCACTCCATGCACACCTAAGGCTACTGACTGGTGTGAACTTTTCTGTTGGTGAAGACTTAGCGAGGACAGGACAGATCAGAGAAAATCCAATCCTAGTCAATCTTTATGCCACACACATCAGTAATATAAACTACAGTTCCCAAGTTTCAGTTCTATATATTTACATATATTGATCCTTGACAGTATTTTTTCCATCAGGATCTTCATTATTTACAGATTGCAGTTCCTCATTTCTGTCTAACACAGTAATAGCTTGAAAGCTATTCAAGCTTCCAAGGAAGTGTTAGGTGTGTTGAGCTGTACAGTGTGTTGAACACAGTTAACTGTGTTACCCAGAGAGCAAGAAATGTAGAAAGTAGGATTCAAGTCCCATCATCTTGGCAGTCTAAAAGTTAGACATCTGGCCTAATATAGTCATCTAGGCTTTGCCATTTAGTAACAGAGCAAAAGAAGCACATCTAGAGAGTGATTCACTTCATTCTAAAGTAGACATCTAAGATGGATGGACTCAATTTGGAAAAAATTCTCCCCTCTTCCATGGACTTCAGTGGGAGACCTCTGCCTAAGTTTAAATGGCTAAAGCAAGGTAAAATGAAGTCTATGCAGACAGATTATCTTAAATCAAAGATAGATAAAATCCACATTCTTCTGATGTTTCTAGGCTATGGAACTGCTGGATAGGCCCAAGAGCTGCACTGGTCACAGTGCAGAGGGAAGATATCCAGAGTACAGGCAAAATCAAGGGAGCCAAGTACTCCTCCAGTGACTAACATGGTGAATGTGTATTAGGTGATGGGATTAAAGGCTAACTACAGAGAACACAAAGACTGAGCAAGGATCAGAGAAAAAACAGCAGTCAGAGGAACCCTATAACCTGATCAGTGAAAATGGAGCACATCACTTTGACTATTTCTCTGACTATCAGAGGAGGACACTTGCCCATAGTGTGAAACCCACAAAAGAAATAAATTAAATACTCTCACAAGAATGCCAGACAAGTGGCACAGTACTTACTAGGGGATAACAAGGGAAGAAAATAATGGTTCTGTAGAAAACATTATGGCATACTTAGATGAAGGACCAAAGGTGTGGATAGAGAGACATCAAAGAGGATTGGGGAAGAACAAGTGTAGGAAAATAGAGGGGACAGAAGATAAACAGGGCAGTCAGATACAGGTTGATGATCTAATGGCCTTTACTCACCTAGCTGGATCCTGCACTTGATCATTGCAGAATGTGTTTTATTCTTAATAAACCCTATTTCTTTCTTCTGTGTGGATGTGCCCTGGTTGGCATGAGAACAGGACTAATTCTGTTCAGTGATTTTACTTTACAGCTCAGTTCTTCTAACTGCACTTTCTGAAGTTAGCAGCATGCTTTCACAGACAGTGTCTGCTTCTGGCAGTGATAACACCCCATGTTTAGAGTTACTGCCAAGGACTGGTGTGCAGACCAAGGCCACTGCTGTATCTTGTGTACCACACTGGGGGGTGCAGAAAGTGAAAGGCTGCACCTGCAGGAAGGAGTGGACAGGACAGGTGACCCAAACTGACCAACGAGGTATTCCAGACCATACATCATATTCAGTATAAAGCTGAGGGATCAGGAGGGTCTCCTCTCTTGGAGAATCCAACAAGGACTCTGTCCATTCTGCATTCGATCCCGATCTGTGTGTTCCTGAATCCAGCTCCTAAACACAGCTCCCATCTGCCACAGGGCCCAGTCTGGGACTCTCCTGATGCCTGCTCCACAGCATCAGTCGTGACGGTGACGTAATTGCCATCGAAGGAGTTGGCTTCAATACTGGTTTTGTATATATTCCATTTTTATTATTTTCATTTCCATTACAGCTATTCTAGTTTCCTTTTCTAATTGATAAGTCTCTCTCCCTTATTCCCTTTCTCCTCTCCTTTGGGGAGGGAGGGCCGTTAACAGAGAGCATCTGTTATAGGTCTAAGGGGCTGCCCTGACCCTAAACCATGACAGGATGTGTGAACACTAGTGAACTTCAAGATGGACAAGCCAGCTAGAAGGATAAAAGGTCTGAGTAGGTGTAGACCAAGATGCCAGCAACTGGATAGACTCAATTTCTAAGACCAGCTACTGGAGAGACCATAATGTGCGTGTATCTACCCCACACGATTTCCGTCCTTAGCAGTTGAAGAGAATTTGGTTGCTCATACTGTTCAAGTTTGTATGACTGATATATGTGTTTATAAGGGTGCCAGTAAAGACTCTGTTCACTATTTTATTTGTTCAGTCAGCTGTGTATATCACATATTTTGTGTGTGTGTGTGTGTGCACATGCACATGTGCACCTACTGGAATATATGTACTCACTGGACCTGGGGACAGGGAACCACAGTGACTTCGTACCTATTGGGCTGGAAAAAGAGGAATGCTTTCAAGTTTGAAGGGCACTTGTATTACGCTACCTTCTGACATCGGACTGAACTGCCACTGCTCTGAAGTCTTTTCTGTGGTTTACAGATATTATCTGACGACTTTCACTGTAATGATGGGGACATGCGCTTTGAATAGTTTTATATATATAAGAATTCATTTACATTCGATCCCAACAGCATCCCATTGGTCCCACAAATGCATACTGATCATTAGAAAACTCTTGTCTTCAGGGTGGAGGTTCATCTGGCATGAACTTGAAACAGAACGTCAGACTAGGATTAAATCTACATATACTATTTCCTCATTATCCTACCACATATTAGGTTCTCTGAGATCAAAAACTTAAAATGCACAGACTGAGACAATGTGAGGTTTGCTTTTCTGATTTTGTTTGAGGAAGAGACATCTTTAACCAGGAACAGTTGTGAGAATACGTGCTAACACCACGCTAAGGGCGTGCCTCAGCTCTCCTGACACTATTTCCTTTCTACGCTCAGAGCCAGTTTTTATAAATGTAGTGCATACAAATCCCTTTGGTGCACTGCTGCCAAGCTAGCTATGTGTACATGCAAAGATTCGTTTTTAATGTATACACAGATTAATTGCATGCATATATCACATGCATGCAAGCGTATACTGTGTAGGACCAATTTATAACAAAAGTCAGATTTACAGTGAACTCCTCCAAAAAACACAAGCACAAAAAACAAGCCAAAGAGAAAACTCCATCTAGTACATGGCACAACCTCCATCTCTCCAACATGCTACAGAGCAATTGACTCTCCGCATCTAGCATCGCTACAGGCTACTGCCCTCCTACAAGCTTCAAACTGCTGTTATTTTCCTTCCCTCAGATGATTCTCATTATAACCAGGCTGAGTGCTGAGTTAAAAAGTCAGTGTATGAATCATATCATCAACTCAGTTGTCTGGAATCTTGCTTTTCCATGCATTTCCTCATTGCTACAGGGATCACCAGTGTAAAACATGTTATAGCTGCATTAAATTTCCCTCTACTCTTTTTAACCCTAACATGGACTGTGAGCAGATACTTATTTACTGTTATCCCACTTCCTAACCACTGATGATCTTTGTCTTCACTGCCTGCCTCAGAGAAATACCAAAATGTTACAAGTACTTGAGGTTATTGCCCAAGGGAGATCTTTTTATCCAGCTACTAGGATAAGGCCTCAGCATTGAGTGGCTGTGTTCTGCTCAGGAAGGGAAAAACAAAGAGTCTCAATTTAAGCCTAATTTAAACCATGCCATTGCTCGAAGCACCATCAGCTCTCCTCCATCTTTCCACACATGAAGGTGGATCCGCAGCACTGTATCTTTTGCCATCACCTGTGGGACATCTTCCTAACTGAAACAGCAAGAGTCTTGGCTCCACCAGCTGTTAACCCTGCCAGAGGAAGGGTTTGTGCATGAGAGTGCCTCTGAGCAGTACTTCTGAGACAGAATTCTGCTGCCTCAGATGTACAGAGGACAGAAAAAAACCCCAAAAAAACAAAACAAAACTCCCAACTATTAGGTGACACTCTTCTTCTTTTGACTGTTCATTTGAACTATGTAATTGGCCTGTAATGGCTATAATACAGTCTAGTGTGTTGTACAGCACATGGAACTGTAAGATGCCATTGTACATTCCCTGTCTACCTCAACACTGCACCACCGGTATTTTCTGCCTACCATTGCTCTACACAGTATTGTACTAGCTTTTCCCATGTCCCTAATCTGCCTAAGTCCATTTAACAGCCTTCATTCTTGAAAATTATACTTGATTTTTTAGTAAAAGGAATATTTTTGACCAATTCTTTTCAGTAGAATGCTTTTTTCCAGTTACAGAAACTAAAATACATGTTGCAATCATTCCTTTTGAAGGCAGTAGTATTCCCAAGGTACAGGATTAGAGCAGCTTTTATAATTTCAGGGTGAGCAGTACAGAAATGGCTTCTCCTTGTGTTTTTTTTAATCTTATAAACATCTGTAATTATCTTTTAGGAGTAGTGCTCCCCCTTTTTGATTGCTACCTTGTATTAGCCCCTGGTAATCAATTGGTACCTTCAGAGACTGAGCTTCAGTCTGTAGCAATTATTTTAAGAACTGGTATATTTGAATTCATGTATTGTGGAAACAACACTAACCTCATCTTGAAGTTATGGGATATTTTATGAATATTCATGATCACACAGAAGTACTTCCTATGTGTTTATCAAAAAAAAAAAGATTAAAAAAAATCATAGTTCCAACAGGATATATGAATTTAGTAACACCACTAAATAATTTCATTGCTACCTTAATCTTTAAGAGGATTCTGCTAAATAAATTAATCATTCATAGGCAGAGAAAAATGTTTTAAAGCTTGGCAGAAAAAGGTCTGTCTCGTGCTTTAATTTTCCACAGTCAACCGTAACCTTGGGAAGCAGAGGAAAGCATACAACTTGAGCTGCTTTTGATCACCATCTAGTGTATGAATTAAGGAACTGCATAAATTTCAGGTCTGACTTCCCGATTTTAAGTTAAGCAGCAGTAGGATTAACATTTTTTTTCATCATTTTTAGAAGACCTCAGATAGGCTTAGTGAAGTTGAAAAAGCAGAAATTTCCAGGTGCTCCTTGACGCCTGATGAAAGCCAGACATTTCATGATGACGTGTTTTTCTAGTAGTCTGTGACTACGGTGGTCTAGGGATCTAAAGGAAGCAAGAACTGCATAATGAAGTAGTATCTTTTCCAGGTCAAATTACTTAGTGAGAAAAAGCAACATGATTTCAGGCAAGGAGTCCTTTCATCAAGTCTCTATGTCTTTTCCAGGTGTCTAAATGCTACATTAATTTCATTGTTGTCTGATTTTTCATCAAGATTTTCAGAAATACTATTGTAAATTTTTTCACTTAGATAATTAATTCTGTGTTGCTATAACTAAAACCCACGTTCTGATTGTGTGTCAACATTTATCTGAGCAATGAGGACTTCAAGGCCAATAAATCAGTAAGATGACTGGACAAAGGAAGACCACCAGTACCACTGAAAGTCCCTGCCAGCTCAAAGTTTTGATCATTGTAGATGACTCAGGAAAAAACTTGGACATGCCTTCCAACAGCACTGGCCAAGGAAATCCAGATGTCAGCTAGTAGCCTTGTCTTTCAGAAAGCATGCTGTGACTCAACAGACAGAATCTCAATATCACTGAGTGATAGGCTAAAACAAAACAGAAAACATACCTTTACTGAAAGAGGGTCAATACATTCAATATTAAATAATAATACTGTAAATTTTCAACAAAGATTAACAGGAGGAATTGCAAGAGACTCTTGGAAGGAGCCTTTGCCATCAGTCAGCACAAGAGTCTTCTTTTTAAATGGCAAAATACTACATCCCACCACCACCCAGCTTCCTTGTGTGGTGTACTTTGACACCATGATTTACCAGTAGCCTGTAGTCACTCTGACACAATATTTACCCATGTTAAACTTCACATAGAGCAATTAGTCATCAGCTGAATTATCACTCAGGAAACAAACAAAAAAAAACCCCACAAAACAAATAAAAGCAAAACATACTAACAAAAATTTAAAACCAAACAAACAAAAAACCAAACAAACAAAAAACCAAAACAAAACCACCAACAAAAAAAAAAAGTAAATAAATAAAAGTCACACACACACAACAAACCAAACAATCAACTGCTGTTAAACCTGCATAATAACTCTTCAAACACTACTGGATTCAGACCCCATCTAGGACACTCAAATGCCCAGGAAGGAGAGCACTGTAAAATCTTTACAAGCAGTTTCATATGATGACAGGCACTGACTTCTCAGTGATAATCATTCAAAATATCTTATTCAGAATAACTTTCTAGTCTAAACCTTGTAAGCAGTACATAATTTTATACAAAGGAAGAGAGAGTGAAAGCAAGAAAGCAAGCAAGCAAACAACGGTGAGCTAGCACAGCCTAGAAAGTGGGAGATAATTCATGCTTGCTATAGTTTATTCTTTAACAGCTCATGCCTTCAAAACAAACCTGGCAATGTTACTGAGGAAATTATGTTGATTTAAGAAGTGGAAGAAATTTCCTCCCCTCAAGCAGTTTTTTTTTTTCCTGAGTGCACCAAATAGACATTAACAGTATGTGCGCTAATGAGCAGTTCCAGCACATTCCTGTTGTTCTGGTGCCCCCCGATGGTCACCTGGCTTTACGACTGGCTGTGGCTTAACCTCCCTTGGAAAAGCTGTGCTCCAGATGTCATCCCCAAACGCACGTAGAATTCTTCAGCCCTCTGGACCCGAGATCTGAGCCCTGACACAGCTACCGGCACTGCCGATTTCCCATATGCGGCATCCAGAGCTGGTTATGCAGAGAAACTCCTACAGCCAGGTACTAACCACCATCCCTAAGCACTTCCAGCAGAGTGCTTTGGCAGCTTGAGCGCTGAGCCCTCCAAACCAACAGTAACTACCTCACAGCTACTGTTGGTTGTGAAAACTAACCTGATTCACAAGCACAGATGTTACACCCAAGGTCTCTGTAGAAAACTGCACACATTAATGGAACTGAGGCATTATTCAAGCAGCTAAGACACATGAATACCATTACCGGCTTTTCCTTCCCCACTCACAGCATCTAGTTATCACACACACACTGACCTAGCATGTCCAGACAGTCCTCATCTCTTAAAATAATCAGTTTTGCACAGCAATGCATCCTGTCCCAACTAGCCAGCAGGCATGGCACGGGCCCAGTATGATACATCTTCATTTCCAACCATATCATGGCACAGAGAAATAAATCATTAATCTATAAATCAGCACTTTCCTCTGTGAACTGATCACGGTCTGGCTATACTCACTGCAGCCAAAGGAAGAGGATGGCCCCTATCACAAAGGGTGTTTCAAAAGAGACTTAATTTCTAAAAACTTCAGGTGGAAAAGATAGATGAAATCTTAAAGCTCTTTAAGAAGAGATGAGATGGCCAAAAGCTGCAATACTTCAATCAAGAAAGAAGACAGCTTTATCTAAAAGCCCATCCTGGTTATTGGCAAAGCAAAGATAGCAAAGCAATATTTAACAAGCTGAAAGGGGGAAGCGGATCACATAGCAATCAATACAAATGTGACATGCAGAAAATTTATCAGAAGGAAAAGAAATCCTCAACTGATAAGAATAAGAAAAGAAGAAACACTTTAGTATGTACATTAGGGAAGATAGAAGCCCTACCTCTGGTTAACCATTAAAAATGTAAGCAAAGCAGAAGTGTTCAATAATAAGCTTTCAATTTCTGCAGGGAAGGATTCTTACCACAAATCTGTTGAACTTTCTGAGCCATCAGCAGCTGTTGGGATGTTAAAGATCTACTGAGAGCAAATTTTCAGATCTACAGGCCTAGATGGCATGTACCCAGGATTAAAAAAGGCTCACGGAATCTTTGGATAATCTGGAGGATACCATGGAAATTTCAGAAAATAAGCACCAGTATCAGAAGTGGTAAGGAGGTAGACCTAGCAGAATAAGGGTGTCTAAGCCAATATGAACAAAAAGTTAAAAAAAAAAAAAAAGCACTTGTATCAGTTCAATTTATAACAAATTAAAGGGTAAGTATATTAACTTTAAAACTGATAGACATAGGTTTAAAATTTAGTCCTTTGTGTTCAGTCTACATTTTTATCTTTGCACAATTCCATTTTTTTGGGTTAGCCTGCCTTCATTATTTTGCTGGTATTACAAGTTTTCTTGATGATTTACTTGCACTTAGAGGACTAATAAGAAAGCCTTGCACAAGCCATTTAGATGAAAAATAACAGGAACAATTCACACAGCAACAGCACAAAAAATTAGGACCACACAATAGCAATATAGTTAAAACTAAGGAAGATTTGAGTAACTAGCATATGTCCACATGTAGTAAATAGGGCATGAATCAAATGCTGCTCATGTGGCTCCACAGAGATCAGGATTAGCCTTGATACTAATCCTCATCATTGGTTTTCTGGAAGTCAACAAATGACAGCTGATACCATTTGTGAGTAAGAGAGACTTGCAAAGGGAGACACTCAAGGAAGACAAGCCATTGCACAGAGCTGGAGTGCTCAAACTCAGTCTAGCAACAGCTTTATAATACAGCCAAAACACAAGTTGTTCAAGTAGGAAAAAAAAACCCAAACCACCAGACTGATCAGAATGGATGAAAATCCTGAAAACAGTGACTGTGAAAAGACTATAGCAGTCAACAATACAAGAAAATTCTTATGAGCTTTCAGGTCACATATCAGAAAACAAGAATCCTTTCTGTCAAAAAACTGACTTGTCTGCAATTGTTTTCACTCTACATCAGAGCTTTAAAAAGTTCTGTTGAGAAAGACTACAAAGTTTTGTAACTGGGTCATTTATGAGGATGATTTAAATCAGTCAGGGCTGGTCTTGAACACAGATCCTCAGATTCTAGGACCACTGATAAATCTGTAATGTCAGCCTGCTTTCCATGAGCCATTGGAAAAGCAGAAGGAAAAAAAAATGTTTTGACAATTTATTTTATTTTTTAAATAGTCATTTATACACATAATAAAAGTTTTCATTTCAGCATTCATTGAATATATATATTTTACAAAGGCTCATCAGCCTGAGCTCACAAAGAAAAACAGAAGAAAATAGCTAATATAATCCACAATTTTATAAAAAAGTGCACAGACACTAAGGCAATTTTATCTCTACATGCAGTAGTGGAAACTCAGGTGCTGGCAAACAATACATAGTTCAGATTTTTTTGTTTGGTTTTTTTCAAACAATAATGAGAAACTGGAAGGTTGCTGATGACAGCCACAGAAACGATTCAATGGCTAATGAAGACTTAAAGATGTGAATTGATTTAGTTTATAAAGAACGAGAAGTGACTTGATGATAGCTTATGAGCATGGGAAAAGGGAAAAATAGAGAAGTCTATTTTAGTGTGGAAAGGTGTTTTTTCAACACTTTTTTTCCTCACTTCTCAATCAATCTCCTTTCATATAGGAACACTAATTAGCCATTGAAAGAAGGTGCCAACGAAAATTGTAGTTTTACCATTCCTTGATATTTTCCAGTCAAGAATAGACTCCTTTCTAGAAGATGTGCCTATACAAAAGTTACTGGACTACCCAGAGAAAAGTCCACAAAATACAGAGGTGGTCAGGTAATTCCTTCTGTTCTTAAGTACTTTTTTATCATAGGCTTCAGTTTAATGGCTATAAGCAAATCAGATGGAAACATGTGAAGTCGTTTATTCATTTATTTTCATGAGTCACATGCAGCAACACTGGCTTGTTAAACAATGGCTAATACATTCTTGTCTGCAGGCACAATTTCAGTTCATAGTGTACTTTCAAGAGAAAAAGGTCAAGCCAGCTGATGCCTTCCCACAGATGTCTGGACTGACCGCAGCTAGCTCATCTGGTCTGCCCAAAAGAGGGAAAGGGGAGAGGAACTGCTTCCCTTTTCCAGATGCATCTCTTCCAGTACATCCTGGATCTGTTCAGAGAGTAAGGGCACAAACCCTGTACCGGTAAAGAGCTGCTGCTGCAGGAAGCAGCAGGAAAGTGCAGAGAAAGAGGGGAATGGCAGGGAAAGTACAACAGCTTAATTGCTGCTCTTCACTGGAGAGCTTGCTTTCCTCTCTGGTAATTGCAATGCCATTCCAGTGCCCAAACTAATGCATCTGTTGGACTACCAGGAACAAACTAGAGACAATTCCATGCACTACTGCTCTTCCACAAAGTCTACAT
The DNA here is from genome assembly GCA_025345505.1 of Todiramphus chloris collaris. Taxonomy (NCBI): domain Eukaryota; kingdom Metazoa; phylum Chordata; class Aves; order Coraciiformes; family Alcedinidae; genus Todiramphus; species Todiramphus chloris. The sequence goes on from JANVCC010000019.1 coordinate 12,303,962, forward strand.
AAGCTGTCCCACATAAGCAGAAGTGTAAAGCCATAAATGTTTCATTTGTACCCTAAAACAACCACTAAAAAGTCTTTGATCAAGTATTTGTAATGCAAGTACTTTTTTCATTCTTTTCTAGAAATGCTGCATATGCCCAAGTGCCCAGATCTTTTGCAACTCCACTCAGCACGGGAGTTCCCCCCTTATACCTGATATAACAATACAGTGAAATATTTCCCCAGGTAGGTTAAGCCAGTATTAAAATCGTTTCAGCCTACAATGCAAGTTCACCTTTCCTATGAAGTAAAAAAAAGGCTTATATGTCAAGTAGCTTCTGTTTACTGGCTGATAAGGCAGAAAGATACCTTCTCTTGTTTTCCATCAAATGCATAGTAACTCCTGCTGGGATCCATTAATCCCAGATTTTATTTTCCTTCTGTCCAATTCCTTATAAAATGACCCCCCAAAAAAATGACTGTGCTATTTATCTTGTAATCACTATTATTGCACTACAGCAAATTCGTTGCTGTTATTTATGAAACATGACAAAGCCAATAGAACGCTAGAAAACACTTGGCTCATTCAGAGACCACAGCATGAACCAGCTGGCAGGTCATAATGGTCACAATTCCACCAGAAAGATTTGTAACTGGACGAAAATTCATTATGTAGTATAGAAAGGGTTTGTTTGAAAGGCCACTACCAACAGACCACACTACCACTCATCATTCATTCATGAGACTGTAACTTAGCCTACCTGAAATTTCTGATACACAAGGACCTTTATAAGATATTTAAAGCTTTCAGAGAAGCTCCTGTTACCATATCCTTGCAGAGGGAGAGGCTGCACATAAAAATGTACTGACCAAGAAACTGTGGCTTCCATTCCACATTACAATTTTGCTGTGTGCAAAAGCAAGAAAAATCATGCACTAGCAACTAAACAGCTACTGAAATAATTTTTGTTTGGTCACATTCTTTGCTTTCACTCTCAATGAGATTTATTCTATTCAAAGGACCAATGGGAGGGGCAGGCATTGCTTCTACCCCGCACGTATCCTTCAGCATTTTAACATCAATTATTAGCAAGGTTAAGGAATATCTATAACCATTGTGTACCAAGCCAGTGGCTGTGCTGGACAGTCACATCATCAATCCCTAGTGCACCCTAAAATGGTCACTGAAAGTGCTCACCGAAAAATTATCTATTACGCTCTCATTTGGATTCCTCAGTCATCAACCCCATTCAAACTCCCACTGTATAACAGAGAAGACAAAAGTCCTGAAACTGAATACTGAAATCCTTACAGGGACAGGGACCCACAGCTTGGACATCTTGCTAGAATGGTAGCTCTAGCTGCAGCTTACAGGCACAAGGTAAAACAATGTAGTGAAACAGTGATGGTCCTCAAGGAACACCATTGTCCCCTGTGAGATGGGACTGATCTGGGCTGCATGGCTGCCTTGCTACCTCTAACCCTGAGGACTCTTGATCAGCCAGCACGTCCTGCACCAGCCCAGTTCTGCTACAGTGATATGATGCAGCCCTTGAACAGGAGCCCCATGATCACAAGAAAGACCCAAGGGTCTCATTTTGCCTAGGGTTCCTATGTTTTCATTCCAAGTTGTTTTTTCTGTCAGTAGGATGATGCAAAAGTCAACCACCTTTCCACCACCTTCATAGAGGAATAGAATTTATCCCCTGTGAAAACCACAGAGCACAGAGTCCACAAAATTCTTCAGTGACTGCTGTTTTCCTGAGACAAGACTATACATACTCCCCATACCCACACAGTACCAGCTGGGCAGCCCCAGGGTTGCAGCTTACTGTATTCTGATACCAAGGGACCAGTTAGGATCCTTCCAAGAGCCCCTAGAGCTTCTCATATGAAAGGAGTAAATTCAGAGCTGGCATGCAGACAAGCCTCACAGACCCAGAAAACATTTTCAGTGCCCCTGTGAGACCATCTTGCAGACACCCCACACAGACAGGAGATAGCCATGAACCAAATGTACCAGAGACAGCCTGAAATGCTAATGTCTCTGAAAGACTGTTTTTCTCATTTCACAGAAAACTAGGATGTGGAATGGAAAGAAAACAGAGTGCATTGTTCCCCCTAGATGCCAGATAAAATAATTTAAGTCAGTGTGTTAAAATATGATTACTATTTGCTACAAAATGAAAAGATGATGGGAGGAGGAGACAGATTTTATTCAGGTAAAAACTGAGAACAGAATGAAGCTGCTACTGACCTCAAGACTCCAGTACTTAGACATTCCTGGGATGCTTCAATTATTGAGTTCCCTTGTGATGTATATTGGGTTTCATTTTGATCCACAGGCTATTAAACATGATCCATGACACTTTCAGAAAAGCTGTAGTTTGGAGTTCAGCCTGTAACTCAAACTTTTTTTCTTCTACCATTGGTTATTAATGTGCATACAGCACTGAGACAGCAAAATGGAGGGGTGCTCAGGACTGCTTTATAAGAACATAGTCAATAGGGTCAACTAGAACTAAATTAACTGTGTTGAGTATCTTCAAACTCTGCTTTCCTTAATAAAAGCAGTTCTCTTCACAGACAGACATAAAAGGTCATTTAAAGTATTAGTCAATATGTTCTAACTCCAAAATGAAGCAAAGGAAAGGAAGAGTAATTAGTCCTGTTTAAGCATAGGAAAATACATGCCGTTTGGGCAAACAAGCACTATGTAGTCAGGAATCTTGATGCATGAGCTGAAACAAACAAAATACGTCAATATTATACCATTTGCTGTAGCTCATAATGCAAAATATTTGACTGTAAATAAGCTAAGAATGCATACTGTATTTTTGTCAAAGAAGAAACTATAGTTTTAGAGGTCACCATTTCTTGGAAAGCATATATTTGTGAGAAATAAGGTCGTGTTTGCTTTTGTAGGGCTGAAGGTTTGTTTGGAGGATTTTTTTGTGTTTCTTTGTTCATTTTTTCCCCTCGAAGTAGCCAAAAACCATGAAGATAGCAAAAATATTTAAGAAAAACTAGAACATGCATACAAGAGAGGCTGGAGAAGCAGGATGACAGCCTTTCAAAGGGAAATGCCAAATCCTGCACCTGGGGAGGAAAAATTCCATGCACCAATAAATGCTTCCCCACACAAGGAAGACATAGACATACTGAAGAGAGTCCAATGAAGGGCTATGAAAGCTACTAAAGGACTAGAGAATCTCTCTGGAAGGCTGAGACATCTGGGACTGTTCAGCCTGGTCAGACATGAAGGCTTGGAGGGAATCTTATCAATGCATATAACCACCTGAAGGGAGGATGCAGAGAAGACAAATCCAGACTCTTTTCAGTTATGTCCAGTAACAGGACAAGAGGCAATGGGCACAAAATGAAATACTGGAGGTTTGCTCTGAACATCAGGAAACACTTTTTCACTGTGAGGGTGACTTATCACTGGCACAGGTTACCCAGGGAGACTGTGGAATATACATCCTTGGAGATATTTAAAAGCTATCCAGACACAGTCCTGGAAAACCAGCTCTAGGTGTCCCTGCTTGAGCAGGGACAAGATGACCTCCAGAGGGCCATTCCAAACTCAACTTTCTGCGATTCTTTTAACAATTTTTTTCTAAGAATATAGTTACTTCAGTAATACTATGCTTTATTCCATCCTCTCCCTTTTCAAGAACAATTTTCTTTTACATGAACCAAATATGCAAATTCTTAATCATATACATGCGCATGCAAGAGAACACATTTACATTCAACAAGCACATGTGAACAATTTCAGGCTGTGTTGCATTAAAATTATGATTTTTTTCATTTATATAGCAGTAATAAACAAAAATGCAATACTGTTACGTGTGGCAACACGACTCCAAGTCATGCCAACATGACTTAGTGCTTTTTTTTATTATGCTATTCAGAAATAATGAGAGGTACAAAAAAGGATGACGTTGAAGCACTCTCAATGCAAAAACAGATGACAAACTCTTACATCCACGCCTTTTTTGCCTTATTTTCTTTATCTGTAAAATGTTGATGTTAATCATTAATGTAGCTGCCTTTCAAATACATAACAAGGGTCCATTAGTGGGCCCTTTCAATTCAATTCAATATAAATTCTATTCAATATAAATTTCCTTTGGCTATAGTCTGAAAATACTTTAATGCTTGCTTTTAAAAATTGTCATAGAGTTTATTTATTTTTCAGATTAGCTGATTTTGCCTATTAGCATAAGGACAGGCTAATAATAGCAGGAAAAAAAAAAAGTTAAATTGTTCTTTGTTCCTGTGTTCAAAGCAATGATCATTATTTTTCTTTTCTACCTTGGTCATTCATAACAAAACATACCATTCCAATGCTTCAGGTTTACCTTAGTATAACCCTTTAATCAAGAGACCATTGTCTCCAAATTATGAGCACTTTGATGTCTTACTTCTTCAGTTCTCCACAAACACAGAGAGAACTATTTTCTGAGGTATGTCACTAACTGCCTACTTAATTTATACGAACTGTACCACTTCCACTTAATCCCCTCCCCAAAATTTACTTTTCTGTAAAAGAAATGGGGGTTTAGTTTTATCCTCTTGGTGCTTCTACAAGCTGTAATACTTGTAACAATGGATGCCAAACGTCCGCTGCTCTGAATAACATGCTGTATCTATTTGAAAGCCAGACAAATGAAATAATACTGTCTTTGTTCACACAAATAGCAAGAAGTGCTTATGCAGTGTTTAAGCACTCTTTAGTCAATTGAATCCGTGGCAATAAAGCGGAGAATGCAGTCCCACTGAATCCCCACAGCGTCTGTTTATGTGATCTTTCACTTAGAAAATAAGGCTTTTTAGATGCTTCCTGTACGTAAACAGAAAGATTTATTATGTGTGAAGCTTTTAACCATGCAAAGATTTGAAATCTGCTTGCTTGTTTTCTATATCTGAGCTGAAAGCTAGAATAACTCTCAGGTTTTAGCAAGGCAGTAAGCAAAATTTGATCAAGACATTGATCAAGTGCCTCCCCTGTAGGAAGGGAGCATGTCTACATCAAACATAGCCCACTATTATAAGTGATTTGCTTGGAAGAACAGGCATGTTGACTAACTAGTCCTTGTTAGGTAGTTTTTAACCTGAATTAAGTACTAAACTTACGTGTGTCCATACCACTCCTAGTACCTGAGCTAGCTTCACAGAAGATGTATCTTCACAGAACATCACATACCTGGATGAAAATTCACCTTGCATTGATCTCACCGGAAGGTTTGGTCCTTTACTTTGAATGTCAGTCTCCTATGATTTTATTTCCTCACAATATTTTTCTTCCCTTTGTCTGTCCCCACCCCCAGCTTCATTTCATGCCATTATGTGTATTACCACATGGAGAAATATTTGGACCCTGCATTATCCTTAAAATTATTTCAAACAAGAAACAGCTAGTGTGAAATCTACTTCACCTCTGGAGATCTGGGCAATCTTACTCTGCAGGTGGCTTGGGGTAGAAAAAATCCTTGTTCAGCCTGAATGCAACATATGAAGCTGCAGCAGACTCCCTCCTATCAGCTTCGATTGTTTCTGTAGGCAGAGCACTGGGGATCAATAGACCTCAGTCCCCAGTGGGCCCTGAACGTGCACAGCTCAATGTTAAGTCTCTGACAAAAGTTGCCCTGCACTCTCATGTAGTAAACCATACAGCAGCAAAGCTGTTTGGATTTCTTCTCTTTGTTCTGAGAACTGAGGTGTAGTTTTGGCAGCTATGTAACAGTGCTCTTACAATAGAGAAGTTTTGCTGCCAGATGTATTATCATTGCTGGATGGGATATAAATACTGTCAGCTCAAGATATCTGATATTACAAGTCTGAGGAAGGACTCAGGGGTAGAAAAGAAATAGCCAATTATCCAAAGGACAGAACTTAGATGGTCAAAATGAAGTGGAAGGTTATTTAGCAATGTTGAATCTCGCCTATTTGCCTCAACTGCAACAGTAGCACTGATCTAAAAAAAAAAAGTACAGATTTCTGCATTAATATTACTGCTTTTCACTGGAGCCCAACTAGTACTGCCCACTTCTGAAAAGACAGTCTTGAAGAGGAACAAAGCACAGAGAGAGCTAGAATAGAAATCCCTACAATTGCCATATCATAAATTACTAAAATAGCACTTAGGAATGTTATGGAGAGAATGGGCTGGAAGCAGTTCACATCTTTGCCTCATCTTATTGCATCTACTATGGATTATAATACAGTCATACAAATATTCCTCCTTTGTGTTCCCATATGCATGTCTGATATGCCAGTCATCCCATGAAAAAGCAAGCATGAGATCAGGTCAGTTTCACAAATCATTATATGTGGCTAAAATTTAAGCCCAACCCCACCAGTGTAAAATATATACTGAAGTGTTGCTAGCACCTGGGTCTAATGATAAGGTGAGATGGACATCATCAAGTACTGTGATCCCTGCTTCTCCTGATGGAGACTCTAAGAGTCAATTTGGCCCCTTAGTCTATCACTGCTACTTCAGTATTCATGCAAGAATAAATATAACAAAGAACAAAGACATAAATTCCAGTTATGTGCAGATATGCAGTCAGAAACCAAAGTATTCTGGAGGGACAACACAGCAAGTTACCAGCAATCCAGGATGTTCCTGGAATGCACAGACCACAACTTCCTCCTCCAAATGGCAGAGGAACCAAGAAAAGGTGCTATGCTGGACCTTGTTCTCACCAACAGGGAAGGGCTGGTGAACAATGTAAGGATAACTTTGGTTGCAGTGACCACAAAGAACTGGAATTTAAGATCCTCAGGGCAACACACTCAAAGAGTGTCTGTCAGTGGGTCCATGTCCAAGTGGAGGCCAGTGACAAGTGGAGTCCCTCAAGGATCAGTACTGGGACCAGTCTTGTTTAACATCTTTGTCAGCGACATGGACAGTGGCATTGAGTGCACCCTCAGCAAGTTTGCTGATGACACCAAGCTGTGTGGGGCGGCTGACACGCTGGAGGGAAGGGACGCCATCCAGAGGGATCTTGATAGGCTGAAGAGGTGGGCCCATGCCAACCTCATGAAGTTCAACAAGACTAAGTTCAAGGTCCTCCATCTGAGTCAGAGCAATCCCAGGCACCAATATAGGCTGGGCAGTGACTGGCTTGAGAGCAGCCCTGAAGAAAAAGATTTGAGGGTACCGGTGGGTGAGAAGCTCAACATGAGCCATCAGTGTACACTTGCAGCCCAGAGGGCCAATCGTATCCTGGGATGCATCAAGAGAAGCATGGCCAGCAGGTCGAGGGAAGTGACTTTCCCCCTCTACTCCGCTCTCATGAGACCTCACCTGGAGTACTGCGTCCAGTTCTGGAGCTCCTATTACAGGAAAAATATGGACACACTGGAACGTGTCCAAAGAAGGGCCACAAGAATTACCAGAGGGCTGGAGCACCTCTCCTGTGAGGACAAACTGAGAGCATTGGAGTTGTTCAGTCTGGAGAAGAGAAGGCTGCGAGAAGACCTTATTGTGGCCTTCCAGTATCTGAAGGTGGCCTACAAGAAAGCTGGTGAGAGACTTTTTAGGATGTCAGATAGTGGTAGGACTAGAGGGAATGGATCAAAACTAGAGGTGGGCAGATTCAGGTTAGACATTAGGAAGAATTTCTTCCCAATGAGGGTGGTGAGACACTGGAACCGGTTGCCCAGAGAGGCGGTGGAAGCCCCATCCTTGGGAGTTTTTAAGGCCAAGCTGGATGGGGCCCTAAACAACCTGCTTTGGTGGGAGGTGTCCCTGCCCATGGCAGGGGGGTTGGAACTAGGTGATCTTTAAGGTCCCTTCCAACCCTGACAATTCTATGATTCTATTTTAAATTAACAAATGCTTTTTAAAGCACTTATTTTTGTGTTCTTACAACTCAAAACTGTGGAGGAGACATATAAAACAAAGTCATGCTAAATATCTTTTTTAATTAACAGCTACAGTCAGTTTTGTATTGATGAGGTACATAATACTTCAGAAAATATATTAAAAGGCAAACTATGCAAATCCCTCATCAACAAGGTATGAAACACTGCTATAATTTTTCTCTACTGTTGCATTACACTGTACTGTTCCTTCTCATTTATCAGAGCTCAGATCTCTCTTCTTAAGAATCAAAGTCATTTATATGAAGCTAAACTACATAGATTTTATTCATATGCCGTTGTATATTATGTACTATTAGTTGCAAAATAAGAGATGCTGTTACTTTAACCATTGAGTGCTTATTTTAGTGCTAAATGTCTGAGCATCATTCCAGCTGAAGAATGGTCACACTACGGCATAAGTCCTGGTTATTTCTCTGTTACTCATTTTGTGGTTTCAGGGCTTATTGTGACTCTCTCCACTATGGTCTTTGCCTGCTGCCCTGACTCCATCAAGGCTCCTGCCCTCACCTCTCCAAGAATGACGCATTTCTGCCCCTCTTGAACAAAATACTGAGAATTGTTAGGCCTCCTGATTGAGGAAGAGATTTTGCATCTCTTCTTTCATGAGCCTGTAAAATAGACCTAAAACAGTACACAGCATGCTGAGGATTTAGTTTTGCATTGTTCTTGCTGGTGTTTATGAACTAAGTAGCTGAGTTAGGCTCCTGGCATCCCCAGGGCTCTCCTCCTGGATAATGTAGATAAACAAGTCTTTCACAAGGGTGCTTCTGACTCTAGGCTGCCTAAGTCATGATCTAGGGGTTCCCCTTCTCCTTCTCCATGTTAAAGGTGGAGGGAAACTGTGCCAACTCCTTAAGTAACCTTCCTTCTGTAACTGCCTCAAGTTATATAAGCTCAATCTGGTGTTTCTATTGATCCTGAGGATTTCTCTGGTAAACCAATTTTTTTCGGACAACCCCTTTGGAGGCCCCCATCTGATTTGCTGAAATGATAATCCATCCCTCTGGAAGATCTTTCTTTTAGACCTGCAAAAGCAATGTCTTCCACTTGAAGATTTTTGTTTCTTGAAGTCCACAATAGATTTGTAGGTTGCTTTAAGAGAAAGCAAAAAGGTTAAGGGATGGCACCATCTCTTAAAACTCCTAGCATACTGGCAAAAAAAAACCCTGAACTTAACTCACTCTTTTTTTTTTTCTGTTCTTTTCCAAATGTGTTTCTATGTGAACATATTATATCAATGCAACAAGAAAGCACACGGGATCAGAAACAATTAGATCAATGTACAGTATTCGCAAATGACTGATGAACAGCTCCAGATCTGCCAGTCACAATGATTTAGACAATCTAACTCCCATATATTTCTGTATAAATCTTACTATTGATCTTCCTGTCAATTGATGTGGCCCTTCACAGAAACTTGTGCCAAACAGAGATAGATGCTAGAGTCAGTAGGCTACTTATTACCATAAAAACTACTCTGTGCAAACAAAATTCACAGAAATGGGGCTCTACCATTACTCTTCAAACACACACATTAAAATACTTTTTGGTTTATTGTTCATGTGTGAGAAAAACTCAAAATACACAAAGATGCCAGGCATTCAAGTAACAACATTTTGCACACAAATCCCAAGTGGAAATACAGTTGGAGTGTCATGTTGGGGACCTTGTGCATAAACCTGTACTTGCTGCATGCAGTGTCGTGGTTAAAATCTTTGTCATTTTTATCTTGCTTTTCCAAAATGTAGAGGGCAAAGATTATTTAATATAACTAACTGGGGGTCTTGTTTTCTCTTACCATTCAAATCTTGTAATCAATAGGTATTTTGCATCCATAAAGAATAATGAATCGGGCTGTTGATTGGTGTTCGATTTATACCACAAAGGCCACAAGATTCAGAGGTTGCCAAGGCAACACCACTTCAACCTCCTTACATTTCTGCTTTGATATGAAACCTCTCATTAGATAAATGTATGACAACAGCAGTCAGCATGACAGACTATTTTACAAATATGCCTTCAGATAGCAGACAGCTATATTCTTCCCTAAAGTGGTGTGGAAAAGCAGAAATAAAGCTACCTTTTACTAAGGGGAAGAATGGAGGGGCAAAAATGGCATTCCAGTATGAAATTGTATCCTAAGCCATCTAATACAGACAATAAATTTGAAATTATCTGGCCAAAAAATCACAAAATAGCAAGAAGCAAACAAAATAAAAACAAAAAACCCCAAGCACACCACACAAGTAGAGTGAGACTGAGCTGCTAAAATTGAGTAATCCGAACTGTGTATGAAAGCTTTACTGAACCATTAGAAATCTGATATTCCAGCATATGCTGTTTAGAACTATAGACAAGGCAAAGCTTAGTAAAGTGTTAAAGACCTAGCAAGAACCTACTGACACTTTTTAAACCCCAATTTTGAGGTCTAAAGTGGTACTTAGGAATGTATCACTAGCACTCTTTAATGAGCAGTATTCAACATGAAGTAGTCTACCTACAGTTGCACTCCAGGATCCTTCAGCAAAGCAAGGCTCCTGCAGAAGAAGGGCTCTGCTAAAGATGGTTACTTCTGTGTCTCTTCTGTAGTCTTCTAGATGACACTGAGTTTGAGCTGACTACAAGCTGATCCAGAATGTACAAAACACAGCTGACTGGCTGGCTTAGCAATAGGGTGGCAACAGTTCCAGAAACATCCCTCCAAACTCTTCCTTGTGCCCTAGTACCCTCCGTGCTGCCAGGAGACTTTACAGAGACAGTATTACTAACAATCAGTTAATTCTGCATCACCTGAAGACACTTCAACATAATCTGAGAAAGCTGACTTTTCTAAAGTTAAGTTTGTTACAAAGACAAATATGCAAAGATACTTTCAGTTATGGAAAAAATATGACAATTGGGCTTAAATTTTTTACTTCTTTCCTCACTTCCACTTCTGGATTGTAATTTCTAGCTATACTTTTCTCACTGTGACCTCATGACATACTGACCATCCTCAGCAGTAAAAGTAAATCTTACAGTATGTCACAAGAGGAGAAAAAATACCACCAGGGGGTACATACAGCACTAGCAAAACAATTGTTCCATCATCCCTTCTATGTCAGTTCCAGATCAGAGACAACTGCCCCCAGTTTGCCATGACAAAATAACACTGCTTACAAATACTTCAAGTTGAGTATAACAGCAGCTCCCCAATTACCATAGGGTGACGATTTGTATGGTTTCTACAAGAAGAAATCCTTCTCCACTTGTGAAGAATGACAGTGAAAAACACTTTACATCCTAGGGTCCTTTACAGGTTATACTATCTGCTATGCCCTTCAGCGTACTGCAAAATGTTCATGGCACAGACTAACTTGGACGATGCAACTGCATCTAAAGCCTTGCTGTACTGTCTATAGAACCAGTTCCACTACACAGCCAATTCCTGCTGTAATCCTGTACGCTGAAATCATTATAAGACCGTAGATGTGCACAGAATTCCCAGTTTCGCCAGGTAACAGAGTAATGCTGTTCTTTACTTCCTCACCACCACGTTCTTTCCTCTTTCCCTACAGTGTTCAGGTGATGAGTCAAATGACCAGCTAGTGGCTGTCCAAAATCCTTCAGGACACTCTGTCCTGTAACCTTTCACTTTTCTAGTTTGCATACTGGAGACTCTGAAGAGGCCAAATTTTATATCTAAAGTCCAAGGTTTGTTCAAAACAAACAGCCTACCACAAAAAGAAAAAAAAAAAAAAAAAGAAAAAAAAAAGAGAGAGAGAGAGGTGCAGCTGAGAGACAGTTTATGTAGGACAGCTAGAACACTGACTTAAGAATCAGTCAGCCCTGACACATTTCCACACAAAGTGGGCCAAGGAAGCTGGAGAAGAGCCACTACAGCAGAAAACCTTCAGGGTTATTTTGTGAGGACTATGCAAATTTTTTACAATGCTGAGGACTTGAGACCAGGACTATTTGCTTATCAACTTTCACCAGCACTACAACTCGCATAACCAACCTTAGAAGAGAGCATATTATTCTGAAAAACACTGCTGAACAGGCAGTTGAATAAAATCAATTACTTGCTCAAGGGATTTTTAAGACATATATTTCCTTAATTATAGTCAGATGTGCAGGTCAACAAAAAGGAAGATTGATATCTGGATAAAAAGAATAATTATGATGTGTGTGAAAAGACAAATTGTGAATTAAAGCATTTTAGTACTCATTTTAGTGAAATTATGGGAATATTCATTAAACACTTGCAGTCAAGAAACTGTACACACCCCCATCTGCCCATCAGTGGTATGATGCAACAACCTCTCAAGTCTTTGCCTTGTTATCACTTAACACCTTGCTGATCAGGATGCATTCATTCTTGCCCAGCCATATATTTGTACTGATTAATGTAACATAATGACTATGCATCCACAATGTTAAAACAAATTGACATTAGCTGTGGAAGTCATGTCAGTCATTTTTTCGTGACCCAGTGCTATCATCTCATTTGTTCACTGATACGTGTTGTGCCCCAAACTGGCCCTCAGCATCCAAAAAGCAAAGTATCCCCAGACGTGACCCTCTAGACAAACAGGGAGGTGGAATAACATTTTCGTTATGTAACAGGCTTATTTCTGTACTGTCCAAGAACTTCCCAGCAGTGCCTAAAGCAACACACCTAAAGATCACCATTTGCTGTTTCTTCTGGGGAAGAAATTCCATAGAATCTTAGAATCATCAAGGTTGGAAAAGACCTTTAAAATCACTGAGTCCAACCATTAACCTACTCTACCAAGTCCACCACTAAGCCATAGCCCCAAGCACCACATCTATACAGCTTTTAAACATATCCAGGGATGGTGACTGAACCACGTACCTGGGCAGCCTGTTCCAGTGTCTGACAACTCTTTCAGTGAAAAAATTTTTCCTAATGTCCTGTTTAAACATCCCTTGGTGAAGCTTGAGGCCATTCCCTCTTGTTCTATCACTAACTGCCTATGAGAAGAGACCAGCACCAACCTCTCTACAAAGTCCTTTCAGGTAATTGTAGAGAGCAATAAGGTCTCCCCTCAGCCTCCTTTTCTTCAGACTAAATAGCCCCAGTTCCCTCAGTGGCTCCTTGTAAGACTTGTTATCCAGGGCCTTCACCAGCTTAGTTGCTCTTCTCTGGACCCGCTCCAGCATCTCAATGTCTTTCTTGTACTGCTTTGCTACAGAGTTTTGGTCTGGTTTATGATAGATTTTTTTTTTTTTCCAGGCTTTTGTGGGGACAAGCAAAATAGCTTATGTTTTAGGATTTGGGGTTTTGTAGTGCTTCACTAGAGGATAAATAAAACCAAACCAAACAAAACAAACTGTCACCTTGCCCATGAAAAGTGTTTGATATTTGCAGTGATGCTTACTTTTTAGGAGAAATTGCACACAAGCTCCTTTCCCTCCAAGCTCTCTCTCACAAAATGCTGTCTAGGAAATCTGCATTTCAACCTATCTACATCAGTACATAAAGGCAGGCATCTATTCCCTACCCTCACTAGAAGCACCATAGAGCAGCAGAGCAAAAACCCAGTAAGTTACACTCAGTAAGACATTCGCAATACATGTGCTCAAAGCCATTCCTTGTGCTTAAAACCTTCCCTCCTCAGTCCCCTCCATAGCATAGATAAATCAAACAGTGGTAGTTGCAGCATTATTTCTTCTATGCCTTCCCATTGCTCCTTTCCAAATCCTCAGTCCTACATGTGCAGGGAAACTTTTGTGGGTGTGTGTATATATATACACACACACAAATAAAAAAATATATATATATATCTATGACTCTAACAAGAGGAAAGTAAGCCCCATATGAAAGGACGATAACCCATCCAAGCTTTGTGAAAGCATGGTAAATACACAGTCTTTGTGTCCACACTGTGGCTGTGTACTGCACAAGTTGGAACAATCCTCATTATCAATACACGCTGAGGGGGTGAGGTGGCAGAGAGCAGCCCTGTGGAAAAGGACTTGGGGCTACAGAAAGACAAGAAGCTAGACATAAGCCAACAGTGTGCACTTGCAGACCAGAAAGCTAATCATATCCTGGGCTGCATCAAAAGAACCATGGCTCTGGTGAGACTTCACCTGGAGTACTGTGTCCAGCTCTGGAGCCCTCAACAGAAGAAGGACATGGACCTGATGGAATGGTCATGAAAACGATCAAAGGGCTGGAACATCTATCCTACAAGGACAAGCTGAGGGAGTTTGGTTTATTCAGTCTGGAGAAGGCTCCAGAGAGACCTTATAATTGCCTTCCAGCACCTGAAGGGGGCCTACAAGAAAGCTGGGGAGGGACTGTTTACAAAGCCATGTAGTGATAGGACATAGTAGAATACTGGAATGGGTTGCCCAGGGAGGTGGTGGAAGCCCCAACCCTGGAGACATTCAAGGTCAGGATTGATAAGGCTCTGAGCAGCCTGATTTAGTTGAGGATGTCCCTGCTTATTGCAGGGGGCTTGGACTAGATGACCACTGGAGGTCTCTTCCAACCCTGGGCATTCTATGAATACTTTCCAAAACAATACAGAAAGGGTTAAGGAAGACCTCGCCCCTAAAGACATCAGCATTCAGCATAAATTGAAATCAATTCCTGTAAAAGGAAAGCTGCTGAAAGAACAGCAGATGCTATAAGAATTATGCATGTGTATATGGTATGTATACATGTATATATTGTATGTAACCATACCAACGACACTAGAACATAGATGTGTGTACCATGGCATACACAGCTATGATCTAGCTTAAATTTCTAATAGCAATTCTAGAAAAACATAAATGCAGAACACCAAAGCTGCTGCAGAGAGGAGCAAACAATTAATTAAGTTCAATTCTTTACAGAACAGCTTATTCAGTAAAATGTAATACCACAGTGACTACTGGTTTCATACTAGTAGTAGTTTTAACTACTGATTCCCCACTAGTAAGTTAAATATTTTACTGCTGGTTTTTTTAAGATGTTCATGATTTTCTACTAGGATGGCAAAGAGTTACAAATGAAGTTTTTCTTCATTATATTCCTGTTGTCATTTATGAGTTAACATCAGAAAGGTATTCTTAAGCACCTCATCACTTGCATTATCATAGATCATCATAGATAATGCAAGACAAGTTCCAAGGACAGTGTGAAGTGTCTGAAACAGGCAATGAATACTCTAGATGAGAGAAGCAGACAACACTGTACCTCTTCTCTCCATCCTGCCAGCTGCTACCAGCTTTGATAGTAATCTGAATACTTGTAAATTCCTGCTTCTCTTACTTTAAGAAAAAAAGTAATTAGCCTTATCTAAACAGAGAATGAACTTAAATCCTACCAATATCTATTTAAGGATTAAATCCCCATTCTACTGATAAGCTTACGGTAAGCAAAGCCAAGGGCTATTTCACATTCTTATCTGGCACACAGACAAAACAGTAAGCTACGGATAACAATTGTTCATGTGACACTCACCTGGTGTAGCTTCTGCCAAAATTCAGGTCCATCCTCCATTTTTCTTAAGCTTGGTGGAATGTACCAAAAGCAAACATTTGCATACTCCGGCTAAACAAGAGAACAAGTGATTGTTTATGAGATGTAACAAATGGGATGGGAATACATATTATAGAGCTTGTCAGAGTTCTGCTTCTTTTTTTTTTTCTTTTGGAGGGTGGGTGTGGGTGGAAGCTTTTGAGTTTATACTCTTTTCATTAAATTTCCCTTCTCCATCTCGCCTTTTGCTTCCCTTTTCTGAAACTAGAAATAGTTTTCGTATGATCCATTTCTTTTCCTGCTGCTAGAAAAAGGAAGCCTGTTTAGGTTCACTTTTTATTTCTTCTTCCTATATGCATATTTAACTCTGCTTTGCTCACTAAAAAAATTTGGTTAGGAAAAAGCATAAGAGGCGTACAGAGATAACTTACAGACATCAAAATGAAATCAACTTTAAAGAGAAAAATACTTTTTTTTTTTTTTGTGTTGTTGTTTTTTAATTGAAATTTCCAACGATGCATTTTACACAAAACAGGCAAGCTCGACTTTTGTCGCCATTTAACACTTGCGCACTTAGTTTTCTACTGAACAATTGCACTGCACACATTTTTGTACCGGACAACACTAATCTTTTATATCATATACCATCTAGCACACTACACAGTGCTGGATAAAATGCTGTCTTTCTCAGTTTCCAAATGTTTTAAGAATCTCAGGACTCATTGCAAGGTATTGCCATATCCTGGATATATGTTGTCCAGGCTTTGTGAGCAAAGTCTGAGGCTCCACATCTCTGCTTCCCTCCAGAGAAATTTTGCCTTTAAACTCAGCAGACAGTTAGCTGCAAGGCTCCCAACAAGAGTGGCTGTTCACCATGCATTATAAAATAAGGAATTTTGTGCTTATGAGGTTTCTGTTACACATGTGATTTCAAAAAAGTTCCCAGCAGCCCAGTTCAGTGTCTCTCTAAATTTCCTGCTAATTTGGAACAAATTTTACGGTTTGTTGGTTGGTTGGTTAGTTTTGTTTGGTCTTTTCTTTGTTTTTTTCACCTGTACAGATAGCAGTAGCACAAGGAATAGATGCTTCTGATTCTATCCAACACTACCGATAAAACCACTCAGTCAATCTTGACATACAGCATTTGCAACACAGTATTTAACTGAGGTCTAGATTATAACATGGCTTATAAACTCATACACCCCTCTCATCTTTCACACACCATCCTCATTAGTACTGGTTGAAAAAAAAAAAACAAGTTAAAAACGAGCTTGATAGCTGGGTTACACCACCTCTTTGTCCCACTGTGAATGTGGCTGCTATTACAATCCCAAGCAGTCTCCTGAACAAGGAGAGCCCACCAGCTGAGACATGTTCTTTCACAAAAGGGCACTGAAAACTGCTCATATCATTTTCTGCCTCACTTGAAAAATGCATTAAATACAATTTAATCATCAAGAAGAATATTGTTGTCAGCAGGAACAGAGCTGCAAACCTGCCACCTGCTGCCACTGAATGAAATAAAGCTCAGCTCTTAAAGGCCCATGTCTTTCCCCAAAGAGCATTCATTGAGCACACACATAAACACAGACCCTGAAAAGGCAGCAGCTCTCTCATGAGTGCAAGCACTAGCTTGCTGTCACAGGGCTTATTTTAAAACTATTTCAGATCTGATGGCAGGAGTAGACAGATGGCATATATTACCATATTGCCATTGCCTATATTGCCTTCTTGATTATCTCAGTTTCCTTCCACACATCAAATTCTTCATTCCCCTCTGAAAACACCATTCATCCTAGAAAAAATCAGCTACCCCCAACCATGCTTCACTCTATTTCTGGTTATCCTGTTGCAGCTCTTATCCATGCAGGTAAGCAATTACACCACAGAAGAGTTCAAAGTGACTCAAGTGCGAGTAGTGTTTCCAGGCCCTGGAGTGGTTCTCATTACAGGTCTTTCCTCACTGTATATATCAGATGATCATCTTCCTGAGTTTCTTGTCCAAGGTCCAACTTCCTTTCAGACAGGGCTCGTATAAGTGGACCTAGCTGCCTTACAGCAGTCTTCCCTTAAATTCTCACTGCTTGTCCCCCCGCACTCCTTAACCCTTGCTCAACTTCCTTCTTGTAGCCTATACTACAGCACTCCCTCCAATCCCACTTTTAATCTAGGTGTCCTGTTCCTGAAGGAACTAAACAGCGACCTCTGCTCTCACCAACAGCTTCCACATCTACAGGACAGGGCTCTCTGCTAAGCTATACAGTAACAGCAAATGAAGAGCTTTTAACAGACTTGACACTTTAGTAACCCTATCATGTGCTACCAGCCCAAAATTCTTCACTCCGTGGAACATTTCCCAGTATGCACTTTCACATTACCAATTTTCAGAGTTTAAGGGAAAAGTTTATATGATATAAATAGTATAAAATATTTTGTATATTTCTTCTAGCCTAAACTGGAATGCTCATGGCATCAGCAAGTGTTAACTAAATCTTCATCTTTATAGTTTGATGGTCTCCATGTGTGGTATTTACTCCATTTCCCATCCTTCTCCATGCGCTCTCTTCCTCTCCACACTACAAACTCATCTGTCTTTCAGATGTGTGTATTTCCAACAATGAAAAAGGGTTTTCTAAAAATGATAGGTCTTTGCAACATCCCCAGATATCAGCCTTAGTAAACAAAGAGCTGAGGATAGATGGAAAAACACAGTGCTTTAGCTCTGCCCCCTTTACTCTTCTTCAAGCAAGATCATCAACAGCTAATAAGCTGACAGGTTTATCAAAGAGAAGTAAAAACCACAACTTTTGGGTAGTTTTTAGGAAAATGGATGCAGAAACAGAATTAAGTAAAAAACCATGTAATTTAACAATGAAAAGCCCATCTTTAGGATCAAAATATTCTTCCATCCAGCATACAGGCTTTTCCATTAAGTCTGGCAAGCACTGCTTTTTTGCAGCCGGACTCTTCACTTTCACAGAAAAGTGCTCCATCTATACCTCCTGAGGCAATACAGACCCAGAAGACAGGAAAATAGCAGAGTGATGGTAGGGAATACAGAGCATGTTCTATGTGTTCAATCATATCCATGTATCTCCAATACATAAACTTATTAAATTATATATTTCAAATACAAGTTGGTAATTGGCTAAAAAACCCAAAATCAAACAACAGACACCCCACTCCCCCACCACCAATAACAACAGATCAGTTCCATTTTTGCTTACCTCCAAAAGAAGCTGAAATCCCTCTCTTTTCTTAATTTCCTCCACTAGATATCTGTAATTAAAAATGCAGAAGTTTAAAGCATAGAGCAAAACCACACATATAGACAACAAAAAATGGTCATGAACACGTACACATTTTTCCCCCTTCTTTCCCCCACACAAAGAAACCACGGAATTAAACCTCATTTCTACCTGCTGTGAAGATGCAGTAGCTATCAGTTCCTGGAAACAAATGAAAGCTACAGCCAGCTAAGGAGCACTAAGAAGAGGCCAAATTCTGTCCTCCAACACAGATTTTCAGAGGAGCCACATGGCACAAATTGATCCTATTTGCAGCAGGCTGTGACCCTTCCCCAGTGCAAATTTCCATTGATGTTACTCTACAAATTAATTCCACCATCTCTTTTTCTCAAGTGCTAATGCTGTGTTGCCATGTTATTTCATGGTTATCCTGACATCTCTTGCACTACTGCCTTTACTGGACCTCTTAGCTTAGCCCAGAATTTAAAAACTCCCATGTAGTTCAAGCCCAGCAATTTTCCCAGTACTGTCCTTGTTCCACACTGTACACAACAGTGCACATTTCCATTCAGTAAGCTACTTCTGATGCACAATAATCCCTGAGCATCCTATGCTAATGATGCATTGAAATAAATATTTCTTTCCTCTTTCACCTGTCAGAATGGAAAACACAGAAGCCTTCAATCTGAAGATGGGTTTGAATCAAAACTTTATATGCAAACAGCATCAATTTATAGGTTTGGGGTTTTTTATGTGTGTGGTTTTTTTGTTTGTTTGTTTTGAAAAACATCTCATCTTTGCCATGGCACTCATCATATAGGAATTCTGAAGCAGAGAAGACACTTCAACATAGCTGGGACTTCTCTTTATTCCACCCTCTCAAAGCCTTCTCAATGAAAACTCCAAAGAAACTGCCTCAAATTCACACAGCTTTTCCTTTTCAACAGACTTTTAATCTTCTACATGAAGATTTTGCTGTCTAATAGTATAAAACTGAGATAGTTAAACCACTGATAGTGTAAAAATCTGTTATTTTGTTGCATTTATTGGGCATTTTCCTGCCTGCAGCTGCATTATTGTCCATCACACAAACAATACTTTTAGCCACTACTTGAGGAAGAAAAATATTGTCAAAATGGCCCCATTTGGTGCTATGCACATGCCTGAAACCTACCCCCACAGGGACACCTCTATAGCACAGTTGTATCTGCAACGCCTGCTACTTGGCAGAAATGCTGTAGAAACAGGATGGCTAGGGAGGCAGTGAACAATACCCTAGACAGTATACATTTTTCAAAACAGAGCATGGGGACTTGTCCTGCTGTTTATCATTAACAAGTATTGTGCACATGACTCATTACCTCTTAGCACACATCCCTGCAAAATGATTGCTGTGGTAGCAGTGCCAGTTCCCATGACACACAGTTCTATTAGTTGTGCCACACACTGCACTGTTGAAATGTTTCCTCTCACTAGAATAAGTTGAGGTTCTGGGTCTTTTCTGCCGTGACCGTTTATATCCTACTGTGTGCTCTTGTTTGTTATCTGGCTGTTAACGCCTACACTACTGCTTAGGTTGAAAGACACATGCTGGAAGGTAAGTAGAAGGCTAGGTATCCTGTGAGCATGTTGGGGGAACCTGTTTCTGTAGGTGAATTGTCTTAAGTAAAACAAGCTCAGTGCTTTTGTCCTGTTGATTAGAAGATACTTGTTTGTGCTATAAAACTAACATACAGCAAAATCAGCAGGCTATTCACAAGACAGCAGCCCTAAATTTATTTATTCTTTAATAAGTCATGAAAAAGAAACCTATGTATGATCACTTTTTGGGTTAGTTGTTTGGGGTTTCTTTTGACATCTTGAATTGTCAGAGCTATTTTACCTATTTTTAAAATTTAATACCCTCCCCTCTTACTATATGTGCTATTTTTTTTTATATACACCACCATCTGACACAGGATATCTGGTGATGGTCAAGCTCACAACATTGTTAATCATGTTCTTAACTACATTGCCAATGGCCTAAGAAGGCAGCCATTACAAAATCCATCACCCATGATTTATCTTGCCAGGACCATTTGATGGCAGTGAAGCAATTTACTCTGTGCATCTTTCCACAGTTGACAGAAGAGTTATATTATCATGTCACAGTTGTAGAACATCAGAGGGGCTTGAGTCTCAGTGAGGACTGGAGGGCATAGCAAAGTCGTATTTGCTATGATTAAGCCTTGCAGAAAATGAGGGGTGGAGATCTGCAGTGAAAGTAGACATATGTCTACTAAGAGTGGGTGTCAGAAAAGGAATTAGGCAGGAAAACTGCAAAGATGCTGAAGCATAAAATGAAGAAATAGTTATAGTTGTATTCTAAAAGCAGTTTACTTCTTTTTTTCTTTTTAGTATACTTCATAAAGCAACACCCCTGCATCAAAAATAACTGGGGGGGAGGGGGTGGGAGAAAACAAAACCAAACAACCAAAAAAACCCAGCAAAAAAATTTCTGCAGTGATCAGCAGGATGCTCTACTGTAGGTACTTTAAAAATAAGCCCTTCCAAATAGGTAGCATCATAATGTTTCTGAGATATCTAATACACTGAAAATACTATTCCTCTCCAGACCAAAAAGAAATTAGTGAAAAAGGCAACAGAAATACATGTCTACAATTACTCTTAAAACTTTGAGGCTCTGCCAGTCCATTGGAAAAAATAATCTTGCTCTTAAATTCTATAGTCAGTGGACTAGTTCCAGAACTAATCCAGGTCTGCGTTCAGGAATGCTGAAATACTATCTTTGTAACATCAAAGTAACACCCACTGTAACAAATCAGGAGAAAGGCTGCACAGCTGTTGAGTAGTTAGGAAATCTGGCATAGTGCCCAGTAAACCTGATGTCTCAGCTGCAAATTGCCCATGTCCATGCAAACTCAATACATCAATGCAGATATACAGTAAAGAATATACTTCATCAGATAATGACTAAGAATTAAATTTCTTCTTAAAGGAGAAAAAACAAAGAAACCAAAAAACAAGAGAGACAAGCCAGTCACTCCATAGAAGCACTACCAGCTGAATCCTAACATTCAAAGAAAATATTGATCCCAGAAAGGTCATTAATCACTACTCTCTCAGTCAAACAACCTTGGCCAGTGACCTTGATAAGGCTGAATTCTACTTGTAGTGGAACGAATTACTTACTCTGTACAGACACAGAACAGTACAAACCTTTGGAACAAAAACAAGGTGCAATTTAACGAGAAGATACAAAAGATACTAAGAAACATTTAACAAGCCAAACAATGAGTGGCTTTAAAGAAATACAGAAAAAAAAGCCACAACTCATTTGGGCTTTTCTGGTTTTGCTTCTCTCTTTTTATTGCTTTCTAATCCACTCTGGGTTTAGGTCATGGGTATTTTTCCCTTTTCTTTAAGTGACTTTGTTAAAGTGAGAATATTACTTTAATTTTCCGTGTAGTAAACATTTGATTCCTTTCAACTTGGTAGTTCATATCAAAAATAAAATGGCAATGTGATATGGGTGACTCATTTTCAGTATTAATGATTTGACTTAACATAGTGTGTAGCTGGCCCAGAATTGGTCAAGATTTCATTGTGGTTTACCCTTGTATGAATTCTGAACAAATATAATACTTCAAGTGAACTGTTTTTAATGGATCCTTATTTCAATATTATTTCTTCAATCAGAAGGCAAAATAACTTGTGTATGGAAGTTTCTTCCCAGCAACTGGGACATCACCATTACTTTAGGAACACCTTCTAGCAAGAATTCTGCAGAATTCATTTGCGAGAGCCAGTTCTGCAAGACCAAAACTTTAGTAAAACTGAACAGAACGGTCAAGGGGAAGACTGCAAGAAAAAGGTTCTTCAGTTCCTAACAGAACATACTGCAGGCATTAGAACTTCAGCAAACTTGTAGAGAAAAAAAAATAAACTAGTATCTTAGAACAATATGCCTTCATATACCTCTCCTTTACCCTAACATTAACAGAGTGTACTCATATGCATTTCCTCATATCATCAGCTTTCTCCATTTCCTCAGGCATGAGGAATAAAGTGAACAAAAGAAAGGCTATTTTATTTTTTGCTAGACACAGCTTAGAGCCTGGCACATAGGACTGCTTTTACATTAACACCAGCACATGAAATTATGAGTTAGAAGAGGGTGTATTGGTAAATCTCTCCTATGTCTGGTTCAGGTAACACAAATGTTAAACAATGTAGATTGATAGTCTAATTTAGACTTCTATGTTTACCAAGATCTATGCTTATTGATAAAAGTAATCATAAAGTATTGTACCAAATGTAATAACATTAATTATTGCTATTAGTTCCTCCCATCATACACAAATAAAACAAGATGGATGGGGAAAAAAAAGTAACAGAGAGTATGTTCCAGGATACAGAGTATCAGTAGTGTCAACATTTCAGTCAAACAGACTAGCGTATTAAAAATTTTGGGTCAGTACCTAGCCAAAGCCAGTGCCCTGTTCACTCTCTCCTCAAGGCCTGTGGTTCCCAATGCTTTCCACATCAGCCAGAATTTGAATGCATCCGGACGCCTGCTGCACTGAATGGACTTGTCACCAGTGTCATAGCTGACATCGTAGAACTTGTCCTGCTGGAACAGATATGCGGCCTTGGCAGAGTAACATTTCTTCAGGAGGCCCTGTGAGAAACACAGTTGAGACTGAGATTGCAGATAAGCATTTTCAAATCTTTTCACAAGCCAAAGCCTTTTTTTTTCCTGTCTGTACCGACTGCTTCACTAAGCAGAACTGGATGTTTAGGAAACTACCCAAAGCTTATGGTGTGGTTTACTAACTCTGGATGAACCCGAGCCCGGTGAAGTCAGCACTGACAATAAAGAAACCTTTTCGATTATTTTCATCATAATGCCACTGAAGAATTGCAGGTTGAAGACAGATTCTGACTCAAATCTCAAGAAACTATGGGAGTGGGTACCACAGAAACAGTTGCCCAAAGACATACATGGGTGGGAAAGAGGATGGAGAAGGAGAAGCCTATGTCCTCTGCTCCAGTATGTAGATTGGAAATATAGGCTCTGAGGAGCTTCCTATGTGTTCACAAATGGATTAAACTGTTATTTCTTTGTCAAAGAATAACCTTTATACACAGCACAGTTAATTACAGATAGGCAAGATTTCAGCCTCAAGAAATAAATATTTAGCCCTTACCAGAAAATAAAGTCACTGAGGATTTAGCATAGGCTACCTGAGTGAGTGGAAACACCACAAGGAGCAACAGCAATTTTTACATTTTCACAGTTCAAACAATGTTAACTTTTGAAAATAAATCTCAGAAAGGTACTTTAATATACCCAAATTATGGTTTTCTGAGAGTGAGGTTCCAATTTTTGGAATCTCACAGATTAAACTGCACCTCATAGTGATTAACTGACACCTCATGGTCTAGACCTTTAGCCTATTTTGGTTGTGAGCTTGCCCTCCAAACAATTAGAATGACAACTGTGTGTCCTTGACTATGGTACAAATGGAGCCCCACCAAAGAGCCAAGTGAGCTGGTTCTTTACAGAACAATTGGGCCTGGCAGCTGGACCCTCCCCTGGGATATTCTGTATGCCATCCAAGGACACTACTGCAGACTGAGTGAGCCTCAGTCCTCAGGTGAGTGATACCTTTGGGCACCCTTGTGTGGGTGGTTTTTCCTTTACAAGTGAGTGCAGTGTATGTACATTTTGGTTCATCTTTCTAGAAAGAATATTCCTTAAAGTTTAGTAATTAGTTGTGTAGTATTTATATTCCCAACTGCATCCAAACTTGTAAATTAATTTTGTCAGAAGGAATGCTGGGCAATTTTGGTTGCAATAAATTCATTTTTTGGATAGCTGCAGCTGTCTGTTTTGTAGGTGCCTCTGCAACACAAGAAGAAATAGTTTAATATTTCTGAATGAACTCAAATTCCTTGGAACCTACTTTATGTTTAAAAAACAAAAAAAAAACAAAAAAAAAAACCAGCATACTGTCCTACTCTCCAAGAATATCTCCAAGAATATCTCAAGCTGACAAGATGTGCTGGCTTGATGACCCTTATCTGCTTATCTTACTAATAATGCAACAGGCTAAAGAAATACTGATGATGATAATTGCCGACTGTCAACTCCAGAGGCAAGCACAGTGACATCCTCCAGCATGTCACTAGAACAGAGAGGAGAAGAAACAAAAATAATGTTTTGTAATAAAGAAATACACCAGACCAAGAAAGGTGGAGGAGAAAGAGAAGGGAAGATAAAGGGAACATTGCAGAATAGAGGACAACAGATAAGGAAAAAATCCAACATGCTCAGGAAAGCAGTTATGCCTTGACTGCTGCTGTCTCAAACATAATAGAGTCAAACATGATGAAGATGTTATATATCATGGGCAGAAATATTTCAAGGAGCCTCAGGCAGGATTGCAAACAAGGACAGCAACTTCCACAACTGGGACTGGCACATCCTGGAGGAGGCAAATGTTGTATGGGTCCTCAGATAAGAACACAATTAAGGACATAACTGTGGTTGATGTCCTGTAAGAGTGCAGAGATTGGTGGATGCCGGTTAAGGATTCTACAAACAGAAAGATGCACTGAAATATGACCTTATGTGGAAGGAAGCCTCAAAGTTCATGGAAAGGACACTAAGAAACCCCTCTTCAACAACCACTAGGGACCACCAGAGACCACCAAAGACCCCCAGGGAAGCCTCTGGGAGATTCAGGTGGCAAGCATAAGAACTATGAGTATAGGATAATTAGTTCCTGGAAATAGAATGAATATGTATATTATTTCTGGGAAAACTAACATTTGTGTATGTAAAGGGGAGATATAAGCTTGGGTGGGGGCCAGGTACAGTATGCACAATAGGTGGAACTATGCCCCGTACATCCAGTGCCACAATAAAGAAATGCCTACATTCTAATGATAAATTGACTGTTGGACAGTTCTTCATTTACTGGATTTTTGGTAACAAAGGCATAAAACATCATCTGTTTTCCTAGTCGAGTGATGGAAAAGTAGAAGGAAAAAAGAAAAAAGGGAAGGAAGAAGTATGCTTTCTAAGCCAACATTCTCAGTCCAAAGAAAACCTGAACAGTTTTCCACACAGTAACTGAACTGCTCCGTCTGTTCAGAAGAATTGCAAAAGTTTCATTAGAATTTCATTAGAATGGCCCCATCTGACAAGCTTGAGATTCTGTCTCAAACTTGTTAAAATTTATGAAATGGAAATAATATTTTCATGGAGGCTCCAGTCCACTATGAAGTTTCAAATACCTTTGGTTTTGAAGTCTATGGATAGCTGCTGTGTGACCTAATTAATAGCAAACAAATGGAACAAATATTGATACTGAAATCAATAAAGAAAAGCTCCAGTTTCATAACTCAACATAATTTTCTTATTGAACACACTAACCTACCGCAAGCCTTATTATCTCTTTCCGTTTCCATTGCTGGTCAAAAATTAATTTCAATTTCATTAACAAAACACCTTTTTCCCCAAGACAAACATCTTCCTGACTTGCCTCATCTGAGGCAATAAGGACAATCTTTTGAATGGCATACTTGAAAATTCTCAAAAGCAGTGCAGTGCAAAAGGCCATGCCTGTAATTCCCTTCAAGAGGTGAGAAGGAGCTCTCAGTTGTACTCCCAAGCAGAAAGCAATGGGAAGAAAGTATTTAGAGTATTTCCTGCAGCTGTCCTGGAAAGGAAGCAGAGAAGTGAATATCTTTGTGATACTGCTAATGATAAGGACGAGATTACACTATAGATGGCCATCATCATCATCTCCATCAATTATATTCTGTGCTAAACTGAGATTTCATTAGCTACAGTCTTTGAGACTTTATTTTTAACTAATAAGTGAAAATTCTGCTAGAATTGATTGCTAATTACCTAGCCTAGTTATACATTATAAGGATACACAAAATTTTGGCACTGCTGATAAATATTAATTCTCTATATGGTGATAATATTAACATTTATATGGATTATAGCAAGGACAAACTGGATTAGCTCTGGGATCTTAAGAGAGTACATACAATCCAAGATTGATTCATAGCATTTTAAGAATATATAAGAACAAAGTTGACTCACTAACGATTTGAATATTAGTCCATCTAGCTTAGTGCTGAGTAAGTTTATCTTGTTACAGAAGTGATGAAAGTTACTCAGTGTATGGCAGTAAAAAAGGGACAGCTATGCATTTTTTTTTTTTTGAGTGCTTTAAGCACTAAAGAACTACTGACATTGATCTGAGCTTTTACAGAGGATTAACCAATCTCTCTCTTTGGTAAAAACACTTCTCCCTTCTAATAAAGTTTCAAACACGTATTTCTCTTTTCTATATCTAACTTCTTTGAAAAATGTTCCATTTTTGTTTCACTAAGTCTGGAAGATACTCTATCAGTGTTTCACTTCAGTTTATCTTTTTTTTATTTGTATAGAAAAATATTTACATACAATGTTTCATTCCAATAATCTAGCTGGAATGTCTTAGGCCTGTTAACGCTACTAAACCACATGGCAGCTACAGGTATATGTAATTTAGGAGCAGTGGAACAAGCTCCAAAGTGAGAGAATGATATACATACTCTTCCCTTTAAGGTGTGAAAATAGCATTTTTAATGGGAAACTGGATTAATCTGCTTGTTCTGGTATAGAGGAGATCAAACAGAAGCAAGGCCTTTCTGAAAAAAGTGTCTTCAATAAGTATTCAATCTTTTTTTTCTTAAGGATTTATAGTCCAACAATTTCAAAAAGGTAAGGAAGTACTTAAATTTGTATGTGGGTCTGTTTGCATATAAAGACACATACACAAAACATCTAAGTGCCAAATTTCACAGGACTTAAACAGAGTAAAACATCCTCTCCTCACCATGGAAGGAAAACTGCTACTTTCCAGAATGTGTCTCACTGTAGAGCAGGATCTGATTGTATGATCAATAATACTTGTGTTTTCACCCCTCTACAGCCAATGATTCAGCCCTACAAATATTTTCAGCACATCATTGCCTAGATGCAATTTAGGAGTGGAATAAGCTTGTTCCACCAGACATGGAAGAAGGATATGGAAAAGCTGCCAGAGCCCTCAAGTTGGAATACTCTTTGTAAAGTGACTCTAAATGCCAGGGCAGCTAGAATATTTCATTCATCTCTGTTTCTTTCATTTTTCTTCCTGAGAAATTTCCACTATGCAGCCCACAAGTAGTCTAATCATTACCCGGGGCTACATTCTATGTACTGGGCCTAATTAGTTAAAAATATAGCACTGAATTCTTCCCAAGCCTGCAATTAAGACACCACATTAATCTTAGTCAATAACTTCACTCTGCTTGGTTTTCATCCTGGAATAAAGTGATGGGTGAGTATTCCTGGAGTCTAATCCTCTTTAAAACCACAGATTTTAGTTTAAGAAATGAGGAGGCACACTTCTCCTTGCTGTCCTGCCATATTTCACCCCTGACTTGGAGCAATCAGCTCCAGGAAAGCACTGATTAGCATCTATGCTCTTTGGTCCTCATCAGTTCTTACTACCAGAAATTAGTAACCAATTACATGGGTAGCTAACCATTAGCAGATGAATAGAAACGATCAACTGTTTTGAGAGGAATGTATAAAAGTGAATTACAAACTGTGGCCACAGAATAGTGATACAAACCCCAAGGACTCCATGTCTTCATGATGTTCAGTCATTCATAACTTATGAATGAGCTGAAACTCACCCCCAGTGGTGGATAATGGGCATAAGTTTCAGCAGGGTTGAGTTTGAAATGAGGCTTGAAATAACTGACCTCTTACTGGTTTCTTTATTTCCACAGAGATATAAGCAGGGACTTTTACACATTGCAGATTCATCTCACTTTGTGCCACTTGAGATCAGAGCTCTGTTGTTTGCTTGCTAGACCTTTTAATTAGTCATGGCTTTTGGAAGGCCCTGGTGGTGAGGAAGAACTAGTAGAGTGAGAAAAGAAGGTTCTCTCCCTTCACCTGCATGTGCTCTGACTCCTATCCCTCTTCTTTCCCACTCTGGTGCACTGATGTAAGGGGATGCAAAGAGGAGCTCTGCCTACTTTAGAGGCACAGCACTGCTGCAGTCCCAATGGATGACAGCTATTCTGAGGAGTTTGATGAGCTCGGTGTTTAAGTGCTGCAGACCCAGGTGACAAAATACTCAATTCTGAATGCAAATCATGTACAGAAGTTAACTAGTAAGGGCACCAGCTGTAAAATTTGACCATTGGTGAGTACAGTGACTTGGATTGGTTTGACCCTGCTTTTTTATCCACCCTTTATTATTTTTGTAGTGAAATTCAAAATAATAAAATTCAGCCTTTGCACTGCAGCATAGTTTAAAATGAGTTGCAGGTATTTTCTAATTATTTCCACTTCTATATTACAGCAATGACATCTTACTGCATTAAAAAAAAAAAAAAAAAAATAGAACAGGAGGACTTACAGAGTTGTCTTTCACCAGAAGAGCACAGCACTGGATTCCTGCCAACAGCATTTTATGGGGATTCCAGGCAACAGAATCAGCCCTGCAAAATTTATAAATGGAGAAAGGGAGATGGAAATTGCACTTATAATCATGGGTATTAACAATTAAAAAATGGCCAAATACAATCCGAGAACTAAGGTCACATTTCCCATCTCTCCACCCTTGCCATACCTATAGATTCAGAAATCTTTACAATTAATAGTAATGTGTGTTTTGGAAAATGCAGCTCTCATGAAGGCTAACAGACCACACATCCTCCATTTCAGTTCCTGGTAAACACACCCATGAACTAAACTGACTTACCTGTGGATGCCATGAAGAAGTCTGCAATGCTTCCTTGATATCAAAGCTGAACCACCCCAAGAAGCCTGTTGGAACATTTATAGAACCAAGACAATATTGTAATAGAGTTATTTTTATAATGCTTTAACTAATAATTTCTGAAGATGTTTTATCTCATTTAAAACTTAGTTTAGTACACAGTCAGTGGGCTGAATTTGACTTTAGTATCATCTAGTGAAACAGAGAGACTGCAGCCTGAGGCTATGCATAGAATAGAGGACCTGATGGTTTGTGCCACTATGTGGGCCACAAACTACATTGTCCCTTCTGTGTAAGGGCATGATATGAAGTGTCGTTGCAAAAACAGACCCATTCCTGCTACTGAATAAGAGGCAGTTCCTTTCCCCCAGCCTAAGCCTAAGCAGTGAGTGCAGAAATCACCATTTTGCATATCTTCTTCCTACTAGCCATTTCCTTTCTGAGACACTCATAAGGGAAACAGTAGAGAATGATAATCTCTGCCAATTGAAAAGTCTGGGTGCACAGAATTTCCACAGAATTTGGATAGTGAGTAGGCAATAGCAGCATGTCTGTCACCAACAATCCAACTTGCAGTAGATAATCCTGACTCCCATCAATGATACATGGAATGTTCTAAATTAGACAGAATTTTTCCTGTTTTTTAATCTTTGTTCCAATTGTACTGTATCTTTTTTCCTTCCAAAGTTACAGCAGGCCCAAAAAGCAGTACTCACTTGCTATAGGCCAGACTGTATAACATGTAAATCATTCAACCATTCAACAAGAAGCCAGGTCTTTCAGAGGAATGCTATTCCTTAAAACTTTCAAAAATATTATATTCTTGCCTATAAGGCTAAGAGGTAGGCTTCCTTAAAAACAAAGAAAAAACAGTCCAACTCCTCACTGTTTCTTGCATGCTCTTTCTGAATGGCAAACACCTGATCTCACTGTACATTTACATGGATTATTCTAGTAAACCTATTTCTAACGGTGATGTGAGTGAAACAAGGTCATATTAAGAATGTGCTATGGTAAAACCAGAGAATCACAGAATTATAGAATGGTTGGGTTGGAAGGGACCTTAAAGACCATCTAGGTCCAACCCTCCTGCCATGTCAGGGACACCTCTCACTAGACAGGTTGCTTAAGGCCCCATCCAACCTGGATTTGAACATATCCAGTGATGGAGCATCCACAACTTCCCTAAGCAACCTGTTCCAGTGTCTCACCATTTTTAGAATGAAGAATTTCCTCATTTCCAATCTAAATCTACTTTCTTCCAGTTTCAAACCATTAGCCCTCATCCTATAACTATAGGCCCTTGTAAAAAGTCCCTCCACAGCTTTCTTGTAGGTCCCCTTCAAATACTGGTAGGCCACCATAACGTCTCCCCAGAGACTTCTCTTCTCCAGTCTGAACAAGCCCAACTCTTTCAGCCTGTCCTCACAGGAGAGGTGCTCCAGGCCTCTGATCATATTCACAGCCCTCCTCTGGACCCACTCCATTAGGTCCACATCCTTCTTGTGTTGGGAGCTCCAAAGCCAGACAGAGTACTCCAGGGAGGGTCTCACAAGAGCAAAGTGGAGAGGCAAATGAATAGACTAATTCATATATACATCTATGTCTGTGGCATTTATGTGGAAAATTTTCAGTCTTTTCCCCGTATTCTGTTCTCATGTGGACACAGCTAGAAACTTTAAATAAAAAGTAAAGAAACAGTTATCCACTCAACTCTTCACAGACGGTAAAAGGAAAGGTGGAAAAATACTGTTAGAACTCCCAAGAACCATTGAGAAGTTCATAACATGAATCACATTATAACAGAACAATTGATCTTCCAGGACATAAACCAAATTTATTACTGGATATTTGTCCTTCTACTGGGAATCAATTAACTTCTGACAACCACAGGCACTGTTCAAACAGAAAATTAACTTTAAGATATTCACCAACATTTGTACCTTAATTTAATATGAGGTAAAATTGGAAGAAGAAAGTTAATTCTTGACAAAACACTATTAACTGCCTGTGAAGTATATAGTTCAGAATATGGCCCAGGCTCATCTCACCTAATTTTAGTTATTCAGCTACAGGGAATATGTTGGGACACTACTCATTGTCCTCCTCCAAACACTGAGATGGCTCCAGCCATGTCTATTCAACTCACCAAAGATTCAACACAAATTCTGGATACAACCATTTTTCTACCAATTATATGCAGATACACAAGAGAGCAGCACCTAATGTGAATGCTGCACTTCTGATGAAGTTCTGCTGGGTCATCCTGACCAGCACACAGTCAAGAGGAGGCTTTGCAGACACTTTAAATAGTAGGGCTAAATTCTGCATCTTTACCTCTGAATCAATGAGAAAACTTTTCTGACACACATATACATCAATTTTATTTATTTATTAATGTCTGTGAGACATTTACTAGAAACACATCACTGCCTACATGATTTTTCTATAGACACTCAACTTTAAACAAATACTTCAAAAATTTAGAGCAAGTCTAAAAATCTACATTAATATTCATCTAGATTCTCTCATTGCTCCATGGCTTTTAAATTAGTCATCCTGGATTTGTGGCATTGCAATTATAAAAAGAATATAATTTTAGAAAATATGAAGAGACTTAGTTTTAGAAAAATACAATTACAACTAATACTTTCAGGTTATAAAAAGGCTCAATGATAATTCCGTAAAGGTTCATGAACAGATTTTAATAACCTGTAGTGGGTCTGGCTGAGCTGCTTTTCCCCATCCAGCCCTCCTGCTGCAGCACTGGGAGCTGGAGGGTGTTGATAACACACCCGTGTTATGACTGCCAGTGCTCACACGGCACCAGAGGATGGGGGGCAGGATGGGGGAGAGGATACAGCCGACCTGAGCTGACCAGTGGGATATTCCATACCATATGACGTCAGCTCAACTATAAAGGGAGAGGGCAGGAGGAGGATGGGGGGGCATTCTGCTTTGTCCTCCAAGTGGCTGCTACGTGTTCCTGGAGCCCTGCTTCCTGGACTCGGCCCTACATAGCCTGCAGACGGGAAGTAGAAAATAACATCTTGTCTATCATAACCCACACCCCTGTGCTTTGCGTCTTATTCTCTCCCTGCGTGCCATGCTGAAGGGGGTCAGGGGGGGCTTGGTGGGCACCTGGTGCCGTGCCAAGGTCAACCCACCACAGTTCCAAATCGAAAATTATAAATAAATGAGAACAAAATAACTTCTGAACACTTCAGGAAAACAGAGGGAGAACTACTGTAAATATAAAACACAATAATTTATGACTAGTTGAATTAGAAATACATCTTTACTTTAACCTGTATGAACCACACACCACAATCCTAATGTGTCCATTCTCCAATAGAATGTGGCTACAGTCCAAAGTTTTATTTGTATATAATCACCCTTGAAGCATTTTTAGGAGGTCACAAGAAGAAACTGATTTGAAGATAATTTTAAAATATAACCTGACAATGACAAAATAGTTTGACTGCTTGTCACAACCAAATTATCTGCTGTTTTCAGCACATATAGCAGACAAATCAGAATGTATTTCTGTTCTTTATGATAAAAAAAATAAATTAGTAAAGCCCAACTTACTTATAGAAAGAAACATCAAGTCAAAGAAAAACAGCCATCATAAAAACAATGCTAAACAGAACTACACAGTCTACAAACTCACGTCAACATGAAGCCAGAGACTATGTTTTTCACAGATAGCAGCAATTTTATCCAGAGGATCAAATGCTCCCAGCACTGTTGTGCCTGCTGTAGCACAGACAAGAAATGGTGCTGACCCCTGCACAGAATTCAAAACAAAAAATGTATCATCTGCTCTGCTCATTTCCTCCAGTATATCTGCAGACCTAAAGTGTAAAAAGGTCTAGGAATGTAGGACAAAGATGTGACAGTCTACATTTATTTTCACAGAAGGTATTGCATTTAAAAGTGCTGACTTACCTTAATACAAAAAAAAAAAAACCAAAAAAAAAACCAAAACAACAACTAAAAAAAAAAACAAGCACATACATTTTCCATTTCCAGTTATCACCATCTTAGGGCAGACTTCACCAGCTTCAGATTGTTTTGACAGATGTTAGATCTGTCAATATCAAACCATACCAGATATTTGACATCTCTCTTTATACACTGATTTTCATCTCTCAGTACTGTATTTCTTGCCATTCCGATGAATAAAATAAAGCTACTAGCTCAGCCACCAAGATACCCATGGAAGGAAAGGGCTCATCACTCCAGAGGTTCCACCTGCATTGTCTCTACAATGCCCCTATTCACTTCCTGGTGAAGAGGAACCTTCAGTTAGGGAACACTATGCATCTTCAGCAGCATTGAGACATACCATTACTGAGGCAGCCATCACTGTCTGACTCCCATGACTGATCTACAGCAAAGTGCTATTCTCTTGCTCTTACCCCTGTCTAGAAAACAAGGGGCTGTAGATGGTAACTGAATGCTAGGAAAGAGACCACTGGAAATCTCAGACAGTTTTAAGCTTAGACAGGTGGGGTAAGGAAATCTTCTGTCAGGTTGCAGTATTGGAAAGTATCATAAGCCATTCATTTTAGTTTCAGTGGCTTTGCTCATCACCTTCCCATTCAACTCATAGAAGGGGTGCAATTACACTAGCAGACTAGGTCATGTACCCTTGCAGATGTATGTGCCTGTGACTAAACTAAGAGCAGAAACTGAAACAATGAAAACAATGAGTGGAATCTGCAACAACTCCATGAAGTTGAAGGTATCAGCCATAGAAATGACCATGGTCTCACTTGCTGGTAAATACATACTGAAGGAACTCCTCTGCATATCTCAGCATCTGGCCTATAGCATGACAACGTGATTACTGAAGAGGCACTAAAGTTTTAAAACATACAATCTGGGATCCATGGAGTTCATATGAAGTGAATTAAATCTCTCAAATGATGTAAGTCTCTCTGCTTATTTAACTTAATGTAGCTCTTAAATTACTTTAGCTTTTGTATTTTAAAATTTCTTTAGAAATTGCTAAAGCAGTGAAAAGTAATCTTGGAATGAATTTAAATTAATTGAATACATTCGCAAAGAATTACCAGTCTATAATTCACTTCTTGGTTGTTCATTCCTTGTACAACCTAACACAAAAGTCAATCAAACTTACAAACCAGCCTGAAGCTCAAGTGCAAAACACTTGCAATGAGGCAAAGATGTATCAGCTGCACCTAGTTTCTGTTAGCTACATCACCCTCCCACAGCTACATCAACGGTCCCCTAGCAGACAGTAGGTAACATGACTGAATATGGGAACAAGTTGAGGATTTCTACAAATTCTAAGGATTGTTATCATTACTCTTTTTCCCCTAAAGAAGGAATTTAAACTTTTATTCTTCTTGACAATATAGTTAAATACATCTTCCTGACTAAATTATCCAAAGAGACCTAAGGCTCTTGATATTCATAGTCAGTGATCATTTTGTACTCCTATCATTAGCAAATACATGCCCTATTGTCTCAAGTCATTAGAATATTTACTATAATTCACTGAAATGTCCTTCTGTAAAAGTTGTAAAGTAGCACTTTAGCTCTGATGAAATGAAAACTTTCTAATATACCTGTAACTTCCATTAAAATGTAAGCGAAATGGTGTGCTATAAGCAAAGCATTTTAATATAGAACATTTGTTTTTAAATAGCAGAACACCATACTGGGGTTAACCTTTATAAAAATAAATAAATAAATAAATAAATATATATACACATGTCAGAAGATTTCTTTCAAAATAACCATTAAATTTATTGTAACATCAGCAAACATGAATTCTGGTTTTTGCAGGAGCAAAATGCTCATTCTTGGGTCAGCCTGCTTCTTCTTGCTCCATTTCATTTCAGTCTTTTTTTTTTTTCCCCCACCTTGCTCAAATGGGTAAAGTACAGGTTGTCTTCCGCAGATAACACAAAGTACAGAAAGAGGCAAACGAAAGATTTCTAGGTCATTAGGGCCACCATGTTTCGATAGTTTCTCTAGCATGAAATTCAGAGAAAAGATGTTTTTTTGGCAGTTGATGTATCTAAATCATATCTTAGTGAAAGCTGTCGGGGCCATGCCAGTGCATGACAGGACAGCACTGCCTTGGCTTTTCTATCAGCCACAAAAGTGGGTTTCCCAAGGTGGGATTACATTGTAGGTATTGTCCACACCATGGACGTTGCACTAGTTGCTTGCTATTCACAGACTGTGGACCAAGGTCTGAGCTCTGAATCCTACTGCTCTGACGCAAAAACTGGAAGTGAGAAATAAGGTGAGCTAAAAGAAGATGCTTTGTGCCTTAGAATTCACATTCAGTCCTCCAAGCTCTCTAAAATAAACGATGTTGACTGTAGTCAGTGCTGTCTTGCAAATCATGGGCATGTATGTTAATGTCCAGATACACACATCAGTACATTTTCAAATCCTGGCCCTTTAACGTTCCACTTGGCAAAGTCCCTGGAGGAAAAGAGGCACAGCACGGAATCTCTGCACTCTTACTGTGATACAAAAAAGGACCAAACTTTGCATTTGTAGCTTGTATGATAGTTTTAGAGGCTAAGCCACATGTTGCCAGTTTTGCTCACTGCACAGCATAAAGCAGTGAGCTTCTGTAATTTACTGGAAAAACCTACAGTTTTCATCTACTGTTCAAGTGAAACAAATACTGTATCTGTTTAAAAAAGGATCAAGGGCAAAAGAAATCCTAGAAGAAATGTGCTAAATACTTCAGAGCAGTGTTTAATTAGTAGCAAACACCCTCTGGAATTTTTCTCCCTCATAAGACTGTAGTACCTAGGAGTAAGTCATGGCTTGTTCCACAAGTTTATGGTAAACAGATTGCACCTGTAAGAAAGACTTACATTAACTGCCCTATTTTTAAGATTTCACTCGTTCTTAGTCTTCCTTCCTTTCACTCAGACACAATCACACAGTCTGCACACGCTCCTCCTCTCCTCCATGCTCTCTCTCCCCCTCTCACCTCTTTCCTGGCCCGTTGGACTTGTTTCTCCAGTTCCTCAGGTATCATCTTACCTCTAAGGGACACAGATTTAAAACTTTTTCAGTTATATTCAAGTACATTGGTTGAGTACAGCACTACTATGTTGTACAAGAAAAGGCCCAGATACCACAGCCATGGCTTTTGCTTGCCTACCTGTCATCTGTTTTGATGAAGTAAACATTCTCTGTCCCAATACCCAGGAAGGAGGCTGCCTTCTTCATGGAGTAATGACACTGCAAATGAGAAAGGCATGAAAATAAAAGTATGCACACGATTAAAACAGAAGAAAGAAATTCCTCAGCATAGGGAACAGTGACACTGAAATTAACTTAATAGCATCTAACAGTCATGACAACAGCATATCATAACACAAAAAGCAAACCAAAAAAGCTGGACAGTACTAAAAACGACCCACACTGAAAACTGAGGAAAATAAGAGAAAGAGGAAATTAAAAAAAAAAAAAAAAAGTGCACTATGTTTAAAACATGGGCTTAAAAAAAAAAGAGCAGCTCTAATCCATAAATTTTTTTTTTTAAGTTAGCACTGCATTAGAATGAAAAAAAAAAAAAAGAGAAAGGTAAGAATTATTACTAGTTTCAAAATTTTTTAATAGAGTTAAATATATCAATGAATGTAAGAGTTAGGAAATGCATGCAAAGAAAAGTTCAAAGGCTATTGAACTCAAGAGCCTAGAAAAAAACCAATGAAAGACACTGCTACACTGTTTGGTCTGAAAGTCCAAAAGCATCACTCCTTGGAAACTGGACCCTTAATTAGGACTTACGATATATCTAAAGTCTCTACCACTGCATCCTTGTAATTTTTCTAAATGCTTTCTCCAAACATCAGCTGTTGGCCACTGCCAGAGATAGTATATTAAGTTAAACTGTCTCTTAGCCTGATCCAGCAACTCTGTTGAGCAAGGAGCTCAAAGCCCCAGGATTTACAAGAGCTTTTAAATCTGGTATGATTAGGACTTTCAACACTTTCATAGACCTAGCTCTGCAAAAGGATCTGAAAATCATGGTATTGTGAAAGTTGTTCATGTGGATG
This sequence comes from Todiramphus chloris collaris, assembly GCA_025345505.1. Lineage (NCBI taxonomy): Eukaryota > Metazoa > Chordata > Aves > Coraciiformes > Alcedinidae > Todiramphus > Todiramphus chloris. The sequence goes on from JANVCC010000019.1 coordinate 12,341,489, forward strand.
TGAATCTTAGAAACCATTCTGAAAGCAAGCAGACTTTAGGCAGAATTCAGAACATATTAAAAATTTACTATGTGTTTGGAAGAAGGTGCCCATCTGGATCAGTCTGGATTTTTCAGAAAACTAAGTTACTATTTCAGCAAAGATTTTTAGCTAGATCTCATCAGAGAGACTTCTCCGAGTACAGATAGTGCAGACCACTTCACACTTTAAAGTGAACAAAGGGTGTTAGTGTGTGAAGCCTGTGAAGTGAGTGTAAAAGAAGAGGCCCCTTCAACTGCTCAAAGGATGTTAGAAATGGGTGTTTATTCCATCAGAATGTGGTAAAATGCCTCTTGTGAAAAGGATGCTCAAGCCCACCCTCCACTCTGCACTTTCTTACAAACTTTTTTTTATGTTAAACAAATATTCAAGGTGTACCATACCACATTTCTAACATTCACCTCTATAAAAACCTGCTCTACTGTAGATGCTTTTATTCCAGGATAAGAATATTTTGTCTCTTTCCAGAGCATGAGTATGTTGATCCCTGCTTCATCCATCTTCAAGATTTGTCTGAGAATTCAAGATACAGTAACCTTCTTAATCTGAAGATATATTCAGATGTCAAACCCACTCTGAATAAGCCACAGCATGCCAAATGCCTTCCCACTCATGGAAGTTTTGAGTCAGTTTTGAGAGTATGCAGCATCTCATAGGACTACGCGGTTCTTCTAAGAATCAAGATAATTCAAACTTTGTATTATCACTGCTCATCTCACAAAAATAAAATTGTCTCTTTCCCATTTTTACTGAAGAGTTAAAACAATGCATACTCCAGCAACCATGAAGATGTCTAGAATTGTTATTTTTCATACAGGATGTGAAGCCAGGTGGTTAATTAATTCCATTTTCTTCCAGAGAGTTCACACAAATGCAGTTACTGAAGAATATAATTATGAAAAATGTACAACATTTTAATGTGTGGGCATGACTATACTAATGGTATTACAGTGTGTCACACTTATTTGATGAGGTGTATCATCTCAAGGAGCTCTTTTTCTTTTTGACAAAAAGGTTTCCCCCACCATCACCCACTTTTTGTATGTCTTTAAATAAAGACATTACCTGATTACTATCAGGTAGATTTAAGAAAGCTTAATTTTGTAACATGACATATCCACGAAGCCTTTAGGGATCATCCATTTAGACTGTTACAAGAATAATAACATGCATAGGTGGATAATTAGTCTTACATTACATCAAATTACATCAATAATGGTAATAATGATTGTAGAGTGGCTGTGTGCTGTTCAGTAGAAGTTTGGAGATGTTTTCAACTGATTAGTGAATCACTTGAAACACAAGTTGTTTCCATCACTGATTTCTATCCATTAGTTTCACATGAAAGGTATGAATCACCAGGAATAATCAGATTGCTCCAAAGTGAGAAAGCAGTAGACCTGCAAATTTAGTATGCTCGTAAACGGGAAATCAACAAATCAGACAGTTTATTACAGAAAAGGAGAAAGATAAAATAAGATTGAGCACCTGAGAGATTATACCAAAAAGCAGAGGGAAAGAGAATAACAAAGGGAATACCAAAACAAGAGCCTGCAAGACACATTATTTCTCGCCTGCACAAATACTTCTGCACTTCTTAGATGTTTTTGTCAAGTCTTCAGTAGGACAGAAAAGGGACAAGATCTACACTACCACATAGATTTTGAATATGCTTTCTTCGATGAAAAAAAAGTCTTTCAGTTATATTGATTGAAAACATACTTGGTTTTTTCCCCATTGATATCATTACTAGAAGCCATTATGCTAAATTGCACCACATTATTTTAAGAAAAAAATATGAGAGAACATTTAGCAGCTCCAGTCACAATAGTGTCTGTTAATTCACTTGTTCATAGTTCACTTTTCAAAAAAATGGGAAGAAATAGCTAGATAAAAGATATTGTCTCTAGATTATATATGTAATTTTATACAACAATTTTAAACACTGAGTTCAGATTACTCTTGCCATGTCTTTCAAATTTTGTTTGGACACATTATTAAGTCTGTAGCCATTTGTAGTATGAAATGAATGCCTTTGAGCACAAGATCAAATTGCAACGGTGCATTTAATATGTGCTGCTGTACTACAACTAGACAGTTTTTGTTTCCTAATAATGTTTGCAAAGATAAGGTACTCTCCCCCTGTGCTCATTAAAACAGAAGATACATTTGTATTTTCTTGATTTTGAAAAGTTTCCTAGAAACAAGATTGTATAAAGCCATTACATTATTATGAGATTGTTTCATTGCTCATTTTTGTCTGTTCTAACTTCAGCATGGGATGACATGGTGAGTTAACATTGTGTTCTCTCACTTTATTACTTTCATGATCAAGTTGCACTGGGGAGGAATTTAGTTTCATTGCATCTAAAAAGACTGCTCATATCAGCATGCACATTTCAACTGTTCACACATCCTCTTCTGTCTTCAGTTACATCACATTTAGCAAATTTCTACCTTTCAGATCAATGCAATATATTCTTGGGTCAGAATAAAGTTCAGATGGGACTCAAATAGCAAAAAGTGATAAAAAGGTGGGCTGATGTGTAACTACAACTACATTCAGCTCCTACAGAGCCACAAATAATGCCTGAAGAAAGCAGGATGTAACAATTTCTCTACAAATGCTGCTGTCTCAAGAGGAATCACTCTAATGGTCCAACGAGAACTATGAAGTAGTAGCATAAATAAAGTGTATCACCATAATTTTAAGTAGCCAAGCATTTTACTTGCAGGAACAAGAAGACTTTTTATTTTTGATGGCCAAACAAAACACGTGAGTGGGCCATGCATTAAATGTACATCTCCATGTTATTCAAGAACTTACAAAAATACACAGCCCCAGATCACATAAAATTAAGTCATCAACAAGTCCATACATTCCCCTGCTCTACAGCAAGGCTACTCATTTAGTCTGCCAAGTGCCAGACTGAAACTTTTAGACTTGGTAACTCAAGGCAAAAATCATTTTATTTGAACACAGTGGTGAAGCCAAGCCCTACAACAAGGCAAGTGCCTTGAGCAGCCATGTGTTTTTGCTCCTTATCAATATTCAGTTCATTACAGCTTCATGGCTTCTCCATGCCAACACTCTTAGACTGATTCACAAGGAAGGTAAACACGGGTTGCCAACTTCTCCAGGATTTTTTTTTTTTTTTTTTTAAATCATTTGCTTCTCTGGGTACCTCTTCAGTAAACAAAACAAAGAAGCAAACAAACAAAAAAATAAATCTGCAGAATACTACATAAAAAAAGGCTCAAAATAAAAACAAATACAAAATTAAGATTGTGTGACAAGCACTTTTGCACTCATCTTCAGTACAGGCCATTTATTACATATGTTCTCAATATGACATACCTGAACTAAACAAAATTCCAAAATGTAACATAACTTGGACTTAGTAGAGGTGGATTTAAAATAACTATATATGAATACGCACATCTCCTCCCTCATAGCCATGAATAAACACTAGAGAGATCTTAGACAATAGCAACAGTATCTAACTACCTGAAGTAGCAGTCTTACTGTAAGTGATTATTGAGTACTGAAGATGACATGGTTTTGTGATTCAAGCAAAATATTAGAGATCAAGAACATTGCTTTATAAATATTTTACCAATTTATTTTCCCTGGTAATTCCACAGTTTACAGTTTCAGTCTTTATTGTGAAGCAAAGGCAGCAGAATAAAATTATTCTGGGTGTCAAAATTTCTTTTGTCATGAAATTAAATGCTGTTTGGTTTGTAGTACGAGAGCATACATTTTAGTTACATCTTGCAATGAAATAAAGTGTTACTTCAGGAAGAAAATTTTACATGATTCACTTCAAAAGTATTAACAGAATATGTTTCAACTTCCTTTTTTCCTCCTTAACTATTTTTAAGATGCAACGTGATGGATTAATTATGATCTGGCATGTCATTTCATACACACATTTTTCAGAAAAAAAAAAATCCCTTTATTTACAACGTTTGGATTCAGTTCCAAAATATATATGCCATCTTGGACAACTTATGTAATCCTTTCATCCCTTGGGCCTCTTCAAAATTAGCCTCTCTCCTGTTTACACTGCAAACTGTTTGGAACAAACTTAAAAGCTGAAATTATTCTAGTAACTATATACTTCCTAGTTCAGCAAGGTTCTCACTTCCACTGGGGCCTTTATATAGTGGAGTCAGAATTAATAACAACTCTGTACTAATCAAATGATAAACTCTTAAAACTGGGGGGACAGGGGAGAGGGGAAAAAAAAAGACTCAAAAATTAGTTTCAGAATAAATGTATGAAGATAACTCAATTTCTCACAGGCAATTTGGACAGAAATTATTCAAAAACTTCAAAACCAGCCACATATTTTTAATTATTTAAAGAACTGTCTCAAGATCCAGCAGGTTTTTTCCTAAATGCTTTATGGTGAGTTTGGTTCTGTGCCACAACCAATCTGTATTTAGATAGGGCAGAGTGGGAACTGTAGAGAGCCATCTCACAGGTCCACAAGTGCTCAGCCTAGTACAAATTAAACCTGCAGGAAAAAAACCCCTTTGGTATCCAAAACCTATGTACGGTTCCTGCTAGACTTCATGCAGTGGGTAATCATGCTGCAAAGTTCCACAACACACCACATGCATTCTGCTTCAGGTTTGCCCCACGTACAACCTATTCTTTTATCAGCAATTTCCAAGAGCAGGAACATCTGTTTGTGTTTTCTGAAACCAAAGAAGCTTTTGCAGAGAAATTTATCATCAGACTTCTCCCCTTGCTCCACTATTCCACATCACACGATGACAAATTTATGTACCAATGCCCCATAAAATATGCAAATGTTACACTTTTGCTGTCATTGAAAAATAAAGTTGAAAAAGTTTTTTGTTGTTGTTGGTTTTTACCTCTTCCGAAGCAAACAGGACTAGTCTTGGCAAACCTGAAAGCCCTTTTTCCTTTATATCAGGACAAAATTTGTATCTTGCTAAGTTCATGGCATACATATTAGAAACAGAACCACCTACAGAAAGAGACATACAAACATCATATTAGCCATAGTCCTAGCACCTGTCCTGTGTCTGAGCGCTTCACTTATTACTAGGGGGAAAAAATAAGCCATATATTTAACCTATTGATGCATCCATTCTAGCTTATTTCCTCCCCCAATGCCTACAGACATGAACTTTGGATTCTGGAGCATGCATGGAAACAGAGTGTTTTTGAATGCTGTTTGGGGATATTTCCTGAAGAATAAGAACTGTGCCCAGTCCTCCCTGACAGACAATACCTTACAACAGCTCCTTTCCATTTATACTGAAGCTGTGCCAGCTCAGCTGCTCACACTGAGATCAGCTGTGGCTTTACCTTACAAAGCCTAGGAGATCTCTTGGGCAACCAAGCCTCAGAGTATCACAGGGAGAAAAAAAAGCCATTAGAAAAACAAACAAAAACAAAACACAGTTAGTGGGAACTGGAAAATCTGCAAGGTAAGATCTGGATGGGCTTTATTCACTTATAAGGCCAAAACTAAATGAATAAGAAAAACAAAACATAAAACTAACACACACACAAAAAAAAATACAATTCATTTGTGTTTTAACAGTAAGCTTTAATTAAGCAATTCTGCCATAAATGCAAGGATTCTACTGAAAACACACACCAAATTGTGCAAAAAAAAATTCCATACCATTAAAATATGTACATATATATAAAAAAATAGAGGATTTTTTTTTTTTCTCTACTACTCACATGTAGGCTAGAATTACTGACATTGTTTTGGTTTTAGAGGGCAGGTTTAAATCCATTTACTCATTTCTCAACCCCAAATTAGATAAAAAAAGCTTCACATCTAGACTAATAGTTTGTTATATGAATAATCTGTGGAATAACATCATTATGTTTCATTATTTCAATACAATGGGCTGGAACACTGCTTTACAGAACATTTGAAAAACGTGGCTTATCAAGAAGCTTAAGAAATATTTGTTTGGTTGGCTTGATTGCAGTATTTTAAAAACAATCAAAACTCAAAGAACTTAAGCTCATGACACTTCCACTAAGACAAACTCTGGCTTCCACAGGATACATAGATCAGTGCCCTAAGGAACCACTGGTTGGTGTCTAGCAGGTAAATCACCTCCCTGACTATAAACCGATTTGATTCAGTCCAGTGAGGCTGTTGGTACCGTTGTTAGATTTCCTTATTAGATCAGGAAGGGCTAGTTAATTTCCACATAATTATATTAAATGTAGAACTGTTTTCATACATTTGTGCATCAGATGCACAGAATTATTACAAGAGACAGAAAGTAAACCTGGATGAAATAGTTGTGCATGTGCATCACTGGATTTTTGCATGCATTTTCAAATAATCTACATGAAAATAATATTCATGGCATTACTGGTATTAGTTTGTTTATAATGACTCTTGAAATCTGCACTGCTCCCACCTGGATTAAATATACCATCACCTTCTTCCCAACCTATGAACTCAATCATTTTCTTGATGACTGCTTCTTCAACCAACAGAAACACAGGGGATACTTCATATGTATATCTAAAGAAAGATAAAATCATCAGGATTGATATTAAGACTACAGAACTCATGCCACAGAATACTGCTAAAACTAGATAAAGGTTTCTTGCACCTTTCACTGTCAGAACCTGACCACCATCAGTAGTAAAACTCAACTAAAAACACTATGGGTCTGACCCAGTAAAACAATCGCTTAGTTCCTGAAGGCATCACATTGATCCTTCCACTCCCAAACTTTTGCTGTTATTGTAGGTCACATGCTTAAATTTCAGCTAAAATGATCTGTTACAAGCAACAATTACTTTCTGTTTAGGCTTTACATTTACAAGTAAACAGTAAACAAATAACCACCTGCATTCAACTCTGTGCAGAATGCTTAAAAGGAAGTGAACAGCTAAGTCTGGTTAATTCATCTTTATGCACTATAAAAGCATAAAATAGGTATTAAAGCATTGAAAAAAAAATTATATATATACCTCCTCTTAAACCCCACCTCACAAACTAGATTAGTTGATCTGGTGAGCTATTCAGCCAGTCTAGACTGTTTTCTCCCCAATATTCCCGCACATTTCCTACCTCCTCCATAAGACTGAAAACAAATGGGGGGGGGGGGGAAGCTATTCTTCCAAAAAGTATGTTACTTAATCATCAAGAGGAGGACAAAGAACTACACTCACACACTTGGGTTCAGTGCTTCTGTAATAAAACGAGCCACTAATGAGTAATAATCTATCCCAGCATACAACTGATTGAAAAATCTTGGATGACCTGAAAACACAAATGAAAAGAAAGCAATTACAGGATATACATGAAAAGAGAATATATCACAGACTCTCTCAGTTCAATGCTGATTACTGCAAGCCACAAAAATCACTCCATCATTCTCTCAGTATTTTCTGGATGTACTGTTCTTTTCTTAGGTTAGATAATCCTTTGAAAGTAAATCTAATAAGCACTTTCAGGTCCCAAACAAGGTTCGAGAGATGTAAGTAGTGCACACAATGAATGTGGATTGTTCACAAGATTTACAAAAAAAAAAAAAAAAAAGGATTGACAATTGAGTGTACACAGTGGCTTTTAACAGTGGTCACAAGAGGCCACAACGGACGCTCAGCCAAATTTTGCTAAGCAGTATAATACGGGAACCTGCTGATCCCAGGCAGCTGCACCTGTGCTCCCACTGGACTCTGAGTATTGAGAGGGGCAGCATAACAGCTTGGAAAAACTTGCTGCAGACTTCGAATGGCAAGTTAAGAGAATTTGTTTACCTGGCTTGAAACAGAGATAACTAATTAGGACTATAAAAAACAAGTCAGTTCAGCAGGGGGATCACCACCCAAATTTTAATCCACAGTGTAGTACTTTAACATGCTAACCCAAGTAAACCGTATGGCTTCACTTATACCTGGGGCTTCAGTAGATGTTTACACTGAGATTAAAGACTATTTCCATGACATACTTTTGTATACAACATGCTTCCTAAAGTGACATACTGTAACAAATGAAAATCTAAAGGCAATTTGCAGAAGTAAGATAAACAAAACACCTTCCAGTAACTCAGTAATTATATCTGCATAATATTAGCGCACTGCCTCTGTAGATTAGTATTGTTACTTTCCTATGGCTTTCAAAGGCTTGCGTTCACTCTCAAAATTATTTTACAGTTTTACTTTGTATCAACAGTGACTGTAGCAGGGAATATGCCCTGGAACTAACTAGATCGAACGCCCTTTTCAGTTTTCAAAACACAGCCTAAGCTATGCCACGTCTGAAATCCTGAGCTACTGATCCACAGCGCTATTTCCTGAACAGATGTTGTTCATCCCGTCTCGCCAAGATTGAATTATACTACGCATGCTGCAGACAGGTTATCCATAGAGAGATAATCCTGCAGAGATGTGGTGTACTGTCTCTGAAACACTGCAGGCTCTTTTCTCAGTGTGTCTGGAATAGGAATTACAACCTATCAGCAAATTAACACCCTGTAAGGCTATTGCTCAGAAAGAACAATAGAAAATTCAGGGTAATCATCACTAAGGATGTATGAGGGCAATGACAGCAACTCCACTCCTCACCAGGCATACAAAAAAATTCTCACCAAAAAAAAAAAAAAAAACCCAAAAAAACCCCAGACCTTCTCCTGCCTGTTTTGCATAGACTGTTGTATCATACCTGTCTAGATGACTTTCACAAGACTTAAAAAATAGAATATACCATTAATGTCAATGGCATTAGTTTTTGATTAGTTTGCCATGATTGCACATTTAAATAAAACCTATAGTGACCAACATTTAGTCAAACAACAGAAACACAGCCAAATGTTTGCATACTTGTATAGGCAGGCAGAAAACAAACACACACTCCCAGTTTCCCAAAAGGTGACAAATTTGTAAACATTATCCTGTCTTCCTAAACTAGCATACAAAGTAATTTCACTCCTAATCCCATTCCTACCGGTTTTGACGCTGTATTTTATAACATCTTGGCAGAGCTGTAAAAGTTTCTGATGAGTTTCTCCAGTGTCCCTCATTTCCAGGTCAAGAATCTGCTTCAGTGTTTCAGGGGCTTGCCATTCGCAAACCTAGTGATTGGGGGGGAGCGGGGGGAGAGGAAAACACAAGCAGTGAACAGGTTAGCCAAGAAGAGATTTTATCCAAATTTTATCCTCAACTAACAGTTTGTAATCACAGCATTTTCAGATGCTGTTCTGACAAGGGGTGGGGGCAACCAGTGCATGCCCAAAGGCAAGTGTGATTCATTTGCAGTTTCTCTTCCCAAACAGCCTCTTAAGTAAGGGTTCTGTGAAACCCACAGCAATCTCAATGTTGTCCTTTCACAGTGGTACCACATCCACTGTTCCTCCTCTCCAATACCGGTGCCCCTGAGGAGCAAAGAAATAACTCCCCCCACCCTAAACAAGAAAAACACTACACCCATTTGACATCTCAAAGTGAACATTGTACTCAGAGATGAAAAAACTCATTATTTTCTGACAAATGTATGCTAACTATGCCGTTGAAAGGTTTTATAATACGATCTTTGTTAATTTGTAAGGCTGTCTTTTTATTTCAGAGCCAAACTAGAAGTAATTCCAAGGCTACTTAAAGTGCATTAAAATGCATCTTAGGAAAAAAAAAAACAAAACCAAACAACAACTGATTTACTTTTCATTATCTCAGTTACAAATTCTCAACTACAGTCTATGACTTTACCTTTTCTGTTACATCATCAGCTTTCTGGATGACTTCTTCCATTATAATCTTACAAGCCTCTTCCAGAAATTTCTCTCCTGCTTTCGAGTCCATTATCGGACCATTTAGGATGACCCCATCCACCAAAACAGCATTCTTCTTCTGGAGCATCTCCTGTTTGCAAATACTGTCTGTAGGATAAATAACTCACCATTAGAGCAAGGTCTGGACAACTAAATCTTAAACTACAAAAAAAAAACCAACAATAAAATTATTTTTATATATACACACACGCACACTTTGATGAAGATTTAGTCGACCTAAAGAAAAAATTAATATGGAGTAAACCCAAATTTTTATTACATAGGTAATAACAGCCTATTGTATGGTACCTACTGCTGTCTGTAGCATACAAAAGCATGCAAGGCACCTTCCAAACACAAAGGAAAATATAATTGTAGCCCAGACCATGATACAGCTAGATAAACAAAAACAAAGTGCAAGATAACAGACATTTTTCTTAGCTGAAAGTGTTTCCCTCCACATGTCAACCCTCCTGCTCCCTTTTTTGCCAAAAATTTCATTTTAATTTCCCATATCTTTATGCCACTCCTTCCCACCAGACAGTCCTAGTTCTTTGAGTCTTCTACATCATTTGGGAAGTGCTTCATTGACCCACACTCTATGAAGATAAAACCTTTTGATATTGCTGTCAATTACAGATTACCTGTATTTCTCTCCTTTCTGTCGTTAACCTATTAAGTGCTGTCAGTCACTAATTATAGTAATTTGCTGTGAAGATTATCTTGTTTATTCAGTTCTCCAACAATGAGCTCTTTCACTCACCTTAGTCCACGAGATGTACTCTTCTGATGCGTTCCACAAACACATTGCTACTTCCTCCTTTACATTACTTCTGAAAGCACATCCAAGATGCTTATAAGACAGTGGACAATAGTGACAACCATATATCTATTTTATATGGTGAGATCAGGACTCTAGTTTTAATCAACATGAGGATGAAGATTAAAAGTGAGACATTTGGAGATCTCAAGGGGACAGACAATTGAAACAGTATAGAACTGAAAGAAGTGGTAACTACCACATCCAAATGGGTTACAGACAGCATCTATCCACTGATCTCACCCTAGAATAGCTAAGATATGTGAAGCCAGGCAACACTGATCTTAAAGTGTCATCTTCATCTATAATGAGCATGGTGGAAGGGTAAAAATGTATGAAGGAGAAAGCTCTATGCCCAAAACAACTTTATCTTCTGCTTTACTTTTTGCTCCAATTATGAAGTACAGAAAAACATAGATTTTTCACAGGTCTAAACAAACACTTGAATTTCCAGAAGACTGACAGACACTGTAGTCTGACACATTCATCATGATTATCATAATTACAGTTCCTCACGCACAGAGGATACAGAACAATAATGCTGCCTAGAAAGGTGCACGACTTCAAGGTCCATTGGTTGGAAGAAACCCTGTCAACTCCTTAAACTTTTATTTACTGATGACTCAGAGAACTTACTCAGTTCACTTTCACTTATCAGGAGAGATATGAAAGGCTAAAATTCTAACGTGGGATGGAACCTCAGGCTTCCCATAACAGTGATGACAAAAGTGAGATCCCTACCCTCCGCATTTCTGAAATTACTTCTATTTTTAATCTAAAGGGGCAATATACTAAATTTTTCTGAATAGGGCAGACTTTGCCACATTGCTACAGGAGAAGCATAAATGTTCTTGTGGGACAGATACAGAACAAAGAGGTAAACAGTATCACATCTTCAACAAAAAAGGAAAAATCAGAGATATCAAAACCATCAATTCTCTTCATGCTGCACACCACAGCAGAGGCACTGTGCAGAAACTGTAGCTTTGAAAAAGTCTTAGATGTTCCTTTCTGAAAGCACAAGCTAGTAGGTCACCTTTAGAAGACTTAAAACATCAGGTCTTAATTAATAAGAAATTAGAATGCATCACATGTTTGGGCAGATAGAATATATTTGTTATTGAGAGCTAGTTGGTTGGTGCATAAATAGCTGTCTTAAGTACTAACCAAAGTTTAACAAAAACACAAAAAAGAACTTAATCTTCAACATCACTTGGAGATGCTACTTGTCTCCATGTTTGTCAAAGGTGTTTTGTTTCTATGGAAAAGAGGACAGGATCTAAGAAACCTATATGGGAGATTACTATCTACTACAGAATTCAGATGTTGATACTTTCTTTGGTTACAAGAATCATAGATGGTGAAAGAAGAGAACACATTAGTCTTGGGTTTTTTTTTTTTGTTTTTTTTTTTTTTTTTGCTCTACTCCACCTCTTACGCCTCTGCTAGAAGCAGAGCTGCACAAAAGCTTTCTGTTGGTAACTCCATCCTGTTTCTGACACTCTAGTAGAGATTTGATACTAGTACTTCTATGACTTTACAATGATGTCTTCAAGGGACTCTGTGAAAAGCAAAAGTAGAACTTTACATTGCCTTTTCTACCAGGTCTTCAGGAGGCTAGGTGGTAGGTCTAACAACAGCTCCCTATTTGAAGCAGGTTTCTTCAGCTCTATTGAGGTCTGTTCACCTTTACAAACAGTTTTAAAGTATCCGTAGGACACCTTGTGGAAACTGAAGACATCCTTTGGCAAATGGGTGATAGTCTTCCCCTAGTCCCAATACATCTGTGTTGGGCCTCAGGTAGACTGTGAAAGGCAAAGCAGAGCAGTCAGAAGGAAGAGAGGAAAAAGTTTTCATTTCAACATCAATTTTCCTGCGTAAGGGTCCATCTAAGAGTGCAGGACTTAACCCACAGACAAGTCTGCAAACAATACCAAGCTGTGTGGCACACACTGGAGGGAAGGGATGCCATCCAGAGGGACCTCGACAGGCTGAAGAAATGAGCCCATGCCAACCTCATGAAGTTCAACAAAGCCAAGTGCAAGGTCCTGCACCTAGGTCAGGGCAATCCTAAACACAAATACAGACTGGGCAGAGTATGGATTGAGAGCAATTCAGATTGAAGAGAAAGACTTGGGGTGCTGGTTGACAAAAAGCTCAACATGTGCTGACAACATGCAAGCACAGTGCAGAAAGCCAACCACATTCAGGGCTGCATCAAAACAACAGTGGCCAGCAGGTCAAGGGAGGTGATTCTGCCCCTCTGCTCTGCTCTCACGAGACCCCACCTGGAGTACTGCATCCAGCTCTGGAATCCCCAACACAAGAAGGACGTGAACCTGAGGGAGCAGGTCCAGAGGAGGGCCAGAAAGATGACCAGTGGGCTGGAACACCTCTCCTGCAAGTACAGGCTGAGAGAATCTATGTTGTTCAGCCTGGAGAAGAAAAGACACCAGTGACACCTTATTATGGCCTTCCAGTATGTGAAGAGGGCCCACAAGAAAGACGGGAGGAACTTTTTACAAGAGCTTATAGAGAAAGGACAAGGGGTAGTGGTTTGAAACTGGAAGAGTGTAGATTCAGATTAGAAATTAGAAAGAAGCTCTTCACTCTAAGAGTGGTGAGACACTGGAACAGGTTGCCCAGGGAAGATGTGAATGCTCCATCACCGGATGTGTTCAAGACCAGGTTGGATAGGCCTTTGAGCATCTAGACGATGTTTAAGGTCCTTTCCAACCCAAATCATTTTATGACTCTATGATATAAGTATTTCATTAAATACACATTGCAATTATTAGATCAGTTTCTCATTTTTTTAATGACTTACTATTTCAATCCAAACTTGCTGACCTAAATTCTGCCCTGGAACACCATAAATCTATGACTGGAAATTAACAGGAACAACTATTTCACAGTCAGCAGTTAAATAAAGCCCCAAACATACACATTTTCTGAGGCAAAGGTCTTCAGATTTTGCAAACCACTGTTACATAGATAGATACATATATATATATGCATACACACTATTCCCATCCTTCATGAGTTCACTGCAAATCCTGTGATACTTTATATTCTACCTACAACTGTCTGACTTCTAGAGTTCTTATGAGAATTTCAAACTCTTTTTTACTTGAAAACAAATGTGTTTCCTCTTGGTTGCAGAAAAAAATAAATGAAGAAGGAAACTAAGTAGATTACAAACCCCTGAACTTACATAACATTTTTAATTTTTAGCACATTTTTTAAAAGATCCAATGACCAAAGTATTATGGTCTAGATGGGCGAACCTCCAGAAAGATTCAGGGTTCACTTTTTACATCACAGTACCCAAGTTCAACAGCGAGCTTTAACACCTTCTCAAAGCTCAGCATCCAAGCTAAGAAATAACATGTTGTCTTCATGAGCTGATAATTTATGTCTCTTGGAAAAAAAAAAAAAAAATCATGCCTCAAATGCTCAAAACATTTCCCAAGAATTCTGGGTCTTTTACATATCTGTCTCAAACACACCTGACTGCACTAAGGGAATGTGTTCCACATGGAACCTATTTTGTAGAAACAGCAACTCATCACATAAACCTTTTTTGTTTTCAGACATGAAACGATCTAAAGATGTGGCTGCAATAAACATATTCTTTTCTGTTTTAAAATACAGAAACAGACTCATCAGCAGGCTCAGGAAACAGACTTACAGAAAGTATATCAAATGCAATTCCAGCCAAATCACTCCAGGCTTGAACCAGAGCTAAAACTTTACCAAATGGAAGTGCTTTAAATCAGAGATTAAGGATTATTGACTGTTTAAGATATCCTTCAGCAAAAGAGAAGACTCAATCCTGCTCCAGTTGAAGGCAGTTAGGCACTGAGCCACTGGCTTCAGCAGCAGCAGAAGCAAGCCCATAATTCATACATTTCATCCTGAATGAAATAGTCCATTACAGAAGCCTAAGGATTTACAGCCAGCATTTCATTTTTATGATCAATATTATTTTCCCAGCAGAAAACACAAATTAATGGAGCTGAAATAACGTTCAGAAAAATAAACATTTTTAAGATGTTTCTGTATCTTTATGTAAGCACTACATAGTGTTTTAAAAGCTGCATCTGTGTTTCTAGCAACATATAGAAACTTTCACTGCTAAATTACTGCACTGCAAAACAAAACTGGAGCCTTGTTGTCAGCACATTCTGACAACATTTGGGAGAGTAGAATAAAATCCCCAGAAAGATTTACTGCTCACAAAGAAAAGGCAGAAACAGAAAGGGGTGGTTGTGAAAGAGTAGCTTGTGCTACTCTCAGCCAGAGCCAAATCCTGTTGAGTTTATTAGCACCACTGACTATTCAAGTGAATGCAAAAGGCTGGCTTTGACCAAAGGTTGATTTCTGCTTTGTACCAAGTGCAAAACTATTTGCCAGCATTATTCAGAAATGAATTTTAAATTTCTCATTCTGTATGATCTAGTCATCATTCTTCTTTCCCGAAGACCTCATTATTGTCTTTCTGAAGACATCAGTATTTTCTTTCTCAAGTTCACATGTTCTTTGTCCAGCAAAACAAGTGAATTTCAGTGTCAAGATTCCACATCACTGTGTTTAATGCATTACTGTGCTGTCATATTGTGTATGAAAGTATTAAAAGACAAACCTTTCCCATACTATGCACCTATTTGAGTCCCTTGGCACACACAATCTTTAAAAGACACTTGGGTTTCTTTAATCACCACTTTCTATATGTCTATGACTGAAGTAAAGCCATGCCAGTTTTAAGGCAAAATATATTGTTTCTTAGTAAACTGATTTCTCAGGCCTGTTCTCAAAGAAAGCAGATGCAGGTTTCTGAGAATATGTAAATTGACTTGGTGTCCTAGCAAAGCCATTCATATGAAAAAAACCAAACCAAAACAAAAAATAACAACCCCAAAGAAACACAGAAAAAACTCAAACAAACAAAAAAAACCACAAACAAAAGCAAATAAACAAAAAAGGTAGGCACAGGTATGGTAGGGCTCATGCAATTGTCACTATACTACGTGTTCCTATCTTTCAGGTTTCTGGACCAGGCCTGTGGACAGGGAACAAGTCAGATGCTGCCCTTTAGAAGGTCTGCTACAACAGCTTCCACTCACACGCCACCCAAGAATCCTGCAACTGTGAAAATGCAACTTGACCTTTATAGAGCAGGACCAGAGGAAAATAAAAGCATTTGTGGCCATGCTCAAAGGCCTCTCAACACACTCTTTGAGCACACTGCTAGCACAGAACCGAAACAGTACAACAAACGGGTCCTATTCTCCATCTCACACCTGAATTTCCCACTCTGAAAGGAAGGTTGGAAGGAGAAAGAAATCTGGAGGGAAGCCCCAGCTATGATCATATGTCAGGGAACAGAAGGTCTGTGCTAGGAAAGATTTCTGCTTTGAGATATTTCCAGAGTCCTGAGGTGACACCCTTAGCAGTTTAATGCTCCCGAAATGTTGCACTCATTCACTGTGTGCCAAGTGTTATGGCTATACACAACAGTACTAAGCAAGGTGTGCTAAAGAAAAATAATAAATAAAGAAGCACACAAAAGTTAAGAAACAAGAATAAGGAATTTTTATGCAGACAAACCTCAGGAACTGGTGTTAGTATTTCATAAACCTAATCAAGTAACTGCACGGAATATTCATGCTGTAACATTTACAATTAGGAAGAAAGGCTGTGAAAAATTGGAATTCATCTTGATGTGAAACTGAGAAATGGCAGATTCCAACTATGAAATGGAAAGCCCAACTCCCTGACCCCAATGTGATTGTCTCAGCTCACATGTTCTAATTTTTAACATCTGCCAACAGTGTAAGAAGCATTTGAGAACTAAAACGTAAAAGTCATTTCGTAAGTTGGACATTGATAAAGAACATTTAGAATGTTCCTTTTTCTGTGGGAAAATGAATACATGTGCAACATCCAAACCAATCACAGGTGCTGTGCATGGGATACCAAAGTTAACAGCTACAGGAGGCTTAGTTACAGAACAGAAGTAATGAATATACGTGTGACCCACATAGAAAATAAAGAATACCTGAGATTTCCCACTGGAAAAAAAAAAAAAAAAAGGTTTTTTTTTTTGCCTCAGAGAAAAAAAAAGTCCTGCAACTTGATCTTTAAAAGAGTCTACAACAATCTGTAATTTCATTCAAGAACTATATTTTTAAGTCATGATATAAAAATAATTTTAACTCCAGTCTTTAAAAAACCAACTAAGAAAACAGCAATTTTCTAAAACTGAGTTTTCTGGGATTCCATGCAAGTTAAAGTGTTAAAAAAAAGAAAAGAAAAGAAAAAAAGAGTCTACATTTCATTTTAGGAAGTTTTAACTTTACATTCAAGTTAGAGTGAAAACAACTCTTTCTTTCATCCTCACTTTTTCTTAACATTATAAACGCTGTCATATTTTCTGTTTCCTACAAAGGATTGATTTCCAATTACTTTGCACTAACTTATGTCTATAACATTGCTCCAAGATATGCCCTTATTTAGTAACACAGGGAAGATAGTACATAGTAAATCAGGATGTAACTTTCCAGCCTACTAGGTCCTTTGAACTAGTTCCTATATAGCCATTCATCATTTATTAGCATATTGGGTATAGCAAAGTAGTTCAATCCACTTTCAAAATGGAGCAAGCTGCCTTGCATAAAATATTGTAACATTGGTGGTCAGATCAGAAGACAATCACACAAGTGAGGGACGTAGCAGGACTCTAGACCCAGCACTTCAGATCATGCCTGCTTTGCCTTTCCCATGTGGTTTTGAGAAACCGCTCCTGAGCTGCAAGAAGCCAAGCTTCTGGGTGACAATACATATCAGAAAGCACCAGCAGGAGACACTGGCAAGGTCAGCAACCTGGGTGATGCCTGATAGAAGCACATATCTAGCCATGCTATGCATGCTAAGGCACACAAAATCTACACCATTTAACAGGTAATAATAGATGAATCAATATGCAACAAGACTTCCCAATGCATTAAAAGGTGAAAATCCTTGGTTGCGTAAGTGGCATCTTAAAAGATACCTTAATCTAGACAGAAACTTTTTTTAACTTCTCACTAAATGTTCATTAACTGCCAATAAAATTCTTATTCATTTTAAAGCACAATGAATGCACTTGCACACAATGGCTTTATTTGATCCAACCTCACCTCGCAAACCTATGTTTCCCTTCCTCTAGTGAAATGATACAGCAAAGATCCTAGTATCTTCCTTATCAGATAAGATTTTAAGACACAAGAGAGATCCTGTCTCCACTCTGACCAAAATACTAACCCAAGTGTCACATTACCAGAGCTTTAAGGTCATCCTAACTTGCAATACGTTTTACCATGCTTCACATTACACCTATTTGAGATGGCAACACGGCAACATCCTACATGAAATAAACATTTGCTGATTCATCTCCCCACTTTGCTGGCAGACACAAACCACATAATTCCCCAAACATACCATATACACACCGAGCAGCCAGCAATTCAGAAGTTAAAAAGTAGCATATTGCATAAATGCTGGCTGCTTCCTTCCTCGTGGGGTTTCCAGCTCCTATTCTGTTTGTTGTATTTGATGAGCTAGTAATTTACTTGAGACTCTGCTTAATAGACTCAGCTTTTATGCCCCACAAGGGAACATCTCACTTTTTCCTTTCTATCTTCTCTCCAAATACAGAATTCTCCAGGCTTTCTCTATGCCAAAACAGGCTTGGAAAGCTACCCTGATGCCAAATGACTGAAGGATATATGCAGTCAAGATCCATTTCTGCAGCTAAGAGTAAGAATCTACAACTTGGCTCTCTTTTATTAATGGGATTTCACTATCTTTTGCATTAGTGGAAGCATAGCTTAAAAAAATCCTCTTATTCATCCTTGCATAGTCATTAAGGCTGTCCTTGTGGGCATTGGTGATAATGTCCGAGAGAAATTAGGCTCAATTAGCAACAAGCAAGATGTACCTCACAAGACCTCACTTTCAGATATTATTAAGGGTGTTCATAAAAAAACACCAAAAACAGCAAACAACCAAAAACAACAAACCACAAGCAAAACAAAAAGCCAACCCAAAACAGAACACCCACCACAAAACAGTATCATCCCCCAAAAGCATTCCCACTGTGTTCACCACAGCAGCCACTGCAAGGATGACTGTACACAACCAAGTCCCTGCTTTGTATCCACTTTGCCAGCTGCTCCAGTTGTGCGAAGCAAACACAAGGGTACTGCTACAACACACAGGTGCCTTCAGTCTTTGTCTCCTACATGCTTTCCCATATAACCTTCAAAGCTAAAAGCAGTAAAATCAGTATTGAAAGAAGAACATACATACGAGCCCAGAGGATCCAGTTTTAACTGGGGATTCACACTTGCTGAGAGAGGAAAAAAACAAAGCAAAACAAAACAAACCCTGCAGCTTTCAGGAGGCAGCAAAGACAGTACTACTCCAAGAACCAGAAAGGCACGTTTCTCTAAAAGCTTAAAATAACAGGAGCAAAATCTTTCCCTGGATCCCAAATCACCTGTATTCACAAATAACACAACAATCAACACCTGCAGAAAAAGGTACAACGCAGCCCACCTTTATTCTCCATTCCACTTAGGTGAAGTTCATTCACCAGACAGAACCTGGCAAAAAATACAGCAAAAGGGAGGAGAGGGCAGGGAGATCTCCCTTGTGAGAGATAAAGTATGCAGAAGGTACAGATGCCACTCATGAATAAGGCAGAGGGACTGGAAAACCTGAAGCAACAAGGGTGGGGATCATATTATCACTGGACATACTCTGTCTTACCAGCACAAGCCAATAACTATTACAGTACTCATTCAAATCAAGCAAAAGGGAGCCATCACTCTTAAAATAGTAACTTTCTGGAGTTTTCTTTCAAATACATTTTGTTGTTTAGAGATTTTTCTGCCAATGGAGTGTTAATGACTCGGATCAACTTCAGGGAGACAAGCTAGAAGAAGACTTTTTCAATCTGAGGGAAAAAATGTTTTAATGTCTCATCCATACTTTGGGTAAAACTAAAAGAAGCATACTAGGTGCCAAAACTTTTTGACTGTTTTCATAAGACATTCCCAATTTGAGAGAAGTGAAGAAATTCTTAACAAGATTATTTATCCTGTGGGAGAGGAGATGATCATCTGCAAACACTTTCACTCTTTCCTAACTTAGCAACCCATGTCCACTCTTAAGGAATTCCTCATTTCTTAGCCTTGCAGATAACAGCATACCTGAAGACTAGGCATACCACAATTTAGTCTAAGCTTATCCAGAAGTCTCATTATTGTATTAGCCACAGGTCTCCCACATTCCCAACTTTCATAAACATATGGTCTACTTCTATTTTTAATTACACAATGATGCAACGCCTTCCTGTTAATGAAGGTAAAACATAAACTTGATACTACATTTATAAAACAGGATTAACTTCTCCTTTCCTGAGACCTTTTGCTTGACAGCGAGTCATTGTATTGCCATGCCCGCTTTTATTCTGATGCCTGAAAAGAAAAACAAAGGCCCAGCTCTTTAAAGAACGTTCATTTCAACAAAAATACTGCGCCGCAATAGTTTTATAATAATTGTTGCGAACTGCATACCTTATTAAACAGTTCTGCCTACGTTAGTGCTACACGGTAACAAAATGAGGTTACTGACAGCTATTCACCCAGGCAGCCGTTTTGCTCATCTCCCCACGCTACCGGGGGAATTCCTGAACCGGCAGGAGCCCTTGGCAGCTCTACCCCTCCCGCACCTTGGGCGCAAAGCGACCCTGGCGCCCTCCACTGCCGCGGGGTTCCCCTTCTCGCCGGGCCCGCGGGTAGCCACGGCACGGAGGCTCCGGGAGCCCCCGCGAGCCGGCGGCCGGCAGAGGAAGGGGTTAAAAGCTCCGAGCGGGGCAGAGCCCGAGGCGCTGCCCGCCACCCCCGAGCCCTCCACCCGGCCGAGAGGCGCCGCCCCGGCGGCCGCAGCCCGAGTCGCGGCGGGCGGGAGCGGGATCGGGATCTGCAGCCCCACTGAAGCGGGGAGAGAGGAGGTAGAAGGCAGCTCTGGCGCCGGCAGCGTTTACCCTCCATCTCGCCTCCACGGCAGGAACCGAGTGCGGGCCGGAGGGGAAGGCACCTCCCGGGCGTAGCCGTGTCCGCTCCCGCGCCGAACCGCCCTGTGCCGGGCCGAGCCCAGCCCGCAGCCTTCACCCTGCACCCCCGCAGCTGCCCGCCGGCCGCCTATTAATACCCTGGGGGCCGCAGGCTGCCCGCCAGCCGCCTCCTCCGGCGGGGGGGCGGGTGTGGGGGCCCGGGCCGGGCCGGGCGCAGCGGGGAGAGGAGCCGCTCGCAAGCGCGAGGGGAGCTGCTGCCAGAAATACGAAAGCAGTTTGTAATGCCCGGGGAGCTGCGCTTATTCCCCAGGTCTCGTTGCTGTCGCCGCTTGTGACAGAGTTGGTTTCGGTGCCTTAAAAAGCCTGACCTGGTGCCTTGAAACCCTTCCCTGGCTGAGCGCTGCTGCTCCTCACAGCCCGGCCTGGCAGTCCCGGCCCGTCAGGGCTGTTCTGATGCTTCGGATGAGCTGTGGCTGACCTCCTTATTCTAGGACACCAGCTCCATCCAGTGCGATACAGGCCTCCTTAATTCTCATCCCTTTATTTCCTCATAATTGCTACCCCTTAAAAAAACAAGCAAACAAACAAACAAAAACAAAACCAAACCAAACCAAACAGACGAACAACAAAACAAACAAACAAAAGAAAACCCCAGCATCCCCCCCGAACCAAACAAACAAAATGCACAAGCAAGCTTTCTATTTCACAACAGGCATTAGTGCTGAAAGCGTCCAAAAATTAACTACCAAAGCCTCCAAAAGCTCACATCTTCTATTAAAATTTGGGCCTGAGTAGTTTGCCAAAGATTTTTGGAAGCTGGTGAAATATTTAGGCGTGTATTAAACATTTATTCCTATGTAGTATCCTATTTTTCCTCGTTTGTGAGGAAACAATCGTATTCCTTTTCTAGCTTCAACTGCAGGCTCTACTAAGTCATTAATAACTTCTACAACTCACAGAAGTGATTTTGTAGCCCAATAGATAACCTTACACTGCAAGAGATAAGTATTTGAACCTCATTGTGACAGATTAAAATGGTAGCTATCACTAAATTAAAAGTTCATAGTTGCCTGGGAACAAGAGATCGTGGCCTCATTGCATTCATCATGGGTAAACGAAAGGCAGTCCCAATTAAAACTATGTATCTCTGCTTTTTCAAAAAAAGCTGATTTCCACAGAGAAAAAAAGTAAGGGGGGAACTGTCAAGGCAAAAACATTTAGTGAGAAGACCGAAAGAGGGGCAATCTCAAAGGGTCTATTAAATGGCCAAAAGGCTGTGATTTTGCAGTCACAGAAGACAGAAACTGTCCCATAAAATTTCAACGGTAGCAGTTAGAAATAAAATGGAAAACATAGAAAAATTATATCAATTACAGTTGCTATAAATTACAAATTATAATATGAAAAATTGATTAGAGAAGTTAATAAGCAAGAGAAAACCTGTAGTTGTAGGAGCTGAAGGCAAATGAGATGTTTTAAGTGTATTAGGAATGAAAAAACCCTGTGGTCATACTGGCCCATCATTAAATGTGGGTTTGTGCTGATGTGTAAAATGTAAATATGTTCAATAAGTACTTCTATGCTACAAAAGAAGCAAACGGATGGATCTCAAGGGGATTATGAAGAACTGCTTCAACCCACTAGTAATTAAGAAATACAGAAATCAGGACCATTCCTCTATAAGCAACTTTAGATAACATTTACTCCCAGTTCCAAAATAGATGCTTGGGCTTTTTCACCTGTTTTAGTAAACTTTGGAACAACAGATTTAATTTTAAAAGATTTCAAATAAATTAATAGACATAATTCCATTCTTTTTTTTTTTTTAATGAAGACCAGCCATAACCAAATTTCTCTGAATTCGTTCTTTTACGTGAGTGCTTTTTTGGTCAAGTGCATGTTGATGATTTAGACTTTTAAGACAGTCTGAAAGAAAATTCAGTACTCCATGATATCATTAAAGCAGATGCTAAATTTACTTGCCTAAAGGAATGATGAAAAATAGCTGACAGTATGGCACCTTCACTGAATGGGTATGTTTATGTGAAAAGGGAGTCATATCTGAAAATGACACAAAAATGAGAGAAATGGTAAAGGTAATAAGGACCAAGAAACCGCAAGTAGTCTGAATCGAGTGGCAAACAACCTTGTCAAAAAAAATATGTTTACTATAACTAAATCCCTGTAACAATCTTGGAGGATTGTAGGTGCCGTGTACTGAGAGGAAGACAGAATTTGCTGAAAAAGCTTTAGCAGTTGTAGTCACTAACTCATCATAAATGCTTGCTTTGACTCTGATGACAGGAGGGATTAATCTGCATCAGAGGAGTATGAAGTAAGGGAGCTGGTTTTATCTCTGGGTATATCACTGGTGAGACCAGTCTTGTATATTCTGTTCTTGCCCATGTTTTGAAAAAAAACCCAAACAAACAAACAAACAAACAAAAAACCAAAATCAAAAAACCTTGAAAAAATGGAGAGAGGGGAGTTTAAGAGCTGAAAATGTGATTTGAGAACTGAAGAAAAATACTGCTAAGTGAGATGAGTTCAATCTGTTTACCATATCAAAAAGATTGACTTGATTAGAGCATGTAAGTACCTCTATGGAGAAAAAAGTACTGAATTCTGAAGGGCTCTTTAATCTAACGGAGAACGGCATAACAAGAAACTGTGGTAGAAACTGAAGTCAGACCAATTCAAATGAAGCACACTATTTTTCTTCTTAAGGTGACAATACATTAACAGGAACATATTAACAAAGGCACTGAGAAATTTTTAATGGTTTTATGGCCTTCAAACACAACAAGATGTAAGACAAGATGTGGAAAATAGGTTTTAGCCAAATGGAGGTTACTGATGTCAGTGCTTGTACATGCATGAAATTTAATTGCCTAAGATACAGAGGAGATCAGACCATATGAATAAATGGTCTTTTGTTGCCTTCATTATTTCTTGCTACACTAAGTAAATACAGGAGTAAATATAAAGCTACTGGTGAGCATCTGCTCAAGATTATATTCTTTGTCAACTGAGTGCAATCAGTCTCTGAAAAACATGACTACCCCAAGTAGTGTAGGATTTTGAATTATCACAGTACATGAGAGATTCTTGGCAGGCAGAGTATGAAATATCAAAAGACAGTCAACATTAGTCACCTATTTTCATTTGTCAGCACACTAAGCTGACAAGATTTCAATTCATCTGGGTCACAAAGGAGCTCAGAAGAGCTTAAGCAGAAGCTGAAGGAAAGGGCAGAAGCATGAATCCATTAAAAACACTGGCCATCAGGCTTGGGTAACGTGATAATTAAGCTGTAAGCTTTGAGACGCTGGCACACAAAGCAGACAACTAATTCTGTATGCAATATTACACTAGTAAATATACATCAGTTTTAAATATTTATGGTTTTCTTGCCCAGCTTGTGCATAAATGAATCAAGTTACCTCACCTGAAGCTGTGATCCCCCACAATGAGCTGTGGTATGCAGTGAAGACTAAAAGGTTTGACACTGACAATATCTACCTCTCTGAAAGCAGCCAGGACCACACAACTGAACTGTGTTGCACATAAACTATTGAGAACTATATTTAAACATTAATGAACTAACATTCTTCTTGAATTGTTGTATTTGCCAGGATGTGAACTTGGATTGTCTCTCTCTGCTTACAAAGCTTATATGGCAATGTTCACCTCAGCGGCCGTTCTGTTCTCATCACCTGTCCCCTCCCTGAAGTTTGTTACATGAAGATATGACCTTTTCAACAAATAAGGAACTTTATCTAAACTATGCAGAAAACCAGTGGTCATAAACAAATGGTTAGACCAGAACAGTAGAATAACAATACATTTCTTACTGAAGGAAGAAGGAATAAAGTGGGAGAAAGAGTTCATTTTGGAGTTAGCATGCAAACATTTTTTTTCAATTCCACTACCCTAGAATTCAAAACAAGGGTACTTTCCGAACAAGAAAACAATTTTATCCTAAAGAGACTCAAAGATTTTGAACTACCTAATTTTAATATGCAAACCCTAACACCCTGTGAATGGTTCTGACTTCTAAAAATTATTTAGAAAAATGCCGGGCTCTTTAGATTGTTTTAAAGATGTAAATTTTCAAAAAGGTGCATAAAGTAGGGTCTCAACTCTTTCTCTGTCTTTTCCCCAGGAGAAGCTGTGGTCTCCATTTTTATAATTACAAAGAATTCCCAACTCCAAAAGGAGTAAACAAAAGCTGCAGGATCACTGCACTTGTGAAAATCAGATCCTGGGTCATTAATAATTGAAGTGTCATGGTTACCTCTCTTGGTATCAACATCACCTATGGAACTCAACCATTAGTAGTCTGGTGCAGGTAACTGAGACAGGGAAGAAAAAGCATTAAGAGGTTGAAGGGCATTCATTATGGTTTTGATGCCTAATGGAATAATGTTGCTGTGCTGCTGGAGGCCAGACAAAGGTGAAGACTGATCATTCTACACAGTAAAGTGAAGAAGTAGTTAGACTCTCAAGTCACAGCATCTAATGCTTTCAGAGTAACAATATTACAGTAGCTGGCTGGCAAAACACATTGTTCACAACGTCAAGGCTCAGAATAACAAAATATCTGTAGGTGAGGAATAACAGAATATCTGTAGGTGAGGCTCAGACCCTAAAGGCATCAGCAAAGACAACAAATCCAGCACAAAGAATACTGAATTTAAGCAGAAAAATATATTCTGCATATTGGAGGTGATCAAATGGCATTCCCTTGAGACACACATAGTTCACATCTTCTTTTGGACAGCACATCATCAGGTGTCTCCAAAGACATATATGCTATGAGGAGTCTAAGGGAAGGAAAGCACAGGGAGATTCCACATGCAGCAAATGCCTCCACATCCTTAGCAGGCAGGGCAAGGACCTCTCAAATACTAGAAATCACTTCTGTCCCTGCTGGTGTTTCCAGCAGCAGGATGAGCAGGAGACAAGAGCAACCTGAAAGACTCAGAGGCACTGAAAGGACATCCCATCACTCCCCTACAGTCCTGGGCTTGATGTCCCGCTCAGGCCTGTGGTAACCTCATGTTACTACCTTTATCCACACTTGTTGCTCAAACATAAACTCACTCAAACTGCTGGCAAGTCTTTCATAGTTTCACAGACACAGCTTAGATACCCATGCTGTGTACTTAAATCTATTAAATGACATTGATATTTTTGTGAAAACATGTAGGATAATCCAAATAGGGCTATCTATAACCCTTGAATTTACAACCTTTCAAGACTGACTTTTGTTGATTTGAGTCAATAATGATAATTACATCTTATTCTCATGTTTAATAAAAGAAGCTTTGCAATGTATATTATTAAAGTGTAGACTACCTAAGGTGCCTGACCTCAAAATTGTAATACTATTTTTGAATAACTGATATATCTTGTACATTGTCCTTTAATCAATGTTGGCAAAACAGGTCATGTCATATCCCTTCTCTAATGTTGTTTTTGCTGGGAGGCAAAAGAATTTAAAACCTCAGAGGAGGAGGAACCTTGCAGGATTTGGAAATCACCATACTATTTCACCCATTCTGTTTTAATCAAATATTTTCCTAGGGTAGATATGTGCTCTAGGAAAGATTCTCATGATAAAATAATGCTTAACAAACCTCATTACTCAGGTTTATGAAGTCGCTTGCCCATTCTGTAAAACAGAGGGATTAAATCACTACTTAGAGCAGGGCTTCTGTTTGCTATTTGAATCAGGCAGACAAAAGAGGGAGCAGAAGCAATAAGGAAATCGTGATTATAAATTGTAACAAATAAATGAGGATATTTCAAATCTCAGACTCTAATTTTAGCTCAAGATCTCATTGATTACAAAGACTATACAAGCTTTGCTTCTATGTTTTATAGCATTACCAAAATCTTTTGATAGCCATTTATTTCACATTTGCCTGTTTCATTGTGTTCTAGGCAGAGAAGACTAGGGAAAAATGGCTAATAAAAGCAAGGTATTTTAATCCTTATTATGTGCCTGTACTTGACATTTTTCAGTAATCAAAAAGATACTCAAAGTGCACATAGCTTTTGGGTTTTTTTTTTTATATGTTTGTTTCTTTGTTTTTTAAATATAGGATTCTTAACATCTGAACAGAAACACCAGATACTGCTCTACTGCTGTCACTGCAGCTAGTGGGGACATGTGTGAGGCATCTTTAAACTAACAAGCTTGGATATTGCTAAAGAAGTAGCAAAAGTAACACAATGCTCAAGGCAAGCTGCAGCCTTTTCCTCAAGGCTGGGTATTTGGCACGTGGCTCACTCAGAGCTACACGTTGCTGCAGCCAGAGTGCTATAACTGATGCTCATGTGTGCTGGCAGAACAGATCAAAGATCAGTCCTTGGTTTATCTTGGAAGTTAGGAGATAAAATCTCTATATGAAGATTAGAAAAGTTGAAGGTACATTTAATAAAATGATAGTGTTTCACTTATCAATTACCTGCATCTATTGGACTCTCCCACAATGGTGCTTTTCCTAAATCTTTTACAGATACCTTTGAATCAAGCTTCACTAGCTATTTCTGAGATGGTAACTCTGAAGACCACAACAGTAGAAGTGATGAGGCAGAGAAGGGGCAAACTGTCTACTTTCACTTTTTGTAGTGTGAGGAGTCTTAAGAAAACCCTATATACCTGTTTTTCCACATAAAGTAGCTTGCATGTTTGTTCCCCACCTGAAAAAAAAAAAAACAAACAACCTCTTGTGATTTTTCAAAAGAATAAAAAAATTTAGGAAGTTTTTAGCAGGGTAGGTATATGCCATCCTGAACTACCTTTGTGTCAAAAGCTGTGATTGTCACGTTAGCAAGACATAAAATAAAATGCAGAAATATTGTTTCTAGAATCAGGATTTATGTCTTCTGTAACTTGCAGTGAGAAGAAAGTATCTTGAGCCCAGTAAATGCACTCGAACAGGACTAACACTCCATTCAGTGCAGGGCGTTGTGAGATACCATTTACAAGCAGGTACAGAGTGCAAGTGGAACACATCAACATTGTCTTCCAGTGCATGTAATCATGTTAAGTATGGAGGGCTAATGCTTGAGCTTCCCTGTAAACTTCAGGAGAAGAATGAAGTTTATATCAGTTTGAAACAGATTTTATATGAATTCTTTCCTGTTGCAGAACAAGAGTCATGGACCACATAACATTCAGAAGGATGCAAAGCAGCAGGAAATTTCAGAACCATATTGAGCAATGTTATTTAGCAAAAAAAGGAGCTTGTGGGTTCTGCAGATGAAATGACTCCAACACATACTTGCATGGCAAATGTACAATTCTGTGTACAATGTACACTGATCATCATGAATCTGCATTTGGGGATCAAAAAAGGCTTCTTTGAGCCATCCATATCTCAAGAGACCTTGTACAATTTCACCACAATGAACACTTTTTCTTGTATTTGTGTGAAGACCTGTTATGGCTAAAGAAGTCTGAGGTAAAATTAAATTGCTGTATGCAGGGACTGTAATAGTTGATGTCATGGCTGGGATACAGAGACTAGGCACAGACAAGAAGCAAATGGATGTCACCATCCCACACCAAGAGCAAAGTATTTTTTTAATGGTAACATATTTAAAATAATGTAAATACCTCATGTAAGTTAGAAAGCCAGTTTCATTCAGGTGGCTTACTACTTCTCTGTCTTCCAGGAGAAACAAAGCAGCAATAGGGAGAGGACTAACTTCTTCAGGACAGTATTAGCTATATGAAAACGGAAGGCACTTCTGGACTATATAAGTTCTCTCATGCTAGCAGAGGGAGAAATTAAGTATTTCAATGTCCCTTCATCTGTCTGTACACTTGGTTAAAAAGCACAGATATGCTAAACATTGTTATTGTGATAACTGGAACCAGTGTTACTGTCTAGGTCCCCACACAGAAAGCAAAGCAACCAGTTACTTCCAATGGACAAACATTCAACTGCAATTCATGTCTGTCCTCATGCATCTGGGTTTTGTACAGCTTTCACAACATTGAACTGTATCATCAGCTACAAATAAGCAACATACGTGACAAGCTGACTTTTAAAATTTAAGACTAAGAAAGAGAGGTGGAGTTGAGTATATTGCATGAACAATATTGTGCATATCAGTAATGTTTGCCTTTTTTTTTTCCCTATTATTTCTCCAGCAACTCTTCTGTAGCGAGGAAAGAGGTTAGTTTGTGACAAAGCATCTTTTCTGAGATCAAAGGAGATAAACAAGAAATATAAGCACCTCTGAGGACAAGAATTATGCTAAGCAGCTCACTCCTCTTAGTATCCTCAGCTCTTACATAACTTTAAAAGTCCCTTTTGTTTGATTAAAGAAAAGCGCTTGCAAACAGACAATATAGCATCCAGAAAGGTCACATCAATGCCAATGTGTTGCTGAAAGCTACTACACTCCTGAGAGAGCAAGGATCTGAATTCCCATCTTCTGCATCCAGCATAGTGCCCTTCACATGGACTACATTTCACATTTTGAGGTTGTGAATAACAGAGAGATTTAAAATTGTTAACACAGCAAAAAGAAGTGTCAGTTCCAGCCCCTAATTAGGAGAAAAGCCTGTCCTCACTGCTGAAACACTGTAACCTGTTTCTGCTTCTTTAGAATTCTGAAGACCACTTCCTCCAAAGAAGACACCCATGAAAAGCATCAGCTGTTTCTGCTGATAGAGGTGAGGCAAAGCTAGGACAGGTCTGCCCAAGGAAGGCATTCATACAACATAAGATGAGGTATTTAAAGAGTATAGCACAATCTTTATTCTGGAGTAGTTTCGATGTGGATACCTACTGACCTTTTACAATACAAACAGTATATTAATAAAAAAACCCCCAGCGTTTCCAGTGTAGAAATGGCGGTATATAAACAAATAAGAGGAGAAGTTTAAAGAGGGCCTTTTGTCTGTTTTCAGACACATTTTCACCTTGGCAAGACATTCACGACTGAATAGTTGAACTGGAGCCTGTGCGCTGCTATTTCTTTCTCCATCAAACACTTTAGCAGCACTACTAGATATTAGGGTTATGTGAACTCTTGAAAACAGCATTTTACACAGTATTTTTGAGAAATTTTTAGGAAGAAAATTAGAGAAAACTTAGCTGCACAACAAAAATTGCAACTCGAGGTAAATGGTTTGAAATCCTGGATCTTTCAGTTATATAGACTTTTTCATGTGGTGTGTGGCTATTGGGCTGCCCAGATAGGGAGAAGGATTCATTATTTCCAAGAATACTTTTTTACTTAATCATTCAGAACTGATTTTCTCCTGAGACACCCTCTATTCAAACTTTTAAGGCATTCTTTGCCAAGCCATCCTTTCTCTTGAGGTCTCTGTGGATTTCACAGGTAAAGAAATGCAGACAGTGGTTGCCCACTCAACCAGCTGTATTCAAAACAGCAGAGATGACAGCACTGCATAGTCTTGTGTGTTTGACAACACAGAAGAATACAAAGACTTACTCTACAGGCATATCAGAAAGAATGGAGCCAAATGTGTCACAAAATACAAGGACTGCCAGCAGTGCAACGGAAAGAAATAAAAATTAACTTCCACCTTCTTTTACAAAAGATGCCAATACCATTTAATAAATAAACTGAACTATAAGGAATATCTGACAAGTATATAAACCTAAAATGTATATACCTACTGTTAAAAATTGTATATAAATGAATAGATATACATTGTAAGATGTATATACATACTGTTAAAAAATAGAGAAAACACATCACTTTCACATACTCTTTTAGTACTTACAGAAAGCAATACAGAATGGTATATAAAACACTTACGGATGAAGATGTCATTAAATTGTATACTTCAGAACCGACTGTGGTCAATTAAAACGATTTACATTCCCTCCTGATTCATAACTATCTTCAACATTTAATGTCAGCAGCAAAATAAATATGTAATTTTACATCATCTGTGTTGTATCCTGCACATAAGCAACCCTCTAGACACAGTTTTAGTGTCAGCGTAGTAGTTCAGAAATAAAAAACTTCTCTTACCACTGGTATTTAGAAGTGCTAAATCAATAGCTTGAGTCAACATATTGCCTTTTAAAATAAGGCTACTTATACTGATATATGTAATTCTTCCTAACTGTGTAGCTATTTCATTTCTTTTCAAATGTTAATCCCTATAGTTTACAACTTTTCAATAAAATTTCAATAACATAATCCCCTAACATAAATCAATCCACTGTAGCAAAATTGGGTCTCTCAGATTACTTCCAGTATTTCAAGATGACCATTTAAGGGCATTTATTTCAGTATTTGACCATCACAAGACAACAATGCTACTATTTTTGACCCTTCTGTGTAAATTTACTAACATATTTGTTAATCCTAGTCCCTTGTTACTCAGTTCATTTACAGTGGCAGAGTGGCCATAAGGGCTTTTGTTCCATTCTGGATGCTTTGGTTTCTTTTCAGACATCAAACAAATTCCTGAATATTCTTAGTACTAGAATGAAGGTAATAACCATACCATTAGTTTTCAAGCAGAAACCTCTGTTGATAGCAAACAGGATTTTTTGCTTAGCCATTCTAGCCCTGAGTATCGTTTACACTTTGCTGCTCCCATTTTCTCAGAGGCTACTTTTAACTGGTGTAGTAAGGGAACTACAAGTTATCCCAAAGAGTATCCCTGTTTTCTTTTTCCTTTCCAAAGAAAATTAAAGTTTGATGGAAGAAATACAGAAGTGTCTGACCCAGCACAGAATCATTAGAAAAATCTCATCTTTTCAATTTTAATACTCTGAGGCTTTTTCGTTACTCTAATTCTCACAACAATAAAAGTCAGATACTAATTAGTTTTATAATAAGGCAAGCTATCAAAAATGGAGAAAGCTAATTATTATTTCTCCCTTACCAGTCCAAAAAAATCAATTCAATAAAAAGGTTACAACAAAATGGTAAATAACAGTGTTGCATTCAGGGAGTTTCCAGAATCTAGTCACCATTAAAAGGAATATGGAATTGTTGGTATGTTAAAGCATTGTAAACCCAGTCTTTTCCACCTATTGGGAACTATGCCTGAAAATTTGGAAGGTTTGCAACTCAAGAGTTGAGTTTGTCTGGAAACTACCTGGTGATTTATGTGCTGAAATGCCAGTTTCTGCCTAAGGACAACATAACTACTAATGGACTCTTTCACAACACCCTCTTTGCTGTGTCCTGCTCTAGAATGATTATGTACAACCTCTTGGTGTATAGAATGGGCTGAAGATTTCACTTGATTTCTTCTACAATGTTTACACATCTGCTTTCTTCTGTTTTGTTTAAAGGCTAGAAGCATATGGCCCTTAGTGGCCTTGAAACCCCACAGAGTAATTTTAAGAGACATATCTAGGATGGTCTAAAAGTTAACCTACTTTGACAGCAATTCCACCTAGAGTCATTTAAATTATAAAAATGCATAGAAAAAAAGACTTTCTATCTGATCCTTCCTACTACAGACAGTGAAAAAGATAGACACATATGGTGGCAACATGGGAAAGCAAACCAATAGGACTCCATACTAGCCTCTAATGAGCCCCGCCTCCTTCACTCATCAGCAAGATTAACAAGAAAACAACCATTAGAAAAAACCAGAAGTTACCTTATTTTTCAGATTATTTATTTTTACAAGATTTGTCAAGATTTCTCTAATGGTGGGTAAATGGTCAACATAAGATGGGTGTGAGAGTCTGTGTCCAGTCAGTTTCTATTGTGTCTCACTATCATTATACCCATAACTGATACTAACAGAGAATATCATTAGCTGTCTCAGAAGATAGAGGCCAGTGAGAAAACTGGAGGATGGACATGGAGGATAAACAGCTGTCCAAATTATGATGCATCTTTCCCAGACATCGAGGGTTAATCTGGTCACCAGTTTTGGGGCCAGAAAATTCTCTCAGAGCAGACTGACAGGGAAGGCTTACTTGGAAGTTTTTGTCGTCTATCAATAACATGAGGAATTGTTTACTTTTTAGGACCTTCTAGACTTCTTTAGGGGACAAATTTTTCTGATACTTTAGAGCCTGAACACAATTGTAGTGCTCCAATTTCTTTTGCTCTTTTCCTGTGGTGTGCTTTTGAGGTTCTGCCTTTTGTATTATGGACTTCTGTGTTATTACAAGTTTGGGGACAGTGTTCTGTGGCTCCTGGAATATGAACAGAGTAGCATTTCTGTTGATATATCTGTACTAAACATGTATCACAGCGCTGTCTGCTAAGGACTGTTTCAGCTAGAGGGCCCTTCCAGTTTATATATTAGCCAACTTAATGGGGAGCTCCCAGGAAGCATGCTCCAAATCTGCCTTGCCCAGCCAGCAAACACAAAAGTCGACAGTCTCCAAAGACATCAACACAAGTTCAATATTGCTATTAAAATAAACAGTAAAGCAGCTGCTGCTTCTTCCACCATCTCCTGTCTCACCCCATGGAATTGAACTTTGCACTACAGATGTTTTCACATGTCCTCCCACCTGTCTGATATATTAACACCAGACTCAAAACAATACAGGTTTTCCATCTAACTCTTTTTCTAGATGATTATAATCCTTTGTCTGCAGATTTTAGTCCTTTTCCTTCTGAAATTGCTCATCCCAGAGATGCTGTGGGGTCTCCTCTGGAGACATTCAAAACCCACCTGGATGTCTGTGTTCCTGTGTGACCTGATCTAGGTGATCCTGCTCCGGCAGGGGATTGGACTAGATGATCTTTTGAGGTCCCTTCCAATCCCAAACATTCTGTGATTCTGTGATCTTATTTTAGACTTTTTTTAACCTCAAGCAACTTACTGTCATTGCCACAGTAGTGAAGAGCAGCGCTGAGGACAAATAGCATAACCAACGTTTACCTAGATCCTGCCCTGAACTAATTTAGGAATTAAAAGGAGAAATACTATCCCCGTGCGAGTCAAGAAAATGAATTAATACTGTAACAGAGTCAGCCATGGTGACTAAATCTCCAAGTAAAGCACTGAAAGCTCCCTCTATGGTTACCATCAGAGGACCTGAATCAATTAGCAAGGTATTTGGAGGAAAATATGAATACAAAAGGAGATCTGAATATAAAGACAAAAGGAGATCTGAATTTATACACGTGCTCACACACACCCTCCATCTATTCTCCTTGTTCAATCCATCAATGTACCTGACCCACTTTCTAAATCCCTGTTGTTGCAGATGTTGCTGATGCAAAGCTTGTTTCAGGTTATGGGGAAGATACATTAATCAGAAAAATAATGTAGTACAGCAGTGTCTTCTTCTGTCAGCAGCAGATGGAATTATTGCTTACTTAGTCACCCCAAGGCATTCATAATTGGGAGGCAGGAGATACGTGTGCCAAGATAGGAAGTAAAGGACACATTTTATGCCAAAAGCAGGTTGGGAATGTCTTTGTAAGTACAGCAAATGTTTTTATTTACACCTTAATGAAGGCAATTTTCTTGGATTTAATTTTCTTGGTTTGCATAGACGCATTTGATCTGGTGCAACAAAGATTCAAGTAACATACATTTATGATGGTGCATTACCAAAACCTGTTACTTCTGTCTGCAACAACTTCATAATTCCATGATAAAGAATAAAATCTCTCCACAAATGCTCACATTTCTGAGTATTCAGATAGGAATCTGAGGATTTAACTTCACAATGAAGTAACATTGCTTGAAACAAAAGCATGATTTTCAATTAAAGTAATTTAAAATGTAAGTTAATTTAAGCATGATGTGTGTTAGCTTAAAACCTGCTCATCGAGTTTAAATAAAATCATGTTGTCTCCCGATGCACCTGACAGTTTGCAATACCAAAAAACATGTGTTTCCACTAACAGACTGTGAATGGGAATGGCAAAGGCACAGGTACACATTTCTTTCTGCCAGGTCTCCTAGAGCAATCAATAGTAACTGCTGGCAGAGAGAGGGTAGCTGTCCTGGTTTCACTGAGACAGAATCATAGGCCAGACATGGTCCACAGGCCTTTAGCAGTTTCAAGTCAGGACAGCTGACCTGAGCTGGTTACAGGTGTATCCCATACAAAATATTTCCCTCATTATAAAGGGAGAATTTTGCTAAGGACAGGGGCTCCTCCTAATACTGCTCCTCTTCTTCCTTCTCTGTGTCCCTGGAGGGGTTTGCTTACCACTCTGCTCATGAGGACTGTCTTCCCATTTATTATGACTGCCATACATTCACTGGGATGAGTATAACTTTGTGTACTTTGCATTGGTAGCAGTTTGGCTGTTTCATTAAATCCATTTTCATTTCAATCCACAGGTGTCCTCTCCTTTTTCTAATCCCCTTTCTCTGCTGGAGAGGGGTCATCAGGTGATAGAGCAATTGTGCTCTAGTGCTCTGTCATGTGGTATAGTTTAGTCCTGGATATGGGCCAAGCATAGACAGTAGCAAACAGCAAAAAGACTGTAAGAGCTTAAACCAGTGCAGCTGTTTTCTTAGCAACTGACAGCCTTAATTGCAAACACACAGTTCTAGAAGCTTCACCAAATGGATGATAAGTTGTTATCGCTTGTCACATTCCCTTCCTTGGCCATAGTCTTGAGTAGAGCTGTCTGTGATGAAGGGAAATTAGCAGTGTAGCTCCAAAGGAAGTAGCATTGTGGGCAAGGTTGCCCCTCTCTACTCCTTCAGCTTTACTGCTTGCTGCATCCAGCTCTAGTTCACCACCCAGGACCATGCTCTGCAGGTTCCCAATGGGGCACCCTCTTGACATCTTTTTAGGGGCAGTCTGAATAGACCAGTCTCCGAATGAGCTTGTCAGGAGCCTCCCCTTGTCAGAAATAATTATTACTGATGGCTTGCTACTTATTACTATTTATTACATATTACTAAACTGTATAGGCTCTGTGTATGGATGCAGAGTAGAGGAGGGACCTTTGGTTTCTGGCTGAGGATGTCTATGTTAAAGCCAAACCCCTTTTCAGACTATCCTCATGCTTTTGGCAGCACTTGGGCCATTCCTGTGAAGAACTTCTCTGGGAATCAAAAGTGTTATAAAAATCTTCAATATGGCACATTGCAGACCACTGACTTCCAACCTTTATAGTTTAGGCTTCCCTTCAGTGAAACTTTTTGCAGCTGATCATAATCAGTGGCTCTTCAGCAGTATTGCTTTACGGAAGGCTCTGCAGAGCACTGAGCTAGCATCTCTGCACCACCTGCATGTGTGAGTGCAGACCACTGGAACTACAGAGATCTACGTGTCGGGTTTCATCACCTAATACAGAAACATCCTCCGTGACCTCAAGTGCCTCTATACAGCATTCAGAGTAGTCTCTCTGCAAAGATCTAGTTGCAGAATTGGGGCTGAAGACAATCACACACAAAACTGTACCATAATAATTTCTTTCCTCATATCTCTCCCTGTATAAATAAACTTACCTCCAGAAAGTCAGATATTGCTTAAAAAAAAAAAACCCACATATTTTACAGATATTATCAACTTCATTTTTTTATCAGAAAAAATTTTAACTGGAATTAAAAAAAAAAAAAAAACAACAAACCAACACGACCTGGAATTCCCAGGTCCCTTTATATTTTAATGCAAGTAAGTGGATGATCATTACTTTTCTAAAAACAGAAAAATAAAGATAACCGCCACAACACAGAGGAAGAGAATACTGATCTATTTTGACACTTATGACTTTCAGATCAGAGACTATGAAAAAATTACTGTCCTGTCAAGATACAAAAAAATGAACTGGATGAAAATTACCTAGGGAATGCTAATTAGGCCTATGTTTCTCTGACCATCCCTAATATGCCATGTGTTGAACTTCTGCTTCTTTCCTCTGCAACTGAAAGTGAAAGAGTGAAATTTCTGACATCTGTTGCTGGGCTGCACTGACCATTAAAGAAATGTATCAGTTTACAGGAGATCTGTTTGTTAGATCATCTTGTAGCTGATCTGGGTAACATACATTTTTAGGAATGAAAAGGAAGGTTTGTACCGAAGCACAGGAATATGGCTACATGATCAGAATTGTACAGGACAGAGTACCTCAAGGCAAAAGCCTGAAAGAACTTGTCCCAAAAAGCAGTGTGCAAATGCAAAGTTTCCATGGGATAATCTATTTTCGTCCAAAACAAAGTTACTTGGGATTCAAACTAGGGCAACACATCTAAGGCAAAGACACCACATGGTCATTGTGTTTTCCCCTGAGGGAGCAAAGGTTCTCCAGTCATACCCCACTTCCACATTAAGTCACAGAGCATGGAAACAAAAGCCAATAGACTAAGTGGAGTAGGTATTCACAAAGTTTCTTTACTATTGATGGAAATGTTTAGCCATTAATAGCAAAGGTTCTTCCTCTTGATGGTCAGCTTTGTTGATAATTGTCGTCATGACTCTGCCATCACAGTGACCATCATTACAATGTATAACACTGGAACTTAAAATACCCAGAAAGTTCATTATTAGTTACTACATACTGTAACCTCAGCCAGGACAGGTACTGATCAGTATTCTGGTGTACAATCATTGATTTAGGTGTTAGCATGCTCCCAGACCAGTTCTCAACCACGCTAACCCCCACTTTCCAACACCCTATCTGGACTCAGTTTTGGGGATGGTACAGTATTGCCATGTTCTTATTAAGCCATTTGGGCTCAGTCATCATGTCTGAAGAGGGAAAGATAATTTAGCCATGTGAATATGAGCTAGGCTACACTACCTGGCCTAAGGACAGAGACTGCTCCCTGGCCTGTTTTATCTAGCTTTAGAAACACAGCCACTGTCCCACCACAATATTTACAGTACTCTGCAATAGAGGCCTGTCTTAAGGCCAAACTGCCGTAATATTTGCCACGTGGAAAGCCATCTACATGGCTTTGTGTTGAATCTATTGGTAGAGAAGGAAGCTGAACCTGTATCTGTGTTAGATTCACAGTACACTTATAGGTGCAACAGAAGAAGAGTTCTAATCTTGCTCTGAGAATAGTGAGTTTCCTCACTGAGACTGAAGGAATTTTAATAATTTAAACCCGGTTGAGAGGACTTATTTTTAGAAAGTCCTCTGAAAAAGAATAGGTATATATTTAGGTGTGACTGAACTATAACTTTATCCAACAATGAAAGTAATCTCATACTGCTCAGAAAATCTGTAAAACTTCTACTTAAAGAGTTCAGAGCATCACAGTTTAGATTAACAAATGATTTCTTTTTTTGAGAGAGAGAGGAAGGGAAATGAAAATTAAACGTTGTATTTTGAAATCATTACTGATCTCATGTGAACTTTTCGCAATGTTTAATCTATCAAGGACATTTTCAGCTCCAGAAATCTGTGCCCATGTGCAATGGACATGAATATTTTGTGGGCTTTTTTAACAATAATAATAAGACAATATATAACTCTTTTGGTTTGATTCCACTTCAGGAAATATTCTCCATATTTTTATTTTCATAATGTTACACCTGAATCAGGGCTTTGCAAGATATCTGCAGAAAATTACAGGCCAGTCAGCCTCACCTCTACCCCTGGAAAGGTGACGGAACAGCTTATTCTGAAGGTCATCTCTAAGCAAGTGGAGAAAAAGAAGGTTATCAGAAGTAGCCAGCATGGATTCACCAAGGGAAAACCATGCTTGACTAGTCTAATAGCTTCTATGATGGCATGACTGTCAGGGTAGATGAGGGAGATGAAAAGATGTCTACCTCAACTTCAGCAAGGTTTCTGACACTCTCTCCAATAATGTCCTCATAGGTAAGCTTAGGAAGTGTGGGTATAGATGAGTGGACAGTGAGGTGGACTGACAACTGGCTGGACAACAGAGCTCCGAGGGTTGTGATCAGTGGCACAGAGTCTAGTTGGAGACCTCTAACTAGAGGTGTTTCCCAGGGGTCAGTACAGGCTCCAGTCTTGTTCAGTATATTCATCAGTGACCTGGATGAAGGGATGGAGTGTAATCTCAGCAAGTTTGATGATGACACAAAACTGGGAGTGTCTGATACACCGTAAGAACATACCACTGCAAAGGTTAAAGGAAGCTGGCAGAGGGCCACGTTCATGTCCCTCTGCCAAGAGAATCCAGAAGAGCAAATTCCAAGTCCCAGAAATATCAGACAAGAATCCCTAAACAGGGATACCAATAATTCGGAGCACATAGGGACATAGTACCCATTGGGTATGTGCACACAGATCAACAGGCCAAGACTGTAAATTTCAGAATCAAATTCCCAGAATCCAGTGTTTAGGGTATCAGTGCTCAGGTATAATGGGAAAGAGACATGGTCACAAAACAAAAAACCTGGATTTTATTTCTGGCATCTAACTGGAGGAATTCAGGGTCTCTGCATGATTGCCTTTGAACCTGCAAAAAATAAATATTTTTTTGAAAGTTTGTATGTAAAACAAGTATGTACAAGATCAGTTTAAAGGAGGGAAGTAAAAACCGTATTCTCTACAGCACAGATAATCAAAAGGCATCTTCACAGAGAGTACTGGTAACACTCTAAAATTCTCTGATTTATGCAGCCAAAGTATATGTTTTCCACGCATCATGCCTTCAGACTCCTTAGCATAGCAAACATTTTGTATTGCAGTCACTCCTGGCTATGAAGGAAGATATTCACATAGCCTTCACTGAAGGAGGTTGGTTTGTTTTGGTTTGGTTTCATTGCAGTCTTTGCAAGCTGTTCTTTCCCAATATTCAAGTCCCAGTGCCTTCAGTGAGTGATAGAGGAGTGGATCTGGTAAGCCTATGACAGGGAGGGATCTTGGAAAAAGACCTCTGCTGAAATAGTTACAGAAGTCTCTTTCAAATACTGGATCTCGCTGAGAGGGCATATCTGAGCTTCATGGTAGCACCATGGCCTTGCTCCTTCCCTAACCTGTGCACCAGGTGCACCTACTGGCAGATTACAGATCACATTGTTCATGAACATCCTCTGTCGTCATGTTCCACAAAGCAGGAGGAATGGCAGGGTGTTATATAGTGGATGGCTAAGACAAAGGACAGGCAGGTGAGGAAGAAAAGCTGTGACTCTATGGCAGACATCTCTTGAGCAATTGAGAGATTTGACAGGTCTGTGATTTCCCTAATCTAAAATAAAAAGAACACATTATCCTTTTAGAAGGACAAGGGACCCTTAATCCTAAGACAATCATCCTAATAACATCCTAAAAATAATCCTAGTAACAACCCAAAAATAACTGAAAGGTCAAAGTTTGCTACTAGGTCTAGCTAAGGCAATTCACTTACAGTTTTAATTAATGATATTCAACTGCCTTAAACACTGTTCTTTGGGGTCTCTTGAATATGTCTCAGAAGGTATCCACTGGGCCTCTCCATCCTAACCTGCAGGGAAGGAATTTGTGATAGTCATCACAGAATCAAATGTGCAGACATCAACATAATGAGACAGTCTGAGCTGACAAAACTTGATTATACCTCTCATGTATTTGCAGCTATGAACACTGTGGGGGCTAATTCTTAGTTTCTCAGACCACTTGTCAAGCAGGAGACACTTACAATGAAGCATACAAAGAGGGGAAAACAGGACAAGAGGTTTCCTTGATGGAAAACATCTGATCGGACTTCTCCAGTATCAGAAGCATTATACAAACAGATCTTTCCGTATTCGTCTCATCAATAATTTACAATAAAATTAGCATATACTTAAAATCTACACACAGATGGACTAGAAAACTTCCATGAAGCATTATACAATCAAGAAGGCAAGTGGACGTTAGATGCAAGAGATCAGGGAACAAGAGCAGGAGCTGCAGCCAGTACAGACAGAAGGGTTTAATAACTGACTCACACTGACATTGACTGAAGCTTCAGCTAGCAGCAGAAAGCAGCATGAAGCCACCATTGAATGGAACTTGCTTTCCAATGTTCAACTAAGAAAGGAGATAGCTGACAGGACTGAAATGGGCTCTGTCACACTTGAGAAACCAACTTTATTCTCTCACTGATGCTATAAATATTCCCTTGGTTTAACTGGTTTCCAGCAATAAGTGCACAGGCATGTCAGCAGAGAGATACTGCCTTTCTGAGCAGGATTTCAAAATTGCAGTCTCAATGACTCACTTTTAGGGGGGCATGTAAGTGCCAATCCAGATTGCAAAATTATGTTTTTAAATGGCCTCCTTTGAAGCCCCATGCTCACAGGAAGCACTTCTTGACAAGCAGAAGAGAATTATGGTATTTACCAATGTGCCAAAATACATGGTTGCTTAGAAATATCTACACTAACATTTTTGCTTTATAGTGTATTGATAGAAATTGAAAAATATTACCAAGTGCTCAGCTAGCCAACTGTGCTTTGTTCTGTTTTCTTATGCATAGTAGGGTTACAGCTCCCCAGGCAAAGCAGAGAATGTTCTGTGTTGAGATGTTACTGCATGTGACATTCTCACCTACCTAGTACATTTGAACATGCATTGTACTGAGCCTGCTACAACTATCCAGAATTATAGTATAGGTCACATAGATTTCTATAGTGACAGATTAAAAAATAACACTGTTCTAAGAACTGTATGAAGAAAAAAAGTCAAATGTGAAACTCACTGGCCCACAACGAAATGGGTTCCAATATCCAAATCAGTGTGTATGAGCTGGAGCTGTCTGAGGAAGTGCTGCTGGATTTTTCAACAACTTCACTGTATCATCAAAACTTGCATATGAAAGCATCCCATAAAAAGCACATGTCTTAATGCAATACAACACACTTTCAAGCACTGCACTTTCACAATCTGGAGTCCTACTAATCAAGGCTTGCAGGTGAAAAAAAAAAATCTCCATCAGAAATCATTCAGATCTTCTGAAATTTTCTTTAACTCATTTTCTTTGTGTATCTTGTACAGCTGGCACCAAACATACATTAGTGTGGCTTTCTTGTCATGAGGTTGCAATGGCAGAAGGCCATGTTATTCAAGTGATAAAGCTACTAAGTACCAGATGCTCAAAGAAGGCTAGGGCATCTACATTTCACTGGTCTCTGTATTTACCACCCAGCTCTGAAGCCAAGGTGCATAAAACTGCTGACTGCCTCCTTCTCCAGTTAGCATGTAAATACTCAAGTACCTCAAGGGACACAAGTGTAGATGTGAGTGTTCCCCAGGTATCTAGAGTACTTTGGGCTGTGCACACAGATACTTAACATCAGTTTGTAATCAAGTGGCAAGCCCTGCTATCCCACCAGTTGATGGGTGATCTGGGTGGTGGTCTATCAACATGTCTAAAGGAAGAGTATTACTCCTGCCTTTTGAAGCACATCTAGCAGAACTACTGCTCCCCTTTTCATGCCACAATCTAGTGGATTCAGCAAATGAAGTGTCAGAAAACACACATTCAAAGCCATCTTCTGCCTGATAGCATTCAACTGGCCTCTTAAAATACTGCTCTTATCACAAGTGCTTGGCTGTTTTACGGGCAGGAGTCTTTACCATCTCGCTGGCTGAGTCTGCTTCACTTTGCATAGAAAATGAAAAACTCATTGGGTGAAGGAAAGTGACCTGACTCTGTCACCTAGTGGTCAGGATTCTCCCCAAGGAGTTGGCAGTCAATAGAAGTGACTACAAATGTTGCAATGAAAAGTCGCAATAAACAGCGAAATCAACATTGGTAAAGGGATGGTGTCCCAGGACTTTCCATGAGGGAATCACTGAATGCAAAGCATATGCCCCAAATCTTTAATTATTTTACAAAAAAACAGAATGAGGGGGTATAAAAGACGTACCATCCCTTGCCCTCAGATCAGGGCAATTTCATCAAGAAAGATGGGTTAAATCCCATCCATCAGAGAAGAACTGTGTGCCCCAGTGTCTCTGTGTGCTGATCCTGGACATTTTGCTGTTGTGCTGCTGCATCATGCTTTGAACAAAAAGGACCAACACAAATCTAAGGCTTAAGTGAAATGCACACTGCAAGCTAAAAGGTGGCTGAAATGTAATAGATCTCACATTCTTAGAATATACTGATTTGTATTCTAGCATTTGTACCCAGGGGCATAGGGAGCCTCTGAGTTTTGCTACCTTGCCATCCAGCAACCATTTTACAGGTGAAAGGGACACCTGGAGAGTCACTGTACTGTACTGTTTAGGCAAGCATTTTCTGCTTGTTTTCTTTCATAGACAGAAATCTCTGAGTCATCAGCATTGTTACTGCCTTCTTTTTGCTTACCTAGCCTCATTAAAAGGATTAAACTGATCAGCAAGGGGCAGAAATTTAACCAGTGCATACTTTGCAAACAAAGCTTCACCAGTTTCTTCTATCTCATTTGTTATTTTTGCCACATAAAGAAATATGTGGCCTGATCTTCCTTACATAGGACTTACATTCTTGAAGAGGTAGTATTTATTATTTGCTGTCTCAAATACAAAATGTGCACATTTTAATCCTTCCCATCAGCCTAAAATCTCTATCTATAGTAGTCTAAGATGCTTACCATTCTATTGGCTAAGTAACTGCCCCATACATTGCCGAGAACATTAAATGTTCCTTAAATCCCATTACATCCGGAGAAAGATGAATCACTGAGTGGCAACTAAAATAACCATGGCATTGAAGTTCTTTTCAGTGACTATTGC
This sequence comes from Todiramphus chloris collaris, assembly GCA_025345505.1. Lineage (NCBI taxonomy): Eukaryota > Metazoa > Chordata > Aves > Coraciiformes > Alcedinidae > Todiramphus > Todiramphus chloris. The sequence continues at coordinate 12,384,829 of JANVCC010000019.1, forward strand.
ACAAAGCCCGTGGAAAAAGTTGTGGTGAATGACACTAAGAAAGAATCTATTGGAAAAATCAATTTCTTTCCAAAACAAGATAATAACAGTGGCTGAGATTAATGATCTAAGAATCACAAAGCATACATATGTTTATATAGAAATAAGCTGCAAACATCTCTGAAATGCAATGAAAGCTACCTTGAAAAGCTGTCATATAGTACAAAGCAATGCTAGGAGTCAAAAAAGTCTACTCTTCTCATGCGGTGGAAGGATAGATTTGTCCAGAGAACATAAAAGGTAATGCCCATTCTATCTCAAGAATAAAACTAATGTGATGGCTATGGGCAATGGCAACCCTTCTCTTCAGTAAGGAATTTGGCCTAATTCTCTTTCCCATCCTGCTAGGGTAGGTGCTTAGTGCTGACCTAGAAGAGTACCACCTATTGCCCTGAAAAACACTTTTTAATTTCAGAAGAAAATTATTTCCTTGCTAGTTTGCCATATGAGCCAGCACTCTACCTGGTCTGACAATCTATCTATAAGCAACTTGTAAGTCTGATGTGATAATGGTGTTTTATAGTGGAGGATAGCAGGAGAGAATTCTTTATCTGTGTGTTTGACTAAGCTGATACTTGCCTCTCTCAGTGAATGAAGTCCTTATTCCTCTTGTCTCAATGGGCTTTCTGCCAGAGAGGTATCAAGGCATAAGGATGCAGCTCTCAGGATTTCTGCTCTTCTAAACAGCATCTTCTACACCTATTGTTAAAGAAAAACTAATGAATAAGATTTAGCACAAAATAACATGATAGGCCTTAGATCTGTTTATTGCATTACTTTTAGGGAACTTTCTTGCATGGGATTTAAGATGAGGCTTTCTACAACAGCAGCAAATGTTTTGATTTCTAAATAACAAAATAATGTTGATTATTCAGGCCAGTGGATCCACAGCAACCGTGACATTACTTGTGACAAGTGATGGGAGCACTGGATATTTTTCATTAGGGATCGTAAATAGGAAGACAGCTGAAAAATGGAGCCAGCACTGGAAGAGATTAATGAGAAACTAAGTGATTTACAAGTACCATGTCCTCATTTGACTGGAAATTAGATAAATTAACAAGAAAAGAAAAAAAAATAAAAATCAATGCTCTAATGAAGCTGAAGAACAACTCCACAAACATATCACAAATGGAGTTGGACACTAAGGGAGGAAAAGAGAAGAGGGAGAAATAAAGTGAAGAAACTAATGACAGCCTATATTTAAAATGTGATAAGCAACCCAAAGGAAATGGTAACAATTCAAGCAGAAGCCCTTAATATTGTTTACTAAGGGGGGCAGGCAAGGAAGGAGAGACTGCTGTATAGTAAACTTCATGTAAGATAGCTGATACAACTGTTAAAAAGAGGATGTCTTGTATGTGGTAAAGTCTTGTAGGAGAACTGGGACATGCTACCCAAAATGCTAGCAGAAGTTTAATTTTAAACATAATTGGCTGGATAGAGGAAAGTTGTAAGTGCTGGAGGTAGACAGACTATTAGCCTATATTAAGGAACACACTTTTGGGGATCTTCAAGGATCATTCCTCCAACAACAAAAAAAATGCAGAAGCCATGTAATTTTTCCTATTTCAGCATACTTCCATAGCCACAAAATGAAAAGTATTAATTCTGCACCAGAGATAAATTTATGTATGAAAAGGAATGCTTTCTGGGAACCTGTGAAAAGTTACGGCATAGAAGTTTAACAAAGGGAATAGCACACCTGGTTTTCAATACTTATCGTCACCAGATGCATTTCTCAGGCACTGAATTCTTATTCTTGCCTCAGCCAGAAAAGAGACTACAGCTGCAGTAGAGGATGGATGACCATCCATTTGCATATTAATGATTGGTAATCCAACCTGTTTTGATGAATTATCGCTGAACCTGGAGCTGAGGGCTATTCAAAACTTGATTTATCTTAATGATTTTAATGGGCCTGCTTCTTGATTGTTTACTAAGTCCAGGTTCCTTGAAAACTGGAAAAATTATTCACAAAAGATTTTTAAAGACCAGGTCTGTTACCCACACAATCCATTAAAGTGATTCAGATATAACTTGTTAATTAAAAGTCTATCAGATTTTATATCAGTTTTACCTTTTTTGGGAGTTTGCAGCTGAAATCAATATGTCTGCATAATACACTCTATTTAAACTACTATTTAATCTGCTTAAAGCTTCTTGCTCTACCACTCAATAAGGTATATCATAATTAATATTTATATTATTAAAAGTATATTTTTCTGAAGCTCTTCCCAGTCATGAAAGAAAACCAAAAATATCCAATTTTTCTGGTTCAGCCATCAAACCAAGAAATGGAAAAAGTATTTCTGACTTGACATTAAACTACTTGTTTTCAATTTGAAAATTATATTTAATATAGAGCATATTTAAATATATGTTTGACGAGAGAGGGACGGGGACAATTGCTCTGAATGGTTTCAGGTCTTATAAAGGAAGTTATCTGGCCTCTCTTATCTGCTGTAGTAAATGTTTCTGTATTACTGTACAGTAAAAACGTTACATTAGGAGTCAACACATGACATCCTAGAGATGAGGAACAAGGTCCATTCCCAGATGTAAGAACCACAGTTGTGATTTAGGTTCAGCCTGGATTTAAAACTTCCTCATCTAAAGCCCAAGCAAGAACCACTGGAATATGGGCTATTAATGGAGAAAGGAAAGGTATCGTCCCATTCTTTATTGTTGCAAGTGGCATTTAAGTTCCTTTCTGAATGAAATCTCTAATGCTGAAGTACTTATGCTGGGAAATATGAGAACTATTCTTGGTAACGATTCCATCTATTATTTCTAGTTCTGTTTCTTTGTTTCAGCCAACATAATTTGCTGAATTAATCTCAAATTCAAAAACTGTTCTGACCAACCAAATATGCCCTATTTATTATTGAAGGAAGATAGGAAGAAAGCAAGATGCAATTCTGCTCTGGGCAAAAGCATTTTATAGGTACTGTATGTGAAAAAAAGGTTAAGGAACATCACAGGGACCATGAGATGAGCTGTCCCTTCAGTGTGACATATAGCATATTTTAACAACATAGTTAGAACTACTGGAAAATGAAATTCATCTTGGTGTGGAAAACTGCACTTAAACCTTCAAAACTAGGGTTAAAGTGAGTCATAAGCAGTTGTCTATACCTTTTCCTGGCTCTTGAATGGATCTGAATTTCCTCCCAAGAGGTAGGATAAATATGAACACTCTTCTGAAAAATGGCAGAAAGGCCACGGGCAAGTAGAAAAATATTTGTTTTAATGAAGGCTTCAAAACAGAGGAGTGTTATGAATTCCTCTGAAGCCTGCCCATTTGCAGAAGAGCCCTTAGCATAAAGTATACTTTCTGGTAAGTGTATTCATGCGGTGCCTCTTCACTGCTTGGTAGGCACAGCCATAAAAGCTGTGTGGGATTTTTTATATTTACTCCTGAGGATTCACCTTTCAATTCCATTTGACTGCTTAGGTGGAACAGAGCAGAAACATACTGTCCAAAAAGTATCATGTGCACAGGGTTACCTGTGCTACTTCAAGCAAATGTGGTTGAAGAGCGATTCATTTGTTTTAATTTGAAAAGGTATGCTAACTTTGATGGACATATACCATAATAACGCTTTCTAATCTTCTACATCTTCTAAAACTAAGATCCAGTTTTTGATCCAATCAGGATGAAAGCACATTTCTTTCAAGGACTAAAATGTGAAAATAACGTTGCCATGGAGCAGCATAGAATAATATTTTTCCAACATGACATCAAGCGCCCATTGAAATCCAGTTCTGCTAGGCACTGAGTAATCTGATGAGAGCTGAAATTGTCTCTGCTTTGCACAAAGGTTCTCAGTCTATAGCAGCAGGATCAAATAGAAGAGAAAACAATATGAAGATGATAAGAGAAAAGGAAGGAATACATTACCCTTCTGTTCTGCCTTAAAGATATTTGCTATCCATGTTGATAATTTGCAATGAAATTAAATCTATTCTACGATGTTGTATTCTCAAAACAAACACATACTGATTTGTTATCTTCATATAAACAGTTTATGCCTATCTAGCAGAATCGGTGTTGTAAAAGGAGCGACTTCCAAGGCACAAGGAACTTGTTATGTTCTTCTTAGATCTCTCTGAATGTACAAAATCATCTGAACTGTCAGTCTCAGTAGGCAGGCAATGAAGGAACACTAAAGCCACTGCTAAGGAAATTACTTATCTCTGTGTGCAAGAACAGCAGTGCTTCTTCACCTCTCTCTCAAAAAGGACACCCCACCTGCCAGGACACACCAGGTAGTGAGCAAACTACTCCAGCATAAACCACCACCAAGCGGGCACTTCCCAGCAGAGTGCAGAACACAAAGTGTTTGTGGGACCGTGGAGGGGACAAAATGCCTGCAAGAAAACATGAATGTATTTGGAAAGGAGGCAGGAGAAGAAAGAAGGGAAAGGATAAGTTCATCTACAAGGTCAGAGGCACAAGATAAGGATGTTTATAGTTCTGTCTGGGGTACCTTTGAGATTCTTGCTACTAAATTCAGTGGGATCAAACTGTTTTACTGGTCTTTTTAAAGATAAATTGGAATAAATTTGAAGCTGTGAGACAAGCCTCTACATTAAATCACTCTGATAGGCTAATAAACTCTAAAATGAGGAAAATGAGATTCTGAATGAAAGAAAAGCTCCTGCCATTGACACACTAAATGAGCCGTCCTTAACCTCCACTGGCCCTGAGACAAGTGGCAGGGATTCTGGCAGATTCAGAGAAGTCCCAGCAATGCGTTACATACTCCTGAGACTTCTTATCCTGAGGATGACTCAGGACTAATTTCTGAACTACTGGTTGATACTACCAGAAGTTCACAAACCATTGCACTGCATGAAAGCAATTTTTAAAACAAAAATGATCAAGAAGAGGAAAACCTGAGGACAAATGATTTCAAGTATCTCATCACCCCACCACATTCAATTTATTATGAAGAGCATAAATAATATTATATGGACCTACCAGCAGTGCCAAAGTGTAAGACACTCACTTCACTATTAAATTTTAAAGCTTTAATTATAAAAATATCTGACCAGCTCTAACAGGTACTTTTACCTTTATGAAAATAAGAACAAGAAACAAGGGTACTTAAGAGACCAAAGTACTCTTTCATTCCTTTAGATCAGCCCTTTTGCTAAAGGTAAAGGCATAAATCTTGTCATTAAGAGAGAGTTTGAACTGCCAGTGCTTGAGCTAGACATACTGGATTTGACCTGAGTGCAAGCAGGGGCTTGGTATGGTAGGTAGGACACACACTCATTAATATGTCTAGATCTATAATGTGGATATTTCTTTACATATCTGTGTTTTTCATTCTCCAGCCAGAGAAGATGAAAGCTAACATTTTTTTTGGCTTGCCACCTGCCTTCTCATCCATTCAGGAAACCAGCTTGCACTCCATGGGCTTAATGCCAACTTCATGCAGAGGGCTTGGCACATGGTCTACAGACTATTTGAGGCAGAAAGGAAACTCTGATCAAACACAGTCCTTGTATTAATCCTCCAAACATATACAATATCCACACTGTGTGACTACACCTGAGTGAATACTAAGAAATATTCGATGTAGGTGGAATTCAGGAATGTAGCAGCAGTCATAGTAGGTGTGACCTGAGGTCCTTCCTGCCAAAATCCTCTCTCTGACATGGGTCAGAACTGGTTGCCTAGGGGAGAGAGTAAGAATAGCATTAACATGTAGACAAATTGTCCCCAAGTACTGCGCCAGCCATCATCAATTTATGGCTCCCTGAGCCACTGATGATGTATTTTTATTTCCTAGTCCATGCATTTTACCTGTCACTTTTGGAACCTGCATAAACTTGTCAAGTACAGAATGACACATCCCTCAGGCAGGCCTAATTTTACCTAACTTTTGCTGTCTAGATCTTGAATGTCTAATCTAAGTCATTTTTGTTATGTTTCCTCTATCAGCTGGGAGAAGCAGGCTTTTCAGAGGGAAATTCCATTCATCCTAAGATTGAGTATTGCAGACATTGACAGTAAGTTGCCTCCTTGAGATGTGGTTTCTTCCTCCATTAATTTAGGAGGGAGTCTGGTGAATGCTTAGCTTCTGGCCACTATAGTTAGGTGTCACAGATTCATTCACAGATACTGTTGCCATAAATGGCTGACCCAAGAAACTCAGCAAATAAGAGTTAAAAGATACCTTAAGTGACTCCCTTTAAATACACAGAGATTCTCTGGCCTCTGATCCCAGTGATCCCATTGCTCTTCAGGACAGAGCCAGTTACTGGAATAGCATACTCACAATATGTAGTTTCTTAATAAAGTCCAGGACTTTATTAAGACCAAAATTAGTACAATATTTGACAACATACTTGACTTTTCCAAGAGAATGCACTAACAACAACAACAGTAATAGAAAGAAAATGTTTCAAAAAAGCTGAATCTGATTATGTGGTGAACTGCTGGAGTCTGAACAGAATTTATTAAGGGAGGTGATAATTAGGCACATGTTCAAGAAATAGAGTCTCATAAGAATGTCAAATGTCACAATTATCCACTTACTTGATAAAACAAGTACTCTGTTGATTAAATTTTATTGCTCTTGCTACTTCCTGCTTTAAAGATGAAAACATCAGAATCAATTCGAAGACCACAAGGTTTGTTAGAAAGGAGGGTGAGGGTGCATGTGGCAGCAGAAGTCCCAAGACAAATTCTGAGCTCCTTTAGAGGGTCTGTAATGTCCACTGCCTTTCACATGCCTTAATTTTTTCGCTTGCACTGGAGGGATAGGTAGAGACCACAGCTTTGTTTTCATCAGACTGTCTTTAAGGAAATATAGTCCACCCACCACCACAAGCTATTCAACACAGGCAGTCCTCACTGGCCACAAAAGCTGGCCACAGCAGAGAGCACAATGAGGAAGACTTCACTCACTCTCTGCTTTCCTGTAGATCCAGCTATCACTTGGCTTTAAGCAAACACACAGAAGTCGTTACCATTTGTGCTCCAGTATGATTCACCATGGCATTTCCATCCCAGTGTTACTTTATCATGTGTCAGCAGAAACCTGGTGTGACACAGGAGTTATTCCAGCCCTGGCTATTTCGAGCTCCTCAGAGATGAGCATGGCTGTTACAGTAGGTCTGCTTATGTAAAAGGGGGACCTTGTGATTTACAGCTCATGCCAGAATTTGGAAAGGCACGCTGGCCAGCTGCTTTCACTGTATATTACACTGCTGCTGGCTCCAGCATGAAACGTACACATCAGTTTTGGAAATCCCTCCATTTCTACACGGGACTATTTCCACATCTTGCTAATCATGTGTAGCAACAACAGCTCCTGTCTCTGCCACCAAATCCAGACACAGTGACTCCAGTCTTCTGGCCTAGTTATTTAGTGCCACCACTGAGCCATCCCCTGCTTGGTGCTGCTGTACTACGTGGTCTCCTAGCTTCTTGGCTCAAGCTTTCAGTGGACTAGGAGCAACTTTAAGGTTATCAAGGGTCTTCTTGCTCTTCATGCTCTTCCAATGGAAAAGAAGAATGAGGACTGTGCAGCAATATTGGCTAAATAGCAGCAGCTGCAATGATAATACCTGTGGGGATGCCTGGAGAGATAAAGTGTGAGGGAGGGAGAAAGTAGGAGCTCCTTCAATTGCGTCTCCTTTTGATACATACAAATGTACAGGAAGAGGAACTGAAGGATGTTCAGCCTGACATGTCAGTCTTACAAAGTATATGCCAAAAGACGGTGAATACCATATTTATATTCTGCTACACACACTGTCCTTTGCAGCACAATTTAAAACCCCCTGAAGACTTGTGCCAGAGCTTTCAGAAATAGAAACCTAAAGTTAGAGCTACATTTAGACCCTGGCATCAAATGGTCAGTGGTGGCTGCTGCATGCTCAGAAGCTTTCACAGTTAGCCCTCCTGTGTGTCAACACAAACTTGGCTGCTCAGGTCTGCACTTCTATTTCTGAATCGCTTGTGTGGTGAACCCATTTCCATCACATGCCAAATCTCAGCCCTGCCTGCTCATTAGCTTCTGATTCAGTATTCTGCCAACTAGCCTTATGTTTAGATGCTACACACAATTCTTTCAGGCCTTGCTATCATCTTTCCCTGAGATTTCAGCTGCTGGGTAGGTTAGCAGTTGGAGGGCACAACTAACTATATTCTCCTTCATTAATGTTAAGTAATAAATAAAATGGATTCTGAAAGTTCTCCCAACCTGTTCCTCGCTCTTTTATTGATTTGATACACTAAACCACAGTGTCCCAACCAAGGCATGTTTCTCTTACATTCAGTTTGCTTCACCGTGAAATGACTCAATTCAGCAAGGGATTTTAAAAATACACCAAAGGCAGTGTAAAACAGCACCCTTACCAAGTATGGAAAAAGAAACGTAGTTCATAAACAGACAAGAAAACGTATTTAAAACAACTTCTAATGAACTCCAGAGACAGCAGAGCTTGAACCAGGCAACATACCCCTGATATCAGCATCAGCTTTCAAAAAATCACATTGTCCATGGGTCATATATTTCACTGTGACTCCGAAGAAATGTTAAATCAATAAAATACCTAAAGGTTGCCAATGAATCAGACAGCATTCTGTAAAAACTCACCCATTATTGCTGAGGGGCGACATAAGAGCTGAAGAAATATTTTCACGGAAAAGGCCATCCCTCCCACTGGAGCACATTCATATTCAGTCATCTGACACATTCCAGTGGACACCAGCGAACAGTACTGGGAGCTGGAATCTTTCCGATCCATTCGCTTTGCTTCAGCAGTTTTCCTTGATGATGTAGGGTATCTTGCACACTGTCAGTTTGATTTCTTGAGTGCTTCCCCTCCTTGAGCCTGTTCTTTAGTGCCTTAATGAAAACTAAAACTTTCACTGACAACGCATTCACCAATTAATATTTGCAGTACCTCGGTACCCATGTTTCCAGATTGCATATTCTATATTCAGCCTTCAAAACACCACAAAATTTTCCATACCTTGTAAATGTGAAATCAGATCTGGGCACTTTTTAATGTGCCACAGTAGATCTTTGTTTTAGCTGTTTATGTATGTACCACAGGGATGTAATCTTGATGAGGAAAATATACAGAGGAGAATAAAATACTCAGTGAAAGCAAGCTTTGATATTCTGCTGTGAATCCAGAAATTTAACCTATTGATGTCATAGAAGACTTTGCTTCTTATTTCCTTCACATGCTGACATCCATCTTACTAGACACCTTAAAGTGAATGGGTTCCTTAGAAAATCAGAATATCACACTCATCTGCCTCAGCTTTTACATTAGTTAAAATAAATGTAGGTATCTATTTCCTGAACTCCTGCAAAGCACTTTGGTCTTTTTAGGCTAGCAATTTTAAAAGAGGGCAAGTAGTCTAAAAGCCAATCCAGTGTTGATGGGGAAGCTAAGCACTACGGGAATTAAAATTATTTTATCTTCTTGCAAAAGATGGGACTAGAACCTCTACCTCCCGATGTTAACATTACAGAAAGCCTTCTCTTTTCGATCCTGGTAGCACACAAATCTGCAGTAGTTCCAGAAAACAATAATTAGTTCCAGAAGTGTATATTACATATATTATATCTTGGAAACACGGTTCTCTATCCTGCTTTCCTGTTTCTAAAACCACAAATTGTTCACAACTATGCTTTCAATATGCATTTAATATTTGCAAACAGGGTGTCTTTGACAGACAGGGTTTTTGACTAGACTTCAATGAGCACTGTTCAGCTCTATTACCTACAGCATCACAGCCCTCTGAAGATAGAGTCTCCCACTGTTGCCACTAACACAGACACAAAAAAAAAAGTCTTACTGTCCTCACAGTCACTCTCCTGCAAGCTTCACCATATGAAAAAGCCAATCTCACCTACATTTTATTACTCACCTTGAAGAACTTGCCAGTTCAGGGTAATTTGAGATAACCTTTAGGCTTTATACTTGCCTTACTATAAAATACTGTTTAAGATTTACCCCAAATATATACCTCTCTCCCTCTACACACTTCCATGCTGGATTCACTTCTAACAAACAGTTGTTTAGAGACATAGGTACACAGCAATGCCAAAGACAACACTTTTAAGAGGCTGACTTTGTGGGTGACCAAATGTTCACCAGCCAAACATACACCAAAATTGTTTTCATTAGTTTATAGGAATGTAACCCAAAAAGACTTATGGATTCAAAAATGTTTACCACAAGATGAATTTCAACACTGTGCTTGCTGACAGATGCTTATTAAAACTTTTCTTTCACCTACCAGTTCTGTAGAACACTTACTTACAATATACCAGTTTTTTCTCTCTCCTCTGATAAACCCACTTGATCCTCACAATTTACGGGTTACAAATCTTCTCCATTTCTTCATACCTTTCCTAAGTTAGACTTTGAGATATCATGCAATGAGAAGCAAAGTCAGACAGCATACCGCTAATGACTGTCCTTGTAAATTCATCAGACATTTCCATTTAGCATTGCAGTGATTTTTATGCCCTTGAAATTATCCTTTCGATTCCAATTACATTCTGTCATTTTCCTCAGTAGAGCCTTTATTTTATAATAATTTAAAACAAGTTTCTGAAAAACAGTCATCCTTTTAGCCTTCATATTAAAAACCCCAAGCCATAACAGAACCACGGAATCACAGGACCACAGAATGATAGGGGCTGGAAGGGACTTCTGGACATCCATCTAGTCCAACCCCCCTACCAAGGCAGGTTCACCTACAGAAGGTCACACAGGAATGCATGCAGTTGCATGGGTTTTGAATGTCTCCAGAAATGGAGACTCCACCACCTCTCTGGACAGCCTGTTCCAGTGCTCCCTCACCCTCAAAGTAAAGAAGTTTTCCATCATGTTTAGATGAAACTTCCTATATTTAAGTTTATGTCCATTACCTCTTGTCCTGTCACTGGCCACCACTGCAAAAAAAGACAGACAGAGGGCTTTGTGTAATGTTAACATGAGGAGTTACAGGTTCTAGTCCCATCTTTTGCAAGAAGGTAAAATAAGTTTAATTCCAGTAGTGCTTAGCTTCCCTATCAACACTGGATTGGCTTTTAGATTGCTTGCTCTCTCTTAAAATTGTTAGCCTATAAAGATCCAAGTGCTTTGCAGGAGTTCAGGAAATAGACAAAAAAGACATCCTCCTGACACCTACCCTTTAAGTATTTGTGAGTGTTGATAAGATTCCCCCCCCAGTCTTCTCCAGACTAAAAAGACCAAGCTCCCTCAGCCTTTCCTGATAAGAGAAGTGTTCTAGACCCCTAATCATCTCTGTAGCCCTTTTTTGTACCCTAGCCAGCAGTTTCCTGTCCCTCTTGAACCAGGAAGCCCAGAACCCGACGCAGGAGCCCAGAACTGGACTGAGCCCAGAACTGAATCCTCTGCTTCCCAGTAGTTTTTGTGATTATACTGTATAACCATTCTACAACACTGATTTCTAGTTAATACTCAAACCCAACATGTGGGAGGGATGATGAGCCAAATTCAGTCCATGCATCTTTTCAACCACAGGAAGATTAAACCAAAAATGAATTAGGCCTCAATAAATAAGGCTGTACTACAGGAATGACGAAGCAGTGCAACTTGAATATTTAGCATTACTTAGGAATGAACATTTACAAAAGTTCAACAAATACAGAAAATCATTTTCCTTTTCACAAATTCTAATTCCCAGAATGATATTAACAACATCAACTCACTAAGATAGATGTCCTTGTCAGATCTTCATCAAATATAATATTTATATCCTTCACCCATTAGAGTCATTAGTATTTATGCAATAGCATAGTCCCACAAAATAACTGCAGATTAGTTTGCCCTGTTCAACATGTAACAGGCAGTAAAATGAGCACAGATCATACCTGGAGTGGACTTTTGCCTCCTAAATTTCTGTGGAGTGCATCTTGTGGCTTCTATTATGGTAGAAGGAGAAAGCTATGGGGAACACCTTAAAATTGTCTTTCAGATGAGCAATGCCTATATGTGTAAGCTCCTAAAATCAAGGAAAATCTTGACACTAATTTCCAAAGCTGATAGTCAAACTATAAAAAGTAGGCTGAACATATTCCTATTTCTTCCTCATGAGCCTAAATAATGCTGGGCACCACATGACTCCTTCTGTTCAAGTATTAAATGGAAGCTGGGAAAAGCAGCTGGCTCTTTGTTACTGGGATGTGAGGGTACTACAGTGAAAAGACAGTTGAAGATCTAAATCAGCACTTCTGCAGTAAAAAAAAATGAGACAGTGGTAAAACATGTGCAAGTTTTCTAGCATTATTTGTGTTTCTTCAGGTTTGGGATATGGTATTGTAGTGGTATCACCTCTTTGCCTGAAGCGTGTCAAATCTACAGTGTATAAGTTTTGAAAGAAACTGCTAAAAAAGATATATAAATGGTGAAGAATGTAAACAGTTGACAACTATACCTACAAGACCTTTTCAGATGAAATATTATGGCATATATTTCCATTTTTTTCTACCCATATTATGCAGAATTTTAAAACTGTGTCTAGATATGATTTAAATCTGTGCTAAAAATATAGAGGCTGATCAGCTACATCTGCTTTAGCATGCTTCTCAGTAGGTGTAAATTGAGGCAATTCTATTGTATTTTTTTGGCTGAAGTTTTCTTACCTTCTCCAGAAGAATGCTGCCTTTACAGTTGATGACTCAGAAACCTGCTCTGATATTGAGACCAATGAAAGTAAGACTAGACAGTGTTTCAGCTGCCAAGGACAGTCTGCCAAGGACAGTGAAATTTTGGACCATACTCCAGGAATGAGCTGCTTGAGCTCACACAGCATCACTGGACAGGCCACAGAAGGGACTGGATACCCCTGGATTCTTGCATTATATCCTTCTGATGGGGAACAGAAAGAATTAAGTGCTCCAGTTGATTCAGTCAAGCAAGGTCAGAAAAAAGAAAATTAATGTCACATTACACTTGGTCTCCTCTGCTCAGCACAGTCCAGTGTCAGTCAGGCTAAGTTTCAAATGAAGTTGCGTCTGTTGGGCTCAGGTCAGTATACTCTTCCAACCACTCTTTTTGTCCAATTAGTTTTGCTTATTGTTTGACAGCTTTCAGATATAGTGGTTTGCTGAAAACATCTGGCCATTCTGGTACGGAGTAATGCACTGTAATTTTGTCATTTCATTTTGAATCTCAGCTGAAAACAGCTGTTGCCCAAACCAATAACTTGCTGTGACTGTATCCTTCTGCTGTTATTTATCTCAGTAGCTGTATTATTTAACTTTGTGAAGCATATTGGAAGGCAGTTTATCTGGAGAACAGTGCTAACTGCAAAATGAAGTGGTACTCTTAGATCAGATTTGACTGATTGCTCTGAAAAGATCCTAAAAATTTTCACCTGTTACTTCCCATACATTCTTTACACATCCATTCCATAACACAACATGGAAGTAATTTTATTCTTCAGCCTTTCTACTTTCTGTATCTCACAGCTTCTGAAAATTTTCAGATCAAAGAATAGATCTTTTTAAAGGAGTACTTAGTGCAAGAAGCTGCATGTACCTTTTCTGTGTCAGTGCATCTTTCCAATTAAGTAAGACACCCTGTTGCTACGGGCTCAGCTACTCAGATAATGGACTGCAGTGAGATATGTCCTGAGATGGATGCTGCAACATAGACAAAATTAATGCTAGGAGAAAAATGGCATGAGAAGTAAAATTAAGTGAAATAGTTGTCATGCAACTATGTAATTAACTTATAAATTGTGAGAAAAATGAGAAAAGTGTTAAACTTCAATATTTAATGGGCCAAATTAATCCCTAGTTTATGTAGTCTTTTAGAAACTAATAAAAAAGTGAAAAAATACTTGTGAAGACCATTTGAGCAAGCTGCAGATCTTGGTTGAAAATCATATCCTTACTACACAATACTAAAGGATTTTTTTTTCTGTTTTTTTCATAGGGTATAAAAAAAGAATACATTTTATAAAATCCTGTCGTTGTAAGGCTTTCATAGTCAGGGAATTCCAGCCAGTCTATTCCTGCATGGTGGAGACAGGATCTCTATTTGGCTCCTAACTGCTGGGTAACACACAACTAATTCTGTCACTGTTTTGCACTTTTTTCCCTTCCTATTCTTCACATACCTGGTCAATTAAAATTGAAATTTTCCTGAGCCCAGGACTGTCACTGCATGTTTTTACAGCAACAAGTCTACTAGTATGCTCACTACAACCTGATCTTTACTTCATCTTCAGCAGGAAAAATAAAATAGGAGAAACATGAAAAATTGACTTAGGTTTCCTTTTACTTCAGCAATGTGTGTGCTTGAGTAACTAGACTGACAAGTAAGCCTTAGTCAAGGAGACAGCATTCACATGCAGTGTAACAATCTCAGTATCCCATCCTTGGCCGCAATATACCACAACTGTGTACAGAAAGACAGGCTGCCCAAGAATTCTGGTCAGTTTTCAAGCTGAAGGAGTTCGAATTTCAATACACATTCATGATACAAGATTAAAGTACCTTCTGATCAACCATTGTGATCCATAGTTTCTCTGATATATAGCTAGATACAGATTTCAAGATCTTGAAAGGAGTCAAGGGTCTTGCTTAAACTTCCTTTGCGGAAAGGAAAGATGCAAATGAATGAGTCATGGCTTCAATTAACATCAAGTGCACTCTAATGGCCATCTTCATTCTGTCTGATTCATCATTTAAAGCTACACATACTGTTCCAGAATTAATAACTAGGAGTACAGTAGTGCAGTCATTCAACTTGCAGAGTTCTTAGGCTGATTTAGGACATTAAAACACTCTAAGCCCATGCTTGTCATGACACATAAATTTCAGGGTTTATAGGTACACAGGGCAGCACACTGCATCCCCAAACAGGCCTGTCCAAAAAGATGTGGCCATGATGGATATGAAACTAGCCTTACTTTGAGCAAACAAGCCTCTTTGCAAGATGCATGCAACAATAAAATGTCATAAATAGAAAAAGAATATGATCTACATGGATAAATGCTCTCATTTCAGAAAAATAATATAAAATTAATCAATACATCCTATAATTCCCTTTTAGAAAGATTTTGTTAGGGAGAGGCAAGGACTGTACATTGACGCTGTTATTAGACAATTTCCTCTTAGCAATGAACTGATGATTTTGGATTAATGGTTAATGAACTTCAAAAATATTAAAAGCCTTAAGATTTTGCTTTAATTGCCATATCAAGTCCAACAACTGTATGCAACTGAACTAATTCAATTGAACAAATATTTCAAAAGAAATTATTGAATCCTGGTTAAAAAAAAATAGTCATCAAAGACCCACCACTATTCTACATAAATGGTTTCCAATGATTAATTATTTTCTTTGTTTGAAGGGTGTACCTTATTTCTTTCAATTTTAGTGCCTACCATCATAGGTAACTACTGCAAGGTTGTCTTTTTTGGATCATTCCAGGTGTAAACAACAAAATATAGCAGGAAAAGCAATTGATGTCGGGAACTGGACAAAATAGATCCCCATACATCTTGTACTTTTTATTAGACCTTATAGCTGAATCGAAGGCATATCATTAGAGATGTAAATGTGAAATTAGTTGCCAGAATCTTTTCATTCATGAAGGAAGGAAGGTATTTTTCTGCCCTAAGCAGCAAAACAGAATGACTGAAAAAACTCAGGTTTGGTTTTATTTTTAACCAACAATCATTCACTAAAATGAGACAAAACTGAACACCACACTTAAGTACAAAGGAAGTGCTACAAAGTAAAAATTCACGGATCCTCAACAAGAAAAAGGCCTGATTGAGCAACAGGGGCAGATTTGAATATGTTTTGATGATGTGACAGTTTTATGAGCTAAAACACAATGTAAAAAAGCTTGAGCAGCTTCCCCAGCTTCAAGGTGGGTCCACCTCTAGCCAAGGCCAAGCCAATCATTGCCTCTACAAAAACATATTTAGGAGGAGAAAGCCCCCTGGGCAATTTCCTTTATTTTGGAAGCTCTTTTGTTTGGAGAGGAGTGGGAGAGGAGAGAGACAATCATGTGGATACCACAGAGGGGGGATGAGGTAGCAGAGTTGGGCCTAGAAAGAAGGGAGGGATGGGGGGGAGAAGGTGTATTATTTAAGTTCTGGTTGTATTTATCCTACTCTGATTCAATTGGTGGCGGTTTTGTTTAAAAGAAATTGATCATGTTTACCCAAGTGTCTGTCTATTGCCCTTAACCATGTAAGTGTGGCCTCCTTGTCCTTTGCTTCAACCCTGAAGACTTCTGTTGTATTTTCTCCTCTCCATTCCACCAAAGAGGGGTATCGGTGAGTGAATGGTGTTTTGCTGCCAGCTGCGTGGACTCAAACCATGACACTTCCACATTTGGCATTAAAATTCTTATGCATCCTACACTTTACTAACAGATGAGACATGGACAGCAAGACATTGCAGATAAATCCTGGTAATATCTTTGACTGAAGTACAGCGTGAGTAGGGTTAGTCAAGTTTCGAGTTCAGTGGGATATATCTTCTGTAAGCAAAATTTGGTTGCACACTTGATCTCACTCTTGACTCCAAGTTTCCCTTTAATCTGCATCTCTCCTTCTCCGTACTTGGTCTGCAGTTTATCAGCTTTGAAATTCTCCAAGGGTGAAGCACCATCTTATGCAGGCTGATGCTATGGTCAGCACAGCCATCATGGCTGATTGTCGCAACACGCTTAAGTCTGGCAACATGCTGAATGCTCTGTTGCACTGAAAATGTACAGTGCAAACCCTTGGCAGACACTGAGAAAGGGCAGGCAAAGTATGCCAAGTGGAAATAGGATGACTGTGACTGCTACAGGATTACCCCCTTCACAACAAGACACATCCAAGGGCAGGATGAAGAAAGTCACTGAAAAGCATTTCTGCTTTTTCTCCAGCTCCCTTTATCTGATGCACAGGACCACAGAAAACTGCAGAAATCTGTAACTCAGTGCGAGGAATATGAGCAGCACTGATACCCCCCAGCTAACTTCAGGTCCTCCTTTTGAGGCATATAATCCCTAGTCTCCATAAGTTTTTCTACAGCTAGCTCACATGCTTCCACTGAGTGTCTCTGATGAAGTTGGGGGAATAAGGAGCATGAAGCCTCTTCTTGATAACTAATCGACTGATAGCACTGCAGAGGTTGCACTATAATTCACTACAGCATGATTCAGTTGTAATATGATGTCCCCTAACTTGTGCTAGCAGCAGTGGCAGTAGTGTCTGTTTGAATTACTACAATAGCTAAGGACCCTGCATTCCACTCTATTATGGGGGGGGAAGGGGGGAGCCTGTTTAAATAACAGTTTCCAGTTTATATGTCTTATTTTCAAAACTACAATTGTCCTGAATATACAGATGGTTAGGAAGAATGGATTACCTGTCAAAGCTACCTAAACTCTTCCTTCTTTTGACACTGAATCTAGATATATATTAAGTAATGGATACATAGCATATCCATTACTGATATGCTGAATACTAATCCTTACTACTGTGTGGCAAAACTGATTAAAAAGGCTTTTGATCTAACTTAAAACTAATGCAAGCAGTGAAGTATGTCTATGCATTTTAAATAGGCTGGATGGATAATAATAATGTAACTTTTAAAATTATTTCTTATACACAATACAGGTGAGTTGAGCACATTCAGAATACACTAGGGTTTGGGGTTTTTTTGCCTGATCTCACAGAACAGTTGCACATCATATTATGCTATGAATATTATGTTTGAAATTTTATTCAGATTTCTAGTTTTCCCCACTTTCCACAGAATTAGCTGTCATGTTCATGTTTAAAATAAGTTCACCTAAAACAAATAATAGCCATCCTCACCATAAGGCTGCATCTGGTAGACTTTCATATGAGAATTGCTTACTGAAAGACAATGGACAGAATACAGATGACAATGAAAGTAGTTTGCAAAACAAGAATAAGTGCAAGAAGTAATATGTATCACAGTCCCCCTATTTTGATGGCCGAAATGGTCACTGTTACAGTTTGGGTACCTGAAATCTTTATAAAGTCAAACAAAACAATTTTGGCCCTTGACTGTATGTTACCTAAACTACATCATTACAGGGTAGAGGTGGGTTTTTTTTACTACCAGATGGTTGTCGCTCTGGTTGTGTTAGGCTAGGTGTGTGCTGACATCTAGTGGTCCTTTAGAGAATAAATACGGTCCAAATATTTATTAGCAATAAAGAGTAACAAACTCAGATTCAGAAAAGGTTATTTTCCCCTTTCTCTCCCTTTTTCTCCAAAGTGCATTTAATACTGTTTATAGATAAATTCTGGTGATTATTGCCCTTTTTGATATTTGTTCAAGCTGAGGCTTTCTAAAACACTGTTGCCATTGACATCATGCTGAGTTCTTCAAGAAAATCCACATGGAGGCATTTCTTGACTGACAATTACCATGGTATTTAAGCAGAGAATGTAAAATTGAAAAATAGATAGGGGTGCAGCTCTGAATGTCTGGAGTCACTGTATGATCTGTATTACACCTGATTTCACCAGAGACTACTTAAACTATTCCTACTAAATTCAGATGAAAAATTGGCCTTAAGCTGTTATTTACCTATTAATGCAAGAAAATTACTACAAATAGCCTTTAAATGATAATTCAGTTTACTCTATTGAAAAAATCTGACTGTATTATACATCCCAATGAATATTTATGAGATGACAGACAAAATTCCACTTAGAAACCCACTTTCCACAGCATTTACTCCATCTTCATTTAGCACATATTTCTGTTAATTTGCAAAGCCATGCATGCAATACACCCCCTACTTAGGATAACTAAATTGGGAAGAAAGCATTAGTGTCACTGCGCCAAAGTAGACTAAAAGAGGAAACAAAACCAGAAATCAACTGCCTTTAGGAAGAACTGATCCAGGAGACCTGAAACTCCTGCTTAAGTTTCAGTTGATTTTAGAGTCCCCACCATTGCGAATGGCTTTTCTTACTTGACAAATAACATAAATGGAGGTTTTACAATGATGTGTCTTGTCACACAACCCCAGTGTCCAATATGGTATATTCAAACCCTATAAAGAAGGCCTATATCACCTCCAAGGGGTCCCTAAGGCCATCTTAACTTGCTTTGATTTCCAGGAAATAGTCTTTCAGGCTAAAAGAGTAGGCTGTTGCAGAAAACCCCAGGTCACAGAATCACAGAATGTTAAGGGTTGGAAGGGACCTTGAAAAATCATCTAGTCAAAGGGAGACGCATTATACGCTGAAATAGCACTGAAAAGATTTATTTTGAAGGAAGAAAATAGAAGCTGGTCAGAAAATGGCCTCATAGCTTGCGTTCATGTGCTGTCACTGTTTCAAGAAAAGATCACCAGTGTACGCTGACATGTATCCACCCGTGTCCCTAACAGCCCCATGTGCTCAATTCCTCATGAACAGGTGATTACTTATCACCCTTGCATGATGCTCATTTTGGGGGTATTACAATTCAAGTGGCAGCTCAGATGGTACCCCATAAAGACTCTTTCCACAAAATGTTATTTTTCTTTTTTTGCCTCAGTGCAAGACCTGCTCATGATTTATTTGCTGTAGCAAAGCACAAAGCCATAATTTTCTTTTATTGAACTCACTCTGGGTAGCAATCACTCTGCAGAAATGCAGATGGTCATCTTATTCTTATTCTTAGTGACAGGATGAATGCCACAACTCTGCTGACAAAGACAGCAAAGCAATAATTTATAATAGTGTGTTCAATTTAATATCTGTGTTAACTGCACATAGTTAGGCATTTTGGATGTAGCTTTTATAGAATCCTGCTCTGCTAATACTTTAGGACTTTACAGTATTAAGGCAAATTTGCATAGCATGTATGCTGGCATCCAGTTATAATTTCTGTGCTTATAGCAAATGAAACAGAATTATAGCGTGCAGAAAAAGTTGGCCTCCGATCGAACGCTGATCATAGTCAGTTTTTATTATGTGTATTTGAGACACTGCAGATTTATAGTTTGTCTATCTCCTCCCTTATTTCACACTTCCATTTACAGGAGTATCCACACTGCAGATGAAATTCTGGATCTGGGTCAGAACCTAGGAGCTGCATGTATTAATGTATTTAACTAGTTAATTGCCAATGGAATTTAGAAGATGGCTTGCTGCTTCCCTTGCATCTCAGAAAATGTGGACTTAGGGAATTGTTGGGACCAGCATGATGCACAAAGCACACTTTCTCTGTTCTTGGGGTGAGAAGAGTGATGGTGAATAATTCACAGCACCTAGTAGAGTGCCCAGAGACATGCCCTGTGATGACCAGTCAGTTTGTGGAGAAAGAAAATGTGGTGTTGAATATTAAACAAAAAGGATCAGGTTGTTTTCAATAAGCTCCCTGCCTGATTCTGTCAAAGGGCCCCCGTGCAGACCTTAATAGCTGAATCTGGAACATGCTTCATTTCATCACAGCCTTAGCTATTGCCACAGCAACAGAACTTGAAGAATAATTCAAAGAAACAAAACATAGATGCAAGTCAAATCCAGGGATTAGAGTATTTAATTGTTTAGAATAAGGGGAGCTTTACACTTTACCTAGCATTTTCAATGAATGGATTCAGAGCAAAACTACATCCATCTGCTAATGCCACATTTTAGTATTGCCTCTTCAATCAGAGTAAATTATATATCTTAAGTGTTCATATCACCAATTAATCACTCCTGAATCAGATCTGCATATTAGTTGCTTGAAATAGGCTTAAAATAGTCATAATTGTACAAAACATGAATACCATTTTTCATAATAATTAGGTAGTCACATTGCCTTTTCTCTCAATTTGTCTGATATGTACATTAGAAGTTAGCAGTTAAATTTTATTCATACAATATCTCTCAATTACTCCATTGATCTGTCTATAGCATCTTCTGCTTAAGGCACCAAACAAGTGCAAAGCACAGGTGTTCAATACGCGGTGTATCAATTTCCTGAGGGTTCCATTTGAAAGGATTGGAACCCTATTCAAGTGCACGGCAAGGGAGCACATAAGATACTCCCCACTTTGGAAAAGGCTCAGTGAGAGGAACTAGGCACACTGACTGTCAAATAATCTCCTTGCAAACTGAGAGCAGGCGAGGAGCTTGCTGTGCAAGGGCCATGGAGCCTTGCAAAAGAACTTTGCATTGTGCTGAAACTACCCAAGTGTGATAATGCTCTTCCATAGCACACTTGGATGACCTCATTTGCTACAAAGACCCACGAAATGACACGCAGATAATTACTCTGACCTTTGCCTGTTGCAAGTTGGTAGAGAGAGTTGATAGCAGTAACATGAACTGTCCTCATGTTTCATTTGCTGATGTGCCGTAAACCTTTGACTTGTTCCCAAAATTTAAGGTTGCCTTATGAGATAATCCCATCCAAGAAGCTCAGTTTATATGCATCTTCCTGCCCTTCTGCCTGAGACAGGGGCATGATGCAGTTAGCTAAGAAAAGAAACACAAAAACTCCTGGTCTATGAATAATGATCTTGAATACATTCTTGGATTTGCGAAATGGTGATAATACTATTTACCCTCATATTAAATTTATAAAATACTTCTTCCCTGATGAAGTCCCTAAATCCCTGATTAGAACACCACCAATTCCCTTATACATTTCCTGCTGTTTCAAATCACCTATCCCCATCTTTTCAAGGATATTTTCCCTAAAGTAAATTAAAAAAAAAAAAAAGGCAGAAACTGCATTCAGAAACAAACAGTTACAGCTGCACTCAGGAAGGGTATGAGAGTTGGCTTGTAATAATAACTTTAAAGATACTGTTAATGTGTTATTAATCCATGCTGTTGACAGCTTTGAATGCCATATTATCTGTGTTGCACTGAACCATGAAACTATCCCATGAGGTACTAAGTCCACCTTGAGACAACTGTGAAGCCAAAGCTTTGATCCTCAAGGCTGACTTGAGTAAATCATTACTTTTAAATGATGTAATATTTAATCCCTCATGCATCCATAACACATAATTTAAGTAATGCATTTTACTTAAACTTCTTATTACTTCAGAATTCAGTCCAACTTCTACTGCAAATAAAGTCAGAGCTCCCAGAGGCTCCAGAGACCAGAACTAGTCCTGCTCTATTGCAATTCTCCATTGAACTAATAAGACAACAGAAACAGGATGTCATCAGCAACCATTATTTTACCTTTTTTGATGCATTGTGGGGTTTTTTGTTTGTTTGGTTTTGTTTTTTTCCTCTTCTACTGTGTTTCAGTGTAGCATTTTCTGGAGACAAGTAGTACAAGGATTGGGAATCTGGAGGTCCTAAGTTTAAATTCTTGCTTCTAAATGAGTTCATGAGATTCCAGCTTAACTCTTAAGAGTATTTTCAGAAGCAGCAGTGAGCACCTTGACCCACCCACTAGAAAATGATCACAGATAACATATTTCATAGCAACCAGCATCTTACCTCAGCTCAGGTATAATGAGCTGACTATTTGAACTTTATCAATATTGCTAAGTAAAGCTTAAGGCTCTGAATGCCATTATCTGGCCACTCTATATATCTGTCCCAGGATTTCCCTTTAGTTCTGTAGTCACTTCACCTCCTGAATGCATAAACACTATTTCATTGCATATTATTCTCAGTTCAGAGCATTTAGAATAATGTGATGTCTGTGTCACAAATCATCAAAATTACACTTTATCAATGCAAAATTGAGGCTATAGTTGCATGCTCTGTGGTGTAGCAGAAGCCTTGAAGGTGCAAAACATACTAGGATATCATTTGAGGGTGGGGAAAACAAATCTGGTCCTGACAACACAGTGTCGGGCTGCAAAACATTAAGCATGAGGGAAAATCAGCAGCTCCAGAAGCCCATTCCCTGGCCTTAGTTTCTTCTGCAGTATAGACGGAGCTATGGAACCCTACATGGTCGAACTGACCCAGTTCACACTGTCAGCTCTCTACCCTGTACAGGGCTGCCTCATGCTGCTCTTCTCTGTAGACAAAACTCTTGTGCATCCAAATGCAAACTCAGTTCCTGCCTGTAAAACAATGATAATAAAATTTACCCTATTACTTTCTGTAAAGTTCACCTTATCAATGCCAATACACCATTTGCTGTACTAGGAAAAAATATATCCTTTTCTTTTTTTTTTTGTGAATACATATCCTGAATAAAGAGAGTAAACAAAGCGATGTTTTCTATCACTGCAATTGAAAACAGTACCAGTGATGTAGACAGTCATTTGCCAAGTGCTGTAAAACACACCCGGCTCTGAAACTGACTCATCTATTAGCTAGTAATTCAAAATCAAAATCCAAACGAGCCCCTTCTGGCAAAAATAATTAGTGCCTGAGTATTGCTGCAGCATTCCACTCTCTCTGCATCTCCTGGAAAAGCAGGTTGGAGAGGGAGACAAGGATGCTCAGCTGCAGGACTCCCACAACAAACACTGCCTATGGAGAGTATCACCAGCAAAGCTGAAAGGAGCTGTACGTGACTGATCAGAAATCCTGCATACTATTTTCTTGGTTGATTGAAATGGCTGTTGATTTTCATGATGCTACCATAACTCAAACATAATTCCAGTTGAAGGAAGCTTATTTTGTATGATATGCAGTGCGTCGTGGAAGAAAGCTTGTCACTGCTGTCTCAAGATTACATTGCTACCAGGAGTCAATGAATCTCAGTGAATTTAACAATGTCTTTTGAAAACAAATTTTTTACAGCTCAGAAAAAAAGTCACAGTCTGTGTGAAAGAGATTGACAAAACAATCCCTTGCTTTTCCTGCTTTGCTCTTTTCAACTCTTTAAGCCTTTAAAAATCTCCTTGATGGAAAACATGAGCTGAAATGTGGATGATCCATTTCTGTTTACCAGAGATATGTACTGTACATATGTGCCAGTGAACCAGTTTTATAAATAGCATTAAAAAAAAATAAATCACTATCAGCTAAATGTTTTGGATTTTTTACTCTTGCTTTAAGGGAAGCTAGATGAAAAAGGCAGTGCAAGACAGGAAAAAAAAAAAAAAATCAAGAAAAGAGTCAAATTTACCAGCATAAAACATCATCATTCATCAACACTACTTCCATTTAGTACTGCACACATGGCAAGGGCATCAAGTCCACTCAGACCAAACAAGGGAAGGCAGGGAAAGTGTGCTTCCACCTACCACCCTGGAAAACAAACGAGTGCTGGCCCTCTGGGCTATGTCCAGCAAATATCACCCCCTTACAACAACCTTATTTACATAAATTGCAAAAAAAAAAAAAAAAAGACAATTCTCCCACCATTATGGAGATATCCTGTCTGAAAATACCACTGTCAAGGTTTAGGGTCAGGGCCAGACACTAAACCTACAAGAGATGGTCTCTGATAATCCCTCTCTCTTCCCAAAGGTGAAGAGAAAGGGAATAAAGGAGAGACACCTACAGATTAGAAAACAAAACCAGTTGTAATTAAACAACAATAACAACATGAAATATATACAGTTATATACAAAACCAGTATCAAACCCGACTGCCACTGATGGCATTTACATCACTGTCACCACTGATGCTGTGGAGCAGACAGCAGGGAAATCCCAGAGTGGACTCAGCAGCAGATAGGAACCAGATTCAGAAGCTGGATTCTGGAACTGGATTTAGCAACATACAGATTGGGATTGAAGGCAGAATGGACAGAGTCCTTCTTGGACACTGGCATTGATGAAGAGAGCTTGACCCTTGTGATCCCTAAGCTTTACTGAATATGATGTGTATGGGATGGAATCCCTCACTGGTCAGTTTAGACTTACCTGTCCTGTCCACTCATCCCTGCAGGTGGCACCTCTTACTGCACCTCCAACGTGGTACACAAGGTTTAGCAGTGACCTCGGTCTGCATACTAATCCTTGGTACTAATTTTAAACGTGAAGCACTATCACTGCTTGAAGCAGTGGCAAAAATATGCCATTAACTTCAGAAAGTGCAGTTCCTTAGAAAAGACTTGTCTGAAAAGTAAAATCACTGAACAGAATTAGTTATTTTCTAACTCAAACCAGGACAACAACCCCAGATAAAGGAAAATAGCAGACATCCTCCCATGCCTAAAGTTCTCACCAAGCAGTTTGGTATGCTCACTTTTAGGTGCTTCAGATGCTGTGTATCTCCTTGCCTACCTGGCACATGGATCTAATTTCTACCATAAGAGTCACTTGAGTATATGAAGACACATGTTTTCATGGGCTGCCAGTCAGCTGGTCCTTCAGTCATCAACATCTGCAGAAAATGCAGACATCAGTGCTTATAACAATTCTGACAATAACATCATTTCAGTACATTGCAGACCTCCATCCTTCAACATCTGTAGCTTAGCAGCACCACACAGACTAGCTTTACAATGGAGGATTAACAATATGACCTCCAAATCTCATTTGCTTGACTAACTGACTGAGGGCTAAGAGGGAGACAAGAATCAGAGCTCTCCAGACATTTAACATGATGAATTTCCATATTGGTGTTATCGAAAAGATAGAAACAGAAAGGAAAAGAAAATGCAGTGAGACTGCCCTTTCACAGTTACAATGAGCCATAAAATAATTGCTAATGAAGAAATTCACATACTATGAATACAGAATTAGCAACTGTAATCCTTATAAGAGAATCAATCAAGGTCAGCATAATTGTAGCAATATATAAGTTTATATGACAAAAAAGTCATCTTCATCAGTGCACTGTTATTAAAAATAATGTGTTGTTAATATTACTTTAGAAAACATTCTTGAAATATTTGTAGGGATATAATTTTGTTAGCCTGATATTTATAAATCCTTATCACTATCGAACATGAGCAATCTTACAGTTTCCAAAGGAATTTCATTGCTTTCCATTTACTTTTTTTCAAGAATGGAAGAATATAAAGATAATGAAAAATAGTCAAAATGCTCTATGTTTTGTCTATAGCTCTGCATATTCACTGTAGAGTTAAAAATTCTAGTCTTTCTGGTGTAATAACGTCAATCAAAAGCTTTGCTATTTTACAAGAAAAAGTAAGGAATCCAACTTGTCAAAACCAAGTGAGAGAAATAAATGTGGCTGTAGATTCTATTTCCACTTACAAACTCTTCCACAAACATAGCAAGGAGCAAGCTGAACAATGTGACTCAGAAATGATCACACTATTTGTACAGGAAGGTACCTACCTGTTAAGGCACGGCAAAAAGCTTCATCCTACTGCCTTCTATGCAGAAAGTGACACTGCAACCTGCCATCCCAAACAATGCCTTGGAACTGTAGGCAACTATGGGGTTTTAGGAAAACAGAGAGGTTGTATAAGCTAGTTTACTCGGGAAGGCACAGAAAAGGTCTATGCATTTATCATAAGTCAGACAAGCTATTAGATTCATAGCCATATAGACCCCAATTGCAGCTACAGGGTGAATGGAGAGAACTGAAGCCTGGTGAGACATTTCTTCTGCTATTGGCTAAATGTCAATGATATCAACAACGCTATTGAATAAGACCGAAGAAATGGGACTGGATATCAACCAGAACAGGTAGATTCTGTCTCAGGAAGACAAAGCTGGAAAGAAGTGAAAAGATTTCATAATGAAACGGTGTGAGCATGGGCAGTGGGGGAAGAGATTCTATAAAACTTTTCTTAATTTCCTTATCCTCTCATCATCCCTATTTCCCATGCAATCTTGCCTATTCAAAATACCCCCTCCGTCCAGTCTTAGTCCTTTTCTATTCCTTCTGCTAATAAATGTTTCAGTCTTTTTAAAGTACACAGAATCCAACCTAAGCTAAGAAATTGAACATTAGCACCTTGGAGAAAAAAGGACAAGTGGTAAGCCAGAGAGGGAATTATTTAAATAATGGGTATATCCCTCTCCTAAAGATCCACGCACTTCCCAGCATCCTCTTCAATTCAGGCTCCCTCTTATGTCTGCTTTTTGTGTCTAATAAATTAAAGGCTCACTTTACAAAATGTTATCATCACTCCCATGAACCTTCTTAAATCTACAGTATCTTCTGCAGTCTTTGTTGCATGCTGTTTAGAAAACAAATGTACTACTTCATGTTACTTGGAAGATCAAGAAGATAGGGTGGATAGGGACATTCTTTGCATTACTATTTAGTTAGCTGAAAGTAAAAAACTGTACATGGAGAAATGGAAAAATAATTTTGAAACACTGACTTGTGAATTTTAAACCATTACAGAAAGGAATATGGAATTACAAATTTTTTCCACTGACTGGAGTAGATAGATATATAAATTGTGCTGTTCTTTCAGAACCACTACATAAATAAAATCAGACTCAGAGGTGTGTTGACATGCCTTATTCAGAATCAATAAGTAATTTAGTAATAACGCATTCTGAGGTATGCGAGCTCTACAATAGGCAGTTCAGAAACACGGTAATATCCTTTTAAGCAGCCTGTGAGCCCTTTAATGATCTTCACTATTGTTCAGAAGGCTCATGAGAGCAGCTGCATACAAAAGGAACTAGTCCACACCTGCTCTGTATGATAAGTATATTTATTGGTTATTTCATTAAATATCTTACTATAATTACACATACAGGCAATAAACCATTATGTTTGTGCAAGTCCTTAACAGGCTTATATATAAAGAGACAAATATATCATGCTAATATAACAGTATATAGCTAATATATGGTAACTATTGTTAATATAATGCATATTATTTTCATTATACTTCAAGCGTGCATATAAATACAATATCTCCCAGTTTCAGACATCAGTGTTTCCTTTGAGCTGCTTATGTTTGCTTGGAAGTGGTGTTCCTGAGGCTGTTCTAAACTACAGTCTCAAGTTTTCACCTCTTGAATCCTCACAGATCCTTGAATGTCAATCAGACACACAGGATTCCACAATCTGAGATTTATCATTTGTAGTTAAAAGGCATCTCGGGATAAACTGGGCTTTCTTAATTATAGGGTAGCATGGAATCATTCTGTACACCATGCAAGTACAGACAAATACAAGTATAGTGTAATATTCTGTCATCCTTTAACTACAAAAGAATGGTATCATGGAGGATGATCAAGTCCCTAGTTCATTGCTGGATGGGTGGAAACAAACATATGGCCTCTTTTGATACACAGCAGATACACATTCTGCAGGATCCTGTGTAGGTCTTCTGTGGTCTACACTAGAAATGTGTGTGGTATAACATTATGAGATTTGTGGTCTACAGATTGCATTTAGGCAAGCAGATAGAGAAGCAAAGTAAAGCTGGGTTTTCAGTGGGGTTTGTGGCATCTTGGAATTACGTTCTGTGAACTGTGTATTTGAACTTGAAACTTCTAATGTAGTATTAGAACACTTCTTGCTTAAAAACAAGAGATGACCTGTAACTGATAACATCCAGGAGACATTTATACATCCACTTGAAACATGCACAGGTAAAACTTACACAAATATAATACAGTGTTTAATATTCTAATGCATATATATATATATAAAAAAATTGAGTGCCGTAGAAGAGAGACATATGGGTAAGAGAAAATAATTTCTTTCAAATGGCATAAATTTTATATTAGAATTAAAACATTGTATGTTGTCTGTGCAAGGTACTAAATTCATTCTATTTTATGTATACACAAATATTTTATCACTTTGTTAATTTAAAAAGTTTCTGCCTTTTCATATTTCCCAGTTGCTAAAGTGAATCAATTACTTACAAAAGGTTACATGTTGTCAGTACTTTTCACATGGGACCAAGGACTGTGCTCTTTACTTCATTAAGCATCAACAGTGTTTATTTGGAGCTGGGTGGCCCAAAAGCAGGAATCACCGGGGCTAGATCCGAGTTAGAGAACCTTTTCACAAGCTGAAATGTCTCCATGGTGCTTCCTGGCAGTAAGTCCCAATCTGAGTATATATGAGACATATGTTCATTTGTGCTCTCTTTTCCTATGGAAGTAGTTGTCACAGTTCAGATTCTAGCCCTTGGCTGGTACAAATATCTGATCAGCAAGGTAGCACATGTTGCCCCAACAGCTATTCTTTACCCTTTCCAAGGAAGAAGCAGATAGATGCTTTCCTCATGGAAACATCCCACAGCCTCCATCCACTCCACAAATCCAACAGCAGAATCTTGCAGCTTTTGGACTCGTGGCACCAAATTACATGTGTAATTTTAAGCATGTGGACTAATGAGACCTATTCACAGTACTCTGTTAAGTGAAATACAAATGTATTTAAAGTATACTGAAGAATTCCCAAACCATCTAATCAACATGACACAACTTTGTCATAGAGACACTGACGTAAGAGAGTTATTCAAGCTCCAGCTCTATTCATCCTTTAGCTGGTTTGCTTACAATTTCCACAAAACTAGCACATTTTTTTCATTAGACACCTTGACACCATATCAGTCACCTACCAGCTATCAAAGAGTAACAAGTTCCATTTCTACTGACATGGGCCACCTTTTAACTGGCTTTGTTAAGAATATCTCAGGTTATTATAAACAACAGCACATACACAAAACACGTCTTCATTAGATCCCAAGCTGTGCACCAAATCTGCATTTAGGATCACAGGAAAAATGGAGCTACTTCAGAAACAGAAGATACATTGCCACAGTGGGAAATACAATACAGACAGTGCTGAAAGGAGGAGAAAAAGAAGTCATGGGGTTAAACTGAAAGTTCAGTCTAAATGTTTAGCAGTGTAAATGCAGTTGTCTGTCAGACAAAGAGCATAGTTTCCAATACTGACAGTCATTTATTGTAGAAAACTACAAAGCAGATTTCTGAACTGGTAAGAGCCCAGGAGACATCGCATGAAATGAAAAGCAGAATGGAGAGATGCCAAGAAGGCAGTGAACTGTGTAAAGATCCAAGAAATAAAATAATTATATAACCAAAAAAAAAAAAAGAGAAAAAAAAAAAAAGAGGAAAAAAAGAGAAAAAAAGAGAAAAAAAAAGAGAAAAAAAAGAGAAAGAATAAAAAAAGAGAAAGAAGAGAGATAGAAAACTCAGAGAGGAACAGATTGAGAGAGATCTTTTAGGCTGGGAAAAAAAAAAAAGACCAGAAAAGAAATATAATTTAAAATAATTTCTTATGTGCAAACATTCCAATTGGTCCCGAGGACAAGGTAATCTCATAAGTACTGTCAAATAGAGCTCACCAGTGAAAGCACTTTGCCAAGTTTTATTGCAATTCCTTAAATTTTATGGAGGCAGTTAAAAGGGATGTGAAGCAAAAAAGGTCTTAGTGTTTTATGACAAGCCTCAAAAATGGTTTTATTCTAAGGAAATAGCTACAGATATTGTACTGTATACAATAATGATGTCTAGAAAATAGTTACTTCAGTAAGAGCAATTGTAAACCAGAATTCTCTTTATTTTATATCTGAATTGGTCTCCAAAGACATTGCCAGCATTAAATCCTGATACTTGGCCACGTAGAAAATTAGTGATAGGTAGGCATATCATGCTGCTGTACCTCTAGAACTACTATAAAGACTTATCAGGACTGTAAAGAAAGAAAGAAAAAAAAAAGTAAGAATAAAAAGTTATTTAATCCAGAAACATATTCAGAAAGAGCTTGGGTTTTGGAGGAATGATTTAAGACTTAATCTTTCCTTTATATTTAGCCAGTCATTAGAGAGAAAAATATTTTTGGAATATCTTTACATAACATAAAGTCAAAGCAGAGGTGAATAGCAAATCCAAACAAAAGGAGAAAGTGTTAGTTATCCAGATCTGTATCTCTGTCAGGAAGAGGTACTCATTATTCCAGAATGTGTTGCCAGATGAATGTTAATCTTTGCCTTGTTAAGACACCTGGCCAAGTTTTCTCACAGGTGCCCCAAATAATATGATTTTAATTTACAGACACAGCACTGTACACAGGAATTTAGGCAAGGGTTTCCAGAAGGTTAAATAAAGAAGACACCAACTTCTGCTGAAACTTAGCAAGAAGTGGATACCTAACTCACCTAGGTGCCTTGGCAGATCCAGTTTAGGGGCACAGGCAACCCTGAGTGCTGATATTTCATTTGCATATGACAACGAAACATTTAAATGGGCATGTTTGAAAAGGTCCTTGTACAATTCAGCATTAGCCTTTCAAAGTTCCACCATTATTTCTTCTACAATCATTCAACAGCTATCTATATTCTAATTAGGTATTTAAAAAAAGCAGGAGTTGTTATGAGGGTATTTTTTTTTTTTTCGAAAGTGAAATTTGTATCTAGATAGAGCTTTTCACCTCAAAAGCATGGTAAATTTCTCAGTCTCAGTGATACCAATTCAGGACACTGGAATGGAAAAAACAGCTGTGCCGTGTTGGATCTCTACCATACTATCAGCTGTCACTGGCCAACACTACTATGCCTAGAGCAGAGTGAAAGAAAATAAATGTTCACCCACAATACTGCCCCAGCTTCCTACAGTTTGTTGAGTCAGAGCTAAAAGCTTTCTGATAAGCAGCCCTCCTTGGATTTTCTTCCATGGGTGTGTCAACCGCTCCATAAAACTATAAAAATTTTCAGCATCTTGTTGTGGTAACTTTCTTGACCGAACTACACAAGACCCATAGAAGTGCCTCTTTTCGCTGTGAAACTAGATCCTTCTTTCATTTGAGGTCTCCTATGTTTTACATTGGAAAGGACAATGAACAGTTTCTCTATTTACCTTCTTTATGTCAGACTTTATGGACTTCTAGTGTGTTATATCTTAGTCAACTTTTCTCCAGGCTAAACAGTGTTAGACTACTTAAATTCTTCATATTCCAGAAAATTTTCAAGACTTGTGATTACCTTCGTTATTCATCTCTCTAACTTTTTTAGGGTTTTTTACATATTTTTTGAGATGGGGGAACCAGAACTGTTTAAAGCATTCAAGATCCAAGCCTACTGTGAATTTATACAGTGGTATAATCATGTTTCCTCAAAATGGTAATGATAACTTGCTTTCACCATATAAAGATATAGAGATAAAGCACCAGGACTTAGAATTCAGTATCTGTAAGCAGATTTAGAAAATATTTTAAAATACCCTTGCTGTCCTAAGGGCAATGTTATTTTCACGTATATCTAAGAGAACCTACATATCACTACAGTCCAATAACTAACAGAGACTGACCTGCATGGCTTCCAGTTTTATTCATAAGGCAGAGTCACACACAGTCCTTTAGCTAACACCTATATTGTAGTTGCTACCGGTTCTTTCGAGTTATTAAGCGATGAGATGGCACGATGATCATGCCATTAGAGGAACCCATGTAAAATCAGGCAGAAGACTGTAATGACCAAACTTACTCTTTACCTTTGCAGTGCTGAGGTCATGTGTAAGACCGATATTAACAATTGCTTCAGAGTTAATCAAGTTGATCCAAGCTTAAAAGGTCCACCAACAAATTTCCCTTGCACTGAAGCCCTGCACCAGACAGGTGGCAATAAATACATTAAGTTCTTGATTTGACTCTTTCAGATATTTGCATAACAGAAACAAATGTTATATGACTGTTGCGTAGCAGCTCCTGGCTAACAGCAAAGTAGGCAATGCTCCATGCTGGGGTGGTTTGGCTGTAAAGTTCCCCATAACAACTTGATGAAAGTTGTTCTCTATCAAGTCTGGTGGAAGAAAAATGTATTTTCCTCTTTGAATGGTGTAAAAGTGTTATCAGATTGAATGGGATATTCCATTATATAAGCAAAAGCTGCATGAGGTGATACAGTGGGGCAGAGCACAGTCTCTGGATCCCTTCCTCTTGGCAAAGTGTCTGCTGAATTGTGTATTGACAGAAATACAGACTGAAATGGGGACAAGACAAAGTTGTTCCATCTTCTTTAAAATAATCTTTTTTCTTAATCAAGGCCTCTAAAACCACAGCTGGAATAACCAAGGGACTTAAAGCTTTATGCTGAAGGGCAAAGACAAGAGAGTTGCACTAACATACACATAAAGATATTGTTCACACATTTATAACATTCAAACTTATGTTGTCAAGTGGCCTGCAAGAAGTTACAGCAGACCATGATGTTTCAGATTGCAAGGTCAGACAATAAATATCCTGGAAACTCCTCCTCAACACTGCAGAAAATCAAAGGAAAAATTAACTAGCATTTTTCAGCTCCTGTGAGCTGTTCAAAATTGTTTTATGTAGAGATGTACATCATCCCTTCTTGTAAAGAATATCTATGGTGCCAATTTCCTACCAGCACTATATAAACTGAGACAAGAAGCCAAGTACCTGGAACTAGATATATATTGCTTGGCTGAGCAGACTTAATGCAATAAAACTGAACTGACTCCCCAGAGTATTTTAGTTATTGTATATACCACCTTTAATCACTTCTCATTCTTCCAAGAATGTAATAAGTTCAAAGCTTTATGGGTCTTTAAAAAAAAAAAAAAAAGGTTAACATTAAGATTAGCATTAGGAGGATGTTTTCTAGAGAAAGGAATGTCAGGATATATTGCAGGATGTTCTCACTCAGATGTCTAACAAATAAGAACTTATTTTTGGATTAAGTGCTGCACTGGAACTGAGGATACTTGTGTTCAATTGGCAGCACTGCCATCAGTTCCCTGCATGACCTAAAGCTAGTCAGTAAATTCTTCAGTTCTTGTCAGTGAGGACAATAATAGTGAATTTTTCCCACTTGTGCTTATCCAGATAGGAAGACATCTCAGGCAGAGACTCTTTCTACCCTTATGTATATAAAGCACCTATTGCAAAAGAACTCTGAGTAGTTGTACATATTATTTCCTCCAGGTATTCCCCTATTCTTTGAAAGTAAACTCCTGGATCTATATGACAAATATGTAGTCACCACTAGAGGCAGGGCAAAACTGTATTTAAAAAATATGCCCTTGGGTAAAAAAAGTATGAAGATATTTATATGTTCATGTTGCATATGACTTGAATGAGTCCTGGCAAGACATTACATTTCATTTAAGCACAAAATGAGCCCCAGTTAAGAGCCATCTTGTAATAACAAATACCACCTATTTAATTAAGTTATTCTGTAAATTACCTGTAATGAGAACTGTTGTGGCTAAGGCAACAAGACATAGCAACAACAGAGAAAGAGCCTCTTAGAATGGTGAGGTATGAAGGCATGACATACAAAGGCATCAACAGCTACACGGGACTTCTCCCCTATACTTTTTGTATAGTTGCTATGCACTTTCTCAGTAAAAACATAAAGCAAGTCCTAAAAATTTACCCCTTGGTTAAAGTATGGTCCTTGCCTTATAGTATCTGCCCTTTTCTAAATTACAGTCAGCTGACACTCATAAACAAAATGTTGTTCTGAACAGTAACTATTACAAAGTAAACTCTTGCCAATCAATACAACTGAGCAGCGAAAAGTGTTCAAGAGCTGACCTGTCTCCAGTATGTAGAAAATTAAATAAATGAGATAAAGTGCCCTAGATAAAAGACTGTGAGAAAAAAAAAAAAAAAAAAAAGGAAAAATGGATTCTTAATTTATGCCAGCATGATTTTAAGTATGATTCAGCTCCTTTATCTTTTTTTTTTTTTCCTCTGTGGAAGGCGAATTTTAAATTCTTTGAAAAGTCAGATGGTCAAGTAGTATAAAATCCTGTCATCTTTATTTAGTGTGCTCAGAAAATTGCCTGTATAGACATTCTTTTGTCACCAGCACTAACATATAAGACTCTGGAGTGTATCTGCAATGTCAGTCAAAACTGAAAAAGAAAACAGGAAGGTGAAGTAAAAACAGAAGATGGAAAATCATGTTTAAAATTGTATAAAATACAGCATGTTTTAATAATGATTTGCAAGAGTTTCATGGGCATTTGTTCTTTGATTTCTACAGAAGAATCACAGTATTCTGGCTAACACAGAGAAGTGAGATTAAAATGCATCTTAGAGGATGGTCAGGGAATTCATGCCTGTCAAAATTTAAATGCAGCAAATCTGGAAGCAGCACGCAGGTGATGAGAAATTCAGCAGTGACAATGTTAAGTTCTGTGGCTGAGCACTAGATTGACATGGACATGGGGCTTCCTGGAGTAAGAACAAAAATTTGGGGAACAGCAGAGAGACCCACCAGGAGCCAAGCCAGCGACTGGGAGCACTGCAACCAGGGTGGGCAAACAGAGTGTGGCACATCAGCCAGGGCATGGAGTGTCTGTGTGCATGGCAGTTTGTACAGGAGGGCATGCAGGAAGGGCCCTGCATCATGTTTGCAGGTCTGCAGGCCAGAAAAGTGCTCTAGTTGTGTGACAAAATGGTGGGAACTTGCCTATGAGCTAAAACCAGTTTCCACCGAGAAAGACCCCGAGAGGTCTGACATATCCACTCAGATGGCTCTCAACAGGAAGGATAACTATTGGCTGGATGGGCAGGCCCAAAGAGTTGTGGTGAATGGAGTTAGGTCCAGTTAGTTGCCAGTCACAAGTAGTGTTCCCCAGGGCTCAGTATTGGGGCCTGTTCTGTTTAACACCTTTATCAACGATTTGGATGAGGACATTGAGTGCAACCTCAGTAAGTCCGATGACAATACAGAGCTGGGTGGGAGCGTAGATACGTTTGAGGATAGGAAGGCTCTTCAGAGGGATCTGGACAGGTTGGATCGATGGACCGATGCCAATTGCATGAGGTTTAACAAGGCCAAGTGCCAGATCCTGTATTTGGGTCAAAACCCCAGCCAACACTACAAGCTGGGGAAAGAGTGGCTGTAAAGCTGCTGAGAGGAAAAGAACCTGGGGGTGCTAGTTCACAGCCAGCTGAACACGAGCCAGCAGTGTGCCCAGGAGGCCAAGAAGGCCAACAGCAACCTGGCCTGAATCAGAAACAGCGCAGCCAGCAGGACCAGAGAAGTGATACGCTCCTGTACTCAGCACTGGTGAGGCCACACCTCAAATACTGTGTTCAGTTCTGGGCACCTCACTACAAGAACATTGAGGTGTTGGAGCATGTCCAAAAAATGGCAACAAAGCTAGTGAAGGGTCTAGAGAACAAGTCTTATGAGGAGCATCAGAGAGAATGGGGGTTGTTTAGCCTGGAGAAAAGGAGGCTTGGGGGAGATGTTATCACTCTACAACTACCTGAAAGGAGGTTGTAATGAGATGGGGGTCAGTCTCTTCTGTCAAGTAAGAAGTGATAAGACAAGAGGAAATAGCCTCAAGTTGAACCAAGGGAGACTTAGGTTGAACATTAGGAAAAAATTCTTCACTGAAAGGGTTGTTCAGCATTCGAACAGGCTGCCCAGGGAAGGGGTAGAGTCACCATCATTGGAGGCATTTAAAAGATGTGTAGGTGATGTGCTTAGGGATGTAGTTAATGGTTGGACTCAATGATCTTAAATGTCTTTTCCCTCTGAAGCATTTCTATTATTCTATGATACTTCAGTTCAGGCAGGAGGCAACTTGGACCCCCATGACCCAAAAAAGCAGGACTCCATACTCCACCTTCTAATATTTCCATCAAGACCAGACATGAGGCTTTAACACCTATAGACACCCATGAGCAAGCACTACATGGAAAAACTTTACCAGCAGCAAGTAATGGATACTGTAAAAAGAACTGATGTGTGCTCATAGAAGATGGCTGTTCAAGGGCAAACAGGCACCTGGCTGCTAACTTGACAGGGTGTCACAAGAAATGTGCTGTCTCCTGGGAGCCAAGATCCAAGACATTGCTAGAAGGGTGCTACAGCTTTCAAGAGCACTGACTACTATCTGCTGTTACTCTTCCATGTGGGCATGAATGATGTTGTGAGAAAGAATCTGGGCAGGAACAAGGAAGACTATAAAGCCCTGGGCGTGCAAGTGAAAAACATTGGTGCCTAATTTATCTTCTCCTCCATTTTGCCAGTTACAGAAAAGAGGACAGACAGAAATAGACAAATAATGAATATCAACTCCTGGATATGTGGCTGGTGCCACTGAGAAGGTTTGGGGATTTATGTCAATGGGACATTTTTTGATGACTATAACCTGTCAGGGAGGGATGGAACTCACCTGCCTGGAAGAGGCCAGGGGATCTTTAGCAGCAGGCCAGACAACTTGGAGACGTGAGCTTTAAACTGAATGATTTGGGGATGAGGTCCAAGACGGCAATGCTCATGACATCCTATCCAACTGGAGAATAAATCAGGCCAACCAGAGCAGTGACAAATGTTTCTTAGCTGCCTTTCAAGATGAGAGCTGGAAGGCCAACTTCCTCAAAGGCATCTGTGATTATGATGGCTTCTCTTGCACCCCTCCAAGGAAACCTCACTCAATTAAGTCTCTGAAATGCCAGGGAATACACAGGAAGAACTACAGACATGGGTGTGGTCACGGGGCTGTGATTTCATTTCAGTTAGAGACATGGTGGGATGGCTCACATAGCTGGAATACTGTCATGGACAGCTACATACTTTTTAAGAAAGACAGACCAGCAAGACAAGGTGGTGGAGTTGCTCTTTATGTGAGATATAACTGAAATCAATTGAACTCTACCAAGGGGGTGATAAAGAACAGCTTGAAAGCTTATGGGTAAGGATTAAGGGCAGGCTAACATGGGTGACACTGTTGTGCGTACTTATTACAGGCCAGCTGATCATGGAGAAAGTCAATGAGGCCTTCTACAGACAACTGAAAGTTGCCTCAGAATTTGCTGGAAAGGCAACACAGCTAAACACACACAGTCCAGGAGGTTCCAGCACAGCACTGATAACAACTTTTGTCACAGGTGGTGAAGGAGCCAATGAGGAGAGGTGTGTTGGTAGACCTTGTACTAACAAAGAATGTCTGGTTGGGATATGAAGGTTGAGGGCAGCCTTGGCTGCAGTGACCATGACATGATGGAGTCCAGGATCATGCAAGGAAGGAGCAGGGAAATAAGTAGGACTGTGCCCCTGGACTTCATGAGAGCTAACTTTGACCACTTCAAAGACCTACTTGGAGGAATCCCACAGGTTAGCACTCTAGAAGGTAAGGGGACCCAAGAGGGCTGGTTAATATTCAAGCACCACTTCTTCCAAGTTCAAGATTGGTGCATCCCTGAGTTAGAAATGAAGGAGAGGAGGCAAAAGACCTACATGGATGATCAAGGAGCTTTAGGAAGAACTCAAGTGGAACAAGGAAGTTTACAGTATGTGGAAAGACGGACTGTCCACTTGGGAGGAATATAGGAACATTGCCAGGGTATGTAGAGATGCAATGAGGAAGGCTAAGGCCTTCGTGGAACTAAATCTGGCAAATGATGTGAAAGACAACAAGAAGGGCTTCAAATACATCAGTAGGAAAAGGAAGACTAGGGAGAATGTGGGCCCACTGCTGAATGAGGCAGATGATGAAGGATACAGAGAAGGAGGAGTTACCGAATACCTTCTTTGCTTCAGTCTTTACTGCTAAGCCTGGCACTTGGGAATCCAGACCCTGGAGGTAAAAAAGAAAGTCTGAAAAAAGGAAGACTGTCCTTTGGTAGAGGTGGATCAAGTTAGAGATCATTTAGTCAAACTAGATACCCACAAATCCATGGGCCCCAATGGGATGCACCCACAAGTCCTGAGGGAGCTGGGAGATTGTATTGCTAAGCCACTTTTTACCATCATTGAAAGGTCATGGAGAACAGGAGAGTTTCCTGAGAACTGGAGGAAAGCCAGTGTCACCCCAGTCTTCAAAAAGAGTAAGAAGGTCTCAGGAAACTACAAGCCAGTCAGAATCACCTCTTTTCTTTTTTTTTTCTTTTTTTTTTTTTTCTTTCTATAGAATCATTATGGTTGGAAAGGACCTCCAGGGTCATCAAGTCCAACCTTTGTCCTAGCATTTCTTTAACCACTACACCATATCCTCAAGCACCACATCTATTCATTCTTTAAACACCTCCAGGGATGGTGACTCCACCACCTCCCTGGGCAGCCTGTTCCAGTGCCTAACCACCCTCTCATTTCCTCCTAATATCTAATCTAAACCTCCCCTGATGCAACTTGAGTCCATTTCCCCTCATCCTATCATTACTAATTTGAGAGAAGAGACCAACACCAGCCTCTCTACAACCTCCTTTTAGGTAGTTGTAGAGGGCAATAAGGTCTCCTCTCAGCCTCCTCCTCTCCAGACTAAACAAACCCAGTTCCCTCAGCCGCTCCTCACAGGGCATGCTTTCCAGCCCTTTCACCAGCTTTGTTGCCCTTCTCTGCACTTGCTCCAGCACCTCGATGTCCCTCCTGTGCTGTGGTGACCAAAACTGGACACAGTGCTCAAGGTGCAGTCTCACAAGTGCTGAGTATAGGGGTACAATCACCTCCCTACTCCTACTGGCCACACCATTTCTGATACAGGCCAGGATGCCATTGGCCTTCTTGGCCACCTGGGCACACTGCTGGCTCATGTTCAGATGGCTGTTGACCAACACCCCCAGGTCCTTTTCCAACAGGCAGCTCTCCAGCCACTCCTCCCCAAGCCTGTAGCGTTGCTGGGGGTTGTTGTGACCGAAGTGCATGACCCGGCACTTGGCTTTGTTAAACTCCATACAATTGAGCTCAGCCCATCTCTCCAGCCTGTCCAGATCCCGCTGCAGAGCCTTCCTACCCTCAAGCAGATCGACACTTGTGCTTAATTTTGTGTTGTCTGCAAATTTACTGAAGGTACATTCGATTCCTTCACCCAGGTCATTGATGAATATATTAAACAAGACAGGTCCCTAAACTGAGCCCTGAGGGACACCGCTTGTGACTGGTCACCAACTGGATTTTACTCCGTTCACCAGCACCCTCTGGGCTCGGCCATCCAGCCAGTTTCTAACCCAGCCAAGAGTCCTCCTGTCTATGCCATGACCTGCCAGCTTCTCCAGCAGAATGCTGTGGGAAACGGTGTCAATGCCTTCCTGAAGTCCAGGTAGACAACATCCACCGCCTTGCCCTCATCCACTAGGCAGGTCACCTGGTCATAGAACAAGATCAGGTTGGTTAAACAGGACTTGCCCTTCATGAACCCATGTTGGCTGGGCCTGATCCCCCCATTGTCCTGCACTTGCTGTGTGATCACCCTCAAGATGAACTGTTCCATAATCTTTCCTGGGACTGAGGTCAGGCTGACAGGCCTGTAGTTCCCTGGATCATCCTTCCTGCCCTTCTTATAGATGGGTGTCACATTGGCAAGTCTCCAGTCATCTGGGACCTCCCCAGTTGACCAGGATCGCTGATAAATGATGGAGAGAGGCTTGGTAAGTTCCTCTGCCAATTCCCTCAGCACTCTCGGGTGGATCCCATCTGGCCCCATAGACTTGTGGGTTTCCAGTTGGCTTAGAAGATCATTAGCTACCACTTCCTGGATTATGAGGGGACTGTTCTGGTCTCCATCCCTATCTTCCAGTTCAGGGCATTGAATGCCATGAGGATAACCAGACTGACCATTAAAGACTGAGGCAAAGAAGGCATTAAGTACTTCAGCCTTTTCCTCATCCTTGACAACAATGTTCCCCCTTGCATCCAGTAAGGGATGGAGATTCTCCCTAGTACTTTTTTTGTTATTAATATATTTGTAAAAACTCTTTTTGTTGTCTCTTGCAGCGGTGGCCAGGCTGAGTTCTAGTTGAGCTTTTGCCCCCCTAATGTTCTTTCTACATAACCTAACTAAATCCCTGTACTCTTCTCAAGTAGCCTGCCCCTTCTTCCAAAGGTGGTAGACTCTCTTCTTCCTCCTAAGGTCCGCCAGAAGCTCCCCATTTAGCCAGGCCAGTCGTTTTCCCCACCAGTTCGTCTTAAGACCCATGGGGACAGCCTGCTCCTGGGCCTTTAAGAGCTCCTTTTTAAAAAAAGTACAGCCTTCCTGGACCCCCTTTCCCTCTAGGACTGTACTCCAAGGGACTTTCTCAACCAGTGTCCTAAACAGGTTGAAGTCTGCCCTTTGGAAGTCCATGGTAATAGTCTTGCTGCTCCCCCTCCTTACTTGGGCAAGAATTGAAAACTCTATCATTTCATGGTCACTAAGCCCAAGACGGTCTTCAACCACCACATTACCCACCAGTCCCTCTCTGTTTGTGAGCAACAAGTCCAGCAAGGCACCTCCCCTGGTGGGCTCAATTACCAGCTGAGTCAGGAAGTTATCTTCCACAGGAGGTTCCTGGACTGTTTCCTGTCTGCTGTGTTATATTTCCAGCAGATGTCTGTCAAGTTGAGATCTCCCACAAGAACAAGGTCTTGCAATTTTGCGGCTTCTGCCAGTTGTCCATAGAATAATTCATCAACCTCTTCATCCGGGTTGGGTGGTCTATAACAGACCCCCAGCAGGACATCTACCTCGTTGGCCTTCCTCAACTTTACCCATAAACATTCAACTGGTCCATCACACTTACTAAACTTCTATGCATTCAAAACACTCTTTAACATAGACAGCCACGCCACCACCCTTTCTATCTTGCCTATTCCGCTTATAGAGCTTATAGCCATCCATTGCAGAACTCCACTCATGAGAGTCATCCCACCATGTTTCTGCAATGGCGACTACATCATAGCAGACGCGCTTTCCTGGAAAGGTGGTGGAACAGCTCGTTCTGGACATCATCTCTAAGCACATGGAGGAAAAGGAGGTTATTAGGAGTAGTCAGCATGGATTCACCAAGGCAAAATCATGCTTGATCAGTCTAATAGCTTCTATGATGACACGACTGGCTGGGTAGATGAGGTAAGAGCAACAGAGAGTGTCTACCTCAACTTCAGCAACCTTTTGACGCTGTCTCCCATAACATTCTCATAAGTAAGCTTAGGATGCATAGGTTAGAAGAATAGACAGTGAGGTGGATTGAGAACTGGCAAAGCAACAGAGCTCCGAGGTTTGTGACCAGTGGCACAGAGTCTAGTTGGAGGCCTGTAGCTAGAGGTGTTCCCTAAGGGTCAGTACTGGGTCTATTCTTGTTCAATATATTCATCAATGACCTGGGTGAAGGGACAGAGTGTAACCTCAGCAAGTTTGCTGATGATACAAAACTGGAAGGAGTGTCTGACACACCAGAAGTATGTGCTGCCATTTGACAAGACCTGCACACGCTGGAGACTTGGGCAGAGGGGACCTCATGAAGTCCAACAAGGGCAAGTGTAGAGTGCTGCACCTGGCGAGGAATAACCCCCATATATCAGTACAGGTTAGGGGCTGACCTGATCCATACAGAAAGCAGATCCATACAGAAGGACCTTGGAGGTCATGGGGTCCATTAGGAAAAGCATGACCAACATGTCAAGGGAGGTTGTCCTCCCACTGTAGTGTGCCCTAGTGAGCCCACATGTAGAGTCCTGCATCCAGTTCTGGGCTCCCCAGTTCAAGACAGGGAACTGCTGGACAGAGTCCAACAAAGATGATTAGGGGACTTGAACATATATCTCATAAGAAAAGGCTGAAAGACTGTGGTCTGTTCCCTGCTCACTGCAGGGGGGGTCAGACTAGATGACTTTTAGAGGTCCCTTCCAGCCCAAACCATTCTATGATTCTATTCTAAGACTGAAAGGGAATCTCATCAATGATTATAAATATCTAAAGGGCAGGTGTCAAGACAGTGCCCAGTCACAGGACAAGGGGCAACAGGCACAAATTGGAACATAGAAAGTTCTACCTAAACATAAGGAAAAGCTTCTTCAATTTGGAGGTAACGGAGCACTGGAACAGGTGGAGACTGTGGAGTGTCCTGCTCTGAAAGTTTTCAAACCCACTTGGACATGTTCCTGTGCAACCTGATCTAGGTGATCTTCTTTTACCAAGGGGCTTGGACTAGATGATCCCCAGAGGTCCCTTCCAACCCCTACCATTCTGTAATTCTGTGAAGTATAGAATATGTTAATGACAGACCTTTATATTTATATATTTAATCATATTTAGTTCTGCCAATTCATTTCGGAAACCTAGCGTAATCTGTACTGGTAGAAAATATTTTCCTTGTGCATTATCACCAGCCGATACCAAAATCGGGAACCTGAGAGTTTTGTCCCATTGCTTCATCTGCTTTTCAACTTCTGTCCGTGATTGATTCTTTTATCAGAAATTATATAAGCTACAAACTAGATCCAAGAAGCGTAAGATAGCACCGTATTTTTCTGAAACTATTCCTTAAATAACCCTTCACTGGGATATTCTATGTGATGCAAGTTTATGATACTATGTTAGATTCCAAATTGTGAACTCGAACATTCAAGTGCTGCCTCTATATCCTATAAAGGGCAATGTTTGTAATATGAACAAAATTATGGTCTGTCACTGCTAAATGACACTGTGTTATCAAGTAATATCTGGCAAGATGAAGCAGTTGGAAAGGGATCTAAACACTTTTGATATTCATCCAAAGTGAAGAAAATAATATCTCCTCAGCCTGGTTGAAAATTGTTTTGAGCAATTTATCAGACTATCAATGCCAAAGCTGGTGTTGTGAAGTACAGATTGAGACAGTAATTTTGGTCCGGAAGACAAAGTTTAATTCCAGTATTAAGAAAACATAATATTAACACGCACTGTTGTAATTCAGTCAGCTGATAAATCAGTTGTGCCATGAAATGAGCTTTGAGAGACAAAGTGCCAAGATACTTTGTTAATTACTTCAATAGCAGATGATGCACCACGTATGCCTAGCAATGAAAGTATCCATTATGGAAAACTGTGACTTGGTGCAAACTAATGC
Source organism: Todiramphus chloris collaris (assembly GCA_025345505.1). Classification (NCBI taxonomy): domain Eukaryota; kingdom Metazoa; phylum Chordata; class Aves; order Coraciiformes; family Alcedinidae; genus Todiramphus; species Todiramphus chloris. The sequence goes on from JANVCC010000019.1 coordinate 12,428,445, forward strand.
TGTTTGTTTCCTTGAATGTCCCCCTCATTGGAAATAGCTGACATGCACAACCAAAACTTGCCATCAGCTGACCACAGACTTTTTTTTTTTTAGATACAACTGTGGTATTTTATATCTTTATATTTACATGAGAACATAGCGTACTACTGAAATACTCTCTGGGAAACCTAATAATCAACAGGACAAAAGAATGGCCTGATCCCAAAGGATTAACAATGTTAACCCTAAAAAATATGAATTTTTACACTTTCACTTAGATAGACCATAGCTACGTACAAACAAAAATTAGGTTTATAGGAGAAGATATAATGTTACATGCTTGGTAGAAGAAATGAACAGAGGTTCATGTGATCACCACAGTCATAGGTTTTTTCACACCCCCCGCATAGTTACATTACATTGAAATTAACATGTGTTCATTCACCTGCACCATTTATTCCATTTATATTCCATCCCTTTTGTCCCACCCCCCCAAAGTTGGTTTTCATTACCTCTTTCTGTTCTGCTACACAAAGATGCAAAGATCAACCAGAATCCCTCTGTCACTACTGGTAGCTCACTTTTCACATACTAACTCACATTCTTAGACTGCAAACTCACTGAAGCAAGGATTGGTCTTTTAAAATATCCTTCAAAGGCTTTCAGGGCTTGGTTCCTCTCTCCTATGCCTTGATTCTCTACCCTGTCATCATGCTTCTCTTTTACCTGTGAGATGCCACAGCCCTCAGTTTCTACCACCATCTCCCTCTTCCTTCTCAGAAACTCACTGGAAACATCACGTTTGTTTAGTCCATAAGCAAAAGTTGAAAAAGAACCAGGAGAAAATGTTTTAAAACTAAAAGACCAAAAAAGACCAAAATGAAGTAGATATCTCATAGGAAATTGAAGGCTCTTTCCAAAGCACTGCAGGCCTCAGCTAGTATCCTGTAACAGTTTTTAACTGACTGCTATGCCTCAAAAGAGACAGGGACCTAAAGGGAGAAATTCCTCCCTTTTAAAAGAAATTTAAAAAGCCAAAGGTACTTTCTTATTGGCATTATCCACCCAGTGTGATGGAGACTGAGCATTATAAAAGCTGCAGTATTTGAACTATATAAAGCAAATTACCATGCACCAGTAAGCCTTTTCTGACCCACAGTTTCAAAAATTAAGTACAGAGTCACACATCCCTGCCCAAAGCAGGTCAAATCTGCAAGGTTAAATCGGTCTGTTGGAATCAGCTATAAAATTCTAAGTTGGTTTAGATTAAATTCTAGCCAACATAATTATGTAATTTTACATCTTAATTGGAGGCTGGGTTTAATTCTATCACTAATGAACAATGAGATGATGTGAAATAGGAAAAACACAATGAGAATACCTCATTTGGTGCAAGCTGATTTTTTTAATCTCTCTCATTTTCACAGGAAACATCTCACAAATTAACAGCTATAGATATAATGATAACAGAATACAAAGGAAAAACAAATAGAACATAGTTGGTACACAGAGAGATGTCTCCTATTTTTGAGTTATACTTTTAAGTTGGACATCTTAAAAGAATACACCGGTGGATATTTTATCTCATGAATGGAGTGAGAAGCAGTTCCTCCACATTTGAGTCAATTTCTTAGAAATTACTTTTGAGCATAAGTTACAACAAACTTTTTCTTCAGATTAGTCCACAACGTCTTTTAAGTTTTATTAGGATCAAATAAAAATAAATAAATTTTATTTAACCTGAAAGTCAACTGAGTTCTATCAAGCCTGACGATCAGGTGAGATCTGCAACCTTTACTTGTTCTAATCTCAATTTCTGATCTATAAAATAATGTTTTCGTGAGTTCTCATTGAATGTTAACAATGGTTTTTTTAAAGGAGTTTATTTTCAGCATGCCTTTAACAGCAGTGCTCACATACACTGCAAGGACATCGAGTACTCTGAAATTCCCAATTGCTTTTTTGTTTCTAGGCCAGTCCTTGTAGTGATGTTCTCCAGAAAAGCTGAAAAGTGATTTAAAAGAGAGAACATTTTTCTCTGTTGTTCAGGCTTTGATTTGTGTCTGCTCAGTAGACTCAATTGTATGCTTTGTTTCATGTATATTTTGAGGAGCTGAATATCAGAGTTCAGAGACCAAGCACAGAAGATTAACAAAGACTATTTCTATTGAACTGTTTCTGTAGGCACCAAGAACAGAAACACAGGAGTTTTGTTCTCAACAGTTTTCAGAGCCTGTTTACAGATAAATGTCTATATATATTTCAAAATCTCTACTGCTTTCAGGTGTTTTACTAATGTCACATTTCATGGTGGGTTCTCCTTTTCCTTTTTCCCCAAAGTGAAGAAAGCCCCCAAACAACATTTTATATAGATACATATATATGTGTATAATTGCTTACTGCAAGAGGACAGTGCCTTGCATGAGTATTTAGTTGAAGTCAACCTTTAGTTTTATACCCCAGCTCTCTTATGTGCTACACATCACTGCACAAAGGGATGCTAAGGGCCAACTGATGAACCATCGAGATCTAGAGGAGCTGGTAATGTATTCTGTTTTTTTCTAGAGGACGCAGGAGTAGCTTCACTTACTGAATTGGAGATCCGTAAAGATTAATTCAAACTAGAGCAGGAAATTTATTTTTAACTCTTCTGCCCACTATTTGGCCTGAAACTCAGCATTGGACTGACCCAAAACTTTAAAATAGACTACTTTTAGCAGCAAAAAATGCCCAGATAACTTAGTTCAAGGTAGTTTATAAACTATCAATCACAGATCGAAGGAAAAAAAACTAATAAAATGGCTTATTACTTTGCACTACTTCCCAATTTAAATCTGCAGCCCAATACAGTTAATTTATCAGAGCAAGCAGGGTTGTGACAGATGAGGCAAAATGCCATCAGCTATAGACTTTGTAGATGAACTCATAGCTAGGAATTAGAAAAATAATGTCTCAGAAGCAGGAGAAAAAGCAAGCAATGGGGATCAGATTTCTTTGTCACAGGAGAGATGCTGAAGTGACACAGAAGAAACATGAGATTACAAACCAAGTACTTTGCATAATAAAGTCCCATTCTCTCCCTAGAGTAAGGATGCCAATCAAAGCTCATTCACCATATGGGAAGTCAACTCTATGACTTTATTTCTTATGTAAATAGAGATAATATAGGTAAGAAATGAAAAGCTACAGATACATACACCACAGGGTATCTCCTCTTATCAGAATCACTAGAGGGAAATGTAGATGCATTAGCAAAATAAGACATGAGGGGAATCACTATCAGTTTGTAAAACCTCCCTTCCACCTCCCACATCTGCAAGGCTTCAGGGCAGTCAGGAATTTGTGGAAGTCAGTGAAACAGAACTGTAGTGTATCATTGTCAGCTCTCCCTCTGCCCCTTCCATCCTTCTCTCTATTGCATGGGCAATCCTTCAACCTTCTTCAGTACAGCCAACCTTCTGCTAAGAGATCTCCAGGGACAAGGCCAGTACCTCTGCCTGAATACAATAAAAACCAACAGGAAAAGTTTGTCCTGTAGTCTGAGATAGTTGATCCAGAGGAAATATCCATTGTTCTCACTGATAATGAGCAGTTAGCTCTCTCCTAGTCCCTCAGACTGAACCAACTTGTTTCCTCAAAAACAAATACTGAGAATAGTTCATTTCAGGAGCTATTCTGCATATATAATTTGGCTTCCTCCATCCTCTCACATCACAATAAGAACATGTTGCATGATTTTTTTTTTTTCTTCACCACATTACAAATTGAGAACTGCAGTGGCCTGTAACACAGCCCCTGTGCTATTTCATGGGATCTTGTCAAGGGTTAGGGCTGGTCCAACCACTCAGACAAGTGACAGACATGAACCCTTCTCCTTTCCCAAGGGGTAAGAGAAAGGGAATAAGAGAGAGAGACTTATGGATTGGAAAAGAAAACTAATAGAGCTTTAATGACAATAATAATAAAATGAAATACAGAATTATAGAATGGTTTGGGTTGGAAGGGACATTTAAAGGTCATCTTTAGAGATGGACATCTCTAACTAGATCAGGTTGCTCAGAGCCCTGTCCAACCTGACTTAGAATGTTCCCAGAGATGAGGCTTCTGCCACCTCTCTGGGCAACCTGTGCCAGTGTTTCATCACTCTCATTGTAAAACATTTCTTCCTTATATCTAGTCTACATCTACCCTCTTCCAGTTTAAAACCATCAGCCTCATCTTGTTGCAAGAAACCTTTCTGAAAACAGTCCCTATCCATCTTAGAGGCCCTCCTTAAGTACTGAGAGGCCACAGTAAGGTCTCTCCAGAGCCTTCTGTTCTCCAGGCTGAACAACATCAACTCTCTCACTTTCTTTTCAGGGAATAGGTGCTCCAGCCCACTGATTATTTTTGGGTCCCTCCTCTGGACTCACTCCAACATGTTCCCATCCTTTTTGTGCTGAGAACTCCCAAGGTACACATGATACTCCACGTGAGGTCTCACCAGAACAGTGGCAGAATCACCTCCCATGACCTGCTGGTCACTCTTCTGTTGATGTAATCCAGGACACAGTTTGGTTTTCTGGGCTGCAAGTACACTGACTGGCTCATGTCCAGCTTTTCATGCACCAGAACCCTCAACTCCTTCTCCACAGAGCTGTTCTCAATGTCAGGTGGAAGACCTTGCCCTTGGCCTTGTTGAGCCTCATGAGGTTCACATGGGCCCACTTCTCATATATGTGTGCAAATATATACAAAATCCAATGCTGCTGATGCCAATTACATCACTGTCACCACTGATACTGTAGAGCAGGCACTGGGTAAGTCCCAGACTGGACTCAGCAGCAGACTGGAACCAGATTCAGGAACTGGATTCTGGAACACACAGATCACAATCAAAAGCAGAATGGACAGAATCCTCCTCAGATGGTGGTCACTGAAGAAGAGAGCTTGACCCTTGTGATCTCTCAGCTTTATACTGAATATGATGTATATGAAATGGAATAACTTATTGGTTAGTTTAGGGTCAATTATCCTGCCTGCTTCTCCCCACAGGTACAGACTTTTGATTTCTGCACCCTCAACATGGTACACACAATTTAGCAGTGACCATGGTCTCCATAGGAGCAGGTATAAGCAAAAGCCTTTCTGCATACCAATCCTTAGTAGTAACTACAAACATCAGGAGTCACCACATCTAGAAACAGAGACTGTCTGCAAAAATATGCCATTACCTTCAGAAAGTGCAGTTAGTTAGAAGAGGTAGTTGAAAAGTAAAGTCACCAAACAGAACTAGTTTCATTCTAACTAAAACCAGGGCAGATCTGAAATAAGGAGGGGGAGGTAATTCAGGATGTCTCTTGTGATCCAGAAGAGGCCAAGGCCAAGTGTCCAGCAGGATGGGGCTAACCCTGAGGGGATCATACTTGAGGTACTCTGTACAATACAGTAGGCCTTCTAAAATGCTGAAAGAACAAAGAGCAAGTGCTTCCCATATTTTTAGAAAAGTCTCGGTATGTACGCACAATTCCCTGAAAGGCCAGGGCAATCTGTAGTATCTTGGCCACCGCCTTTTCCTGCCAAAGCCTCTCATAATGTTCACATAACTCATAGCATACCAGTAATCCAGGGAGCATCTGACTGTAATACACAAACAGGATTTAGGAAGCAGAAAGACTACCTGGATGATCCCCAATGTCATCATACATCTCTGCAAGGTCAGGCAAGCACAGTATGACCTAGAGACATTAAGTTTGTGCCAACTGTTCTCTTATTCCAGGAAAATAATCTTGCTTTAATCTTATTTGCAAGTGTTTGATAAAAGAACCATTTATCATCTGCTTTAAATGAATATATCTCATTTAAAAATCATTGTGATGCAGCTTATATGTGATCCATATTGTTAACTTATCACTGCAAAAGCTGACAGGCCTAAAATTAGATCATCCCACTGTATGTGGATATAGGGAATTAAGATTGAGCACCACACTGTCCTTCTGCTCCACTCTGCTCTATGGTGGTGTCAAGAGTGATGTCAGAAACAAGTACAACAGAGAAAAAGAGCCTTGCATGTTTCCTTCCTTTCAAAGGTGTTCTAGGGCCTGAAACACAGGGAAAAGATACTGTGGAAAAAAAAAAAAGAGAACTGAAGAAGTCAGTAGCATGTATTTGTGTATCTGTGTGCACATTGGTGGTGATGGTGAGTTGTCCGAGAAGCTAAATTGTTACCTGTGTTACAGCCTTATTTAATTTGCGTCTACAGCTCACTCACTTTTTAGGAGCTATGGGATAAAGGTTCTTTGTTTGTTTTTTTAAAGAAGTGTTACAGGAGTTTTAAGACAGTTTATATTTTGGACATGTCAGCCTTGAAAATGTTGCTGTAAAGTGGAGTGTGAAATGAGCCATGAGGCAAGACCTCAAGACTACTAAATCCATGAATTGCTGAACACAAGGGTTCAGAAGACAGAAGAATGTGAATTTCATGATAAACAGACACTTCATTGACAGGCACATCTCATTTCAGGCTTGGTAGAAATAGCACAATAAAATGTGATTTGTGACACACACACCTCCACAAGAGAGCTTTCCTGAGAAAATGATAGTAAGGATTAAAGTTACTTATATTGTTAGTGACTTGTGTCATGTACATGATCTGACCCTCCTTTTCATCTTGCGTGCACACACAGGCAGAGTGGTTGAGATTGTCAGATATGTGTAAGTATATTACCCCCAATTTGCCTGTGTGTACAGGCAATCTCTTTGCAAAGGAAATGAGACAAATGAGGATGGCAGAACTTCAAAATGTCCATGCAAGTATTACAAATTCCTGGTTTGACACTTGTTAAGACTGCAAATAATCCTATGTACAGAAACATCTCAGAGATTGCACACCAAAAAATTGAGGATCTGAGGAATCCAAGCACAACAGTCTGTGCAATGTTTTGAACCGTATACAAAGAAAACACTGACTCAAAAGGTCTCTGCTGTCTTTGTATGTCTCTCTCTACTAATAAAGCTAACACAGGGTGCTTAACACTGTACTTCCCTGTCTCTCAGATGGGAATTCTGCACTGTAAAAAGTTACCAGAGAAACCAAGTGTTAAAAAAGGAGGTTTGTAATGAAGGAAGCCTCAGGGAGATGAAGAAGCAGCTTTGGGAAGGACATAAGAAAGGAACATTCTTTTATAGCAGGGATGCTGGTCTAGCTGACTAAGGTTAAAAGAGAGCTGGAAAGATTCAGCAGCTCAGGAGACCAGTTGGGAGCTACAAGAAAACAATTCTGGACCATCCAAGAAGGATTGATCCAAGAGTGCAAAGGATGTTCCAGAGTAGTAAGAAAATTGAGCCATAGAAACATATCCAGGATTTATTGTTTTTCTAGCTCTGGGTTGTTTGGTTGGTTATTTTTTTTTACCTATGCAATTAAGAGTACTAACACTTCTGAAAGGCATATCCATAGCATTTACCCCAGCTTTCCTGAAGAGTTATACTGTAGTCCAAGGTACACAAGTAGTTGAAACTGTGAGAAAGGGTGCTGAAGGTACACAGATATTTGGAGATGTTAGGGCCAGTTTTAGACCTAAGCTAGCAAGGCATCAGAGGCATATGGGAAGAAAGAGTACTTCAGTCCACTGGCACACACAGAAATTCTGAGTGTATGAGCTCAATAGAATAAAGCCTGATACAGCAGCCTGCCAAGTGTCAGTACTGCAGAGACTTGATCAGACCCCTGACAAATTAATAAGCACAGCTTTTCAAAGTAAGCAGGCTCTGGATTATATAACTGCAGAGTTAACCTAGACTCAAAAATACTCTTGATTAACTTTCAAGCAATGTGCTTGAATCGTATAACAATCACTCTCATTCAACTTTTTACATTAATATTTTGTGTAGTCATTATGAGAATATTAGGAACACAATAAAATTATGCAAATGAATCTCCCTGTCTCTTTATCAGGTATTTGTGCTATTTATTTCCACTATACACCTAGTGTAGTTTCATTTTTTGGTATTATTGTTCCTGCTTTCTTCAAAGCATTTTGCTGTTGCACTACCCTGTACAACATTGCATTCTAAAAGACTAGGGTACCAAAGCAACCCATGGTAACCTTTCACTGCAGTCACACTATCTTGCACATAAATATAGCATGCAATACAGATATACTCTCAGCTCTCTGTTCCATTTTCTTGAGTTTTTAGTCTTGCTCTGATGCCAGTGACAACTTAGTTTCTGAGTGAGTTCACACCAAATAAAATGCTTGTCATTAAAAGTGAGGCTTTTCTGAGAGCATGTAGTATGAGGGGAACAAATTCTCAGCACAGTAGCCACTGAATTTTAATTTCCTTTACAGGCACTCTGCACAAAGCAGGAGGTAGCCTTCTCCATCTCACATAAGCCAACCCATTTTACATGTGCTGTTAGTGTGTACTTGAATGGTCTCACAGAGACAGCATGGCATACCTACTACACTTTATACTCATAGCCTTCACACCAGCTGCTCATATAAACAAGCTCTAAGAGACATCAGGTATTGACTAGAGATGAGAGAAATAACATCACAACAGATTATTCACTATTTAGACAAGAACAGGTCCATAGAGAACAGCTTGAAAGATCTACCATCTTGTTCAACTCCTACTAATCTACTTATGGCAAGTTCGATAGTTGTTAGCAAATCTCTAGACAAAAGCTGGTCAAAAAATTAAAAAAGATACAGGATGAAGTCTTGTTCTTAGTCCACATACATGATGTAAAAAGAAAACAACAAACCTCTATAGATTCAAGGAATGAGACAAGCAGTAAGTCTTCCTTTGGCTTCAGCATGGAATGAATTTTATTTACTTTCTTATTAGCTTCACCATTTGAATTTAAGATCTAAAATAGCATTTCTGAGATAAGATGAAGATTAAGGTCTTACTGTTAAGGAAACAGCACATAGGGTTAGAACTTGTGTTTTGTTGAGATTTTTACTTTCTTGTTGCAAAGTCCCTATTACCATGGCTTCTGGTAGTGTAATGCTTCATAAACTACTCAAATGTCTGCACACTGAAATAATAGTATTTATTTCAACACTGATATAGACGATTGAAATATATCTCATTGAATTAAATTGATTGAAGGGAAAGTGAAGGAGTAAAGACTACAGAGAAAGTAAAAACTTTATGAAGTTCCAAAGTCTTGGCATGTGCAAGTAAGATCATCATTAACTATTCTACACTGCATAAAAGCAAGCTCCCACTTATCAAGAACCAATGTCCTGACTGCAACAAAAACAAGAAGTGCTCAAGCATACCAGCCAACTGGGCAGGGTACGAAGACAAAGTAACAAAAGTGGGGTTTTTTCCTGTTATCTTTGCTTTCAATTAGTGGCTTTTACTGTTACCATCCAAAAACAGTGGAAATCATTGCAGATACAAGTTTAAGTTTCTGAAAGTCTTGGAAACATGAGAGAAAAGAAGAATCTCTTTTAGAAAAATCTTTAAGTGATCTTTTGATGATGCATGCTACATACTGCAAAAAGCTAGCAATTAGACAATTTAAGAAATTAAGAGATGAAAACGGGGTTGTCATGATGCCAAGTAGCATTGACACTGAGAACACAAATATGAGAATGACAGGCTTTTTAGTTCTGTTGTTCTCACTAATATTCCACTGAGTCTTTCTGATCTATCACACCTTGGTATACAGATTAGTTTTATATGATCATGTGTATAAATCTGTGAAAAATAGTGATTTATCAAAACCATAATAGTTTACAAATGAAAGGCATCCATGTTTTTTCTTTTTCTGATCAAGACCATTTTAATGGTCTCCAAACTTTTCTATAGTCTAAACGTAAACTCCTTTGCTCCCAATTCTTAGTTTTACTAAATCTGTACTCTAAGAGAAAGCAAGCATCCATGTGAAAGAAAAATTTGAAGCGATGCACTAAAGCTCCTAAGTTTAGGGACCATCAAGGTATTTCCTGCAGTTTATGCAGATATGCACATGCAGCACAAAGCAAGGCTGTATGGGAATACTTGAGTTATTAGATGCATCAGCAAGGCTAAGCAGCTCTGATGATGTTGCTTCAAGTAGCCCTAGTAACTTGTAGGTCCTGTAAACATATTCTTAGTGATCTCATAACTGTATTGGACCATCCTATTAGCTAGACGATATTCAGGCTGTTGAGACTCAGGGAAGCACTACACTATTTTGGTTGCTCTGAAAATCAAAAACTGAAAGCATTCAGTAGTCCTTCCTTTTCAAATGGTCATGGTTTCCTTCCATGAACGAAAAGCTGTTCTTCTGCTAGGATTACCTAATTCAGATGTCAGATGGTTCACATCACCACACAGCAGAGGAAAGATCTAGATATTGGTGGGGACATATCATCACTCAGGCAGGATACAGCAGTCATCCAAAAAGATTGCCAGCCAGTGGACTGAACAATGATCCAATTGATATAGAGAGGGTCAAAAATTAGATAAAATCCAGGTGCCACTTAGCCTTAAGGTAACATCCTCAGATAAGGTCTGTCAGTATGTTGAAAAGACATTCAGTTCAAACCTGCCACAAAAAATGAGGTGGAGGAAAGAAGTTACATATACTCTAAGAATAATCAATAGGACTGAAATAATTTGTGCTCTGCACCTGCACTCTATTCCCCTGTGCTCAAGCCGTTAAGTGACAACATCCCTTGAAAAGCAATTGCATTCCACAAAGGCAGGCATCTTCCCATGTGATTTTAAGATTGAAAAGAAACAACATAAAATGCAAGTGATCCAAAATTTATGATTCAGTGAAAGCAAACCACCTTTTTTTGAAGGGAGAGAGGATCTGTTTGTTTTCTTGCCAAGTCACATGGTTTAAAGAATGATCAGTGACTATGGAACCTAATGCAATCAGGGAACTGAATAACCTAATAGCAAATGTGTCTTAAATGGAGTACAATGCAGAATAATGGAAAGAAGTAGATGAACTCCTTGCATATCCTTATGGCTTGTACCCACAAAAAGCATTAGACATTTCTGAAAAGCACAGTGTCCAGTGGCAGTATAAAAACCCCAGATAACACAAAACACACAACCTGGAAAATATCCAAATGTCATTGTATAAAATCAACAGTACAATCATGTTTCAGTTCTGGTCGTCCAATTTCATAAAGAAAAACAAAGCAGAAATAGTAAAAGATAGGTAAGGGCAATAAAAACAATTAGAGACATACAAATATTTCCATATTGTAACAGATTAAAAAATAAAGAAAAATACAGATTTTAATTGTTTGGAAAGAGAAGAGGAAAGAGGAAGGGAGAAAAAAAAAAAGGGGGGGGGCGGGGGTGGAAATACTTCTATATAATAAACAAGGTATAGAGAAGTGCAACAATAGGATCCTAGCTAATTATGCTATTATACTGGGATCCTAGCTATTATACTAGAACAGAAGAGATTTTAAAAACTGATAAAGCACATAAAATTCAGTTGCAGAAGATACTATTGAAAGAGAGTTCAGTAGGATTAGAAAGGGTAGTTAATGCTGCAGGCACAAGAAAGTCTCCATCTGAAGCTAACTAAAATACATTTCAGTAACACCAACCTGCTTGCTTTCAGGTATTATTGTGTATATATTACTGTAAAATTGTCCATGAAAGATCGGATTTTAATCTTTCTTTAAAACTTGTGATACTGGCCACTACTAGTCTCTGGAAATGCAGATTTAGGTGGACTTTCAGTCTGATCTATTACAGCAACCCCTGTGTTACTATTGAAACTGAACAGTACAGTGTTTCCACTAATACATTAACAAGTAAAGACTTCACAAATGATCAGTTTCTTCAGTTACCAAAAAAAAAAAAGTAAATGACAAAGATAACATGACATGGAGATCTTTGTAAAAGAGGGAAATAAAGCAACAACAACAAGAACCCAAGGCAAAGCATCAGAAGCGTGATACATATTGATGAAGGTCTTGTTATCTGTTCAAGAGCTATAAATACTGAAAAAGTCTAAAAAAAAAAAAAATTATAGTAACTTCTGCAACTACAGTGTTTTAGGTAAATGTTACAAGGGGTTAATAATTTCTCATGCCAAGGTTAGCAGCTGATCTCACCCATAATTGAGCTACTACTTCAGGAAGTGAAGTATACGGTGAAGGTATTCAACTTTTTATGAAAGATCAGGACAAGGTTTAGTAAGTCCTGAGCTTTTTCCCCTCCTGGGAAACTTTCACATAGTGTAATTGAAATAAATGAGATATTAAACCCTAAACGTCAAGGTACATATAATTACAAAGTAATCACTGTTCACTTCAGCTACCTGCTCGGACATCATCTTATAAGTCTCAAAAGCCCCATCATTTTAAGTGACTCATTTCTGTCTGTCCTTTATTTACAAGTTACTATCAGCATTGAAGTGTGTCTGCTTTGATTAATCCACAGACACCACCTAATAGAGAGGTTTATGCTTTCCAAGCTGATTTGATGGAGGTTCACAGATCAGACTCAAATGAAGGTCTCAGATAAAATGCACTTATTTATCCACTGAAGCCATCTACTGTAAAATCAATATCTCAGATGTAATGAGTTGTAAGACAAGTAAATTAGAGTACAGATTACTCTGTCAATTGGAACACATAACTTTCCTCTGTAATTAAGTATTTCATATGCGGTGCATTGCATTTGGCACTGGTTGCTTTGTCTAATTACTGTACATTGTTTTAAATGAACAAGAAATTACCTAAAATACCTTGGCTTCCACTTCCAAAGCTGCATGAGCCAAAACAGAGGCTCTGGAGTAACCAGAGAATCTCCTGCCCTAGCAGGAGCTGGAATTGGGAATAAAGTGTGCTGTATAATTAACGTGTCTGCCCTTTCTTGCTTTAGCCTTGCTGCTGATATGAAAACAGTTGCTTTAGAATAGCTCCAATCATCGCTTATCCTAGTCACAGGAACAGTGCAGATGTGGAAGGCAACATGAAAAGTTATAGCTTAATTCCATAACTTAAGGAAATATTTCTATTTAAAAATGCAGCTAAGAATACACAGTTATTTCATTTTGTTCTTAAAACAACCATTCACCATGAGCATGCAACCCCTATTCAGCTTTGCAGGCAGTTGACGCATCTAAAACTTGTTACACCTGTACTGACACAGGAGCATGCTGTGAGTTCAGGACATAAATAGGCAACAGCATCAACCTTGGAAGAGGAAGACTTTGAGGTGAGATCCTGGACAAGCCCAGAACATTCTGAGTTCTTGAGAAGCCTATACCACAGATAGAGCCCGCCCCCCATTTCTGAAGATAAATGAAGAGTTTGGAGTTTGTGCGTGCTACAACAGTAGCATGAAGGAACAGCAATAATCTGAGACTGAGAGCTTTTATGTTGTACCTTCTGTCCTCAGGACAGAGATACCAGAAAGGAAACAATGTCTGCATCCCAAGAATGTCTGTAGACTTGTGGCGATTAATAGTGCCTGGACTCTAAGATTCAAAAGGAGTCTGAAAGTTTGGTTCAGTTCAACTAGTTGTAATAGGATTTAAACACAGAAGGCTGACAAATACTGCACTTGCATTCCTTCCAGCCCTTAACATTCTGTGAACAGATCTGAGACTTACCTCTGTTTTTTAAAAAGGGGCCAGGAGACTACACATGTAAAGTTGCAGAGGATTGTATACCAGAAGGACCCACTGGAAATCCCTTATTGCCATGTATGCACTGATTTATTTTTTAAAAAGAAAAGACATTTTCTATTATTCTGTGATTTGCAGGTAGTGTATATAGAAAGGTTTTGCTCATTCTATGAATAAAAAGGGACTGTGTTGCCTGTTGTTTGAAAGAACATCTTTGTGGATAGAGATAAAAAGCTCACTTTATGTTCCTCATTTGTTCTTCAGCTCCTTCCTTTTCACTGTTGCATCTGATCCACTACCACAGAAATCAAAGGAAGATTTTTCTGATCAGTGCTCTTCTGTTGGTGTCAGATACAATCAAAGACTGGGAGTTTATTACATTACAAAGTGTTGAGATTTAGTGACAGATCAGATCAAATTGGCTAGGGGAAACTACCACACATCAACATTTAAAGTGTCTTGACTTTTTCTTGAGTAAAACCTGGTCTGTTGTCAAGGAAGCAAACTTTTCATATTTTGATGCTCACTTTGTCCTTTCATAAAAAGTCACATAAAAAAGCCCACAGATATATGAGAAAATAGTTCTTTGGACCATCTGTTAAGTGGGAATTATTATGATTTATTATTTATTTAACATACACTGCAGAGAAATACTTTATTGCCAAGGAACAAAAAATTACTCTAGACAAAAGCTGTCTTGTACCACCAGTAACACAGAAGAGAACTTACATAAGTATAAGCTTTATTTACCTCAATTCCAAGTTCATTTTACATTACCTGAGTGATGTAGAGAGGTCATGGTGTTAATTAAGGTCATCTTGCATCCTAAAAAACTTTTACCCTAATGTTTTCTAGACACCTAGTTGATAGTTCAGGTATCTCTTTCAGTTCTATCTACACCACACAATGAACTAAAACACACATTTCTAGGCAGCAAATCTAAATGGCACAACACAGAGCTGTGTATGATGACTATCTCAGGTCAAGAAGCTGTGTCTAATGAGCTCAAGCACTACACTGGAACAACGTGCCCATCCTGCTTCTGAGACTGACTGTCTCAAATATTCCTGATATAACCTGTTCTCTTAAAAATTTTCACCAAGCAGACAGCTTTGCAATCAAAAGTAATCCACTTCCCACAACAGGATGCTTTTTGTAAATCATAATTTAGCAGATCTAAAAAAGCAGCAACATAGATGTGCATTATAATTCAGCTGACAGAAATCATGACTTCTTCACACGACAAGTCCCATCAAAATCAGAAAGATCACAAAGATTTTAAGTGCTGATATTGCAAGTGACAGCACACAGTCACACTGTACCACTAAAAATCAACAGAAATATTTTAAGATCTCACTGGTACTACCAGTTACTGAATTTGAGCTACCTTTTGCATTCTTTTAGTAGGATATGCAAATAGGGGCAAATACAAAGAGAAAGAAAATAATTCTACTGCTTATGGTTTTAAATACTGATCATGATATTCTGCAGTTCTGAGCTCTAGTCAGCAAACTGCATCACACAGAAATTTTCCACAATAAGCATGCTATAGATACATATATACTTTGCTAAAGAGCTTACAGGGTAATTTTCAACTTCATATTCCATACATACGACTCCTTTTTAAAGTAAGACAACTAGCTTTAGATGACTGACCTGAGAAAACAACTACCAAAAATATGCAGTGGAAGCAGCATGATATTACTTTTTAACCACAACACAGCTAGGCAAAGTCACAGTAAGATTTGCCACAGGCTGGGCACATTAGAAGCAAAAGTTCCAAGTACTTTGTGCCTGACAGGATCAGAACAACAAAAAGTGAAAATGCCACACTTCTTAGAGTGAAACTGCAGGAGACAAAGGTTCTGCCACTCGCACAAATAAGCCATGGAGCTGGGCATCCAGAATGATTTTCTCACCTGAGCTACCAGCTCAAAGTCTAGACACACAACAGACAGGAGCTTCAATATTTTCCCAGACACTCAGCACCCAGCAGAACTTAAGGTACGACTCACCAGCTAACCTTAAATTGCAGAAAGGCAGATTAAATGAGGAAGATTGTAACAGCTTTACAGTACTCTCTCTGATCCTAGAACAGTAAGAATTCTGGTCATGCAACCCACCTGCCCTTATATTATTCTTCCATCCAATTTGCTTCTAAAATTAGATACCTTTGTCACCCCTGTTTGTAGGTGACCACAGTATAAAGCCTGAAAATATGGAAAATGCATAGCTTGAACTGTTTCAATTTTGCACATTTTGATCATTCACTTTATTCATAGAAAATATGCAGAAACTTTTCCTGAGTATTAATCATAGGATTTAATCTTGAGTGTCAGGTTCAACCATGCCCTAAAACCCTGAAGAAAGCACTACTAAAGCCATTTCTGTTTTAATGCAAAGGAATGAGGTGTGGGAGAATATTCAGGAAAAGCAATCCAAATTCATTTTTTTAAGAAGATTAAACTGCATTAAGCCTGGCAAGTGGTTACTCTTACTCAGAATGAAAGTGGTCTTAACTTGGTTTAGTTTAATTTGCTTTGGAAGAAGATCAGGAATTAATCTGATTTAACTAATCCATTTTAAGTTCATTAATTACTTCTGATTGAGTTTTCCAGTGCAGACAAACCCACTTTCATGTTAATTGTCATAGTCTGAACTTGCAGATCTAGATGGAACAGTGCAAGGAGCACATTCCAGATACAGGTTAGTATCTCCATGGCTAAACCTCATTAAATAATTTTGTGTTATTACCCACTACAATTTCATTGAAGAAAAAAAAAAAAAAAGAAGAAAGATTAATCACATTCAGTGGTCTACAGAGTAGGCCACGTGTGCACTAAGATACTAATTTAAGCAGGCTCACTCAATACTCTGTTGATCAAGAGGCTTTTAGCTTATAATGGTTGGAGGTTTTATGGGTCAGATTGTTTTATCAGCTAAACTGGTAAATTGAAAATACTGAAAGTGGATCTCAAAAGGAGGAAAATACAGAACTTTCCTCTTTGCCCTTACATCAGCATTGGTCTCCTATTTAGGTTTTTAAGAGTTCTTCCTAGAGCAGCTGATATGCAAACAGAGCAGATGCTCTGAGGTAGAAACTTTCAGGTGGCCTAGGGCACTGATCCATCACCTGGAGATGGTGCTGGTGTAAGCCTTATTCAGGATTTTCAAATATTTTCCTCTACCACCTAAAGGGACATCAAATATATTTTGCAGGGCTTTTGAGGATGGAAATTTCCATTAGATTAAAAGAAATCTGAACAAGTGATGCAAATGGTAATTCACTCCAGGAAAGAGGCTGAAGTCAAGTGTGCTGCTATAATTCATTTGGATTTTGTGACATTTCTCAGCCATGTATCACAACCTTGCTTCAGGAAACAAGTATAGAACAGCCCTACTGTTGCCAACCCAGCCCAAATATTACCTGCAAATGTGGTTTTGGAAAGAGATCTGTTTATGCTTCAGGGAGAACTCATGCCTCCACACTTTTCACTGTCCCAGCTCTCTCACAGAGGGCTGCTACTCTCCCTGCCTTACATCTCCACTGACCCCAGTAGGCAGGACTGAGCACAACCAGGACTAGTCACTTGCCAGCACAACTGTTTAACCCAGGCAGAGAACAGCAGCTTGGGGCAGGATACACTGAATCTATGCTAATGTTCCTTCTGGCCTCCAGGAAGAGGGACTGGCAGGTGTGGAGTCAGCACAAAATTCAGAGAAATATGAGGATATGGTACAGATGCCATTTTGCCCTAGGAGCAGAAATATCCCAGTACAGCTCTGCAGATAACTGCCATCTCACTGAAGTACTTAGAAAATCAGTAGCAGGAAATTCCAGGTTTCAGATAGTGTCTGAACAGCATATAACCTCAGCTCATACTCTGCTACACAGCCCAGGACAGTGCCTCAATTCATTCATACTCTGCCTACACCAAAGTAACTTCCTCTTAGCAGGAGAACTAACTCAAACCCATTCATGGCATGTTGGTGTCAGTCAGCCTGTCCTACTTTGTCTATCATGTCATGAAGACAGTGAGCTGATGCCTAAAACACAAGTATTGACACAGGTTTCACAGCTCAGAAAGTTATATGATCCATTCAATCACCAACTGAACAGTAACTGCCCTCCTGAACATACTTTCCAGACAGCTAAAAACATCACCAGCCACTGGCTGTGGCAGGCAGAATGGGAGAAAGTCTTGAATCCTACCATGAGCTCCTACATCACCACAAAGCCTGGAAGACGCCTTGTCACTGGTTAGTTGAACATACATGGCAATTTCTTGTTAGACTCTGCCTAGGTGCTCTCTAAAAGAGCAGAACTGATGCAACTGATCCACTTTTTGATTAACCCCTTTTAACTAAATCCAGTTGCTGCGGTAATAAAGTCATAATGATCTAGTCCCAGCTGATGAGTAATTTTGCTTACAAGTTTGAATAGATTCAACTAGGAAGTTAACACTAGAAGGTTGTAACAAGCTGGAAATGAAGTTGTTTAGTGTGGTTAACCTTCTCCAAGTTTGTTAACCTTCTACAGTAGCAAAGCAGGTAAAACCCTATATTTAGCACTGAAAAGACTTCTGATTTTAATGCAAATTTATGACAGTAAAAACTGCTATCTTCCACACATATACACTAGTGTTATTGTTGGGGGCTTTTTATTTATTTAGAAAAGGTGCATTTTCCACTAGACAGACATTAAAGCAACAAAACAGAAACCTCACACAAAAAAATATGTAGACCATAAAAGCCAAACTCCATGATGAATACAGAAATAAAACCATATGTCATAATCATAATATTACCTGACTGTCACATACAGCAGACAACAACAACAAAAAAGAATATGCAACTGTCTACAGGGGACTACAGCAATATATTGCTGTATTTAAATGCAAGTGATAGATAATGAAATATCTCCATCACCATCTTGTGCCTTGCCTCTCTCCAAGCTCATCTACTTTTGTTTTGGGATGGAAAGTGAAAGAAAACTATGATTAATGGCATTTTCTAAGTATTCTGTTTTACATGTATTTATCTTCTCCACGAGAGGAGGAGAGAATAAGGGTGAGGGGAGAACCTCTTAGAAGTGCTGTTAACAGATAAATAATTCACAATGCATGTTCTCCCCCACAATGGTTATTTGTGTGTTTCAAAATTGTTATCACTATAAATATATAAAAGATATTTCCAGATAACATAATGCAACATGGGATTTCACACAAAGTTTTGTAAGACCAAGTTAAGCTAGAGAGAGAAAGATAGGGTAAATTGCTACATTAAGCAACTCAGGCACTATGAGTCTTCATAAATTTTACAAGAATACAGACACAAGACACAAAGGGAAGATGATTTGTTTGTTGCTTCTCTCTGTGCGAGGCCTGAAAGACCACAGAGCCTCTGGTTGCAGAGGCACTGGGCTTAGCAATGTAAAGAAAGCACTTCACTCAAGTTGTTCTTGCACTGTTTCAAGAGAAGGGCAGAAAGAAAATACTCGGGTACTGCCCCAAAATCTACTCCAGCGTGGTTCTGAACCCCTAATGCAGCTGGTGAGACATATAAACAAGAATCAAATCTCAGTTCAAGTCCTGAATGAGACTGAAGCTACTTTGTATGAAAATCTTTTGTAGTCACCTTCTTCCTTCTTAACAGTAGCTCTTCTCTTCCTCCTTCGATCACCCCTACCACCTTTTCCTGTAATCTAAGGATTACAGAGCAGCTGCCTGAAGTACCTAATCCCCACAACCACCAGCCTGCTTCCTGCCTATGTCTACACGTAACTCACTGGAGATGCTGAGCTTTTTCTTCCATTACCTTTCTAGGTCCTCAAATTTGCAAAATTACCAACATTTCTTCTGAGCAGATCTTTACCAGATTCACTCTATTCCATCACAAATCATACCACTGGTACATCTTCTCATGGCCTACTTTTCTATCAGCAATCCATTTTTAGCATCTCTTATGACCATATTTCCTTTACTCTCAGCTTTTCCATGATTCTTTAATCATGCTACCTACTTCCTCCCTCTCCTTTTTCTTCCTCTATTCTTCTTAGTATTTACAATGTCTTTCTTTGCACAGACAGTTCAATATGCCCTTTTCCTGACCTCTTCCACAGACTATATATGTTTCTTTTCTCCACTCAGCCTACCCTCCACTCTTTCATTCCTACATGTGATTTTGAAATTACATTCAACAAAATCTAACTGAAGACCGGGAAAGAAAGAAAGCACTAGTAGAGCCCTGATCACAGCTCCATACATCTTCCAGAAAAGTTTAGCTCTAGTGGCCTTGCTAACAGTTTAAGGAGGGACAATAGATCTCATTCAGGTAACACACCTGGAGCAGTAAATGACTGCACTTAGCTTTTGTGGCCCCATCACATCATTAGCACAGAAATATTGCCGTGCTCCATGAAGCCAGGCATTACTCCCAGTGTATAATATAAACACTACATAAGCAAGCAAACCTTAACACAGGACAAAATTACTTACTTCATATTAGTAAAGCATTCTGGAAAATAAATTTCCAGAGGACTACTGCTCTTCTAGTTTTGTGGCCCACAGCCTTATGCCTTTCAGCAATCCAGCAGTCAATAACCACTCTGAAAGACATTGCTGCCCATGGTGAAATATTGCTTAATTAGCTGGAGCCAGGATGTTCTATCACATGTGCAGTGCTTTATGAATAATATCAAATGCATCCTGCTTTCTAAGCGTTCATCTCACCACAGCACAAAACCTGTGAAGTGACAGCTTGCTACCAGGAGGAAATCTACTCAGAAGAGGTATTTGTTACGTTTCAAAAAAAGGAGTCCATCTCTAAACAGTTCAAACAACTTAATAGTCTGCAGTGCTGTCAGTCATAAATGCTTATGTGGTGCAGGAGCAGAGAAAAGCTCTAGTCAGTATCAGGACCCCACTGTGATGAGCTGCATTAATGTGGGAAAATAGACTGGCAAGAGTTTCTCCACAAAAGCAGCTCTGTGATCACTCCGCATCTATGCTCACTCTAATTCCCCAATAAGGATTCCTGTATACTAATCCGCTTCCACACTAGTTTGAGGCAATTTCAGAAAGATCCTATTTGTATTAGGAGTGGTCACACAAAGAGTTTGCACAAAAGTAGTTGATATGCTTTAAATTCACATTCTAGATTGTTTTGAAACAGCTTTCATATACAAGCATATACCTTCAACATATTTTTTTTGTCTTGAAGGATTTATACAAAAATCCAATCTTGTAAATACTTGTACACCTTCTCAGGCTGTGGTACACAATTAAATCCTTCCAGTGTGTTTTAAGAAAACTGCATGATCTAAAACATTAGGAATAGCTTTTAATTTCTGAGTTAATTGGAGGTGATCTCCCTCATGTCAAATACCTAACAACAGGTCAGTAAATTTGGTAAGAGGATTTTTCAAACAATATTTACATTTCCTATTCATAAGAGAAGAATCAAAAATTGGCATATACTTGAGCTGAATGCTGCACTTCTCAGGAGGATAAAATTACTTATACTTCCCATGTTTCAAATGATTTGTTAGATTCAATACTATGAAGACACATGTCATTATTTTAATTATTTGGTTAGTCCATTACCGAGGTCTTTGTAAACAAAACTGTCAGAAAATTAATTCCCTGATTAATTTAACTCTTAAAAAGGTAGCGCAAGGAAGATTGTACTACTGTAACTACTATTGTACTATTGTAACTGCCATTAAAGGATTCTGTAATTTGCTGATGACACAAACCTGGGAGAAGCGGCTGAGATGCCAGAAGGCTGTGCCACCATTCAGCAAGACACAGACTGGCTGGAGGGCTGGGCTGAGAGAAACCTCATGAAATTCCGCCAGGGCAAATGTAGGGTACTGCACTTAGGGAGAAAGCCCATGTATCAGTACAGGTTAGGGGTTGACCTTCTGGAAAGCAGCTCTATGGAGAAAGACCTGGGAGTCCTGGTGGGCAACAGGATGACCATGAGCCAGGAATGCGCCCTTGTGGTCAAGAAGGACAATGGTATCCTGAGGTGCATCAAGAAGAGTGTGGAAAGCAGGTTGAGGGAGGTTCTCCTCCCCCTCTACTTTGTCCTGGTGAGGCAACATCTGTGTCCCATTCTGGGCTCCCTAGTTCAAAAAGGACAGAGAACTGGTGCAGAAGGTGCAGCAAAGGACTGCAAAGATGATTAGGGGACTATACCGTCTCTCTTATGAGGAAAGGCTGAAAGACTATTTAGCCTGGAGAAAAGACTGAGAAGGGATTTTCACAATGCTTAGAAATACTTAAAGGGTGGGTGTCAGGAGGATGGGACCAGTCTTTTTCCAGTGGTGCTCAGTGACAGGACAAGAGGTAACAGACACAAACTTGAACATAGAAACTTCCGTCTAAACATGAGGAGGAATTCTTTTACTCTGAAGATGACAGAGCACTGGAACAGGCTACCCAGAGAGGTGGTAGAGTCTTCACCTCTAGAGGTATTCAAAACCAATGTGGACACGTTTCTGTGCTACCTGATCTAAGAGAACCTGCCTTGTCAAGGGAGTTGGACTAGATGATGTCCAGAGGTCCCTTCCAGCCCCAATCATTCTATGATTCTGTAACTCGTGTAGCACAAGTTCTTACACACAAGAACTAAATAAACGCTATGTGATATATATATATGGATAAATGTCCAGGGAAGCAGTGATAGCAGTCCAAATAAGTCAAAAGATTAATTAAATAATTAGAGAGCCTGGTAGTGAAAAATAATTCCAACCCACATTCAGTACAGGGTTAAGGGCAGTAACCATCAAGTATCACAAACAGGCAACACTGTGTGCAGAAGGGACTAACCCAACTGAGAGCAAGGATGGTGTACTAATTTTATTGACAGCCTTTACTGAAAGGTCTCAGCAAAAGGTCCTGGCAAGGTGAAGCTGCTGTTCTCTGAAGGAAGCCCTGAGGAAATTTAATCAGAGTCTCTAACTAATGAGTGGAAGATAGACAGCATAACACTGAAAGCACAAAGACTAAAGGCAAATCTGGGAAGTGCATATTGGACCAGTTATCATTCAATAGTAACTGTCATCATTGATGTGTCCTGTGCAATCTCCTTGGAAAGCCAGTAATATACTGAAGACTTTGAGAATGTCTATGCAATTCATCTCTTCTGTAACATTAAATACGTGGCATTAATAGCTCCATCAGGATATTAAAGTATAAACTTCTCAGCACACCTTGGACAAGAGTAGCTAGCCAGCAGGCTAGCCCTCAATACCTGCCTCCAAAAAAAGCCATCAAGCCCTCACATTTTTATTCCAAATCTCAATTCTAAGAGACATAGACAATGTGTGATTGAAGACACTAAAGCTTTTGAAAATGAAAGAGAAATATAAAGTCCCTACACAGAAAAGGCAGAGTCCTATTGGTACTCAGCACAAACTCGGAAGCTGAAGCAGTGAAAATAGGTGAGAAATTACATTGGAGGGAGGCTGCCCAGAACACAGACACATTTAGGCTCTGGTTGAAAAAGGGGAAGTCTGGTTATCTGCTTATTCAGACTAACTGGATTTTTTTTGTCTGTTTGTAACATTTCATTCCCTACTGGCAGACAACAGTATGGCCTTAACTCTTGCTTGGCCTTGTTTGGCCAGTCACGTTTGTCTGAAGTAAGGTACAAGGTGGCTTGAGGGAAACCACTGAACTATTATTATCTGCTCAGTAAAAATTTCAGTGTGACAATGATCCTTGTGGACCTGCAGGCATCTTTAGGAGACCCAGTGCTGAAGGGTACTACTTGCTACACCACTAATGACCCTTCTTTGCAGTTGGTCTCACTGGTGACAAGCCTTGGAAAATAGTTTCCTGTGGTAAACACAAACCAACATTTCTCTTGCAAAGAGAAGATGGATGAAAAGCACCATGGGACTCAAAGCTTGAGGCATCACACTTGGGAAATTTTCAGTTATCTTTCTTTTTCCTGTTTCCATAATTTAAGGAACAGTTACAGAAGAAGGCAGGCAAATACTGCCATAACCTAAGTAACATTCTGGAAAATCATATGATTGCATTGGTTAAACTATGAAAAGGTTCTTTTTTGTTAATTAAGGCAACTGCTGAAATCTTTTGTTTCACTTCACTGGTCATAAATGTCCTTGGTTCTCAGCACCCCAATTCATAGTGAATACTTAAGAGTACTGCAGATAAATCAGCTGGTGCAGTGAGAAGAAAGAGGAGCAACAGCTGCTGCTTCAGAGGCCAGTGGATTTAGTGTGCTAGTTTCTTTCCTGATTTACATTATGCAATGTTACAACATTCATATAGTGGGAGACACCCTGGACCATCTGGTCGGGAAAGTAATTTGGATCTGTTTATCAGTCTGCAGCTGCCTGGCTTGGATAGAGAGCCACCATTCTCCAAGTGAGCGTTATCTTAAAACATGCTTTTGTTATTCATTGTGTGTTGTTCCTCATCAGCTACAGTATTGGTTTTTTGTGTTATGACAGTTCTGCCAGGCATGTGCTTTTCATGGGAACTTAGTGCCAGCAGCCCCACAGAAACAGTCTGCATGAAAAATTCATTTACATTGAATCACTGCAGCATCTATTTTATCAAAGCAAGTGCTTCTACACTCAACCACAGTGTAAACCAGAGATGGGAAGTTTTAAGCAATCAGCTGCAAGATTAGGGAGAAATCCAAAAATGTAGCCTGCTCATGCATTTCTGAATTTAAAAAAATATCCAGTAGCATAAGAACAGTAGGCAGTCGGTCATTGCTGTCCATCAAATATTTTATCAGCTTCAGTAATGGAACAGATATTTACCTAGGATGAAAACTCACTGCTGTATATTCTGCTTTGATTAACTTGTCACATAAATCCTCTCACAAATTTTCAGGAGGTATTGAAAGCATTATTAGAAATGTCAAGGCTAGAACTGTCAGGAGCTACAGTGTGGGGGAGTCTCAATTGAACACGGCAGCACATAACAAGAACCCTCTGAATTGAAGATGTTTGATTAATTTAACTTTCTTATATGAAATCAAAACCCCAGATTGTTTTCTAATCCTTCCCTTGCTGGTAAGAAAAGCAACTCCACTTTAGAACATTATTTTGATTTAGTTTCCTGGTACGGTTTTCCCAAACACCTTTGCCAATAGGATGTCTCAGGTCAAGTGAATTTTCATGAATGGCTGGACTGCTGATGTTTTAAGCTTCCTATAGTTTTAATATTGCCTCAATAATTACATATCCCTCATATATCCAGAAATAAATATTTTCAAAGAGGTGGTAGTAGACAAAGAAGATCCAGATTGAGTTGAAGTCCTTAGAGGAGCTGCGGATGATGACAGGACATCCCACAGACTGAAGAATGAGCAGTACTGTTTTGGAGTTCCTAAAAAATCTGTGAAGTCTGTAGAAACACCAGGAAAATTCATTAGATCCTTGCAAGGAAAAAGAATTTTGTGCTGTTGCTACCAAATGACCCAAATAAAAATTAATAAAATTGGAATAAAAGTTTCTGTAAGATTCTCTCAATTTTTATTCCAGTTCCTAGATAGAGGTTTAGTGATGCTTATCTCTTTTTTTAGCAGCTACACAGCATTTTCCTCAAACTGTTTCCTGTCTTAGAAAATATTTTACTTTGTGTGCAAACTAAAAATATGAATATCATAAAGCTGGAAAGGTCTCAATTTTTTTGTTTCTATATGAAAAACTAACTATTTTATTTTGATGGCTTATTAAAATACCTCATGGAAGTCAAACAGGTTGCTGAATGCTCCCATCCTCCCCTACACATAGTGATCCCTAGCTAGATTTTCTTTTCCATCCTCAAAGACATTCTCTCATATGGGATGAGGCTGTCAAAGACCCATTGTGAAGGAAGGAAATTATGGGCCAATCAGAAAATATTTTCAAATCCAAAATATAACTGATTTGAATTAGATGTTCCTTTTCAAGTGTTTTGCCAAAAATGTAATTGTATTTCTTTCAAGACAACAAAAACTAATTTACATCTCCATATGGCTTTATTTTAGAGTTTTGTCAGCAATGGGAAACCATCAGGCACAACAGCATTTGTCCATAAGAATGACTTATCTAATTGTAGGAAAACTAGAAGTCCTCAAATTTAGACACAATAAACCCAGCATATTTCTGAAATGACAATAACGCTACTGAGATTATTACTATTAGAATTTAAACCATAGTAGGTCAAATTCAACTATTCAGGTAGAATTTGTTCTTCCCATAGGAACACCTGTGAGATAAACTGCGTGAAACAGACAAGTACCTCACTCTTTATTCTGATTTCTGTTACCAAACCAAATATATTTACCTAAACCAGGTAATTTTCAACATAGTTAATCCCAAGGGCCACTACAGCCAGGGCATGCTAAACTCTGTCCTCCCCAGAAGAAGAGCAAACAGAAACTATAGGACACACAGGAAATGAGTGCCCGAGATTCTCCAGTATAAAGTGAGCATGCCCTCTGAGCACATTCCACATGTTGTTAAGGCACTAAAAGCTTGCTTCCCTGTAATATTCAAAGTGAGAAAATGTGATACTACAAAGAGAGAAGAACAGTAAGTTTGAAGGAATAAAGTCATAATAACCCTACTAAGATTCCTTGTCTGTACTGGGCTACAACCATGTGTTCCTTAAAAAAAGATACATTTCTTTAACCTGTTGTGTTTAACATATATATTACTTGCCCTCTTCCCACACACTTTGACAGGTAGTTCATTTCTTTTGACATTTTTCTTTCATCTGTTTGTTTTCGGGCACAAAAATTGTGTTCATGTTTTGAATTTATAGCACAGTAAGAATATATTTCATTTAAAACCATCCACCTAATATAAAGACATTCAAATCACTACAAATAATTAAAGGCAGATATAGATTGTCCTAGACTGCATAGCTGTAAATGCAAGAAATATGAGTCAAGATTAAGTTGGAGTGGCATTTTGGCTGTTTCAATATAGGCTAAACAGAGATGGAGCACCTGCTCTGATCTTCATAAATTGAAGTTCAGACCCTGTGTAGATTTAAAATCTAAATTTGCATATGCAAATGACACCTTTGTTTATGTAAATTGGTCATTTATTCACATAGCAGGATAGGACGTGTGCAATATGCCTACACACAATTAGTGCAAGCAACTGTTCTATCCACATACACAAAAGAAACCCTGATTACAAGAAGCAGCTACCAAGATTTTCCAGGTCAATGCTATACTTCCCATGCTTCAGCAACATGGAGTCAATGACATTACTTTAACAGCTATTTTCAGAAATTGCCAATAATCTAATAAGGGAAATAAATTAATTTTCAGATATAATAACAGTAGAGAGTTGGCAGTCAAATCTCTCATATTGCAACAGGAAGGAAAAGCAGAGATAGTTTAACTCTGCATTCCTGAACAGAGTTGAGAGCCCCTGCACTCCATCAGACTTGAGCTGCCATCATTTCACCATCAGACCTTTCACTGTTCTCTGGCTACTGCAAGTACTTCTCAAAAATCTACACGTGTATATGGCTGCAAACAGATAGATAAGTCAATGAAACACATATTAAAATTGCTGCAAATTAATTCATCTTTCTGCTTCAGTTGTTCATCCAAAAATAATTAATATATGCAGACTGAACACATTATGCAGGTCAGGTTTGGCAGAGAGGCTTTGATAAGCAAGTGAAACTCTGAACAAAATCTTTTCTAGGAGAATAAAAGTTATTCACAATGACTTTGAAAGCCTCTCATATCATCTTGTGATAAGATGCAGGTCTTTGTTCTCAATTTATTTCTCTGTGGGTGGTCTGGTCTGAAGCATAAGCAAAATGGCAGCCCCATCGAGAGAAAGACAAGGAAGGAAAGTGTCTTATTCAAGGACCAGAGATCACTAAACAAAGACCAGAATACATGTGAAAGAACACTGAAGACACATTTTTGATCCATGTTATTTAGTCCAATTTAAGAAAGAATGATACAGCTCTCAAAGTTATCATACATAATTGCTGCCATTTTCATGGAATAAAGAGTGTTCATGAAGTCATTTGATTCTGCTAGTCCTTCTTATAGTGAAATTGAGTCAGAACACGGTTTTAAGCTGAACAGAAGTATCTCCCCACCCCCAAATGATTCCTCTTGAGCACCCCTACAGGTCTATACACACTTTAGTCTTTACACTTTAGCAATAACACAGCTGTTCTCCAAATGTGTTCAACAACTGTTCTCTAATGCCATCAGTTTCATAGTGTAAATGGGTCCTAAAATAGCTGGAACATTATGTCCTTTGCCATTATATCTTCCCACTTGGCTGCCAGACTGTTCTTTTTCTTTTTTTGATGGATTAAGTAGAACCACAGCCATTTGTTGATTTGAAAACTAAGCAATCTCTTTAAACTATCTCTATGTTCATTCACTGCTGTCGCTGACTACCTGAATTCATCTCGGAGCCTGCCTCACAAAACCTTTATTCATAATGAATTTGCATATGCAAGCAGGGTTGGTGAATCCAATGAAAAGACTCATTTCTTACCTAGAGACATCTTTAAAGACTTACTTTTTTGGCTCAGTTATTGACAGTGGCTCCTTTCACTTGTCTTTTTCGCCTACCTGTAGAGGGGCAGAGGTTGATCCTGCAAACTTTTCACTTGTAAGGGACATCCTTTCATAGATGCTCTTCTAGCTGGACAGCACTCCTTCAAGATTTGTCAGCAGCAATGGTGCTCTATTCAAGTAGTGTGATTTTTCTTGAAACCAGCATAGAAAATAGGCCTAATTCCATTGCCAGAAAGCAGGAAGAAATAAATTAACATGAAACTTGACACTAGAAAGACATTCTTCTCTGTGACTCAAGAGCTATTCTCTACCAAGAGGAACATAGGGATCACAGGCCAAATGTTAAGGTTTGGATATGACTGCTCTTCACTTAGAGGGCATAACTACAGCCCTGTTGCCCTGTGTCCCAGAGCAAAAAGAAAAAATATAACCAAACATTTTTTACCTCAAAAAGCAACAAAAGCTTGCACTGGTACAGTAGCAAATATTAGCAAGGTCAGCTCCCTCTGCCTTTTCCCCTAGTTCACCAATAGATGGTGGCAAAGAACCCCTCCGAAGCTGCCACGAGACTTGCACCATTAACATTTCTCAAATCCCTCTAAATAACATATAAATTGGGGAAGGCAGGTGCAGAATTCTCCTTTGCAACAATCACCTATACACAAGTTAATAACTATTTCTGATATAGCAGTATATAAAGAAAGCCAGAATTAACAGAATTATTATCTTCAGGTACGAATGTATTTATTTCTTCTTTTGTAAAGTAACAAGAATGTTTCTCTTTAATTTCACACAACATAGCATAAAGAGGAACATCAAAGCAAGCTCCTCTAAAACACGTAAAAAAATTATAATTGTTCCTAAGAACTCAGCACAAATCTGCCTAAAGAGAGGAGTGACCAGAGAAGAAAGACTCACACAAAATGATTTCAAACTCTTGTTACAGTAGGCTGCTCTCTTCTATGTTGCCAACAGTCAGGGCAACTTTATGTCACTTCAAGAGACTCCACATAGCTCCATGACTCTCTTGGCCAACACTGCCAGGCTCAGAGTTTTGATGGCTCAGGGGACCAAATATCAGAGCTTTATTATGCAGTTTGACATTAAAATCAAATATTACTTTGTTTTGATTCAAAGGCTTTTTAAGTGCCATCTGCATGCTTCAGGAAGCTGTGCAAGAAGCCTACTTCTGCCTAACTCAGGAATACAGCAGTACAGGTAGAGCACTAACAGTGGCTGGAAAGTCACTACACTTATGATATATAAAACAGGATCACTGAAAGTTTGCAAATACTGCAAAAAAAAATACTGAAGTAAACCAGACATCCTGGCCAAATTACATAGCACACAATAATATCCTGCCTATCTTAATATGACATTATTTTCAGCTCATGATGATATTCACCCCCTCATTTCATGATACTATGTACCATTCCACACGAGCTTTTGAGCAATGGCTAGGCTTTATTAATCTTTTGTTTCAGAACAAAGAGCTTTGAGGTACTTGGGTTCAAAATTGTAAAATAATGTGATTTTACTCTTCGCTATCAGGTTCACCTCTGAACACAATTGTGTTTGTTTTTCTTTTAATCACATACCTTTGCAGATAACTTAAAAGTATGTTCTGCATTTGCTGTTTCCCTTAAATGCTCTTTAGTTCTTTATTTGCAGTGACTCTTCTCTAAGCTAGGATCTACTGTCAGCTTATTAGTTTAAGTACCAATCTGTCAGTATAAATAACCCCTTGTGCATCAAGCTTTCCATCTTGAAAATAAGAACAAGTATATTCTCAGCTGTTTTCTCCCTAGCAAATGCAAGACAAACTTCCCCCACTATTTTGCACAGAGTATAATCTTTTAAACTTTTGTATGGGTGCTCTAAGCTAAGTTTTCTAAATCATAAACCTTATTTGACCTACATTTCAAAACCATAAGCAATGTAGAGAGTCAAAAAAAGACATTCCCAGTGATCCATGAGACTCTATACCCTACAAAGAGATAGAAAAAGCAGCTCTGAAACAGATATCTGTGGTGTTGGATGAGGCAAGCTCCAGAGATATCTTACAACCTGAATTTTTCTATGAAGCTATGACTCTGTAATTCATTCACCTATTATTTTGCTTCTCTGAGTTATTTATGTAAGTGGTAGGTTGACCCTGGCGGGATGCCAGGTGCCCACCAAAGCCTCACTTACTTTCCTTCTTCAACTGGACAACTGGAAGAGAAAATATAACAAAAGGCTCATGTGTCAAGGTAAGGATAAGGACATCACTCAGGAATGACTGTCGTGGTCAGAACAGACTCATCTTGGGGAAACTAATTTATTACCAATCAAATCAGAAGAGCATAATGAGAAACAAACCCACATCTTAAGAATACCTTCACCCCTCCATTCCTCCTGGTCTTAACTTTACTCCTGATTTTTCTCTACCTCGTCCCCATCTTGAGCAGCACAGGTAGGATGGGAATGGGGCTTGTTTCACATGTTATTTCTGCCACTTCCTCCTCCTCCTTCTCAGAAGGAGGACTTCTCACACTCTTCCCCTGCTCCAGCTTGGGGTCCATCTCACAGGATACAATCCTTCACAAATTGTGCCAGCATGAATCCCTGCCATGGGGTTCATTCCTTCATGAACAGATTGTTCCAGCATGGGTCCCCTGTGGGGCCACCAGTCCTGACAGTAAACCTACTTCAGCATGGGCTCCTCTTTCCATGGGTCCACAGCTCCTGCTAGGAGTTTTCTCCAGCATGAGCTTACCATGAGGTCACAGCCCCCTTCTGGGAACCACCTGCTCTATCATGGGATCCTTCACAGGCTGCAGGTGAATATCTGCTTCACCATGAACCTCTACAGCCTGCCTCATCATGGCCTTCATGGGAATCTCTGCTCCAGCACTTGAAGCACCTCCTCACAAGCCTCCTTTATTGACCTTGATGTCTGCAGATTTGTTTCTCTCACATATTTTCATTCCATCTCTCCAGCTGCAATTGCCCTTGCACAGGTGTTTCCCCACTTATTACATTATCACAAGGGAGCTACCACTGTCACAGATTGACTCAGTTTTGGCCAGTGGTGGATCTGTCCTGGAGCTGGCTGGCGTTGGGTCTACTGGACACAGGGGAAGCTTCTAGCAGCTTCTCACAGAAGCCATCCCTGTAGCTTCCCCACTACCAAAATCTTGCCATGCAAACAGAACACAGGTAGAAGGGTTGTGTTCCTAAGAAAGGAAAGTTCAAAACAGATATGATGGATAAGTAGTTCAGTTTGTTTTTACCAAGTCCTGAGCTGCTGATATGAACAAAACACTTGACAAAATACTCAGGCTCCTAAAAAGCAGTATAGCATGGGTACTAATACATTGCTAGGAGATCACATAACATACAAGCCTCCTAACACTCAGTCTAGACAGCTCTTTTACCTCAGTAAGTTATCCCTGAGTCACAGACCTTTCAGTGTAAGATTGCATTGTCTACATGAGGTCGTGTCTTTCCTAATTTGAAGTAGATGCTAAACTGTGCAGTGTGTCCTATACCTTAATTCACACCATCCAGGACCAGTTTATGTTTTTAATTTTATCCATGCATTTAGCTGAGACAAGATTATGTCAAGAATTTGCACTAAGACTTTTCAATTATTACTGTTATTAATAGAGCAGGATGGGGTCCAGTTATGTTGCCAGTCACCATCATCGACTTTTACAGATTGTTTTTGATTGATTTCCAAGTATAAAACATATTCCTGGGGCTTTCAATACTACATAGTTGTTTACAGAACACACTGGGTAATAGAAAAGAAAACAAATGGTAGCCCTACCACAAAGGGATAAAATCAAGCAATAGTTCAAACAGTTTAGGAAAAAGGTTAGGTAAGGATGTAGTGCACTAGAATGGATAGGGGCCACTCCTCTTGCCAGTGTCCTTAAAAGACACTCCTTAGAAATTGTGGATTATGGTATTTCTTGGGCCAAATAACAGCCTGAGGGCAAGAAATGAAAACACACCTTCAGAAGTCAAAAGGTTTCTAAACCCACCAGCTGTCCTCCAGCCATCCAGCAAAGACTATATGCGACAAAGACACATTTCACATGTGGTTTTTTTCCCAGCCAGTAGTGTTTGCTGGGTCTAGACTACTGCTTTGATATGAAAAGCTTCTTCAACATCTGCCAAATGAACTGGGAGTAGTAGCAGGAGCACTACAGCTTCAGTTCACATATGCAGGAAAAGGGGAATTTTTTTGTTTGAAGTCAGGGCACATAACAGAGGGAGAAGCATTCAGCCAGTAGAGAAGCACTAGGAACCTCAGCATACCGAGTATAATTATTCCTAAAAGCTCAGCATTTGATCCAATGTCTATTTAAGTCAATGGGCATTTTTCGTTGACTTGGGGTGAAAGATAAAATGTGCCATTAGTGCACTTTTTAAAAGCTCTGCTGAACAAACATCACTAGGTGGTTCAGGTCTTTTTTTATAATGCCATTCCTTCTCTCTCAAAAACTCCACTTATTTCTACTCTTGTCCTTTACCACAGCTTGTATTATAACACTTTCACCTCCATCACAAGGACAAAAATTCTCAGCCTCTTTTCCTCTTTGTAAGAGAGAATTTGCTGCATTAGTGTCCTCATACTATTGCAACTCCGAAGAATAAGAAACTTTATCAGGGTATATAAAGGTAGATTTGGGCACTTAACACTGTATACTTAAGCTTTAAAAAAAGTAATTTGATTCAAATTTTAAAGAAAAAATATATTAATGTTAAATAATTTCAGATCTCTCACTTCAAGGTACAGCAGAGTGAAACAGCCGGGCAACAAGCAGGGATTCATCAAATGAAAAGTACTTTTAAGTTTTTCTACTCAAGCTGGACATTTCCCAGAGGGGTAAAGAGAGAAAGAAAACAACTTTAGAAGATTCATCTGCATTATACCAAATTGCCATTGCTTTCTGACTTCTAAAAAGGTCTTGTTAACTGATGGTAGTGCGATTTTATAGCTAAGATTAGGTAAAAGTAGATGCCATAGAGAAAACACATAGCACACAGCAGTAATAAAATACAGCACCATGCTCTCATTTGCTACCCACGTACTGTAAACTTGTGAGTAACTCTATCTGTTATCTCCCTGTATTCAATTCAGAGAAACAGAGCCAAAACCAGCTACTGACTCTAGCAGTCTGGACCAGTAACACCTCCCACCTGCAATGGCACTTACTTGTTTGCTTTTTATATTTTTAATTTTCTGTTTACTTGAGAATTAGCACACCCAGTCCTAACATCACAGTCCATACCAGGAGGCAGAGCATGAGCAGACAGGTCAAAAATAAATGCATTTTACCTGTTACTGCTGGTCTAGATTACCAAACACAGTTGTTTACCTGATGTTTTACTTGCCATTGCACCAGTGGAATAGAGATGCTTAAAACTAAGAAGTCTTTCCACACGATTCCCCTAAACAAATGGAATTCCTACAACTTTATTAGTTCTTACTACTACATGAAAATGGTAGGTCAACATTTCCAGAAGTATCTCAGTTGCTTAAAGGCCTGCATGCTGGTGAATGTATTTTTTATTTGAAATGCAACAAGCAATGTTTAAAAAGAAAACTTTGAAGGATAACATTTCCAGAAACATTGACAATGTTGCTGAAAATGAAATGTTGAAACATTTTCAGATAACACTGCCTTTCAGCTCCTCTATGATTTATAAGACAACAGTGAGTCACAGCATACTGACCTTAGTGATAGGTAACAGTCTACTGTCACAGTAGTATCATGAATCAAAAACTACACAGTATTACCTAAGCAAATTCCTAAGTGCTGATACTGCCATGCGCTACCTGTGCCTCTGCACCCCTGAGCCTGGGACAGTACTGGTAGGCAAGCTCCCTTGCCCCAGCGGGCAGCTGCAAGAACTGTGACAGTTCTGCTCCCTGTTCACTAGCAGCTCTCCTTCCTTTGCCCAAGATGAACACCAGTGTTGCCACCCTTGTGAGCCTGTGAGGACCTAAAGGAAGAAGAAAGAGGGGGAGCGATCTAACTCTTTTGCCCCCCATACTGTAGGCTCCTACTAGCCTGTGAAGCTCTCTATTGAGAGGCCACAGCTCCCCAAGCTTTCTCCCCAAGATAACCCATTCCTAGACTGTAATCAATTGCATTGCAATAATTCATGGTAGAATATTGTCTTAGCTGTGTCATTATAGATTTGCCAGGTATTGCCCCTCGCTTAGCCACATAAATGCTTCCTATACCAGAGCAAAGGAATTGAAATGGAGAATACAGGACACAGCTTCAGGAAGGGTATCAGTGGAAGGGATGCAGGCAACATGAAACACCCTTTTGCTATTCATGAAAGGAAATGCCATTTCTATTTGCCCAAATCATAGCTTTTTTGACAATAACCTTGCTGCTTTCCATGTCTAGAGTTTCTGATTTTCCATCTGGGTATTTAACAAACAACAAAATTTGCCCTGTAAATCTTTACTAAGTCTTCCACACACACAGGCACACAAATGCACTCCCATTTCCACAGCAGAGCACTGTGTCTCACAACAGGAGACTAAAGGGCGGGGGGGGGGGGGCGTAACAAAACAAAAAACAGCTGTAGCATAGTCATGCAAAAGCAAATAGTAGCAAAGGTGATACAAGCTTCCTTTGAAGTTTTTTATTTCTCAGAATGAACCCAGCTTTACCTCCCTTGTCAAGGAGCAAGGCGAGTGGTTTTGAAGGAAAGATTTTTTTTTTTAAACTGTTCAGAGAGCTTCCACTTTTGAAAAAACCCTTGCTTGAAAGATGAGTGAGCAAGGGAGCAGGGAAGGAAGGACTTGGCTACAGACAGTAACAAGAGGTAATCAAGGTAATATCCACTGTTATTCACAAACCATTGCAAACTATTCCAGAACTGCATGTGTTTGCTCCTCTCCCTCCATCCCATGCCCCAGCTTTTATGCCATCAGTTTTGAACTGAATCACAATGCTATGTTATTACAAAAGTTAAAACTTTGTTCTTCATGTTCTCCTCCACCAAGGACAAGCAGCAGTAGCTTTCCAGGCAAAACTGTCAGTGTACACTTATAGTAGTAAATTAACTAAGGATTACAAGCTCCTAATTAGGCCTTCAAGGCTTTACAGATCAGGCTTCTCAAACTGCTGTTCCCTGAACACAGGAATCTTGCTAATCATTGAATTTGAGCTTTACAACTCTGAGAAGTTTGCAGTGTTGTCCAAACGATGTGATCTGCTTCTAGATCTCTTAAGGAGCTTAACAGAATTATCTGTCCCTTCTCTTGGCCATGCTCCAGGAAAGTATTAAGTCACATAGTAAGTCAGCTTGTGTTCATAAATTCACCTAGATATGAGTGCTTAAATTCCAGTGGTGTTTAAGTACATATTACCTGTAAAAGTAAATTTCCCTGACCAAAGCTTTCAGAATGGATTCAATGACTGAAAAATCATTTTGTACAATATGGAGAACTTTGACTGCTGGACAAGCATCTATGAAGAAGCTCTTCCAAAGATTTTATTCTTTCCTTGTGTTAAGTTTCTTTGCCCAAGTTTGGATATGCTGACATAGCAGGCCTCTAAGATGCTGTTCTGAGTTGCAGAATTTTCTTTTTTTTGCTGTGCTCTGACCTTGTCCAATTTCATTTACATGTTCTGCAGCTTTTCAGCTTGGTCTGTCATATATGCCTAGCTCTCTTCCTGACTTCTCTTCTAATCACTCCCATTTACTTCAGTGCACCTACTTCAACAACAGTTTGTTTCTTACACAGAAAAAGCCAGTTCATGCCTTGGTCCTTCACTTCAACCCCTTCTCCATAAAGGTGAATCCTCCTGATTGCATGGGACTTTAACTAGAGGAGGCTCTTTTTTAGACCAATAGGCACTGCAAAGTGTGATTCACATCCAAAGGGTGTTTGACTGAGAATTTACAAAGTTAAACTGATGAAATAAGTAGTTTATAATTAAACTACTGAGAAAACCTTAACTAAAGAATCACTACAGCAACACTATAATTATGCTGTCCTTCATATGCTTCCATTAGCATTTCTACAAGTGACATAATAATAATATGGCCTTTTTTCTCTTTAGGACCTGTCAGCTCTCCTTACAGATCAAGTAAGTTTATCAAGAATATCAAATTCTTAAAGGGAAAATGCAAATGATTATTTTTGTGTAAGAGACACGACAGTCACATTAGTAAGCTCATGATGCTCATGGCCATATATGTTTCAAGAAGAGCATCTTTTTCCTTTTCCTTCTTTTTTTCCCCCCATCTATTCAGAATCCAAGAAAAACAAACAACAAGAAAATCCAAACAAACAACAAGAAAATCCAAACAACAAAAACAACAAACAAAAAGTTAATCTCTTTTCTGAGCTCTCCTGATCAAATCTAGTATTTTTATAGGAAGACAGAACGCCTCTACTTCTAGAAGCACACACAGAGCTGTTGTGGTTTAACCTCTGCTGGCAGTTAAACACCACACAGCCACTCACCCAACACTTCCCCCTGCACATAAACACTATCTTCTGTGGGATGGGAAGGAGAATTGTGAGGAAGAAAATAGGGGAGACACCAGGGGTTGAGATAAGAACAGTTTAATAAAACAACACAAAGAGAGATAACACTACTAAAGATAATACAAATGAAATGATATACAAAGCAAGTAATAGAAATCAAGAAGGCTCTACCTGTGCCCAAGATGCCAACTTCACCAGCTTCAGCCACACTGAAGCAACATGAAAAAAAATACACCCACATCAACCCTCCCCTTATAGAGGGGCATGATTCAGTATGGTTCCAAATATAATGTTGGCTGGTTTGGTAGTTTATCCTGACTATGGCCCCTCCAAACTTCAGCCTCTCCCAATTGCTTGGGCCAACAGCTGTTTGTGATAATTAACCCAAAACAAACAAAACACAGGATAAGAGTCTATCTCAGTCAATTAGAAGGAAGGTTCTGATCCCAGACACCAAAAGCATGTAATAAGCAATCTAGCTGGTAATAAGAAACACATATGGGGAATGTCCCAAGGGCTTCAGGCTGTTGCTGCCAGCAGACAATATTCCTTCTGCCCTATAACAAGGAAAAGGCTGCAGTATGAGCTGTGGCTGTTGAGTGCCTGGGAGTCTATTTGGGCATGTATTCTCCAACCACTACATTCCTCAGGAGGTGTAATTTGATTTGCATTCTAACACATTCTAACACATTCATAAAAGGTAAAAGAAAGTACGTGGCCCTGTGTTACTACACTGGGAATGGTAGTGAGACTTACTGCTGATTCTGAAGGACAGCTGATACACTTTCAAAGCACAAACTGTCAGAGCTGTGGTTCACAACAGGATGCGAGGCTTTGGCAGCCAGTTCTGTTCTGTTAATTCTCAGTCAATCATAAGTGTTGATAAAAGAAAAATGTGTTTAGGAAAAGTGCATTTTCTGTCGAATGAGCAGCACAAGTATAATGGAGCTGAAATGAGATACTTGAATGTTTTAAATCTTTTGTGAAGTGTGGAAGTGAAATAAGTACTAAAACAAAACTGAATGTATTCTCTGATAGATTTTAATAATTGACTGCTTGAAAATAAATTACTGTATTTAAAAAAAACCTATGTGATGTTGATTACATTGCATGCAATTGTATGCTTAGGATACTTCACAGTGCCTGTGGTATAATTTGCTGGCCTTTTAAGATCATAAAATGTTACAATAAGGGCAAATATATCTCATCATAATTTGGGGGGAAGACAAGCATCTCACATCTGACACGGATAGTATTTACCTGTTATATATGATACTGATTTACAGACAGGAATGAGAGTGAGATCCTGGGAAGATGTGAACTAAATCTGCAGTTACCAAGTTAGTGCAGGACCAAGCTCATCTCATAAACTTTATGAAAGTCAGTGTTGATTTGTGGTGAGTCTAGGACCACTTAAATGTAGCTATACTTCTGTCATAGATCAGTACCCACCATCTCAGAGCAGCAATAGAAATAACTCACAGCTGACAAAACATGCCAGGAAAATTGCTGCTGATGAAACATTGAACTTTTGTTCTTTTTAGAAGACTGGTCCAGAAACTGTGTAATGCAAGGTTGCCAGGGGTCCTCACTCCCTGCCAATCAAAGTTACTTCTTCCATAATAGGGATCACAGTGGCAAGAGATGGACTTCTGTGTAAGTCTTTTTCAGGGTGCATACAGTGTAAGAAAAGATTTGTCTTTACACCAGAATTAAATCAAGTTGTGGCTCCAAAATCTCCCTTTCCTATACACAGCCCAAAACTCCCTTTTACCATATATATGGTAAAGGACTCCAGCTCAAGCTAGTTGGCTTGTAAGTTGAGGGAACTAGATCAGATCAGCATAACTTGGTTGTTCACTCAATCATTCTGTGTAATATATTTTGATGTGGCTAAGGGCTTATCTACCTCAGTTGGGAGGGGAAAGAGTGAATATATGGGATGTTCTGGTGTTTTGTATTCAAGTTAAAATTACTGCAGCTTCACGAGGGAGTTCTCCCAAGTGAACTAGCAAGCTTCCATCAACTGGAGAAACTCTTTCAAAAGGCCATTACACTAATGTCATGAGAGGTTAAAGAGGGAAGGAAAAGGTTCATAGAGTTTGATCTGTATGTCAAATGTCTTTTTTTAGATTTTGGCAGTCTTCCCACTGCTGTCCTACAATATGCAGTCTCACATTACCTGGCTGTCAGATTACCTAGCTGCCCTGTAGTGCATCAGTCTGACCAGTTGCTAATTCCCTGCTTTTAAAAGCTGGCATACAACTCAGTGCACTCCACTGGTGGTCATACACTCCCAAAAGCTGATTATCCTACTCAGCATCACAGCAATCATGCATTGTGTAACTGTGCAGCACTAAGCAATGATTCTCGGGTTCTCTGACACCTGATAGAAGACATTAGGTAATGTCAAAAAGAGGTGTAACTTTTTAAACAGCACAGAAGAATAAGAGGTCTTCTAATGAGTGTGTAAGTCCTTATCCTTACTTTGGGTTGGATATTGTGGAAAACACTGCAACACTGAAGATACCAGATCTCTGATGAGTTAGGGATGAATCATAAAATTACAGATGTTACTGGTTGGAAGGGACCTAGAAAGATCATCTAGTCCAACCACCCTGCCAGAGAAGGATCATCTAGACCAAGTCACACAGGAACGTGTCCAGGCAGGTTTTGAACGCCTCCAGAGAAGGAGACTCCACAACCCCGCTGGGTAGCCTGTTCCAGTGTCTGGCACCCTCACAGTGAAAAGGCTTTCCTTGTGTTTACCCTAAACCTCTTGTGCTCCAACTTATTCCCATGGCCTCTTGTCCTAACATTGGATGACACCAAGAAGAGTGTGGCTCCATCCTCCCTACACTCGCCCTTAACATATTTATAGACATTAATGAGATCCCCTCTCAGTCTCCTCCAGGCTAAAGAGACCCAGTTCTCTCAGCCTCTCCTCATAAGGGAGATGCTCCACTCCCTTAATAATCTTGGTGGCCCTGCGCTGGACTCTCTCCCGTAGCTCAATGTCTTTCCTGAACTGGGTGCCCAGAACTGGACACAGTATTCCAGGTGGGGCCTCACCAGGGCAGAGTAGAGGGGGAGGAGAACGTCCCTCGAGCTGCTGACCACACTCTTCTTAACAATTTTGCTGTGAAGGATCCAAAGAATAACACAGAGAAAAAGAGAGAGAGGGAGAGAGAGAAAGAGTCCCAAGCTCAACAGGGCTATGAAGGAGACCTGGCAGTTCATGCTACATTAAAGTACATGAATGAATGTTCTAAACAAAGACAGATCCTCTGTGCCTGGCAGAGGCTGCATTGTAGTCTGTTATTAGTGAAGACCCTTTCTGAACTTCTTTTTTCCCTGAAACTTTTATTTGGCTCTATACCCATATTCTTGCATATGTGCTGGGAAATTCACATCAGCAGCAATTATTTTCCTTCTGTTTTCAGATCCTACAGCTCTCAACCACATTAGCACTTACCCCTCAGCTCTTCCCTTTCATTTATCTGGTCTTCAGGGCATACTCCTGCACTCCAGGTCCCCTGTATAAGTCTTCATATGACAAAGCAACAAAGAATAGGCTGGAAACCCCAGTATCAATGATGGATTAATGAACCTTTGGCAAACCTCTGTAACTCCTGTTTCAAGTGTAAGGCAAAGTCCTTTGATCTTTCCTTATTTAACATATTTATGCAGAAACACATAGACTGAGAGCAAACAAAATTCTTCAGGTCCACCCAACTAAGAATTATAGAATCACAAAAGGGTCAGGGTTGGAAGGGACCTCTAGAGATCATCTAGTCCAACTCCCCTGCCAAAGCAGGTTCACCTAGGGCAGGTTGCACAGGAATACATTTAGGCAGGTTTTGAAAGTCCCCAGAGAAAGACTCCACAGGGAAGCCTGTTCCAGTGCTCCAACGCCCTCACGGTAAGGAAGTTTTTCCTGATGTTGAGGTGGAACTTCCTGTGTTCCATTTTGTGCCCATTGCCCCTTGTCCTGTCACTGGGCACCAACGAAAAGAGACTGGCTCCATCCTCTTAACACCCACCCTTCAGATATTTATAAACATTGATAAGATCCCTTCTCACAGTACATAGGGTTATACCTTCCCAGGTGCAGGACTCTACACTTCTTGTTGAACTTCAAGAGACCTAGCTGGACAAGTATTTCCTCCTAGGAGGAGAATCTGAGAATAACTATGTAACAGATGTATAAGATATGTGGCTTGATGTACTAACGGAAGTCTTTCGCATGCCACAGGGATGAATGAAGTCTAACAGTCTAGGGAAAATGGAATTTAGTAGCATAGCTGTGAATGTCATCTTTTGACATATACTATGGGTACACCATGTATTTTATATACATATGTGTATGTTTGTTTCCTTCTTTTTACTCATTTACAGTATGATTTTTCAAAAATGTTTGACATTACCACTTTAATTTAATTTAATCTCATAATTACTGAAGATAACAGTATGAGGCCAAATTCTGCCTTTGAAATCATTGACTCATCTGGGAATTTAGTGTATTCAGGAGACTTCATCCTTTTGCAGAGGCTTAATCTACAAAGTCTGCATAATTGTAGCAGCCTGATCTGGCCTTCTGGAGTTGCCTGTTAGAATTATGCCTGCCCAGTGACTGTTGACAAAGTCTTTAAAATATACAGCATTAGGAAAAAAAAAAAAAAATCCTTAACAGAAACAGTCCATTTTTCTTCAGATATCTGTGCTGGGCTTCCCCCAGCATTTATGTGTAGGTTGGAGTTAGTGCCATGAATTATTTTAGGGCAGGTGTTCCACTGAAAACTAGCAGAACTTCTTGATCTCTCGGTCTTTCCTGTGGCAGTGACATTTCCAATTCCCTGCTAACCACATTGGATAAACACTGCCATGGGCTGTGATTATGACAGTTCAAACAAAGATAACTGAACATTTACTTCTGCCCATCCAGCCAGGTGGCTTTAACAGTTATCAGTCTGGAAGTCTTTTGTGCCTTGTGATGGAAAACTAGGTGGGAAACATCAGCTTTTATTAGGAAAGGATGGTAATGTGGTTATGCTAACAGAACCCAATAGAAAGAAAGAAACAAGCAGATTGCACCTTGCATGTGCAGGATACCATGTATCACCTTGTTTATGCACTCCCTAACTTGCTTTAGCCACAATAATTACCTGATCATAAACAGTTTACATCATAAAAGTTAATTAACCAGATTTATTTTGATAGAAGAGGGTTAGGCATTGCTGGCAGCCCTCAGTGAGTCAGCTTCTCAACCCACAAAGGGTGGCAATAAGCAGTTGTGGCATGAGCAGCTGGTGCTATTTGCTTCCAACTGCAAGCAAAATACAGCAACTGTCTATAGGGTTAAAAGCTAACCTGCTTAATACAGGAAAAACAGTAGTAATTATTTTCTTTTTCTTTTTTAATGGGAAATGTCAGAGCACAAAACTGATTCCAGTGCTCCTGTGGGCCAATGGTATTAGAATGAAGTGCAAACCCCTAGGTTATGTTACATTCTTGTATGCCACAAAGATGGAGGAAAAGCGATTTCATCTTCTGAAGCATCTGATAATAGCATTTGTGGAATCTGAATGGGGAACCAAATCCCAGCCTCCTTTACACATGTGAGTAGTTTTGTGCTGAGCTATTCTTAAAATAATCACCAATTCACACTCAGTGCTTCCCCCCATAAATTAGTTTCTATGATGTATAACGGCCACTGAAAGAAGAATTGAACAAGGGAAATTAACTTGCTTTTCAGTAACAGAAATTTGTCAAGGCCACAGTTTTTACTGGGACAAAACCAATTCATTTAAGCCTTGTCAAGATTCCTAATTAAAAACCCTCTACTCCCAACTTCAACTTACAAATACGGTGCTGAATTTGGAAGTTAATAATATTTCCACACATTCCTGCTACACTGTGCTATAGCTGCTATGACTTTGGTCTGATAAGAAGAGCACTGTACCCAAGCCAGCAGTAAATGACTTCCCTCATTTCTGTGTAAAAACAAAACTTGCTTTGTATAAGGGGAATGGGGAAGTTGTATTTATTGTCTGAATTTCAGCTCTATTGTATAAGATGAGAAAGACCCATCTCTTTTAGGTTTAAGCTAAAGCATCAGATACTGAAGGCCTGAAGAGCTCGGACCTTTTATTGTCAATCAACTCCCAGCAGTCTACCTGCTATCTGGCATGTCTCCATTGGTAATGTTTGTGTGAACTGATTGGATCACAGGTCACACTAATGGAATCATAGAGTCATTAAGGTTGGAAAAGTCTTCTAAAATCTTTAAGTCCAACCATCTACCCAACATTTTCATGAACACTAAACCATGTCCTCAAGCGCCATGCCTACACGTTTTTTAACATCTCCAGGGACAGTGACCCCACCACCTCCCTGGGCAGTCTGTTCCAGTGCCTTCAACCAACTAGCCCATGAATGGAGCTTAACTCTACTTTTCATTAGCTGTGAGCTGGAGGAAATCTTTTCCTTCAAAGACTTTGATAGTGTAGACCTTGATCATATTCAAGGACCAGTTTTCTGTTCTAGAAGAATATGATTAAGATTATTCTGTTCTTTTCTGATGGACAGTTATGATTTCATAGTTAATCATTCAAGCCTGTAGTACTTTGACTTGGTTTTTTTTAATGCAAACTACAATATGTACTTGAAAGAAAAACAACTCTCAATCTTCACCAGCACATAACAGTTGATCTTCCTCTGCCTATAGAGGAGTGTTACAATGAAGAACTTGACATGTAGCTAATCTCCAATAAGTCAAAACGCAACACCTCTCTTAGGTGTCTCAAAAATGTTTTACTTCAAAGCAACCCAGATTCTGCCTTCATTATACATCAGTAACACCATTTTCCTACACTATCTCACCTTTGTTTGCCAGCTGTCTCCTTGCTTTTGGTCTCTAAGACAAGAATGTGCGCAGGAATGTTTGTATATAATACAATGAGGGTCCCAAACATTTATCTTTCTGTTCACTAGCAATCTCCTTACCTCAGTATCCAGTATGTTGCCAGAATTCTTGGGGTATTGCTTAAAAACAGACTGTTTTAAGGAGAGATCTGAGACAGAAACAGAAGAGAACTTTTCTGGTATTTATAGAAAAGAGTTTTCTAATCATCAGAGCCAGCACAGGAGAAAACCAGAATCTGTGTGTTGCAGGTGCAACCACCCTGACAGAAAGCTGACAAAACCTGGGGCTTGCCATAGAGGTTTGGTGCCCCACAGCCTTTAAACCACACCTCACGGTGATTAACCGGGACCTCAGGGTCTAGACCTTTTGTTCGTTTTAGTCATGAGCTTGCCCCCACAAACAGCTAGAATGACCACTCTGCACCCTCGACTAGGGTATAAATGGAGCCCCAGCAAAGAGCCAAGTGAGCTGGTTCTTTACAGAACAAGTGGGCCTGGCAGCTGGACCCTCCCTTGGGATATTCTATATGCCGTTCAAGGA
Organism: Todiramphus chloris collaris; assembly: GCA_025345505.1. Lineage (NCBI taxonomy): Eukaryota > Metazoa > Chordata > Aves > Coraciiformes > Alcedinidae > Todiramphus > Todiramphus chloris. The sequence goes on from JANVCC010000019.1 coordinate 12,472,533, forward strand.
CACTACCGCAGATTGAGTGAGTCTCCATGGATTGAGTGAGCCTCACTCCTCAAGGTGAGTGATACCTTTGTGTACCCTTGTGTGGGAGGTCTTCCCTTTGCAAGCGAGCATATGCACATTTTGGTTCATCTTTCTAGAAAAAAGTATTCCTTAAAGTTTAAGCATAGTTGTATAGTACAGTGACACCCAAACTTGTGATTTAATTTTGTCAAAAGGAGTGCCAGGCAACTTTGGTTGCAATAAATCCATATTTTTGGATAGCTGCTGCTGGCTGTTTTGCGGGTGCCTCCATGACACGGTGTTTAAAAAAATCAGACTAGATGTAACAGAGGATATGGTTCCTGCCTGACCACAAGGCCATCATGAAGTTTGACCTAAATTATGTCTTCCAAGAAAACAACTGAAACAATTGAAAAACAGGCTCAACTTTCCTGATTTTTACAAGCACTTAAAACAAGGAGCATTAAAAGCCTTTTGAAAGGAAAACTAGTCTTTCTGTTCTTGGTTTTATATGAGTTGGCTATAAATATATCCAAAAATCAAAAAAGCAACTTAAGAAAAGGCAGTATAAACATTAAGGGAAAAAGCCTCAGTACAATGATTTTGTCCTGTTTTTCAAAGCTGAATTTAATTATTATTATTTGTCCTTGGAGTTTAGAGGAATTTTGTTGCACAGTTTACCAACTTAGGAATCAGTTTAACCACCTTAGGAATCATTAAGAGACAAAACCAAGTTAAAACCAGGTACTAGTGACATATTTTTTCTTTAATCATTGACAATTGGCACACATATCAGTTTATGAATAAGAGATACAATGTGTACATCACCTGACTGACAGGGAACTCTCTTAGGACCTCCCCGGCTGGCACTATTAATTCTCCCTTGGAGAGTCATTAAGAAACAAGGTAAAAACTCCTCATGTTGTTAGGACCTGGTCCAGAGCCACCAAAGCCAAAACAAGTCTTTCCAATGGTTTCAGGTCAGGCCATATGTCCTGAGATGGCACCAATTCTTGAATTTAATGAACTATGATTCCTCGGCACTGGTGGCACACACTGCCACTAACAAGATCATGTCAACCATAAAACCCAGACAGTGCTAACAGTCAGCCTGCCTTTGGTGGCATAAGAGAAAATCCAATGGGATACATGTTTTTTCCTGTTACTAATTTGCACTAAACGCATGGGGAAAGAAAGGGAAAAGAATGAGTCTCAGCTCTGTCACTCTACGTGATAGTTTCTGGCTGTTGTATTTACTTACTCAAATTATGCATCACTTTCTTTTTAGTCCTGCTCTGTAAATGCAAAAGAATAGATGTCTTGGCCAATTGAGCTGACATCACTTGAGTAATTAGGCTGATGTTGGAAGCCCACAGTCAAACATTCTGTGTGTTGCTATGTAGTCCTTAGGGATGTACTTTTGTTAAATAAAGTACGGTTAGACAGTTTTTATGGAAAAAACCATAACTGATAGAAATAGCAGAACTAATTTACAGAATCACAGAATTGTGGTCGGAAAGGACCTCCTAGTTCACTGCGTCCAACCATACCTACAAGAACAAAGAACACCTAAATACCTGACCACTAAAAGGAAACAAACAAAAAAAAAACCCCAATGAAAAACAAACAAAAAAACCCCAAAACAAAAACAAACCAAAAACCAACACACTAGACCCCTACATGCCTGCCCCTAGAGCATGTCGTGAAGCACCTTGTCAACTCGTTTCTTAAATACCTCCAGGGATGGTGACTCAACCACCTCCCTGGGCAGCCGGTTCCAGTGCCTCACCACTCTCTCCGTAAAGAATTTCTTCCTAATATCTACTCTTAACCTCCCTTGATGTAACTTCAGGCCATTTCCCCTGGTTCTGTAATTAGTAACTAAGGAGAAGAGGCCAACATCCACCTCTCCACAACCTCCTTCCAGGTAGTTGTAGAGGGCGATGAGGTCCCCCATCAGCCTCCTCTTCTCCAAACTAAACATGCCCAGCTCCCTCAGCCTCTCCTCATACGACTTGTTCTCTAAGCCCCTCACAAGCTTGGTAGCTCTCCTCTGGACAATTTCCAGCACCTCAATGTCTTTCCTATAATGAGGGGCCCAAAACTGAATACAGTACTCAAGATGAGACCTCACAAGGGCTGAGTACAAGTGCACAATAACGCAGGAGTATTTACCCAGTGACTCACAAAAACACTGAGACAGCAAAAGCTCACAACAGTGCTCCGGTCAGCAAAGTTCAAACAATCTGGAAGATGCCCTCCACCTTATAATACTCATTCACCTTAGCCCAAAGAGGGAGAAGTACAACTCTGCCTACTGGGATACCTGGCCTTGGAGGAGCTCCAGGGATGTCTGGGACCAAGATCACACAGCCCAAACCAGCCCACTTAGTGCCCTACTCCCCTGAACAATTGAGAATTGCTGCTCAGGTGAGCAGCTAAAGAGGAAGACAATCCCATTTCTGTAACTTTTTAGTCTTTTGTGCATTAATAATCACTCTTTCACAGAGACAATAAATATCCAAACTTCTTCACATACATCTAAGTGCATGGTATTTAAAGTGTGAGTTTGGTTTGTTCTGACACAAATACAGTCATAGAACATGCACTTTGAAGCTCAATAGTCTCACTAAATTTGTGTTAATTCTTATGAGTGTGAAAATAAGCAGGACTACTGACAGAAAATGCAGAAAGTCTAGAAAGGGTTTAATTATCTGTCACAGCTATTGTAAAACATTAAATAAATAAATGCAAACATTATTCCTACATATGAGATCACATTAAAAAGAGCTCCAAAAGTCATCTTTCCTAGTATTGTCATCGGGCTGGTGTTACAAATTTGATTTCTCTGGATACGCAGGTTTATCTTCTTGCCAGAGATGAAAGACATTGATACTGAAACAGCTTTAAAAAAACAACAGTGAATTTTCTCAAAAGATATACACAAATTTGCATTTATAAAAACTACAAAAATATGTAGTGGCCAAAAATTTTGTGAAATAATAATACATTTTCTGCTTCCAGACTTAAAACTACATCTAACCAACACCCAGGAGGGCACCTAAAGTAAAAAACACATTAGCCTTATTTCTGTATGAAGCAGATGGTTTCTTCCACCTTCCCTCTAAAACATCTGCTGCTGGCTATGTTCGGAAACAAGTTTTCAGAGTAGATTGATATGAAGTCTAACTTAGCATGGCAAATCTGAGACAAATTCCACCATAGTGTGCAGATGTACCGTGACTCTGAAGACAACAATGTTGCATGATTTATATCATTATAGATTGTCCCACGTTGGTTGGGTCTATATTTTAAGGGGTTTTCTGCTGTTATTTTTCCCCTTTTTAAATACTTTATTGGATTTTAACAAATAAATATACACAGTATTGTGTCTTCTTTAACATATTAACTCCCGGATGTAGTGATGGGTTTTCTGTAAGACTACCGAATTCAAATAGGGAAAAAAGTCCCCTCTCTCATGAGATGGTCACATTAGTCATGTCAAGAAGTATGATGCAGTACAATGGGCAGTGATGTTATATATGCAAGTGCCTATTCTAACACCAGAGTTGTGTCTTCTTCACAAAGTCCTGTCAGGTCACACAAACAAAAATGATCATACTGTCTCCAGCCGTATTACTCATCATAAGGAACACTTCATTGATAAGAATGTTTTTGACCACCTGCAGCCTGCCCTGACAGTTGGTTCTTTTCCCTTTTTCATAAATGCATATGGGATTGAATTTAAATTAGAAGCAGTGATTTTTACCTGAAAACAATTTGAGAGCCTGTGACCAGTGTACACAGGGAATCCACAGATGGTCCAATAGCCATATCCTCATCTTCCTGTTCTCTGTCTTTTGTAAAGATGCTTGTAGACTATTTGATTTCTTTCCCATTGTGAAGTGATTTATTTTCACTCATCACCCGCTGGGAAAGGTTGTGTTCATGTTAGAATTGGCAAATATTTTTTTTCCTTCACAGAAACTACAATCCTGTTTCTCACATTGCATTAAATAATCTTTTTTCAATAATTTAACAAAGCACTCACGGTCACACAACCACTCCCTCTGCAAAGCTTTGTTTATATTTACATCAGGCAATGATAACACCACAAAAAGGCTGTTATACAAAGGTGAACTTATAAAACAATGAGTTTGCATAGTCAAGCTGGTGACAGACCTCTCATACCTGATAGTAAGCCTCCATGAATACAATTGCAAACTTTAGATACAATCACCCTATATTTCACTCTTATTTCAGGATGTAAGATGTATTCCTTCATGCATCCTGAATGCAGCAAACACCAAGTATTCATTACAATCAATAGAGTGTATTATATTGTGACCTCTCAGCTGTAGCAAGATCTTTTACCCAGCAGAAATCATTCTCTGTGAAGGGCCCTTGAGCACAAATTAAATGAAAGTAGCCTGTAATCCAGGGAAATTATAGTCATAACTGCTGTAAAAATTAAGTCAACTCTTTCTCTTCATGATCACAGTAAACAGTGCAGATGCTTGCTGCTATCAGCATTGGTGCAAGTGCCAACATTCATTCCTCCTAAAAGAGTTTTATTAAAAGGCCTTTATGTGTAAGGGATTTGTCATCAGTATTACACAAAAACAAAGACAGGAACAAGCCTTGAAAATACAATAGGATCACAGAAACCATTTTGATCTACTAGTGCCATTATACTACAAGTGAGTCTCCAATGACAGGCATTGCATTTAGGTGTGAATAAGAACGTATACGCCTGCCTAAGTGATGTGTGTGGAGTAGTACAAAACACCCTGAAAGGTCTTCTTCCCCAAGAAGGCTGACAGAATCACACTCAGAAACTCAAAATATATACTTATTTAGAAAATTGTATGTTTTCTTTTTCCTTCCAACTGCTTCTTCAGCATAGACGTTACAGTAGTTTTTCTTCTACAAAGCTTACAAAAGCAAGTGAAAGATCCTACGAAGTAGTAATTCATCAGAATCCAAGCTAGCTTGACAATAGCCAAACAGCTAAGAACACAGAATAGAATCTGCTCGTCAACAGCCACCAATTGAAAATCCAAAATATTACTACTTATGACCATATTTATCAGAGAGAACTCACTAGCTGGTATAATGTGTTACAGTCAATAAAGGCTCACAGAAAGGGCAGAGATTTTGTTCTTTTGAGCAGAGACACCAACTTAAGGGCTTTAAGCCTTTAGACAGAAGATCAGAGTGGGTTTAGCAGAGATTTTGAGCTCTCTAGAATAAACGGGCCTTTCATGAAGGTAGAAATCTCTGAGTTTCCTAAATGAATGCAAACATTCGTTTGCAAATGTTGTCTTTTACAACTCAAATGTAGAACACTGAAGGATCAACAGACAACTCTGTTTCAAAGACATTAGGGGATGAGGGGGGAAAAAAAAACAACACAAAAAATGAAGCTTTAGGAAATGCTAGTCAAAAACTATTTAAGGATACATTGTCCTTAAAAACATGATTCACAAACACATAAACTAAATGAATCCTCCTTAAAGGCTAGCATCTAGTACATGTTAAGGATTCATTTACAGTGCTGACTTCTCAAAGAGAAAAATGCAAATAAAAACAAAACATGTCTGAATTGAACTGTTTTCAAGAAACATATACACTTCCATCAATAACAAACAGCATGCTCCGGGGACAAGGATAGATGACAGGCAAACAGTGAGAAGTTTGAATTGATCATCTCTAACATCACTCTTTCCATTCTAAAACTGTTAAAAACTGGAAAGCAGGGGAAAACACCAGAGGAAGGGAAACATCTCTTTTCCCCATGAAAAAAAAACCCAAAAAGACACAAATATATTACCCTTTTTATTTATGCTGTCAGTACTTTATTGAAAAAAAAAATATTTGCTTTTTTTTTTTTTTTTTCCCCCCCCACTAAAGATTTTGGAAGAAAGTAATAGAAAGTTGAATTATTTCTCATAGTCCTGGCTGAGACCTTTACATAGACAATCATCAATCTTCCGTAAGTGGACCCAACAGTTGCATTCCAAACATTTCCAAGCCAGTTGGATCTGTCAAGATTCCAAATACTGTCCTTACTCCAGGTCTCTCCAGCACATTTCTGGACACAGAAATCCTGACTGAAGTCCTCTGCAAGGCATTCTTTATTCCAACTGCCCAGGGCCTGGGACCAGTGGTAAAAACCAACTCAGCTCAGCTGTTAGGCACATTCTCCCAGAATTATACTTAGCTCTATCTGTTCTGGTTCATGATGAAAAAAAAACCCCAATCAGACATCCAAAGGAATTTCCTACAAACATGTACTTAAATCTGAGCTAGTACTAGAGCATTGCAATGTTTGTAAAAAAACACAAATAATTGAAAAACCTCTCCCTTGGAGCATTTGGATTTGGTCTGTGTCCTTTAGGAAAGACAACACTCCACTTATCCCCAGGCTCCTTCAGCTGTCTTCTTTTTCCAGAAGTAGGTTGGACAGACATCCTTTTCTTCTATGGATATATCTCCTTTACAGTGTCAGAACACTATTCTTTTTTTTCTTCTTCTTCCTCTACTTAAAATTTTCCCATCTCTGCCCCCTGCCTTCTCTTCTTTATCAGCAGCTGAGCAGGGAACACATGAAAATCAGTGACTGTGCTAGTAAATACTTTTATTCTACCACAGTGGAAACATTTGCTGAGACCTCAACTGGCCTCTCTCTGCTTCCCAGATCTTCCCATTGCTACTATAAAATGGATATTCTTCTCTACATTGAAGTTTATAATCATAAACGATGCTCATGAAACAAAAAATTATTGTCCTGACAAAGGCACATTCCCCACTGTCACATTATTGCTCAGAAAGCTACTGTGGCAGGATATATATAGCCTCTATCATCAGAGCCCAGGATAGGCTGCCTCCGATCCCCATCTTAGTTATCTGTGGTACCCCTGCATGATGCTCCTCTACTGGCTTCTGTCCATCAAAGCACTGCTCCTCTTTACTTTTGCTAATTGGCATTTATGGGAACAGAATGTGCTTTGGATGCGATTAAAGAAGCACCTCTACCTATGGGCTTGCAATTGAAAACAATCATTTTGTGATAATGTCTTATTACGAAGGACTTTGTTGCATATAGCAATTCGTCAGTACAAAGATATAAACATGAGATTAAGGCATAAGGAGCCTCTCTAGTGTAACGGTCTAATGGTCCATGAAACAGATAACTTCTCAAGCTATTGTTAAGGGTTTTCAGGCTACAGAACACAGATACTCCTTCTTAAAGCAAGAAGTCAATACCTATCCCTAGGCTCTTGATTTGTCAATTTCCTCCACAACTCCCTGTGTAGCCAGAATGTGGGTCCAGTCTAATTTTGAACCATCTTTTAAACTGAGCCTTGTCTCAAGCTGAGCTCTCCAGATCAGGTAGGGAAGTCAACTCAGCCAACATGCAAGTCCCCAGCTACACAATCAATCGTGAATTTCAGGCTGTGGGTATTTTAAACTGTAAATTAAATAAACCAACACTGAAACTCTCTTAGATACCTGACCTATTGGTCAGAATAGGATCTATTTAGCCAAATCCTGCTGACACAAAGAGATCCATTTGAATTAAAATAACCCATTCTTCCTCGTCTCATCAGTTACCACCTAACAGAGCAGCTTCTAAAAATAAAACAAAGAGCAAGTCAGAAACAATCAAGGAAGATTTTGCTCATGCTCAGAGGTGGCCATACATGACATCTGGGAATAAAATTCTGAAAGATTGATTGCACCACAACTCAGGAAACCTGTAATCTTAACATCATAATTTCTTTTCCCTCTCTACTAACAAATCAGCTTCTTAAGATTAAGAATTGTCTTTCTTTATGAGTTGCACAGAATTTTTTTGCACCTTTCCATGTATTATCTTCTGAGCCATACCTTGTCATTAGCTTCTTTCAGATTGCTCAATATTTGGACCCATTGATTCCATTCCTTGCTGCTGAGTCTCATGACAGTTGCCATTTGTTGCCTAAAGAAATCATACTGGAAACTTTCTGAAATAAGTCACTTGCTTAGTGCATAAAATTAGGCAGTTCTACAATAAAGGATGCAGCTTCATCAAACACCCAAGTTCTAAACAGAATTACTTGAGTCTTTATTTGATGCCTTTAGGCACTATGCTGTCATGTGAGGGAATCATTAATAAAGCAAGTGTAATTCATACACCTAGAACAATTCACTCTTCAGGTGGGAAAAAAAGCATACCAAATCATTTGAGTTAAATTCCCAAGAATCCCTGGGAAAAAGGCCAAGTAGCAAAAAATCCATTTCAGCACAAGACCAAAGAAAGCAAAGTAGAACAGGTTTTTGATGTTATCCTCTAGACAACTGTTAACCTACAGAAAAAAAATATATATTACAACTACTTCTAGCTAATGAGATTTTTGTCCTTTTCAGTCTTACTCTTTCTTTATCTATGCAGATATGAGGAGTTGATGGAATAACAGATTCCTTACTATTGCCACCTTATCCACAGCTTCAGAAAGAATAAGGCAGCATTATTTTCATATGCAATCAACAAAAAAATATTATCTGGAATAAATGTTCTTCAACTCAGGACAGGAGAAATCTCACACTACCTTTTCCATCATAGAATTAGTAAATTACTTCAGCTATGTCAAAAGCTTTGTTAGCTGACTGCTAAAGGGCAGTTTGCAATTTGCTTAAATGGAGTACAAACTTATTAAGCAGTTTCCTTATGTTATCTGTAATGTTAACAGGCTACCAAGTAAGTGTACTAATATGTCAAGCACTTCAGTCTGGGAGATGGGGTATAGGAGGTGTCAGAGAGAGAGAAATTACATTTATTTATGTATTAATATATTTTTATCTCAATAAACTGTTGATAGGATCCTGTTAACATGTCAACATTTTGACTTGGAATGAGTTTCAGCCTCATCTGTCTCCTGAAGCACTGGGTTCTTTCTGGGGAATAGAAAGAACAGGCCTATAAAATTCCTTCTAGGCTGAACAGCAAAAACAGCAGCTGCAGGAGGTGTGATTGGCTTTTTGGCAGAACGGCCTCCTGTCATGCAGCAGACTCACACTCATTAGTATTAGTGAGCATTGCTGCAGTCAGAATTAACTGTTGTGTTCAGGACTCAAGGATAATTTAGCCCCAAACAATGAGAAAGCATATGTATTTTCACATTAGAAGTAGTGGTGGCATCAGCTCAGCTGCACTCTTAATTCTTTTGAACAGAATGCAAAACTAACGCCATGGAGAACATCGTCCTGTTAGTCTAGTTGAAGGCTTCAGAAATGTTAAATAGAAAATATAACACAGCCTTGTAATCAGACAAAATAAAGAAAAGCCTGACGTGTAAAAAAAGCATCACTATTTGGACCTACTCCTGCACAGTACTGAGAACATGCTGAACATTAAGCATTCAGAATTACTAAGCGTTAAGAGGTCTCATTACCATTCAGGTAGGATCTGACAGAATCAGGCCTTTTACAATAAGATAGTAGCTACAGAAAAGGTCATTGCAGCATTTTTTTTCAGTACATTTGTACATTTCAAAGCACCACATGAAAAAGGCTGGTATCATTATGCCCATTTTACAGATAAGGAAATTGAGGCAGAGCTGTGAAGCACTTTCAACAAAACTTGACAAGCTACTATTAGACCTAAAAATAGAATCCAGTTCTCTTAAATCCTCATCTAGTCTAGTCAGAAGCTTCCCAGAACAAAAAGGAGACCGTTGTTCTTGGACAGTGATAAAGACCTGACTTTTCAGAGGCGCAGCCAGCAAGGGAGACAGACATTTGAGGCCTACAAGAAAACAATGTGTATTTTTTTCTTTTGTTCTTATAGACAACACAGTCACCAGATCAATTAAGTAGCCTGGAGTGCTAAGACCACTTTTCTTGTCCAGGTTTCAGATGGCATCCCAGACAAACAATTCCAGCTGCCCTCAAAGGGTTTCTCTGAACTGAGTGGGATTCCCTTCAAGCAGAAAAGTCACATGAACAGAACAATTATGGGATCAAGATATAATAGCATGTGGAATTATGAATTTTAAAATGTTTAAAATTGCAACTTCCCTTTAAATATAAACTATTTCCTACATAGTCTTGACAGTATTCTCATTAAATGCTAATAGATTGTTCTGTAATGAAAAGAAACTTGAAAATTATTCATGTTTATATACATTGGGATGTCACAAGTAAAAGTATTTTGCAACTTAGGAGCGTGAAGAATCTTTTCTTATGATGCATTGATGTCACCTTTTTGCCACTGAGCAATACTTCATAATATCTTACATTATAATTTTACATATTTTGTACCAAAATTTGCAGTTCTATAAATTTCAAATGTTAATTGTATAATTGTCCTTCATGAGGATACAAGAAAGTCTCTTCAGATTCACATTTTTTTTACACATGCAGAGCAATCACTCCCTTGTGTGCCATAACAATAACAAACCTGAGGTACTTTTAATTCTGAGCTAAAAGAAATATACCACTTTCCTCATTAGAAATGTAAATATTTGGGTTGGATAAATGTAACAAAGCAATGTTTTCAGAATGAAACACTGAAAAGAAATGTTTTACATTTCTCATGACCTACTGTCTAATCCTTCTCTATCTGTGCACATCATAATCTTTTCCAAGTAAAGCTGCTGGTAATGCTTAGGTATCAGCTAATTAAATATGTCATTCTAAGATACTTTTAAATCCTTCAGTCAAAGGCACCATGCAATTTCAAATACTATTACATCCAAATTCACTGTTATCAGCTACTATAATAATATAAATTACATTAACACAGGCTTCAGGCCTATGAATGCAAACAAACTTGAATTTCAGGGAAGTGCTAAAATGAGATTCTGGTGTTGGGACAGAGGCAGGTGACTCAGACATTAAAAATGCAGCACTGTCTCAGGTTCATTTCTTTGCAACAAAACCTTGGAGCTATACTATGGGCTACCTCTCAATTCTGACACAAAAGAAAATGAAGAAGTCAACAACTTAATCATTGCTATTCACACAGTTCTAAGCTCATCATAGCCACATGCTAGGGAAACCACATGATGTCTGTGTATTTGTGGTATTCAAGCTGGATATAATAGCAGGGCAAAATAAAAGGTTTTACATTAATTTTATATTTGGAAATACCAAGGGAAAGAAAAGAAGAGAACCAAGCTTTACTTAGATACAAAAGGACATGTATCCACTTTTAACAATAAGGTAATAACTTTGGTTGTGTAAAAAAGCAGACAGGCATACCATGTAAGCTCTGCAGTTTAGTGGCAATACTGGTTTTAATCTAACAATTATTAACTATCTGATTTAATTATTAGTAGTGACCTTGCACGCAGGGCTACAGCATAAACATGAACCAGAAGACTTCATTTTCTCATTCTTTACAACTACAGGTTCTAATTCTGTCTACTGTGGGGTTTTACGCAACAGTGACATAAATGATATTATTGCTAGGTATGACAATATGAGGATCAAATGACTTATTTTGTTTGCACATCTAGATTTTAAAAACTGGCAAGTTTAATAGTACCTATCAAATTAGTTACATCACTGTGAACTCCTAGAGGTATGTGCATACAACCAAATTACTCTGATGTATTAGAGATATAGTAGACAGTAGGATTAAAACAGTGTAATTTAATTTGGGTATAAGCAAATCAACAGAAAAAAAAAAAAGCTTATATTTAATTTAGGCTAGCATATTAAAGGGATTTACTCAGGTACACGAAATAACCTATCTGGAAACTCAGAAATTGCCATGCAGACTAATAACAACAGGGTAACAAGCTTCTGTTTATCAGCTAGTCCATGGCCACTATCTGTGTCGGTTCTCTCAGCCTGTAACAAATAGTGAGATAGCCAATGGTAGCGTAGCCATCTTTCCGTGAAATCTCAACAAATTCACATAATTTCTCATGCACAGTGACTGTAGATCAGCTAACATGCGATATCTTGTCAAGGGCATTGGATGAGGAACATAAGGACAGAGTAAAATTGGTCTGACATCTCCACAAGGAAAATAACTAAATGATCAACCCAAAATGGGATAAACTCCATTTTGTTCCAGTTGCTGCATTTTCAGGAATCTGTATCAGCCTAAACTAACTGGTTCTGATGCCAGTTTTCTTTACCTAGATAGAAACATACAGAACTGTCTAAAAAACATAGTACTTCTTTAACTAGGTGTACATTTAAAGTTACTAAATGTAACTCGACTCAAACCATTATATTTAAAGTAGGTTTATTTTAAATTGCCTTAAACTGATTAGAAATGGGGTTAAATTAAACTAAGGTATTCTTAAATCAGAATACAGCAACCATGCAGACTTTTTGACCTGTAAAGTTGTTTAAAAATGCTTTCTAATCTCATCATCAGATAGGTCAAAATTAATACTGGTAAATGTAGTAGAAAGTCCAATTAAGACCTCCATTTGTTCCCAAGAAGCTATCAATTGTAGTAGTCTTTTGCACCTGCGAATAACACAAAGGTGGAAATATTTGCATATGCAAGGTTATTATAAATTTCTCATTTACTGAAGTCTGAAGTGTAACCCTACCCAAGGAAGTACTGTCAAATAGCCCAGAAAGAGTTAATCATAATCCTTGGAAGAAATTAAATATTTCTACAGCTTCGGCCTTCCAAATTAAAAATGTAAAACCTTTTGCTCCCTGGACTGAAAGACTACAGGTAATTAGATTTAATAATAATGTTCCCTTAAAACCATTACATATTAAAAGAAGTGTATTTAAAAGACTAGAGAAACAAAAAACAACCAAAACCAAAACAAAACATACAAAAACAACAACAAAAAAAAACCCACAAAAAAAATCAACAACGTAAAGAAAAACTAATGAAATTAGTAAATTCTTCATGATTCTGCAAATCAGTATCAAAGGGTTTACTGTCATCCTCTTTTAGCATCAAACTATATAAAAGAGAATTTCTCTACATGTTTTGAAGCAGGAACATCTCAAAAGAGATTTACCAGGTATATAGCTTTGATTGCAAGTGCCAAAATACACAGGGAAAAAAAAAATGCTGTCCAAGATGTCCAATCTTATTTCTAAATAAAAGAAGTAATTGCCTGAGTTTCATTCATTACAGGAATCCCAATGGTTTGGGAATCACTCACACTAAAAGGACAGAGCAAAACATCTCAGCACACACAGGAATAAACAAAGCCTTGATCCAGGAAAGTGCTCCCTGCTGAGACTACTTAAGATCAATTAGACTCAGGATTGACATGAGACATGAGTTTATTCAGAGCAGCTTGCAAGACTGAGTCCAAACTTCAACAGATATTCTTACTGGAACAGAGACAATTTGGAGTGTTGCATTTTTTCAGTTTTCCATTTTTGTTGTTCCTTCTACATCTTTTTGTAACATATTAGAAAGGCCAAGGTTTATTTTATTCTTAACATTTTTCATTAGTAAAAAGGGATATTATCAATTAAAAAAAAAAAGTCCAAAATTTGACATAAACTATCTCATACGTACTCATATGTACTACTGATATTCAGTGATGACTGATTATTAGTGGCCAAAACATTTCTAAAGGGTTAAGACATTTTAGGGGGAGGTATTCCCTACAAGTCAGACCACAAATTCCTCTTCTCTCCTAGAGGCAAATTTCCAGATAACTTTTATTTTAAAAGCTTCTCTGCTTGTCTTTGAGGGTATAGGTGAGGTAAACCGGTACTTATGGAGAAAAGCCATTCTGAGCTGTTGTGATTCAAGTGCTGGCACAGATTCTAAAATAAAGCAACATTCTCAGTGATGATAAAGGCTGACCCTCCAACACTTCTGGTTTAGCTGCTATTTAAACTATTGCTGATATACAGTGTTAGCTATTCTCAGAAATGCATACTAACCTTGGAAAAATTGCAGAGAAAAATGAGAAATGTACCACTGTACTAAAAAATGCACAGTATATCTACCGTTTCAATCCATTAACTTAATAAAACTTATTTTAAAAAAAAAATCTGATTCACCACAGAGCTTGTATGCTCCATCTATTTTTCACTGCATTAAGTGAAATGCAGAAGGCAGACATTTATCCTAGCAGGAAATAGCACTGAGATATTTCACGCCTTTGTAAAGTTTTAAATCAAAAGAGACCATCAGATCATCCCATACAATTGAGGTACATCATAATCTACTATGTTTCATCTAGTCACCGCTGCACCAAGCCTCTTCTGACTTGTGTTTGTTGAATGCCTCTCTACCAAAGTACACCTAGGGCTCTTGCTTCAGTCATTACTGGTTAGACTGTGGTGTCTGTGGTCCCTGCTGTAGCTGCAAATGAATCCTCGGCAAGCAAAATGGTACAGTTTTGTGTGGCACCATCTGCCAAGGCTCTTCACACACCTTGCAACTCCTTGTCTTTACATGTGAAGACAAGGCTGATGTAAGGACACCCACTTCCTTCACAGTTCATGGCTCTTGAGGACTGACACCAGGAGTGGCAAGGACGTCAGAGTGTGATGAGAAAATCTGAAAAGACAGGTATTCTCCGTACAGTACATGGTGATGCAGATGCCATCAGAATCTTTTCAGAAAGACAGATGTGAGGTGTTCCAGGACTGTCCACAAATGAATGGAGGACTGATACAACTTTATCAGGATAGAATAACTAGGGAAGCTTTTTACAGAAATCAGTGTTCCTTCACTTTGTGCCTGTGCAGATCTTTGAAACTAGGACACTTGCAAAGACATTGCCTGTACTATAGCTTCTGCACAACTAAGGCCAGCAGTTGGCTTCAGGTAAATGTAGGTAGTACTTAACTGTCTCCTCTTCCTCTATCATTTGACTTGTAATTTTGATAGTGCACTTCCTTCAATTTGAACTTTCCTGTATCACTGACACAACTGGATCCTGGATTAGGGTGTATGTTAACATACTGGAAGGCCTTTGAAGACAGCTGCTACCCTTTCTCAATCTGTTTAGCAACTGATGTTACCATAACCAGCATGACAACACAGGTAGATCTATGCAGAGGATTATGTTCACCAACAGTAGGTGAAAATGAACCAATATTATCACAGCTATCAAAATCAAATAGAAGAACTGTAACTGCAAATACAAGGGGACCTCTCTTCCTCTTTTTTTTCTTTTTTTTCCATGTAGCCAGACATTTTTGGTCCTGTAGTGCCTCTGAATTCTAAAACTCAAGGAAGAATTTATCCAGTGAGTGGGTAGGACTGTAAAGGAAAGAAGGGTAAATGTGAAACCTAACAAGTGAAGCACCAATGTCAAAGCAGCAAAAGCCACAATGGCTGAGAACCTGAGGCTGATGTGATTTATTTTCATGCCTTAGGACAGTCGGTTCCACATAATCTACTGTCAAAGTCAATTACAAATATTACAGTATCTGCTACTGGAACTGATCCAATTCCATTCAGGAGAAAACATCAAATGCTGCCTGTAAGGTACATGAGCACTTAATCACAAGGATTTATATCAAGATACAAACAAAATGAACAAGCTATACAAAAGAGCAAACCAAAGCCAGTTTGTCTGTGTGTCTCTGTTTTTAATATCTACACTTGATTTCTCAAGGAATTCCTTTAAAATAACTTTCTTCCAACATAACAGCATTAGGAAACAAAGGGTCGAAGATACTACTTTTTTAACACTGTTCATAAAGTTGCTTTCCTAAGTTTATGTTAATATATCAAAATACACATAATTATTAGATTTTTTAAACAGTCAGAGCCTGGCACCTTCTGCTGAAATTAGTAACACCATCTATCTCTCACCACATGACTGACTTTACCACTACTGAGAATATGATCCATTCTTGAATGTGATGAAGTAGTGCTATTTGAAGAAGGAAACTGGGCTGGTAGGCATAGGGAAGTGCTTTGAAGAGTTTAAAATCAGAGTAGAGTCTCTTTTTCTCAAAGATATAGAGGGAGAACTGTTTATTCAGAACTGAAACTGCTCCCTGGATCTTTCCTCAGTTTTAGGGCAGATGGGTGAGTAATGATTTTTACTGTATCTGCTTGGCTAAGCAACACCAGCCCATTCTGTCAAAAGAGGACCTTGGACACATTTATTTCTGTCTTTACCCTTTCTTTATTTGTGTACAATTACCATGTACTTCAACACAAAGCCTCTAACAATTTGGAAATTCCAGCTCACACAGAGCAGAGCAGCATGTGACCTCAGAAACACATGCTGCTGTGAGTGCATTAAATCTGTTCTCCTCACTTGGTAGTGGCTTCTCAACAGGTAACAAATGAAGTTCTAGTTTACCAGATGGCAAGGTGTCTAAAGGATGAACAAAACCTCCAAGATACGATGAACATAATCACATGTCTCAAGCCTGCACTACGGGAGCCATCCAAAACTCAACACAAAAGTACAGGCTGACTTTCTCCCACCTTCTCTTTTTCTAGCATTAACACACATGACAGTAGGAACACTATATATTTTAAACTTATATTCCATTGCACATACTCTTCCTCTTAAGAAAACATGGAATGGGCAGCACAACTAGGCAGCTGGTTCCCTGCCATGTGACCAAGAATTGTGAAGGCTATACCAAGTGGTAACATGGGGGGAAAGGACTAGTAGATTTTTCAGCACACTCTCATCTAGCATATAATTTCAGCAGAGGTCAGCAGAATTGCTAGAAGGTGCATAGAAGTGCATTCAACACAGAGAAGAATCGCTCAATCCTACTTTAATATCAGAAAGAAAGAGAGGAGACTGGATCAGATTTTAATTTCTAACTTCCAACATCTCATTGAGCCAATTCTAGACAATTAAGACACACTGGTGCAAGTGTAACTTGTGGGAAGCAGGCTGCTTTACTAGATATACT
Source organism: Todiramphus chloris collaris (assembly GCA_025345505.1). Taxonomy (NCBI): domain Eukaryota; kingdom Metazoa; phylum Chordata; class Aves; order Coraciiformes; family Alcedinidae; genus Todiramphus; species Todiramphus chloris. Next base: position 12,489,366 of record JANVCC010000019.1, read on the forward strand.
TTGCTAGCAGGCAAACAGCTATGGCACAGACAGGCTTGGGGAAAACAAAGCTTATAAAAACAGAGAGAGTCCTATAAAGTGATATTTAAAGTGACCGTGGATATCCTTTATGGAGGAAAATTGTGCTTCTCCCACTCCTCTTGAAAGCAGATGCAAGATTTGTTTCCAGGCCTTGTTCATTTGACTTCTCCTGAGCATTTTAACAACTTATTTCCGTAATTCCCTCTTCTTTTTAATAGGAAGGATTCCACTGAAAGCTGTGGATAGAACATAAGACTAGTTTTAGTCCACCTTTTTAGCACAGTAAAAATCTTTCTATGCTATAAAATTTCATTTGCTACAATGAATCATTATAAAGTCAGCTGAAGTGCAAGATAACATATCTTAAGAACCTTCAAAGAAAAGAAATATAATGGTATCTACCTAATTATACATCAAAGAGTACTTTAGGAATAAATGCTGTTATCTGCAATATTTTTTTCATTCTCTACTTTAGTAATAATATAAGAAAAGTGCTATTTGAATTAAACATTCTGCATAACTTTGCTCACATACCGGGTATGTCCAAATGTACATCTACATGTCCAGTCGATTCTTATCATTAGAGATTCTCATTCCATGTTTCCCACAAAAATATTCAATTCTTAATGCAGAAGTACTTCCACTGTGGTCCTTTTTAACAAGTTCAGTCTTGTCACGTTTCAGCATAATATTTTACAAAGCTTCTTTTTGAGTTAAAGGGCATGAAGTTCCAATAATACCAGTAATGTATACTGCATTTGTATTTCAGTTTTCAATTATTTTCACATTTCTACTGTCACTTTCTCCACAAAAATACTTATATTGGAATCTCATTTTGCACACAAGAATACATTTAATTCTGACATCCATCTGGCATGCTGTCTGGAAACCTCTTTTATTATATTTGTCACGGCATATTTAGAGGTAAACCTACTCTGTGACATTTCAAGATATAACAGCATTTTCTCATACACACTAATGAAAATCCTAGAAAACTCCTATACTGTGTTGAAAATTTACCTTAAATCATAGATACGATGCTTTTCAAGGTACTTTGAATCTGCAATTTATTTTGCATCTAAAACACTGAATCAAAGTTAATCAGAGTTAAGGTTGGATAAGACATCTGGAGGTCATCTTGTTCAATCCCCCAGCACAAGCAAGGCCACTCAAAACCATTTGACTAGGACCATGTGGTTCCTGGAGTGTGTGGCTGCTCATGGCTTGAATGGGTGTATGCTCTTCTGGGTCAAACACTGGCTGGATGACCAGACACAAAGAGTGGTGGGGAATGCAGTTAAATCCAGCTGGTGGCCAGTCACGAGTAGCATTCTTCAGGGCTCAGCATTGGAACCACTTCTGTTTAACATCTTTATCAATGACCTTGATGAGGAGATAGAATACACCCCCAGTAAGTTTGCAGATAACACCAAACTGGGTGGGAGTGTTGAACTGCTTGAGCATAGGGAAGCTCTACAGAGGGACTTGAACAGACTGGATGAATGGGCCAAGGTCAGCTGTATGAGCTTGAGCAAGGCCAGGCGCTGGGTCCTGCACTTGGGCCACAACAACCCCAGGCAATGATACAGGCTTCAGGAAGAGTGCTTGGAAAGCTGCCTGGCAGAAAGGGACCTGGGGGTGTCAATCAACAAGCGGCTGAACATGAGCCAGCAGTGTCCCCAGGTGGACACTGTTGGCCAATGGATGCCAATGGCATCTTGACCTGCATCAGGAATAGTGTGGCTAGCAGGATCAGGGAGGTGATTGTCCTTCTGTACTCAGCAGTGGTGAGGCCACGCCTTGAGTACTGCGTTCAGTTTTGGGCATCTCGATACAAGAAAGACATCAAGGTGCTGGAGCAGGTCAAGAGAAAAGCAGCTAATCTGGTGAAGGACCTGGAGAACAAGTCCTATGAGGAGCAGCTGAGGGAGCTGGGGTTGCTTAGTCTCATGTAATGGAAGCTGAGGGGAGACCTTTTCACTCTCTACAACTACCTGAAAGGGGGCTGTAGAGAGGTACGTGCTGGTGTCTTCTTACGAGTAACTAGTTAATTAGTGATAGACCAAGAGGGATTGGACTCCAGCAGTACCAGGGGAGGTTTAGACTGGAAAACATCCACTGCTGTTAAGATTACCAGAACTATGATCTCCTTTCATACTCTTTTAATGTTCATTAATGCATCAATATTCTTGATGTGCTACTGTTAACATTTTTAAGAGAGTAGGTCAGACGTTCAGCATTTATCAATTGTTTCATTGCCCCTGAAATTAGTAATACATCACTGCTTCCCCAAGAGACCAGGAATCAGCCCTTAATACTAGGAAGAGAGCAAGAAAACACTGAAGAGCAACCAAGTTCATGGTTTGTTTGGTTTTTTTATCCTTTTTTTATTTACAAATTCACTTCTTTGGGGCATCTTTGAGGACAACTCTATGAGATGCCTGAAAGAACAGATAATGATGGGCTGGTAATTGGGATGGAAGAATATCCTATAGCCAGCAGTCCCTAAAAAGAAGAAACAGAAGAGTGGGACATGAAAAGCTGGAATCACTAATAGGGCAAAAGAAGGTGTGGTGACACAATAAAAGACTATTCAAAGACAACAGCCTCCATAGCTCCTCAGCTTTGATTAAACCCCAGAGCAGGCTCATCTTCTGTACTAAATGAACAAAGGTGTCCTTTGGAAAAAAAATGGGAAAGTCTTGGTGGCACAGAATTAATTGAAAATTAATGGAAATTGTATACCCAATGAGTAGTCATTAAGAACAGCTTAAAACTATAGATTCCTTACACAGTTCACCTCAGTGCAGTTTCTTTCAAACAAACATCATATTCAAATTTACATAAGTTTCTAAATGACTCACCCCTTCACATGCAACTTCCAAAATAATTTTCTAAATCTTCCTTAAAAATAAGAGTAAAATTCCTTCTTTATTAATGATGTTAATTCTCAGAGCAGAGGTATCATAGGAGACAATTATGAAATCTCAAAGTAAAATCCATCTTTCACAGGCACAGTGATACAATTAAAAAGGTACAGTAACAAAATGATAATAACACTGGCAACCTCTTTCTAAAGCTCTTGGAAAGCTGTACAAATATTGATGTAAATGTAAGCATATAATTTACCTGGAAATTAGGAAATAATTTCAGTTCAGAGATAAATAAAGGTATTCAAAGGTTAGCTAATTAGCTAAGGGTCACTCAGTCATACCATGGAATCAAAAAGGATGCAGAACAGCTGTGCTTAGCCACTGTTTTAAAAATATAACTGAAACCTTCTGTGAAGTCATATGCCTGCTTCCTAGATTGCATTCCATTCAGGAGTACTATCTATTCAGAAAATAGATCACCCTGTGCTTTACACTGGCACAAAAAAAAAAAAAAGAAGTTACAAATCTGACAATACTGTACCTCAGTAATGAAACACATGTAACATACAGTATGGAACAAATGAAAAGGTAAAGTTGTGAAGATGTTTTGTCATTTTCTTACCTACTTTTATTACTGCAGACAAATGAGAAGAAGGTTGTGTGGAAAGACTGAATGATTAGAAGAAATGCAAAAGAGAATCACCTGGATAAAATTGATTTATAGTGTAAAAATGTGACTTTTAATGAAATGGAAGGAAGAAGGTGCATGCTTACATGCACTCATTTTTTGTCAGTACAGGACTGAATCTATTCTACAACCTTACATACCAAAGTGAGAAATAATCAGGTTCTATCCCACATCTACTTCCTTTAAAAATGTGGTAATGTATACACAGGACACTACTGCAACACAATCAGCAACATCCTAGATTGGCTTCTCTAAAAGGGGAAGTAAAAACAAATAGTGACATTCACTGGCATTATACTGAGATATTTCAACAGAGACAGAAGAGAAATCAAATAAAAAAGGAAAGGTGAAACTCTTCCTTGATATGGTGTTAGTCACTGTCTTTACTTTAAAATAGGTGATAAGGGATGAGTCATACCTAATGTTGGTTAATATTCTGTTTGTTACCATTATACTGAATTTAGCAGTTTATTTAATAATCCGAGGATTTCAATCTCTTTGAATATGACTCCTAAACCTAACATGGCACTTGTAAGAGTCCAATTTGTGGTTGAAGCAGCACTACTTGTTCAGGTAACAAGTGAAGTAGCTTTAAATTTACAATTCTGTTATTTCCAAAATGTCATGCATTTCCAAGTAACAAGAAGAATACCAGCTCCATGTGATTGTACAACTTTCCCCAATTGCAAGACCAAAACACAGTGGCTAAGAGATGCTTGGGACAACCTGAACATTCAATTCAGGACAATTCAGATCCTATAATATTTTTTACCTATCATCAATGATGAACATACAGTTATTTCAAGCTTTGTATCAAGCATCTTGGTTGCTATTTCGTATTGCAATAGGGCTGGATAATACCTGAATGATGAAATGGAAAATCCTTTCATTTTTTTAATGGTAAAGTTTTGAAACAAGTCACAAGAAAGCCAAAAAGGTCCATCTGTATTTTTAAAACCTATAAAAAAATTTTCATTTGCACTAGTGTCAGTCTGTTAATCTTTATGTCAATTGTTCATTTAAGCAACACATGTGTAAGATTAACACACCCACATACACTCGTTTTCTATAATTTTAGCCATTCACCTAACCAACGAGTAAGATCCTGAAGTGTGCTGTAGCTGGAGTTGTATGGAACTTAACAGATCCAGAATCATTCAACACTGGAATGACTGGAAAGAAGCTCAGCAGAAAGGTACCTGGGGGCATGGATCAGCAGATGGCTGAGCACGAGCCAGCAGTGTGCCCAGGTGGCTAAGAAGGCCGATGGCATCCTGGCCTGCATCAGGAATAGTGTGGCCAGCAGGACTAGAGAAGATTGTCCCATTGTACATGGCACTGGTGAGGCTGCACCTTGAGTACTGTGTTCAGTTTTGTGTGCTGCAGGATAAGAAAGACATCGTGGTGCTGGAGAGGGTTCAGAAAAGGGCAACAAAGATAATGAAGGGTCTTGAGAATAAATCTGATGAGGAGCAGCTGAAGGAGCTGAGGTTGCTTAGCCTGAAGAAAAGGAGGCTGAGGGGAGTCCTTATTGCACTCTACAACTACCTTAAAGGAGGCTGTAGAGAGGTGGGTGTTGGTTTGTTCTCACAGGTTACAACTGATAGCACAAAAGGAAATGGCACCAAGTTACACCAGTGGAAGTTTAGGTTGGACATTAGGAAAAACTTCTACACCAAAAGGGTTATCAAAGACTGGAACAGGCTGCCCAGGGAAGTGGTTGAATCACCATCTCTGGGTGCATTTAAAAGCCATCTAGATATGGTGCTTAAGGATATGGTATAGTAGTGGCCCTGGTAGAGTTAGATAATCGTTGGACTTGATGATCTTAATTGTCTTTTCCAACCATAGCAATTTTGTGATTCTGTGAAAAACACATTTTGATGTCCAGGTAACAAGGAATTAGGAAACAGAGATATACAAGCTACTGATGTAGAAATGCACAAATGGAAAGGTTTCGTTAAGGCTTTATCTGGAGCTATGTGATTATTTTTAATTTTTTTAAATTAGCCTGGTTTAGAAGAGGAAAATTTTTATCTTGAAAAAATGAACACCGATTCAAGGTGCAGTTTTAGAAGTCCAATATGTCAAAGATTTTCATTAGTGTGTTCTAAATGCTGTACAGATTCTCAGTCATCCTGTATTTCTTATTCCTCTTCTTTATTCCTCAGCAGAACTCTGTCAAGGCAAATCATATCAAGGCAACTCCACAGAAAAAAATGACCACATATATTCAGAAGATATTAATATATTGTATAACCTTGATTTATATAAGGCAGCAGTAGGGGTTTTTTTTTCACATTTTGCAGATATAATTGCAATGTATTTTTAAAAATCCAACAGCTTTCCATCTTGTGACAGCAAAGCCTCTTGTAAGAGTAAAAACCTAAAAGGACATCTCATTGTATTCCTTTTTATTAGCAGTCCATAATGCTAAAATAAGAATATTGGTTTTTCATTACAAATTAAAAGTAATTTGCAGAATCTTGGACTCAAAAATCATACAATCTACTAGAGACAAATCATATGGGGAAACAGAAAATAGGAAACAACTTCTGTATCAGACAAGGAGCTAAGATGTGCGAACTTTAGAAACATGAACAAATCAGGTGTTTTACTTAAGATCTCATGGAATTGGATTTATTTTGTGAGCAAGTTACAATATCATTAACTTACACAATATTCAAAAGCCCAAATTTCGAAAGGGAACCAGGCAAGAACATGAACATCACAGTCAACATCCTGCCAATGAAGGTAACACATCTTTTTACTATAGCTCTGTAGAGCTGATAACTAAACCAACTTATGCCCCTGATCTGTCAATCTTTTCATATCTCAGATAAGTGTCATCAACTGCATCATGTTACAAGGGATGAATCTTTGTCTCTGCATCTGGAAAGCTTTCACCTAGCAGACATTTCATCAAAATTACTATATTTCTGCAGGAAGTTTTAGCTTTACAAAGTGACCTTTTTTTTGCAAAAGAATGTTTCATCAGAAAATTCATGATCTGAATTCTTGATCATCCTCGTGGCAATTGATATATTATTTCTGATAATATTTTTCATTAGTTTCCTTCCACATATAGGTTATAGTATGTCCTTAATAAAACAGTCATCCGAGACAGACAGAAATACAGACACTTGACGGAATTTTAAAATGCCCTATCACAGTGCACAAAGAGGACTTAAGAGCCTACTAAGGAATCTGTATTCAGGAGCAATCAGGAGTTATTCACAGTATGTATTATCCCTATCTGTAATACTTGGCTGTACATGGAGAGTTAGGAGAAGTACTTAATTTGGTCATCTGCAGTCCCAAAATAGAGTTCTCAGTTCTGAACAGGCTGCACAGAGAAACAGGTCTGGCAGTCTTGGACAGTATACACTGAATCTGTTGTAATTTTCTCATTGTTAAAGGTCCACAATATGCCTCCAAATCATTTTTTGGCACCAAATTAGAATGGCTAAGACTATATTAATAAAAGAGTCTAGAGTTTGTTCTTTGACTCTAAGGCCATGTGGCAGATGCACACCACAGGGCATTTGACCTTGAGTCCCTCTGGGCCCCATGAATTTCCCTTCTGACCATAAGACATAATTGTTTTTTACTGTGTTTTCTTTGCAGTTCGAACTGCCTGAAATAACATGAGAGATGTTCATACAGCTCCTCAGTTTTGGTTGTTCTCTGTCTGTGAAATTTTAAACCTAAAAATAGGATGCAAATATTTTTTCATAATGATATGTCAGACTGAAACAGTAGGGAAAAAAATGAGTATATATTATCATATAGTACTGCTGTGGCTGGCAGCTGTACTGTAATTAAAAATTATTAATGGTTCTATTACAAGTGTCTAATTCATAGGTTTTATCACTTTAGCTTTAAAAGATAATGGCTCAATTTTACTTCATTTACTTGAGTGAGAAATCGTGACTTCCGAAAAGAGTCCTGTTAATAAGTTACATGGATAAAAATGCAGGATTGGCTCTAATTGAAAATAACATTTACAGTGTAAACTTTACTGAAAGCCACATTTATTTCTTTCTTTCTTTCTCCCTCTCTACCTGTAAACAAAAAGGAACAGCTTCACCTGAACCAAAATGAAAACATATAGATGCTCTCAGTTAATGCTGGATTTGTTTTAAGGATGAAGTAGGAAATATATCAAGTGACCATTCATTACAGGGTTACAATTTCTTTTGAAAGAAAATCTTTGAAATGTATTTCAGGTGTTTATCTTTGCTTATGACCAGTGTACAGTGCTCTTCTAAATCAAAATCCAAAGGGTCTTACATTACATGCATAGTTTATACTCACTTCATACTCAACACAACCCCAAACTCACTTCAAATCCCATAGCATTGGTATTTTAGACACTACATCAAATGATGTGCCAGTGCATCAACAAGGATCTTGTATCACCTAGTATACCAGCATATAGAAGTACTAAATCACAGTGAAGGATCATATTTCTTTGAGAGACATGAACTCCAGCCTATAAGGCAAACAAAACAATCCAGTTTCTTCCACTAAGATGGACAAGGAAAGTGACTGTATATCACAGAAGCTAGGAAGAAGTTTGTGCATCAAAACTGGTGACAGAAGGGTGCTACATTCAAGGTGCTAACAATGCTGGAGTGCTAATGCAAGGGAGGCCAAGCCAATGAGTAGCTTATTTTAATGGGGATATTGAACTCACAAGACCAGATCAGTCTGTTCCTGATGAGCTGTTATCCTGTCATGATAAGCCAGTCCCTCAGCTCAGTCTTTTTAGCAATTCAGGAAACTGCTCTGAAACACATCAATTTCAGACCACAGAGAACTTTGAAGACAGAAATGAAACATTAAAAAAACCCACATGAAAACATGTCAGCATTAGAACACAAGGGAAAACAACATAGAGGAAAGTTTGACTCAGAAGTCAGAGGAAGGGGCCCAGTGCTAAAGTGCTTAGGTGCACTAACAGCTAAAAACCTAGCTTAAGACAGCAACTACTGAAAGAAAATATAGGTTAGGCATGTCTTTGAAAAGCTTACCTACCATTCAAATTCCAATGATAACAAATGATAATAAAAAGGATCAGAAGGCCTCAAGAGGCTTAGAGGAATCAAGGAATTAATTCTATTTATAAATGTATGTGCACTGAGTACCTAAAAAGCTAGAGTTGTATTGGTTAGAATGATTGGAAATTATTTCTGGGGCAAGGGTTTTCTTCCAGGTCTTCAGTTATCAAGGAACTATCAGGAATGCTTTTGGAACTACCAGATTATGAGAGAATGCACCAGTGAGAAGGATCCTTTGGAACAGCCTTGAAAGTCTTGAGGGTTAGCAGTTTAGTACGAATCAGGGGATTTGTATCAAAAGGTGAAAAACAAGGTGAATAGGTCCAAAACTGAATTAATATTTCATCAGGCTACAAAAAGGGCAATGATTTTGACCTGGGTGCAGTGAAAAGCTGGATACTGAAAATGCAAGTGTAAGATGGTACTGACCACAGAGGAGGCAGAAATAAAACTCAGTGCACTTCATGAACTATAGGGTATCTGCCAATTTCCAACCTGGTATTCTGAAAGCATTCACATGAAAAACTTTTAATAAATGTCTCAAGTTTTCATATGAACAGGTAGCAGCAATTATTGAGCTTGTATTTATGAAGCAGTGGGAACTGAATAAATGATCCAGTTAATTAACTATTTGGACCTCAGTGGAACACAGTGCTTTCAAACAGATGATGCTAGTACACAGAAATAAATACAAAATGGATTCAACGTCAGATAAGTTCAGAATAAACTTGACAGCATTCTGTTTTAAAGAGATCTGACTTTAAAAGAAAATCCTTAGATGTCTTCTGTCCAGACTTCAGTAAAACAGCTGATACAGGGCTATGTGGGAAATTAATAAATAATGCTAGAGAAGAAAGAGGTAAAAGAGGATTGTTAGATGAGTATTGCTAAAGGAAAAATGGAAATAGAGTGTTGGACAGTTGACAGTGCTGCAAGGGGCAATTTGACACCAGAGAGAGATTAATGGTAGTTAGTCAAGGATCAGTTCTGGGGCCCATTCTGTTCAAATTTTCTTTCATGATCATGGCATAAAAATGAGTGGTATAATGACACAAAGCAAAGAAGAATTGTCAATACAAAACAAAGTCACTGCAGAGAAAATTGGAATGATCTGCGGACAGACATAATGGGAAAAAAGTGCGAACTGCAATGCTACTTACTTGAGGACCTAATTGCAAATCATTATGCATTAAATGTACAAAACCATTGTGGTTTTGTACAAAACCACATGTACAAAAAAAAAGGTGCACAAAAAAAATGTACAAAACTTCCCACCATAGTGGGAAATGACTGAAGATAAGGACCTATCTTGGCTATGAAGCACAGATTTACCAGAAAACTAGAATGTCCTTCCTCTCTTGCACCAATGTTCATCTGAGAGCAAGTACAGCACAAAGCCATATAGATAGATGTGGTGCTTGGAGATATGGCTTAGTGATGGACTTGGTAGAGTAGGGTTAATGGTTGGACTCGATGATCTTAAAGGTCTTTTCTAGCCTCAACAATTCTATGATTCTACATACTCAGTCTCCAATTCAATTTCAATTGTTGAGCTGCCTAGACCTCCAGTCACATCATGGTATGCTTAAGGGCTGATCAGAGAACAACCAGGAGCAACAGAGCTGTGACAAGAATGAAGACACTATCAGGATGTATTATTTGAGGTATTTGCCACTGACACAGAGAACCATGTGTGCCATTGCAGAAGGCATTGTTAACCAGTGATAATTCCAGACGCAGGAGCAGGTGGAGAGATGCTACTGGGAAAAGCACAGGAGTTACAGTTGATGTACTAGCAGAGCTCTGAAGCTGAAGTTTCAGGTCTTGGCCAAACCTTTTTTCCTGGGTTGAAATTGGCAGTCTTTGTTAGCCTGTCTCGAGAAGTAAAGAGACAGTCCTCAACCAGAAGTAAAGAGGCTGTTTGTTGTTTTTTTTAGAAGTCCTGCAACAGAACAGGCATCTTAACAAGATTTTTTAGCAAAGCTTTACATCTATATTTACAGCTTTGTGCAGATCCAAGATTACAGAGATAGGAGAGATATTAAAAAAAAAAACCCACCAACTCTATTTGCATGGTCTATCTTTCATGCCATTGTAGAAGAGTGCATTGTGCCATTGTACAATCAACAAAAGAATCAGTAACTCAAACACAGAGTGATATATTTATCTTCTGCAAGAAGGACAATTATCATCACCACATCATAATACAGTCCCATAAAGGAAGATTCTCTCACCCTGAGCAGACACATAGAAATATAATGCCTTCAAAGACTTTTTATAGGCCCCTATTCTAAAATCTTCAGGGTTAGAGAAAAAGAAAAAAAAAATTTCTTTGAAGTGTTAGGCCATTAAGGCAAAAAATGCACACTTGTGTAACATCATTTTGTAACCAGGATTAGCAACCAGGACCAAACAATAAAGCCTAGCTTTCCATTCATTCCTCCAAATAGCCTCCAAAGGGCTCTCTGTTGCATTTTTACTGATTTATATCTTACTTACGAATTTCTGTATTAAATCATAGCCTTATCAATCTGTTATCCTGTCCTTGACAGTTAGCCACGGGCAGGTAATTTATGCAACATTTTAAACTGTCTTCCTTGATAAGGAACTGCTTGATATCATATTGATGCATGAAGTTCCTTTCACACTTCCAGCAGGTAGCAGTCAGATTACATCCTGACAGTTTAAATCCCAGACAATAGCCAGAACCCACTGAATATTTCTAATACAAGCTTGTATTACTGTTGTTGTGTACCAAATGTCCCTGTAAGGTGGAAAGGCCCATCTAGAGACATGGCCCCTATATGACTTGTCAAAACAATCGATTGAGTCTGCCTGCTCTCTTTCTTCTCTTACACAAGTGAGGAGGGAGCTGCCAGCTGAATAGTTCTATGCCCAGCCTTCTTTTCCAGCAACGCAGCATGTGGCAGTCACTGAAAAATAGGAAAATGACATTGAAGGGCTTGTGTAAAAGAAAGCAGCAGGGACTGGGATAGATCAATGATTCTGAATGTGGCAGTGAAAAATAGCCAAAGCTTTCCTTGATAGATATGGATGGACATATGCTGCATTGTGCATCAGCAATATTTCCATTGCTTCGGGGAAGCATCAGATCTAGAGAGCATACTTCAGGAAATCGAGTGTCATAAAGATAAAAATCTAATTTACTGTGCATGTGCAAATCTTCTCGTCAGTCCATTATGTGCTGGCCATGTGATCATGGAAGAGCCATGGCACACGACTCAAGCATTTTTATAGATGCTGTGTGGACAGATGTATCAGAAAGACTGGGCATAACCAACATAAATAAATAATGGAAAAAAAGACTGTCTGCATATTAAGGTACTAATCTAGCATTCAGGTCACTAAAATTCAGTTTTGTTCTACAAGACATTCTGTGGTCCAGGAAAATCATCCAGTGTTACCTCAGTGTCAATTCTGTTGGCTAGATTGGGGGCATAATATTTTCCTGACTAAGAAGCCTGTTGTAAGGATCAATAAAATAAGGATTCTTAAACATTCAGATCATATGTTATTGGATGATTACCCAAAGTAGCAAGAAATGCCAGACCCTTTTATGAATCCCATGAAGTTCATCACCTCAAAACATGAGGCAGTGAGGCCACATTTATGTAAAAATGATTTCTTGCTATCAGCTTTAAACTGAAAGGCTACGATTACATTGTGAATTCTTTGTTCTTGTGTTCTGAGACAGTTAAATCGGTGCACCTTCCTGACATTCTCTAAACCATTAATAATGTATACATCTCTTTCATTTCACCTTTTATTCATCTCTGCTTTTACGTAAATACCCTAATCTTTTTAATCTCTGCATGTATGGAACTCTTTCCATGCCTCTAATCATTCTCATTACTATTCTCTATTTCCTATTTCACTTACAGCCTCAGTGAAATAAAGAGACCAAACTGAATGCATATTAAAAATGGAAGGTAACTATTACTTTATGTAAGATGTTTATAATACATTCAATTTCTTTCTAAATTTTAGGATCTTTTCTTTTTTTCCCCCTTCTGTGTGTATATGTTTTCAGTAGGAATTCAACAGTAACAACAGTCTTTCCTCTGAATATAGCTGCTGTTCATTTAGGACTTCCCAGGGTGTGCAAGCAGTTCTAAAATTTTTTGTCCAATATTCACTAACATATTCTTTAACAGGTGCTGTTGGAGTATAGGCTTCCAAACTGTAGCTCCCTGCATTCTGCACCCAGGTGTTCTCTCTGTTTTATTCTTATAAAGTTATTCTGTCTCTCCTGAATCAGCACAACTGTTTCCTGAGTTTGCTCAAAAATTTTGGTTTTTCTTCAATTGTATTTATGTTACTGAAATAATCAGAATCCCACCATATCTTTACTGCTGCTTTATGCCATTGTTTTGTATGAATACAATCCCGATCATCTGAGAACAAAGAGAAGACCTTTACTCAACTATTGCACTGGTCTGTTTAGTTTGGCATTCCCTTATCTGCTCCCATGAACTCTCTTGCTTACCTGTCAGGACCTTTTCCTGATTGCCTTCCTTTCTGGTTTGCTTTAAATCATTTGTCTCATGACCATCTTGACTGGCAACTGTGCCATAACATCATTTTGCGTTACCCAGGAGAAGGTGTGCTTCTGCTCAAAGTCATGTTGATGCTAACTGGATAATTTCAGCTGCAGTGTAGTATGGACCACTGACCGAGTACAGTAATCTCAGGCCAAACATATACTTTGCAAAATACACCTGGATGCCCCTAGTCAGGGCTCTTGCCTTTGTGTCCTTCAGACAGGCACTTCCCAGAAATGTGTGTCATGTCTTACAGATGACTGTTACCAGAAATAAAGTCTATTCTAACCTTGTGCCAGAATTGAGATATGTAAAGACTACATTGCATACTCTCTTTGAATTCACCATCCAGTTACATGTACACCTTCAGTTAGATATTTCTGTTAGCCAAGCAGAAAGGCTTTCTTACCGGTCTTAGTGATGTCTGTAATGTCATACATCTGCTGTTGACCATTTCATATCAAGTCCTAAGATTATGACTCATTTCTCTATAAACAAAATGTCTCAGCCACACAGCTGAGACATTCATCCATTATCTCATATGAGAGATAGCTTCACCTTGATGACCTGGATGAGGGGATTGAGTCTACCCTTAGTAAATTTGCAGATGATACTAAGTTGGGGTGGACTGTCGATCTCCTGGAAGGCAGGGAGATGCTGCAGAGGGACCTGGACAGGCTGGGTCAATGGGCTGAGGTCAATGGGATGAAGTTCAACAGGACCAAGTGCCGGGTCCTACACTTTGGCCACAATAACCCCAGGCAGTGCTAGACTGGGAGAGGAGTGGCTGCAGAGTGGCCTGGTTGAGAGGGACTTGGGAGTACTGCTCGACAACCAGCTGAACATGAGTCAGCAGCGTGCCCAAGTGGCATGAAAGGCCAATGGCATCCTGGCTTGTATCAGGAATAGCGTGGCCAGCAGGACTAGGGATGTGATTCTCTCCCTGTAACTGGCACTGGTGAGGCCTCACCTCAAATACTGTGTGCAGTTCTGGGCCCTGCACTTCAAGAAGGATATTGAGGTGCTGGAGCGGGTCCAGAGGAGAGTGACAAGACTGGTGAGGGACTGGAGGGAAAGTCTTATGAGGAGAGGCTGAGGGAGCTGGGCCTGTTCAGCCTGAAGAAGAAGAGACTCAGGGGAGACCTCATCACTCTCTACACCTACCTGGAAGGTAGTTGTAGGCAGGTGGGGGCTGGACTTCTCCCAAGCAACCAGTGACAGAACGAGAGGGCATGGCCTGAAGATGAACCAGGGGAGGTTTAGGTTAGAGATTAGGAAGCAATTCCTTATGGAAAGAGTCATTAGACACTGTAATGGCCTGCCCAGGATGGTGGTGGAGTCACCATCCCTCTTGATGTTTAAGGAAAGATTGGATGTGGCACTTAGTGACATGGTCTAGCTAGGTGGCGTGGTGTCGGTTCTTAGGCTGGACTTGTAGAGTAGATCTCAAAGGTCTACTCCAGCCTCAACGATAATTCTGTGTAATTCATGTGGTACTTACTCCTCACAATCCGGTCAATGCCAGAGTATAAACTTTTTCACTCTCACTAATCTTCACTTCCAGTACAGTGTTGTGTTGAGAGAGTGAGCACATACACATCTCAAGAAAAGAAGCAAATATAATAATGTAGTCCATTGCTGGAATCCATCATGCAGAGATGCACACGTGGTGCTCAGGAAAAACTGTTCGGTATCTGCTACTAGCAGAAAATCTTGCTCTGTGTCATAGTTCTGGAGTCTTCACAACACTAAGTCATCTGAGTGTACCCAGAATACAGCTTTCCTGGAGAGACTGCTCACAGTGCTCGTACCTAGAGGTGAGCTGGTGAAAATGTTTGCAAACATCTCAATCTGACCCTTTTTCTAATAGTCATTTTTTGCATCTCCTGATGCTTTCTAACAACTTCTGTAAGCTGCTGCCTTAGTAGCAACAGTGTCCTTGGTTTCCAGTAGGGCAAATACTTCAGGCAAATACTTCAGCTATAATATTTTTATTCTTTGAATGCCTGTTCCTGGACCCATGACTCCTCCTATGCTGCACCACTGTGCTAAAACCTGTCTCAAAGGCTGTTTGTAAGAGCATGCAGTATGTAGAAAAGACAGTTATTCATCCTTACAGATCATTGGCTCCCCTCATACGCATACATCTTACATATTCTTAATAGTGTCTCAAGACCTGGACATTATTTCCTAGAAGTCTACAGAGTTCAGTTCCCCTCACCTTCACTTTGCCCACATTTTTGCTAAAACACTCTCCCCAATACTTCCTTATCAAATGTTGCACCTTCACATAATGGACCTGCATTATTTGTTCCTTGATGCCTCATTTACCTTCAAGAATGCCATCAGTACTGCTCCTAGGACCTTCCATAGTGGGTGGTTCAAGTGACACCAGAACTCCTTTAAAGATGGACAGATACTTAAAACCACTTCACGGCCATCAGTGCTAACCCAATGGCAACAGTAAAGGTAGTTGCATTGCTTTATTACACCAAAACTTGTACTTGATTTCACCTAAAATGGTAAATTTTATCCTATAGCAGATCTTGGGTCCTCAGTCTCTGAATAAGGCTAGTTACTTGTTTTCAGTATGATCTTAGTACAGGTTCTGGTATAACCTGAAAAGACCTTCATTTCATGTGGAGCTAACTTACCATTGTAGTCTGCTGTAAGTAATCTCTGTACAGAGTATGGTGGTTCATTGGTATGTTTGCCAGTTCCTTTCTATAGGGAGTTTAAAACCATTTACTCACCTTTATTCCTCTGTGCATATACTCAATTACTTTTTTAACCATTTCCTTGTTTATGTAGGTTATTTAGTCTGGAATTCCACCATCACATTTTTTAAAGTCCCTCCAGGCCATCCATTTACTTTATTCCTAGCTTTATATTCTAGTTAATCATATTTGAAGGGGTAGGTGTATCTCTCTGGAATTACTGCTGCTGACATGTTTCTGCATCATATATTCAAAAATAATATGAGAAGACTCTATGACATTAACCCAGCTTTTTAGTGAGCAAACTATTTACACAGATGCTGAGACTACAATTAACACCAGTCACGTGCATACGTATTAGCTTAACATGTGGTGTTTCAGATCTCCCCACAACCTAAGTTCTTCTCCCTGGTTTCAAATAGATTGCTGTACTTAGTTACCTTTATTTACTTTCCCAGCCTAAGGAATTGTATTTGATTTAACAGCAGCTAGAGAAGTCAGATGCTGAGCACTTATCAGTAGTGGTGGCAGCTGTTATTCCAACAAATCTGTATTTTCCAGCTTGGCTTTAAATTTAGGTACTCACTTAAGCAAGATTGAATCTATGTTAAACAGAATTCCTCTTAAAAAGAGGAATTTTAAGTATTGGCTCTGGCAACTTTTTTTACTAGGAAAGCTAATTTCCAAAACTGTGTGCTCATGTTGCACATATAATAGAGGCAATATGCAGATAAAATTACTGGTTTTGAGTATTGATGAACTTTTCTTAAATCCGTCATTGGTCTTGTATCCCTTACTTCACTTGGACTGTGTCACCCATATAGGATGTCCAAAAAGTCTGTGCCTAATAAAGCAGTGTATTATGCTGGTTAACCTTTACCATATTGAAATTTACTCTTTGATCATAGATTATGATGGTATTGCCAATATAAGGATACAAGATACATTTAAAATTACTTTAGCTTAAATATTTAAACATTACTATTTATAAATTATATGTATATAAGGGATGTTCTAAAAGACATAAGCTACTAAAAATAAATTCTAGGCTCTTCCTATAGTTTTTTACTCACACAGCTAAACATGGCAAAATATATCACAATATTTTGATAGGACATTAAAACATGACCATTACAATGTGGTATCTACTGTGGAGTGCTCTTCAGTTAATAACTACTGTGGTAATCTAGAAACATCCAGTAATAATTCGGGCAAATCTGAGAAATGGCAGTTCAGATCTTGTGCTTAAAGCATTGTGTTCTTTAGTGTAAATGAGCAATGAAAAATTCATTTCAAATTTAAAAAATAAACAACCAGCTATAAATACAAGATATGGCATCAATTACAACATGAAGATTTTATTGCCAGGTAATTTTCATTCATCCAAATATGTTCAGTCTTACTTAAAAAATAATATATAAGTATGGGCATATTGCATGTTTTCCAGGAAGAGACAAAGCATGTTTTCTTACTTCACACTGCAGTAGAAGTGGCCACATCTGCTCACCTCAGAAAGCAGATGGATGTTCAAATACTGTATTAAAATATATATTTCAAGGAGCAAATTTAACTGCCTGGGTGTTACAGTTTAATTCAATATAGCTGAAGCAGGAAGATTAGAATTTTTAAAAGTTTCCTGAGTTAATTGATTGATGAATAACACCTTACAAGAACAGACCTTTATTAATCTAATTTCATATACCCTGATATGAAATTCACTTAGATTACCTCAGGTCATAAAAAATGATAACTAAGGACACACTGAACTGTGCACTGCACACTGTACATTTGCAGTTTCTATTTTCTAGCATTTTCCTGGGATTTTAATTTGCCAGAGATACATGACCAGAATACCTATTTCTATAAAACTGATTTTAGAGCTTGAGTCAAGAAATATTAAGAGTAACTATATCCCCACGGTGTTTCTGTGAAGAGCAGTAATGACCTGCTGCCATGTCAGGAAAGAGAAACATTTTACAGCTCCCAGTCATAGACAAATGGGAAAGCTTCTCAGTACCAATGATAAACATTTTTACAAAGATGGTTACTGATGCAAATGCTTCCATGTTTTCTGACAGATTAGTTTTCCTGACCAATAGTTTATACCACTGAAGAGGTGTTTACTAAAATGATAGCTATATAGACACAAATGGCTTAACAATAAAAGAACACCAGCATGAAGTCTGGAACATGAAATCTATACGCATCATAAGTTATTGTGGATCTATCTGATTTTATCACTGCTGAATGGTTTTAAAATGTTGGATTCCTTTCACTTGTGAATCCCCAGCAAGCGCGTAAATGTCAACTCTTTCAATTATAGACACCTAATAGCAGGCAGCCAAACTGTCTAAATAGTAAAAGGGAAATTTAAGACATTTAGGTTTTGAGATAGCAAAAGCCAATTAGAAACATAATAAAAAGCATAAAGCTTTAGTACTTAGTTCAAATTGTATCTTATTAAAGAATGATCTATGATGCATCATCTTCAGCAGCATCATAGCCTGCGGTACACCTAATATGAACAGGGTAAAGCCCTGTACGGAATGTACATGTTTTTCAGAGGGACACTATGTGATGGGAGGTTCCACAGTCAACAGACATGTCACACATTGATTGCATTTAGCCCTTTACTGGGCAGACAAGGCAATGGAAGAACCTTCAGCCATCTCATTTTGCTGACCTCTATAGCAATTTTACTGGCAGATTTAATAGAGAAACACCATGTGCTTTTGAAAGCACGTATGGTTATGCTTTCTTGCAATGAAAAACAAGGAAAAAGAGCTTCCTAGTCACCCAGACTGGGTGAACAAACATTCAATCAGTGAATAAATGAAGGAAAATTTAAAATTCATGGAGAAATTGTGGTTGTTTGTTTAGCATAATCCTAAAATGAGTGCTGTTCACACAAATTTATATTAAAAAAATGAATACCTGTTCTTCAAAGATAAATAATCTGTTTTGCATCCATCACCTCTGATGCTGATCACAGTGGTTTTCTTTTGTCATGGGAATGATAGAGTATGACCAGTTTTAAGCAGGCCATATCATGTAATTATTGTCAACATCCATATATATTCAGTTGGACAGGTAATATTTTTCACACTCATACCAGCTTCCATAATCTCCATGGATAGATCTTCTTTTTGTTTTCTGGAATGTTCATAGTACTATTGGAAAATTGATTTCTAAATTATAAATGAGGCAGGGTCATTTATAAGAAACAGTGGTTTTTAAAAGATCAGGGTTTGGAAGTCAGTTTCCAACATTAATATGAACCATCATTGTAACGAGTTTGTTGAACACAACTAGAGCAAACAGGACAAACAAAGTTCAGAACAATAACATTATAGAAGAGGACAGTATTGAACAGAACAGATAAAATGGGATGACACAAAATATATGGTGTCAGGAGTCAGAAAGGTTAAGAAACTACGAACTTTAAAATTATTGTTTCATTTACAGCTTGGTGCTGATAGTAAGTTATCATCTAAGCAAACGGCTGGCTGAGTTTACTAGCTTTATATAGGTAACTGTTAGAAATATTCTGAAGTCCCCAGGCTCAAGCTGAATTTGTCACTTCTCCACGGTACTTCCCTGCAAAAACCTATTCAAGGCCCAGTTCCATAGCAACTCTATTAGCACACACAGTAGACAAACCCCATGTCCTTTTGAAAGTACACAAAGTTATGCTTACTTGCTACATGGATGAGCTGCAGGATACTGCAAATTATTAGCCCTCAGGATGGCATCATGTCATAGAGATCAGCAAAATGAGATGGCTACAGATTTTTGCAGAATGAGTCCTGCTGCAAAGCCAAATTGGATATGCAAGCTCAAGTTCCAGCTCAAGGAAGTTCCAGCTCAAGGAAGTTCCAGCTCAAGGAAGTTCCAGCTCAAGCAGTTTTTGCTTGTAACAGAGACATAAAATTTCAAGATTTCAAAACACTTTGGGACCACCCAGCTCAAGTAAAATGTATTTTTATTATATAAATAACAAGTAGGCCACATGTCCAAATATCATTCCCATGTTCTAATGACTGTTACCCACACATTTGTCCTTTCATAGCTTGTTGCTTTTCTTCATTTAGGCCCCGGTTTTGCAGAGTTTCAGGGCCTTATCAAGAGATTGGTAATAAAGACTCGAGATATTACATTCAGATGGAACTGGGACTGTCTTGTGATATAGGTCTGTACAATGCCCAAGGTTTCAGGCTGTTTCAATTTGCTGTAATAAAACAAACAAACAAACAAACAAAAACAACAACAAAAAACAAACAAACAAAATTTAAAAAAAAAAAAGGTAAAAGAAAGTAACAAAACAAAAACCAACACACACACACACAAAGAAAATAAAAAAGACCTAACAGAAAGCAACACAAAACTGGTAGAAAGCTACATGATCTCCAAAAGATTTCTCCCACACATTAACCTAATAAGATTACTTGAAATGAGCTACTCTGTATAAAAAAGTATCCCTCTGACCCCTGTTTTTCAGTTCTCTTTGGAGTTGGGAGGGTACCCAGAAATGGCTTTTGCCCAATTAAATCACATCTTCACTTCAGAATCAACCAATAAAGTCAGCACTGCTGGTAAAGAAAAGGATATAACATTTCAAGAGAGAGTAATCTTAATTGCAAGCCCTCATCAATCTCATTTCAATTTCTTTTTTGCATTCTTGAAACAATATTTTTGTGTTGCCACTATACTGTTAAAACAATTATCATCTTCAGGTGTCTTTATTTTTAGAAAATAAAGCTTTTTATTCATAAATAAAAGTGGGATTGAATAAAGAATGCTGGCAAATCTAGCAACAGAAAAAGCCTTTGAAGCAAAAGTATTCTGGTCATCATCACCCTAAGGCACTGTAATTAAAGCCTTTCTCCTATATTCATCTTAAGACTGTAAACAAGGGGTATCTGCTTCCAGAGAGCAGTGGAATGAAGGTGCCACAATATAAGCATTATTGCAGCAAGTAACAGGAAGACAGGCTCTGATATGACAGAATAATAATAGAAAATATATCTATTTTAGGGAGAAAACTTACTAATTTGTAGCCACCTCCAGAGTGGAGACACTGAAAACAACTCCTTAAACTGGCTTCCTAAGAAAGATGGTAAGATATCAGTTTACCACCTCTCCTTCCTGAGAGATACAATCAAGAATTACACAGAATAATGATGAGTGCTATTTTTGAAACAAGGTAGTTAACTATTTGTACTAATACTAACAACACTTGGCTTTTCGTATAAAGTTTTCTGTCTTACCTGCATCTCAGAGCACTTCGCAAAAGTTGTGGTTTATAGTTCCTTTCAGTCAGGGAATTCAAAAGCAAATCATTATCAAAGTGGGGTTGCCTCTGAGGAAACAGCAAAGGAGGAAAAAGCCATACCCAACCCATTTCTGTTGCTGCCGAGAACATTCATCTCCTGTATCCTCATCATTGCAAGTTCACACCTGCAGAAAGCAGAGTATCAGAATTACAGAAGGAAGGAGGTAAAGGTAAGCAGGCTGACTGGAAGGAAGCAGTGAGGGGAAAATAATGCTCAGGAAAATCTTGATAAAACAGAATGTGGAAAGTTCACAGTTGGGAGGGCCAAGACCCAGAGGTGAAGATTGTTCATTAACATTCATACAGACTGTCAACCACCTCGGGAAGTAGACCACAGATCTGGCAACCCCGCACTGCACCACAAAGTTACTTCTAGTGAAGAATCTAACATCTGTTGCATAAGTAACATTTCATCACAATCTAGGGGACAAAATGAAGATGCATCTCATTGAAGTTACTGAGAAATTTAAAAGACAATAGGTAATTCTCTACACTCCAGACTGGGATTTGCTTTCTCACAACTGCTAAATAAGAAAAGGCTCCACTTCGCTCACAGCTACTGGGAGACAGTTGAGGTCCACCTGCCTATATTAAGAAGTATATTTTTTTCCCTTAAGTCATTATTCTTCTACAGAGGTCAAGGAATCAAGAAAAAATATCTGCTGTGCAATTTGCTAGTGTGGAATAGAGAGTTCCTTTTCCAGAGTCCTTTAAGCAACACTTTCGCTTTGTATCCATTGCTAATAGAATCTATAATCTACCATATGGAGCTCACAGTAGACATTGCATTGGCTGAGTTCCAGCAATTATCTGAAAAACACTGTTTCAGACACTAAATCTACAGTTTCAATCAACTTACAAAACTAAATCATTCCCAGTACTGAATCACTGCACTCCTCAATATTTAGGCCTCATGGCAACAGTAATTCTATATGTCAGCCCAAAAGACCTCCGTCTCTTAGACAGCTCTTTATCATCCATAGAATCAGACTCCACACTTCAAATTCATCCTTCAGAATTTAGGCAAGATTTTAAATACAGAAGAATGCCCTAATTGTTGCTGTTTGTTGTCATTTGGATGAGAATTTCTGTGAATTTTAAGTGACTGGGTTTGAGACATAACTATTATCTGGATCATCTGATTCCTAGTTCGACCACAGACTTCCATACTACTCTTATGTTAAGTTTTATGAGAACCTTTCTAGTATAATTGAATTTCTGAGCTACTATTTCCTCCACACCAAGAAAAAATAAAGGAAAAAGCTGTAAAAAAAAGAACAGTAGGGACTCCAGCAGTGCAATTTCCAAATAATCCCACTGTTTAAATAAGCAACAATGCTAAAAACCTTTCTAAGATCTTAAATTCTAGCCACCCTTAAGCCTTGCAAAATCAACTGCACCCTAAAAGAAAGCAAAATACAGTAGATCAATTCATCTTCTCTACAGTAGGTCTCTATTCTGTGCAATGCTCCCACCTGTTTAGTAATGTGAGAAGGACTGCAATTTCCTGTTTTATCAATCCCAAGGAACCCAAGTTCTTGCTAAGAAACACAAGTCTGTGCTAAAAATCCCTGTAACAAACATGGACTTTAGAGAAATAATGTGCAAAAGGCTTGAAGGGTTTAGTTACTACCCAGCCACGTAGAATGTAGCGCACAACACTGAAAACAGTCATCTTTTCACCAGACGTTAAATCTACCACCTCGTATTAATTCTAGCACCAGATATTTAACTCTATCTGGACAGACTCCCCTATGTCTTATCCCTTTGCAATAATTTACCCTTATTCGAATCTAAAATAAAAAGTAGATAAGGTGGCCACCCGGTACTGATGGGACACACAGCATCCTCTTTGTAATAGCACAAGGTGCTCAGCATTAAAAAAAAAAAAAATTAAATATCCAAATTCTTAAATATTGGTATAATACCACATGGAGTTGTTTTTTTTTTTTTAAGTATATAGCCAAAAACTTACTTAGAAACAAATATTTTTGTCCCAGCAAACTGCAGATTTAATCTGGAAGAATATCAAAGACACATTGCTAAAAATAACATTTTCAGAGGAGACAAACATTCAAGTAAGCTACAAACATTCAAGTAAGCTTCTGTTTACTTTTACTACTTTTTTACTTTTACTGTTTGACCACAGTTGTCACCAAGAGCCATAGTCACGGACCATGAAATCACGTCACTTTAGCTACTGAAAAATTAGTATTTACTATGTAATTGATCTTACCTGTACTTTGTCAAAAGGAATTGACAAAGATTCCAGGGTGGAAAACTGAATGCTTGGTGTCATAGAAAATGACATAAATGTCTGGTGTCTGCACATACTACACTTTAATTTAGTGCCACACTTCTGCCGTTAACAAATAACCATATTTGCCATAGAATTTTGCTTTGTTTCCTGTATCTTCATTTCCTGTCTTGCTTGCACACATCTGTTACCTTGTATAAATACACAATATCTGCATCTTCTTTATTCTGTGGAGAATACATTTGCTTTTTTTGCCTTCCCATCAAGTTTGAACTGTCTTTAGTTCAGCAGAGTTAAGATACATGTGGGAAAAAAAAAAGCCTCTACATAACAGTGTTTGACATGAATACAGAACTGGGAAAAAATCTTATCTTTGAAGGGCATGTTCTATCATACTGTGATATTATATTACCAGGTGGTGATAAAACATGACACTCCATAAAATGATGATACACCTTTGTCATGGAGAATTTTGGCTACTTTGGAAGAGTATCACTTGCTGTTCTGAGAAAGAAAAATTCTAAGTTATCGGGAAAGTTACAGGATGGCTTCATCCAACACTGAAGAAAATTACTTGAAAATAGTTTCAACTTCACCGCCCAGAGCATACATTAAATGCATTATCTGTATTGAGCTCTGCTGCAGCTCTAAATTTAGTGAAATGTGGTTTTCACTGAGGCTAAGGAAACTGGTAATCCCTGTGGAGAGTGAAATTTCAGCATTTTCTTTATTCAGTGGCTCCTCATTTTCCAACCAGACCACCTCAGGCTATGATTTATCAGAGCTCAGAAGCTAAGGTTTGAGGGTCTTTCTAAACACAAGGACAGGAAACTATTTTGGAAAACTGGGTGTTGAAGGAAGGACTGAAAAGGATAGTATTGCACTACTGTAAAACCAGAACAAGGGTAGTAGGTACCTAGCCATTGAAATTGCCTTCTTCTGACTGAGATCTAAAAATAGAAGTGTAATTAGCAAAAGCCTTTCAAAAGATTTTATTTTATTTTATTGTCCCCACAAAGACGTGCCTTTCTTCATATTTCAGTAGGATATGAGGCTGTAGTTCTGCATCCTGCCAGGTCAGCATAGCAGTAAACCTTTCCTCTGATTTAACTATGAACATGTAGCCATAGTTGTATTGAATGTGCTAGATGACACAACTTGGAGATTATACTGGCTTCGTGCTTTCACTTCATGCATGCCACTACAGAAACACCTGCTTCCCTGTAAAACTGGGGGTGATACACATCATCCATACCTGTCTGGCATAAAGTTAACAGGAGAAAAGCTTGCCCAGAAAACATTTTCAGAGAAGTCTAATGTGCTGGGTTTGGTTAGGATAGGGTTTAATTTTCAACAAAAGTCGGGAGGGGGGTAGACAACCAAACCAGCCAGTGGGATATTCAATACCATACTGATGTCATTTCTCCTGTATAAGGGCAGGGGGTGGGCTAAGCAACGCACACATGCTCTGGTGGGACCAGTGCTGCTTCTCAGTTTGTTCTATACTGCTGGTTTTGTGTATTGTTTCATTACTACTACTGTTGTTGCTGTTACTTCTCCTCGTGTTGTATTAATTTCTCCTTATCTCAACCCATGGGGGTTTGTATTTTTCTCCCTCTTCTCCTTGCCATTTGGGGGTGGGGGGGCACCAAGTGAGTGGCCACATGGTGCTCAGCTCCCAGATGAGTCTAAACCATGACATCTAACCTAGCCATGTGAGTGAGGTGGTTTTATTCTGTGGCCAGGGTGATTTCCATCCAAGATTAAGAGTTCTAATGTTGGATTGAATGTATCATCA
The DNA here is from genome assembly GCA_025345505.1 of Todiramphus chloris collaris. Taxonomy (NCBI): domain Eukaryota; kingdom Metazoa; phylum Chordata; class Aves; order Coraciiformes; family Alcedinidae; genus Todiramphus; species Todiramphus chloris. The sequence goes on from JANVCC010000019.1 coordinate 12,514,677, forward strand.
TGCTATAGCTTGTAAACAGATCCAACAAAAAAACACAATATTTGATGCTCAGTAAAAAGTTATGAGGATGAGACCTACATCTAGATTAAGATTGCTAAACATAGGGTTATACATGAGAGCTAGATGTCTTCGCTCCCACAGTTGGAAGAGATCTGATCAATATAGTTGATAGAAGCCAAAAGCAATTCAGCTCAAAAGTCTGTCCTGAATTTGGCAGCTTATAAGGCCAGCATGGTTAAAAGTACTAGTTTTGTGGCCAATTTTATATAAATGAATGATGTGCCTGTCAACTCACTTCATTACTTTCAACTCCTGAACCTAAATGACCCAGGCATAGCAGGATCAATCATACAGTTTTGTCACAAGGCTGAAATTTACATCTCTACATACGATAAGGGCCACTTGACTTCCATAGTGTCATCACTATTTGTACTTCATCTCTGCATCTTTACTTCAAAGCTCCACTTAAAAGCAAACAAAACAGAGGAGTAACAGTTCATATTTGGTTTAACACCACAGCTTAAGTGGTATAATTTCCTGTCAGCATTAAGTCCTGTTAGAGAAATATATAATGACATAATCTAAGTAAAGCACCTAAAATTACCTAAATGCTTGAGGTACTGAGCTGCCTGCTGAAACATATACTGATCCTATACATCCTCCAGGCAGCCTTTGCTGAGTGACACCTAAGAAATCCAGTATGGAATTTAAATCTACACACACACACAGACTTCTCAAGCTCTCCATCCAATAATTACATCTTGGCATTACAGCAAGGTTCAAGCATCTTCTCAGGCTTGACATTTAACTGCAAATGGTTCACCCCTCAGGGGAAGTTTGGATGAAGATGCTAAAGATATACCCTGCAGATCAGCTTAAAAGCTTTTGAGCTTAGATAATAGATAAGAGTCTGATTGTATTAGTATCAGATAATTGATTTGGGGAACAAAAACCTACTGCTTTAGGTTTAGCCTGTTTTACAGCTGCCATATAGTTTGCTGGTAAAGCTGAATAGTCAGAAACCAAGTTTCACCAGATGCGGCAAAAGCTGAAAATTGGATGTTTTCCAGCTCAGCAATTGGTACAGACGCTATCTGGATTATGCAGTCCCTTATTAAGAAGTGTCAAGGATTAGCCAAAACTAAGAACACTTGTAAAATTAGGGATTTATTTATATGAGGACAATCAGGAAAGTGAATTAACTAAGAATGTTACTTTAAAGAGAAGCTGTAAAACTACATTAAACCCTAATGTGGATGTTCTCCTTTAGAATTACATTTAAATGATCTAACTTCACTGTAGAAGTAAATTAAATTAAATTAGAACCACTTGAATTCTGGCTAAGGTCCTTGGGGGTTTTAATGATGTTTAACTGATCTATTTCTAAATAAGATCTTTAGTTGACTCACATTGATTTTCATGAATTGCTCCATGTAGATAAATCTCAAGTTCTGAAATGAGGAAATCCCACAAAAGGAAAAGTGACTGCTCAGTTAATGACAACAAAACATTTCTAAAAACAGTTGCAGCACAGCTCGTTCATCTGTAAAGGTAACAATGAGTAATCACATTGACTCTGGATCTGCATACGGAAGGACAACGTTTAGTGACAGGCTCTCAAATAAGTCTACTTGTGACAATGCCCAAGTGAGGCTCCTTCTATACTTCTCACATTGAAAAACTGCTTGCTCTCTGTTGTTTAGCTAGTCTTACACCAAGATTTTAGATTTTAGGAAGCTGCAACTATTTTGGAAGATGTTTAGGCCAAAGTTAAGATTTATAGTTAAAGAGCTGTAAACTATTGATATGTCTTGAAAGCAGCTTTCATTTCTCATTTTATCATTCCATGGTCAACTGCTGGAGGCAAAAAGAACAAAACTCAAAATTTTCTTTCCTTTTTTCCATTTCTGTGATCTGTATAATCCATGGTTGACAACTACCCAATCTATTTCTTGCATGGTATTAGAAAGCCAATGGGACAAATGCCATTATTGACATTTCTGCTTCAGGGAAGTTCAATAGCCTATTTGCAGAGGGGAAGGAACTTCACAGCTCTATAATATTTTTGATATTTGAGTCAAATTATGTACCAGTTTGCTGCAAATTCAATTAATTTACCATTGCCATACTTTTATTGTGCATCTAGAGTTCCCTCTGTGCTCTTATTGTCTACAGAGCAAATGCTATTACAGATATTCATATCTGGGGTGTGCATAAGACTTCATTCCCTCATACAAGGTTTCCTTTTCCTTTACAGGTGTAATATAAGAATATGCATTTAAATTTCAAATCATAAATAGGTTTTCCTCACAAAGAGACAGTTCCTTTAGTCCATCTCCTGACACGTACAGTAATGATCATCACATCACCGTAGATGGGTTGCTATTCAGAGAGTACCTTAATACTTAAGGGTGAAAAGAAGGCTGGAACCCAGATAAAAGATGATGAACAAATCATTCAGTTCCTTTTGTCTTCACCACCATCAGTAGTTAAGGGTAAAAGAGTCCATATTATGCCTCAGAGTAATTAAACTCAAAGATTTTCCTTGTGCACAGGATAATCTGTGAAGACCTGACCTGTTGCTAATAGCAAACACATGTTTAGATTAAAATGCAGGTCTTAAAATAGCCTGCTCCTGAATACATGCACCTACAAGGATGTTATATTTAATGTAGGTCTTTTGGGAGCCTTACTATTTTCAGATCATATTTTACTGATGTCTTGGTATAGTTGCAGAAGTAAAGTACAACATGTTGACTCACTAACAACCAAGTTTCAAAAATCAAGATTGATGTAGTTCTTTCTCACCTAAAAGAATAATATAAAATTAAAAGATACTTTTGGTACTTTGTACAAAAAAAACCAAATTAATTTCATTATCATCATTAATTATGGTGTGAAACAACATTCACGCTACCAGAGTTGTTAAAAGTACAGGAACATTTGTAGTAGAGTTCAGCTTAGCACCTTTATGTTTTTCCATTATGGAGTGAAAATTTCAGCATTTTGATTACTAATTCCTGATGTTTTACCTACTACATCATAATTTTCAATAGAAAGGAAATAGAAGTTGCCTGCTTCAGAGAACTGAACAAACCAGGGAAAGTGGGGAAAGGGCTGCATTTATCAACAAGGTAGAGAATGCAATCTGTCTCTGAACAGTCTGGAAAACACAAGGGACTAAAAACAGAGAGGTTAAGGGAAGGAAAGTTTGCCAGCTTTAAAATTGAAGAGAAAGCCAATTTAACCTTGGCTTCCCCAGTGTTTGTGAAAACCCAACACCAAAACAGATCTTTACATGAAAAAAACTGACCTTGCTTCTCAGTTATTCTGGGGTGACAGGGACTGCAGACCTTCATAAAGCATGGTTCTGTGAGTCTGGTATGCTGCTCCCATCAGAATATTCTGATTCTATTTTCCACTTGAAAAGATAAATTAACTGCTGCTTTTTTGGGCCATGACCTAGTAGTAATGACTTAAGCATATATCTAAATACTTCTGCTCTCTGTATGTTTTTCAGGACTGTGATTGTCTTTTTTATACTGTTTGTACAGGCTCTTCTATGACAAATATAACAAAATTGCAAGTGCTTGCCTGGTTCAGCAAAAAAACCACCCTGCTTTCTGCTGACTTAATGAGCTGAATCAGCTCATGAGTGGTTGAGAAAGTAACAATGCCTGTAAAAAAGAGGTTGGACCATGAGACAAAAGTAAGGGAAGGCAGAAGACGAAGCAGGGGAGAGCAGAACCTGAAATCCTCCTTTCAGCAGTAGCAAACTATTAAATAGGTTCAGAGATCTCATCTCTTTGCAGACTTACAGACCCAAGTATGATGTCTGAAAATAGGCAAGCCTCTCTGCTTTTTCCTCCCGCCTTGCTTTCCAAGGGCACAGTTCTGCTAAATGTGTAAAAAGAACTGTTAAATCTCGCAAGATTTAGCAAAAACTTTTTTTTTTTTTTTTTTTAATTGATATTCAAGTATTTCTGGTAGCTCCTGTGCACTGAACACTGTCTTATAGGGAAAGTCCTACCTATTTAGTAATACCCGTGATGTTTTCTCATGCTAGTAAAGAGTATTAAGTCTTCAAACAAGACATTTTTCTATGGCTTTTCAAAAAGCAAGGTCTTTTCTGAAAAAAACAAAAACCAGTTTCTTTCCAGTTTCCCTCCTCTCAAAAAACAGCTTGTGCAGTACTACTCATCACACTCCAAAACTGAAAAAAAGTTTTCCTCTATGAAAGTCAACATTAGAAGCTTTTAATAAAAAATGCTGTACAACTTTAACCATGAAACTGCTATTGGAAGACTGTATTCTCAAGATGCACTGCACAATATTTGGGGCAAGAGGTATGGAAATTTGTCTACATTTTTCTGTAAATAATTATCAACATGCACTGGCAGACTACGCTTGAATGCACTAAAATGCAGTTAAAAAAAAAAAAAAGATGCCCTTTTCTATATATATTTAAATTAGACCTTTGTTCAAAAGCCCATTTCCGATCAGAATTTTGTTTTGCTTAAACCAACATTGGAAGAGATGAACTATTTTTTTTTTAAAAAAGTCCCCCCAAGTGAAAAAGAGGATTATCCAATTTTATTTTCTAGCCAGTTTTGATTAAAACTCAGTGATAAAAATCCTCATATGCTGTCCTATGTAATAAATTGATATATAAGCAGCACCTGCAGAAATCCTAAAAATACAAGCATCTTTCAATGCATACTAAATACCACACACCAAATTTATATTATTTCCTAGTGGAAGGCTGATAAGTACAGGTACCACAAGGTACCACATGAGTCTTTCATGCTGCTTTATGTTCTTTTGCTGGACTAGAAATACTATCATGATAGGTTCTTTTACAAAATTTATCATGAACAGATAAAATTGATGGTATTTTCATTCTGAATGTCACATCATCAACACACCCATAAATAGACCAGTAGATTTTTACTGTGGTTTTATTTAAGCAGCTAAATCTTACCATTGATGGAGAAAGGGAAACAGATGTGTGTGTGTAGGAAATCTAAGTGTAGGAGGGAAGGAAAGTAGAACCAAATGTGCACTCCTGCATACAAAAGATGGTGGAAACAAGTAGGGGGTGTAACATATGATGAAACACTGCTCTTAACTTAATTTTAACATTCGATGGAACTGGTAAGTTCATCACACTTACATCAATAAGATTCATCAGCCATTTAGAGCTCTAAAATGCAGAGGAGACCAAGAGAACTGGTTAATATTCAAGCATCATTTCCTCTAAGCTCAAGATCAGTGCATGCCTGTAAGTAAGAAGTCAAGAAAAGGAGTCAGGGTACCTGCATGGATGAGCAAGGAGCTGCTGAAAAATTTCATATGGAAGAAGGAAGTTTACAGTATGTGGAAAAAGGGATTGGTCAATTGGGAATAATATAGGAACATTGCCAGAGTATGTAGGGATGCAACGAGGAAAAACTAAGGCCTTCTTGGAATTAAATCTGGAAAATGATGTGAAAGACGACAAGAAAGGCTTCTTCAAGTACATCAATATGCAAAGGAAGACTAGGGAGAATGTGGGCCCACTGCTGAATGAGGTGGGTGCCCTGGTGTCAGAAGATACAGAGAAGGAGTGACTGAATGTTGCCTTTGCTTCAGTCATCACTGCTAAGATCAGCCCTCAGGAATCCCAGTCCCCATAGAGAAGATAGAAGTCTGGAGCATGGAACACTCTTCCCTGATTGAGGTGGATCAGGTTAGAGATCATTTAAGCAAGCTGGACACCCACAGATCCATGAGCCCCACAGGGAGGCACTCATGAGTGTTGAGGGAGCTGGCTGATGTTATTGCTAAGCCACACTCCATCAGTTTTAAAATGTCATGGAGAACAGGAGGGGTGCCTGAGGACTGGAGGAAATCCAATGTCTCTCCAGTCTTCAAAAAGGCCAAGAAGGACCTTAGAAATTACAGGCCAGTCAGACTCACCTCCATCCCTGGAAAGGTGATGGAACAGCTCACTCTGGATGTCATCTCTAAGCATGTGAATGAAAAGAAGGTTATCAGGAATAGTCAGCATGGATTCACTAAGGCAAAATCACATTTGACCAAGCTGGTAGCTTTCCAAGATGGTGTGACTAGCTGGGTCAGTGACAAGCTCTACCCTCAGCTGAGGGGAGAGCAGTGGATGTTGTCTACCTCAAGTTCTGCAAGACTTTTGACACTGTCTCCCATAACATATTCACTGGTAAGCTTAGGAAGTCTGTGTTAGATGAGCGGACAGTGAGATGGATTGAAAGCTATCTGAACAACAGAGCTCAGAGGGTTGTGATTAGCATCTGTTGGGGAGACAAATATTGTAAGCACAGAGGTCTAGTTGGAGGACTGTAGCTAGAGGTCTTCCCCAGGGGTCACTACTGGGTCCAGTCTTGTTCAACATATTAATCAGTGACCTGGATGAAGGGACAGACTGCACCCTCAGCAAGTTTGCTGATGATATGAAACTGGAAGGAGTGTCTGACACACCAGAAGGATGTGCTGCCATTCAGCAAGACCTGCACAGTTGGGCAAAGGGGAATCTCATGAAGTCCAACAAGAGCAAGTGTAGAGTCCTGCACCTGGGGAGGAATAACGCCCTGCACCAGTACAGGTTAGGGCTGGAAAGCAGGTCTATGGAGAAGGACCTTGAAGTCCTGGTGAAGAACACCACCATGAGCCAGCAGTGTGCTCTTGTGGCCAAGAGGGCCAATGGTATTCTGGGGTGCATTAAGAAGAGTGTGACCAGCAAGTAAGTCAAGGGAGGTTTTCCTCTCCCTCTACTCTGTCCTAGTGAGGTCATACCTGGTGTATTGTGTCCACTTGTGGGCTCCCCAGTTCAAGAGAGACAGGGAACTACTGGAGAGAGTCCACCAGAGGGCTACAAAGCTGATTAGGGGACTGAATCATCTCTCTTACAAGGAAAGCCTGAGAGATCTGGGTTTGTTTAGCCTGGAGAAGACTGAGAGGGGATCTAAAGGGAAAGTATCAAAAGGACATATTAAACAAAGAGCAGGACACTAATATTATTACATCCTGCTTGACAAAGTATCTTTTTATATCAGTGGTATTAAAATATACTCTAAAAATTGAAACTTTAAAAAATAAATCTCAAATAATTTAAGGAGGGTGTGAGTGATATAAGAAATTAGCATTGGTTTACTTGATTGACTTGGGGTTTGGGCTAAATACTCTAGACTGTCACAAGATTCTTTGTTAAGACTGATTTGTCCAAATTCATTTTCTGTCAGAGTTTGGTAATTTATGCATCTGTTGGGGAGACAAATATTGTAAACTCTCAAAGCAGTGATGTAATTCCTGTATTGTTTTTTATTCAGTTGGAAGCCACAACAGACCATTTAGCTGTTCTGTTGCAAATCTCTTTAATCCCTTCACAGGAATCTGAACACACTGTCCTTTCTTTGCCCTGTGCAACTTTGAGTGGAATAAAGAATATGCTGGTTTGCCCCTAAGCAGAGTAGCTCGGGTATACATACCCAAGCTGACATAACTAACCTGTTTAGTGACTAACAAAAGTCCATCCCAAAGCAGGATGAGTCTCAGTAAAGACTGTTAAAGCCTAAATACATCAAACAGACTAAATGGAACTCCAGGCTCTTGTCTGGATACACTATCCTTGGCACCCAAGCTGTTTTAAAGCCAGCTCAGCTGTATCATGAGGAGCTATAGCTGCACTGCTAGATTGCAGTGTAGATGCATGATATGAGAGATGACTGTAGATATAGCTTTAAAAATTAAAAAAAGCCTCAGTAAAAGAGAAGGAAAGAGACAATGAAAAATTTTTAAAGGAAATAAAATTTTACTTTCTGAAAATTGCCATTTGAACATGAAGTCTGATTAATGAAAATTTAGTAATGTTTTTAGCATCTAATCACATTTGCCAAGGGCGATTTAGGCTCCCACCAGTGCTGGTTATCCAGTAAATTCCTAACCAGGGAAATACATGATGTTTCCTCATTCATCTGATGCTTAGGTGGGAAGACTTCTCACAAGAAAGTGATCCCAGTCCAAGAGGTTCCTCTCAGAAATGCCACACAAATTTTAAACATTTCTATTTTTAGCTTCCTGGGCAAAAAGCTTGCTCATTTACTTATTTTGCTTAGCAACTTCAACAAGCAAAAGTAGTAAAAGCTCCTCGGATGGGAGCATTACATTCTTATGAATTTATTTTTATCTCATTTCGTGTTTTAACTTTCTTTAAGCAAAATATCCCCACAGGCATCCAACATACAAAACTAAAGTCTTAGAAAACAATGTAGACAAATGTAACTTATTTTAAATGTCATTAAGTACTTAAACCATTTTAGTGTGGGCATAATTCCCGCTAATGTTTTTGGGAAGGAAAGGGAACAAGTCTGTTTCTTAAAGCCTTTTTTCATTATAGAGGGAAAACAACAGGAACTTGCTGTGTGTAATTAAGGGATAAAGGCCATAAGAGTTTCAAATCCCTTGTTTGGTCATGAACTGATCTACAGCTATGTAGGCAACCATGTTATTTCATTAAGATACAAGATTAAGATATAAATACTTTTAAAATTAGAGAGAATACTATTTGTAGTTTGAACTGCTTTGGTAAGATATATTTTTAGACTTATTTACTTAAACTGACCTGTTTTTCATTCCGAGATGCCTATTAGTCAACCTTTCATTGTACACTCTTACTCAACAAGTCATTGTTACCACGTAAATTGTCCCAAAAAGATGACAAATCATCGTATTTATGGACAAACAGATAGGCTACAATGTTTTAAAACATTAGAAATTATTTTTGTTACACTTTCTAGCAGGACCGGTAACAGTTTAATTAAAGAATGAAACAAAATGCAAGTGAATGTTAGCTTTTTGTGCCTCTATGTTGTTCTTTACTTGATCTTTTATCTTTTAGAGAGATTAAAAGAACAAAATCTGTGCAATTTGTTTCAACAATAACATTATTAGTTCAGAAGAAATGCCTATAAAGATCTGCAGTGCTTGGCAGCAAGAATTAACAAAGTAACAAACACATGTAGTCATAAATTTAAAACAAGAAGATACAATTTAAAAATCTCATTCTGCTTATCCTTTTATCTGTCATTGCAATTAGTGCATTAAATAGCTGCAGTAAGAAGCCATGGTCATAGGAGAAGCTTTTCCCTGCCCTCTGCAGTCAAGATGTATTTGAAAGATTGTGTTTCAATAGTATCCTCATTCACTCTTCTGGGAGGGTGAGAGCAGCAAAGGACCTTACTGCAACCAAATACATATGAAACCATAATTGCAATACCTCCACATTTGCAAAACTACTTGGTTATATCTAGCATTTGACTAGAAAATACTTTACTTTTTTTTTTTTCCCTCTCTACTTAGCCCAAAAAAGATCAGATAACAAATTACTGACCTTTATACATCCATATCCATTTACCTACCTATGTATGTATGCTAAATACAAAGTAAAAAAAATAACGAAATAGTTTTGAAAAAGGTTAAACAACTCCTGTAGGGAAGCAGTCAAAATGTTATTTGCAGAGATATTTAACACTAAATTGCATAAAGCACTGTAAAGGTTTATGGTAGAGAATCATTTTGCAGGGGCAAGATGATAGAGTGCAAACCCTAATAAATCTTCCCTATGTCTAGATTCTGTGATTCTCATAGTACATGAAGATGACCAATGACTTTTTAAATTTTTTTTTACTCAACAACATTAAAACCTGCATCTTATGAAACCTCTGCCCTTCCTTATTCTAGGAGATAATAAAGTTGAAAAATTCGATAAGCCCACTAACGGTTCTAAAATTGCAACAAAATAAAATATTTACATTTAAGTATCATTTCCAAAGTACTGTATCATACTTGCACTTCTGAAACAATACATTTCCAGACATGTCTACATTTGGTCATGGTCCAACACAACTTGCTGTATGCCCAGAGCAAAGTTAAACAGCAATGTCATACAGGTAAACAAAGGGTTTACCCTCTGTAGACAAGTATTCAAGGCCAATTTTAGCTATAAGTCTAGCAGTCAAGTTAAAACAATAACTGTTTGATCACATCAGTGAGGATTCCTGAAACAATACAGTGCCTTGAAGTCTTTCCAACCTCATCTGAGATATTTACCAAAATGCCTAAATGAGCATTGCCACCTTGAGCTCCACCTACAGCCACTTACGGGAAGGTTGCTCTGCCACACGATTCAGGCCACCTGCAGAGGCCGAACAGAGAGCTTCAGCTATTGATCCCTGTCCCAACAGGGAGTACAGTCTGAGATACTCCTGGGAGCCCTATTGCAAATCCTTCCTTGGAAAGGTTAGCAGGCAATGTTCTGCGTGACCCCAGCTACTCACCTATCACAGCAGAGAGCTGTGGCTGCCCCCATAGTGACATGCAGCCCCGGTTATCCCTTTCCCCTCTCCACAGGGACTAATAGAGTCATATATTAGACCCATACAGAGTTTCCTATAGGACAGAAAGAGTAGTAACCAGGCTGTGCACTGGCTGTGCCTATCAGCTACTCTTTATTACAGTTGCATGAGCCTTTAGCTCGGAGAAGAGGCTGAGGAGGGATCTTCTCAGTGCTTATAAATATCTAAAGAGTGGGTGTCAGGAAGATAGGCCCAGGCTCTTCACAGTGGTGTCCAGTGACAGGGCTAAGGGCAATGGCCATAAACTGGAAAACAGGAGGTTCAACCTCACCATGAGGAAATAATTCTTCACTGTGAGGGGAACGGAGCACTGGAACAGGCTTCCCAGAGAGATGGAATCTCTGTCTCTTGAGACTTTCAAAAGCCACCTGGACTTGTTCCTGTGTGATCTACTCCAGGCGATCCTGCTCTGGCAGGGGGCTTGGACTAGATGATCTTTAGAGGCCCCTTCCAATCCCTAACATTCTGTGATCCTGTGAGTAACTCTCAAGTTCCTCACACACACACTTCTTGGGATGCATCCCATGCACCTTCTTGAAAGCACACAGATCCCCATCACCAAAAATAAAAATCTGAGATCCACTTCTGTGGGCCAATTCTTCCAAGAACAAATTATGGATAATTCTTACTGACAACAGTGGCTTAGTCCTGTTTGCAGAGTGATAACAGAGTTTATTGAGCACAGTGACTAATATTATACTGGGTTGGTGTAGGAGGGCAGGTGATATCTTGCACTTTCTCCATGCTTATGCAACAGTACAGAACAGTACACAAATCCAGCCCTCAGGCTGTGGAAAAGAAAGTATCTTATTACTGTCCAGCATTTTATAAATTTTTAATAAAATAGTAACATCAATATATAGCATGATACAGACACCAAATGCAACTTTGGTGAAGTGAGAGAAAGGAAAGATATGTCATGCTTCTTGTATCTGGGTTGCTGAGCAGTAGAATTATATTCAAACTTTATTCGAGAGAAAAGTGTACGAAGTAGTACATATAGAAAGCAAAAATATTTCCACCAAACCTGAGAACAATGCTCATCTATTTAGATATATTTTTCTTTGCATGCATTAAATTCTTCAGGGACTTAATTCGGCAAAACACTTTAGCATAAGAATAGCTCTATGTACTTTAATGGAGCTATTCATGTGCTTACAAATACTAGCTCAAGTGCTCAACCTCAGGCTTAGACATTTCAACAATTTTAAAATTACAATCTTCAAATGAAACATGCAAAATCATATTTTATATAAAAAGAGCTTATAAAAATATTCCTAGCTTGCAAGCAACTTTTCTCCCATTACCCATGTTCTAGTTTCACTGGAATAAAATTACAGGCCAGTCATGGTATGCAGGTCAATAGCAGTTTCCTCAGCCAGGAGCTTAAGCTGAGGGGCAGCCAGGGCAGTTGGCCCGAGATGGTTCCCACGTGTATCCCATACCATAAACATCATACTCCCTATAAAGGGGCAAGTTCACTGAGGAAGGGCATCTCCTCCTGATCCTGCTCCTCTTCTTCCCTCTCAATTCCTGGAGGGGCTTGCTTATCTTTCTGCTCCCAAGGACTGCTATCCTATTTATTGTGACCACTGTACATTTGCTGGGCTGAGTATAACTTAAAAATCACAAAATGCCCCAGGTTGGAAGGGACCTCCAAAGGTCATCTAGTCCAACCCCCAACTTTGTGTACTTTATACTAGCTTTGGTATTAGTTTGTCTGTTTCGTTAAATCCATTTTCATTTCAACCTGTGGGTCTCCTCTCCTTTTCCTAATACCCCTTTTCTGCTGGGAAGGTGTCATCAGCTGATAGACCAACTGCTATACTTTATCCTCACAATCCAGAATCTGCAGGGATATCCTCACCTTGTTCATTGCTAGAGAGAATCCTCCAGTCTGTCTCTTTTGTTATATCCAGACATATAACAGTGATCTGATCTCTAGAGGGAGCACAGCAATTTTTTAGTTATTTAAAATCACAACTCTTCTGTTAATTTTCCTACCAAAAAAAAAAATATTTGAAACAACATACCTTGAAAACTGTCAGAAAAGACATTTTCTTAATCCAATACCTAAACCGAAGTGCTTCTACAAAAAATTATCACTCTGATTCTCATTAATCACCACCATCAGCATCTTTCCTGGCTCCTAGGAAGGACAAGACGTGAAAGGTGCAAGTCTAACACATACATCACCACAACTGTGCTCTGGCAACCCTTCACCTCACTTGACAGAAACCTTCAAAGGAAAAGCTACAGATTTTTCTCTTCTCATGGTCCCTGATCTTCTGTCAGGGATTCAGCTCAGTCAGAATCCAAGCAACTCTATCTTCAAAAGAATTTGAAAACTCACAGTGCTTAACACTTACTTTAGGCAAATTGTTTAGGTTAACCAGGTAGCTAAGCACCAAGAATGCTTCTGCTGATTAGGATTTCATATGTGCTCCTTAAGGGACAAGCATTTTCTTTTCCCTCCACCACAGTCACAGGATAAAAATTTCATATTTAAAGTACTTCTTCCACTTCTCTACAACTGAAGTAAAGTCTTCCACAACTACCATCCTAGTTGTCTTCCCTTCTGCTTCAGTTATCACCTTCAGTACCCTTGCAACACAGCTGAAGTGAAGGAAATTTAAGACTATCTAGTACCAATGATTTAAGGATAGAAGTTCATCTCCCATCAAGCCAAGACATGTCAACGTGAAGTGCTCTTCTTCAGAGCCCTAAGAAACCTAGATTTTGTTAGTTTTATGGACAGACGTTCAAAACAGAGTCTAAAAAGCAAAATACACTATCACGCCCTTAAGTTCTTTTACTAAGCTCTATTCATCAGCAGGCAGGACTGGGGCAGCCCATTGCTCACAGTAGGAGACCCTGCACTATACAAAGAGAGTAAATGTTGCAACAGAATAGTTTTCAGTCCTTGTCGATTTTTATACCCAAAAAGAGCTTTCCAATGAAGATTTATTTCTCCACAGTCAATCTAAGGTCATTGGTATCAAGCTTCCGTTTGCAAATTCCTTATAGGCAGCCATGACGGAGTTCCACATTTTGAAAAACAGCACTGTCACCAAAAGAACTGGATACTGTGACCCTATTTCTTTCATGGCAAAAACCTCTTCCACATGTAAGTTAGGCCTAAGAAATTGTATTTTTTCCAAAAATTCAGAGCTGACTAGCTCAATGGGTAGAAATACACAGTGTTTGTTTGCTCATGACATCTACACTGAAGAGCTTGTTTTGAACACTTAACATCTCAACTCTGCTGCCAGTGTATTAGTTATAATTCCAGAGCATTTCTCAAGCCTTGCAGATGCCTGAAAATAAAGAGTACATAATCATACAAAAGGTAGCAATGCCAATAACTATGTACTAAGGCTCAGAAGAGCCATAATACCATTCCAGCCAATTTAAATATTCATTCTCTCCTTGTTAAAATAAAGCCTCTCCATGTTGAGTTCCTCAGTTAAACAAGAGGTGAAGTGGTTTACATAGCAGTGCTTTAGTGAGATGGAATCTAATTACAGGTAATCTCCCAATACACAAAAGGGTGGCTTCCCAACAGTTAGTTAAAAAGCAAAGTTTAGGAATTACGAGAGTACTTCCTCCAAAATGAACTGAAGATAAAGCAGTAGAATGTCTAAGTACCAAATTAAAAACCTGCATTGAGAGGTGTTCATTTCTCAAGAAAAGATGGGTTGAACAATTATGATAATCTCTCTCATCCTGGAAGAAAAGGAAAGCTCACCATATACATTTCTTATGGGCCTACATTGCACTAGTACTTAGGAAGCTGAATGCTTCTGCTTCCTTATCAAGAAATTAGGTGCCATGATGTTGACTGTATGAGTAAAATGATAATAATACCATATGGAGACAGAGGAATTAAAATATTGCTATTTCATTTTTTAATCCTACTGGGGATCTGTCATTCTTCAGATTGTCCTAATATGTGACAGACAAATTTTTTTTGCCATCACAAATTAATGATACAGGATTGCACACCTAAAAGCACTCAGAGTTTGACCTTGCTTTTCTGAATTTTTAAGATCCTCTATAGTACTCCAAAACATAATTGTATTATGCTGACAGACAATGCTTATAATACTCTGGAGGATCCATCTGATCTTCAGAAGCATATCTCTCTCTCAACTGAAATAGAAAATTAAGTAAAAGATGGTCAATCTTTGTACTTAATATTCAGAGTTTCCCAGGTTTCTAGCTGCATGAACCAGTGGTGACTGTATTAATGAAAATCTTTTCCTATCACATTAGAAGAGCCCACATAAAACATTTACCTCACAGTTCAGATTAAGGCAGCACACAGGAAACTACAGGCCACAGTAGGGTGGAGGGACTACAATGAAACACTGCATTTTTCCCAAGCCTGACAAAATTACTCTAATGCTGTTAAAAGAACATTTGAACAGTCTTCTCCATGTTGTTACCTAACACAAGGAGCTAATGAAGAAAACAAGAAAGTCACAGACTAATACAAGTCACCTTTGCCTCCTGAAGAAGGATAAGTGTTGCAGAAATAAGAAAAGATTAGCATGCCTAATAATTCAAATGCAAGTAATTAACAGCCCAATAAAAATTGCCTAGGATTTTCACACAAATCTTACCATCTGCCTGAAATAAAAACCATGGAGTGTATCTCTGCTTCAAGTAAAAGTCACATGAAGTAGAACAGATTCATCAAATTAAAGAACTTTGTACGTCAAGATAAGAGGGGTATTATCTCTAAAAAAACAGGCCAATTTTCTTATGAATTCCTGAATTTATTATCAATATTAATAAGATCCTCTCAAAAGGAAAGTTGTGTGATTCATAAGTATGTACAGTCTCCAAATGTAACACTGAATGTGGGACATTGTATAAACAAGAACAGTATGTAACAAAAAGACCTTTGAGTAAAGTAAAACATTCCTGGTAACCAGCAAAAAGATATCATGATGCAGATAGCTTGGTCACACTCCTTACCCAGCTTATCTATGTGGACTTGGAAACCTGTACGGGGTGTATGCAGCAAGATTTTGGTAGTGGAGAGACTGCAGGGGCAGCTTCTGTGGGAAGAGGTCAGGGGATGCCCTGGGCCAGACACAAATGGCTCCAGATGGCTTTGCAATGGATCCACCGCGTGTCAAAGCTGAGCCCATGAACTAGATTGGTGGTACTTTTATGAGAATGTATATAAGAAAGAGAAGCAAACAGAGTGAAACAGAGATAGAAACAACAGAGGGAACACCAGAGGAGGAAGAAGAAGGGTAGGAACTGCTCCATGACAGATACTCCCTGTGGCCCATAAGAGAGTAATTTTTTATACCATGGATTTGAAATACTGCAACTGCACTCACAAAATACATCTCTCTTACATTAAAGTTGATAAGCTCTTTATGACTGTATGTCAGTCAGATGACAGAGAATGAGAGCAGGCATGGAAGCTGCCATGCAGTTTGTATACCAGTGCCAACCTGATGTGTCCCTCACCTCCCCCCCAACAATGCATTCCTGACACAGTAGGTTACAGGACTGAAAAGGTTCTCAGGATGAATCTTGAGTGGTGTACATAATGGTCCACACTTCAGGCATACAGTAGGGAACAGCTGGAAGATTTGTCTATCTCTCACCACTACGATTTTGGAGGTCAATAGTTTGGCTATTCCTACTGTGTGATGGCACACGAAGCTAAAGCACAAAGAACCTAAAGCAATGCAGAACACAGTCCTTTATGCAAAACCAATGTGCACCTCTTCTAGCTCAGAAAAGAACAATATCGAGATTAGAGTTATCACACAGGTCTTGGCAACTTTGGAGGGTCTCAATGGCTCCATGCAAAAATGAGGCACAATATCAATAAGGTGGGGAAAGACAGGGGGCAGGCAGGCTGTATGCATGTGCCAGAGGAGTGAAGGTATTAAATCAGCATTTGTAAGGCACTTTACGTGATAAAGACAATTTAATGCAATACCCCCAAAGTGGTTTTAAATGCAGAAGTACAGAGAGCATAAGAGGAAAAAACAGGAAGAACTTCTAGAGGACAAAATTCACACCAGAAAACAACAAAGAAGCTTTTTAAAATTATGAGATGCCTTGTTACATTAGAGTATATTACTTTGGCTGATTGCTACATCAAGGAAGGAAAAAAGGGCATGTAATAGTCACATAACCTACCCAATATGACCTGCAAGTGTCTGCCTTGAACAGTGGCTCGGGTGCTTTTGGCAGAAAAGTCTATCCTGCCAGTGACATTTCAGTGTCCTAAAACCTACAAAAGTGGAACAAATATTTAAAGGAGGGATGCACAAAAAAGAGAGTTTAGCAAGAATTATTGTCGCATCAGTTTTCTCTAGATAGGACCTTAAACATGATTCATTGCTCCAGATATATCTATGGTAAAGAAAAAAGAATCAAAAACACATGGCAGAAATTCAATTGGATAGCAACAAATCTGGGATTCAAGTGCTAGATGTTTGCAAAAAGAGATTCCTATGGTAAGAACCAAAGATGTATAGATTAGATATCACAGAACACAGTGTCTCAGTTCACATGTGACAGAAGTCATTAAAAGACTCTTAGTAACTCTTCTGCATTACAGGAGTTTTTCCACTTCTGAAGTCTCTAATAATTTGATGCCACTGCAATGTTAAAAAAAAACATTCTATTCAAGTAAAGTCATAAAGTAGTCATTGGTGAATTCTCTTCCCAACAATGATGGAGTCCTCACTTCAGATCTGTAAGTGAGGATGGGCTGAAATTACACCATCCCAAAGCACTCATTAGCTCCCGTTTTGTATTGCATTGTGCATTTTTGCACGGTTCATTCAACATCAAAATAGCTTAAATTCTTTTGCAATTCTGATGCAGTTATTAATGCAGCAGTTGACCAAAAGAATATCTACAAGTAGTCTAGAAAACAGCAAGGAGGCAATTAGCCTGAATTGCTAGCAGCAGAAAAGTACTCAAAACAATTCTTTGTAAACTTCTCTTTCCTCAAGGCTATGCACATTTAGACTACAAATCCAATTATGAAAAAAAATACAGAACAACACTTAGAGAGAAATTTTCAGGCACAGGGAATTCTTTGCTGATATTATTCTATATGATCTTCAATTTTTTTTTTTCCTACTGATTTAGTTAGTGCACTGAAGTATCTTTGATACTGCAGAACTTTCCAACTTAAAGAACTTGCTCAAATTTATCACCCAAACTACAATCAGAAGAGTTAAGCTTTGATGAACTTTGGTAACAGTTCACACACAACATGCAAGCAATGCTCTCTTCCCCTTCTTCTACATTTAATTGCTACCAGGAACAGTTTGGAATGTTCTGGTGAGGGAGGCAATGAAGAAAAACACAACAGATACAGGTGATCAATATCCTGCCAACAAAATACTTCCAATTTCTACAGGCTTTAAACAAAAACATAAAAATAATATTATTTCCTCTCTATCCCTCTGTTCTTTGCTGTTTCCACACATCTTACTCTGATGTTGTAACACACAGCTAGTGTTACAGCTAACAGCAGAGTGCCTTTATACTGTATCCTCCTCTTCTCCCCTCTCACCATTTTAATTCAAATCAATTACAAACCTCATTATAGTTACACACGTGCAAAACTGTTTGCAAACAATCTTGTATCAGTTTACAACTGGTCTAAGCAATTTAACCATATCCGCAAAGGGTTGCATCTTAGTTAAACTGATTTTAAAATTATTTTAAACTCATGCCATTCTGTCTACATGGAAACGAATAGTTATTTTTTAAATGCATTAAACTTCAGATTCTCAAGGATAATTATGTGCAGTAGTATTATGCTTTCACTCAGTTAAACACTGTTGGGTATTTTTAAATAATGATTATTGGAGAACATGGCTGAAACCAAGCATTCTTCACCACACCAAGTTATGCTCAACTGTGCTACTTACATTGTAACATTCTTCAGTTCAGCAAGTATTGTATACTTAACTTCTAGAGCCATCCTCAAAAAAATCTTTACACCAAACTTATTAACTTATTCATCTGCACAACCACAAATTTGGAAGGACTGTTTAAAGAGAGTTGCTTATTCACCTCAAACCTGAACGGCTCTTTAAATGGCTTTCTAAAACCCTGTTAATAAAAACTGCTGAGTTGTTGCCAGTGAAGTTTGGTGAAAAGCATGAATTGTTCCTACCATAAGTTTGTACTTCTGGTTAATAATTTGTTACCTGGATGTGTTGATGTGCATTTTTTTTTCTGCACAAATTTTGTTTGCCATTCTTTCAATAGCAGACTGAACATTAGTGACCCATGGTTGAGGAATGAGGAGTGCTCATCCAACATTTTCTTTTATGCAGTTTCACAACTTTCAAAATGCTCTGGTTTGTACAACCATACCATGAGATCTGCACTTGGCATTATCCCCTGAATAATTCCATTATTAAGGAAGCTTGGAAATAAGATTTTCTTTTTTTCCCCCCTTAAGGCATTTGGCTATTATTTTGTATGCTCCAAAAAGGAAACTGATTTTCTAGACGTGAAATGGTTCAGGATCACTATGTAAAGTCAATTCTTGTCACTAATGTGGACATTTTTGCAGGGTTGTTTTTTTTTGTGTTCAAAGAAAACACCATTATGCACAATGGAATAAATCAAATTACTTTAAAACAAATTGAAGAACACAAGAGGATATGATGGTGGAAAAAAGTAGAAGATGAAAAACCTCTTTCACCATCAAGCTACTAGAATGGATTGAATGCAGTTTTCAGTAGACATGTGTTGCACCTCCTCTAATGGAAGGATTCAGTGATTTTTATATAGCTATGAATACCCATCTGTGTGCATTTATTTGACCAATTTCATTGTAAGAATACTAAATCTTATTTCATACAAAAATCCAAACGTTATATTGACAGAAACATTAATAAAAGCTTTCAGTAGAATTGTGCTTTTCCTTCCACTAAGTTTCATTGCCCAAGCTCTGAGGTATTCAACAGTACAGACTTTTGAACAATTTGAAAATGAATAGGCAACAATATCATTTGTTACCAGTGACAAAGAAACAGTTTACCATCAGTCAGCAATCAAATAAATCACATTGTCTGGGCTTCTTGATGCTCAAAAAATTGTCTGATTTAACTCCATCGGTATAGTTAGACTGATATAACTTCCCTGTCAGCTGCAAAAGTTATAGCATTAAAATTTAAATACTATATAACCTTATCCACACCATGATCTGCAATAATTTTTAAATAAACCAGAATCCCAATCAAGGAAAGTTAATATTGATACTATATTTTAAAGTAGAAGTCTGATAAACACTTTTTTTCCAGCTGATATGCAGCATCAGTCCTTTTTGGCTCCTTAACATCTAGAGAAATGATTGTGGGGGGAAGAAAAGACAAAGGTATTCTATGTACAATGCTACCATTTAAAGCAGCTCCTCTACTGCATCATTAAGCTTGAGCTGCACTTACCAAAAGACAGGATCCAACCATGAGAATAGAAATGCCACACTGTCATTTAAGAAAAGTACACCAGGACTGAGCCTGTTGCAAAATCAGCCAGTGCCTTTTAGAAAACACCTGACAGTGGCAGATTTCTGGTCCCAGTTGCTCTTCCTTTGTGAGGCAATTAAAATAAAAAAAAAAAAATCCTTCACTTGAAATGACAATTGGTTGGCTCATTAAAAAGGCCTCACTGACAACACTAAAGAAGGGGCAAACATCTTAGTTTATCTTGGATATATTATTGGCCTACTTAAACTAGAATAAGAAAGAACACGGTATAAAACCCAAACAAACAAAATGCTGCCAAACAAACCCCATAGCCTTTAAGAGACAAATTCAGCAAAATTGAACCCCAGAATTTTCTGGAAGTTTTCCTAAGCCGTATTCTAAAAGGGTATGTAAAAGGGAGTCCTTTAGGAGCAACAAGATATTAAAGTGCTCATCTTAAAACATACACACACCTTACAATACAGGAACTGCTTTCAAACCCAGTGACCAAGTTACAACTGTTGACTAATTGTTAAACGGAGCTTTCCACTAAAAGAACTCTAATTACCCTCTGCTTGCAAACTTTTCTTCCTCTTACAAATCAAATAAAACCAGAGACAATAGCAAGGATTAATTAGCATTATATTAGTCAGCTAAGGCCCACTGTAGTCCTCATCAGTATTAGTGAAATTGAACTGCAAATCTTCAGGACCTCTGAAGGGCCATATCTCTGTATCAAAGGGAATGCCTGGAGCTTTCACAACAAAACCCAAGCTACTTAATTCAAAAATACAGCACTACATAAATGTCACAAAATGAGTTATTGGTGGAAACAGTGCAAACAACGTTTGGGTTTTTATTTTGCCAGTGCTTAGTATCATAGTTCTTCCAAAGGCAGGCAGACTCCTGTCATCTCAGAGTAGAACGAGGACAGCACAGCCATTCAAAAAGCACGACTGCAAAACATCAGTGACTTTCAGGTTTTTTTCACATTCTCTGTAACTGCGGGTTTCACAAAACTTGAGGAAGTTACAGGGCTCACAATAAGCTTTTAGTTATGAAAACTCCTGAAAGAGAAGTGACTTAAAAACAAGCGCCAAGACGTGGATTTGCTGGTTTCTGCACCAGAGTGGAAGTGCCCCCAGCAGAGACAGCTGGGCCCACACACCCTGCAGGTGGCTGCACCGGGGTGAGAACAACAAACTCTCCCCAATCCCGGCCAGGCCTTGCCTCCAGCCACTCCCCCTGCGTGCCTGAGGGTCGAGCTCTGACACAACGCTTGCTGCGGCCCACGCGATTCTCTAGGGGGAGTTTGAAACAAAGGGGTTAAAGGTACGCAAGCCCCAAGGCAGCACAGTGCCCAGGAGCGGGCTCATCCCCTGGAAGACAAGCAAAAGCAGGCTCTGGGCTGAACGGCAGCTGACCAGCCCAGCGTTCCCTCAGGGGAAGGGGTTGAACTCCCCGGGGCTCCCCTGGGGGCGGCTGGAGCCGCCGCTGCCGCGCGCCACGCCACGAGGCGCGGCTGAGAGGCGCGCGGCGCCGCAGCCGCTACGAGCGGTACAGCGGCAGCTCGCGCGGGCTCGAGCTGAGGCAGGCCCTCCACCGCACAGACTACGACTCCCAGTAGGCCGCGGCCGCCGCGCACAGCTCGCCGGGAGCGGTGCCGGCCCACACGCACCGCAGCGCGCTGGCACGGCACCGGCAGGCACCACTGCCGGTCGCCGCTCTTGAGGGCACACACGTGATTCGTACGCCGCGGTGATTGGAGCAAGCCGCTGCCAATCACCGCAGAAGGAGCGCTTTCTTCATCTCACCAATGGCCGGCAGGGAGCGCAGCCTCACGGGCGCGCGCTGCCACGCCTTCACGATTCACCGCTCCGATTGGCCGGCTGAGCTCGCCCCGCCCCTTTTAAATACCTGTCGCTCTCTGACAGGCTGTCGCGGAGGTCCTGTTAGAAGGGCTACCGCGACCATTGGTCCCACCCGCCCGCCATCTTCGTATTCTGCTCAAGGCCCGTCCCTCCCCCATAGCTCCTCCTGCGCTGGAGGGCGGCAATGTCAAACCGCGCGCTCGGGAGGACCCGCTCCACCAGCCCTCGCTGCCGCTCGGCCCCTCCCGCCTGGGCCTTCGCGGGCGCGCGCGAGACAGCCGCACCCCCCGGCGCCTGCCGCCCGCCCGCGGCTCCCCGGGTGGGCCCTCAGCCTGCGCGCGCGCGGCCGCCGGCCCTCTTCCCCCCCCCCCCGCCCCCCCCCCCCGACTCGGGTCCTGCCCTCCGTTTCTCGGCTCCTCCCCCTTCCGTCACCGGCACCGCCCCCGGGCTCGAGCGCCGCCCCGGCCCGCTCCGTCTCGCCCTCCCCGCGCCGCACTGGGATGGTGAGGGCGGCGGTGGGAGGCTGAGCTCGGCTGAGCGAGGAGGCGGCGGCGGCGGGTAGTCCGTGAGGGCCGCTGAGGGAGCGGGCGGGCTCCGCCCCTCCCTCCCCGAGCCTCCCTCCCTCCCTCTGCCCTTCCTCCCGCTCCCTCCCCCATCCGTCGTCCGCCTCCTCCCGCACGCGCCAGGCGGAGAGGCTGCGAGGGAGCCCCGGGTACAACATGGCGGAGCACTCGGCCCCTGACAACAAGCACAAACCCGCCGCTAACTCCGTGGCGCTACTCAACAGCCGCGCCGGAGCGGGTGGCGGCAGCGCGGCTGCGGCGGCTGCCAGCGGCCCCCCGGCGGGCGGAGGCGGCCTGTCGGGGGGCCTGTCGCAGCCGGCGGGCTGGCAGTCGCTCCTCTCTTTCACCATCCTCTTCTTGGCCTGGCTCGCCGGCTTCAGCTCCCGGCTCTTCGCCGTCATCCGCTTCGAGAGCATAATACACGAGTTCGACCCCTGGTGAGTCCCCGCTGCTGCCGGACGGGACGGGGAGGCGGGAAAGTCACCCCCCTGGCGGGGCGCGCCTCAGGCAGGTGCCGGGCCGCGAGCCCCGGCGGCGGTGGATGGGGGGACGCCCTGCAGGTTCGCCCTGCCGCGGTCGCGGGGACGGCGGGAGGCCCCCGCCGCCTGCTCTCTCCTCCGCCACTTCGCGAACTTGCTCCCTGCCTGTTCCTCCGGCCGCCGGGCGGAGGGAGCCGAGAGCCGCGGCAGCTCTGTGAGGGAGGGAGGGAGGAAGAGAGGGAGGCGGTGCGGACAGGACACGCTGTGGCAGGTCGGAGGGTGCCCGAGGGGTCGCGATGCGCGGGGCAGGGCGCTTCGGTGTCCGCGCGGGGCGGGAGGAAGCGCGGCTTGGCGGCGACTTCGGAGCCGGGAAGGTGGCTGTTACCCCGCATCCGGCAGAGGATGCGGGCTGGACGCGGTGGAGTTGCGGTAGGACGCTCCGCCTCGCTGCCAGGGGGCACGGGGAAAGTTTTGGCTCTGGCAGGGAGGCGGGTGCCAGGCAGGATTCGGGGCTCTAGCGACAGCTGTCGTAATGAAACAGTTGCACCGAACGTGGCTGACGCCCAGGTTCGGGTCTTTCTGTCGCCGCGTTGGGCCCCAGATGTGTGCGGTGCGGTTTCGCGTAGTCGTCTTTCCTAGAGCCCTTCTCGGCCGGGGAGGGAGGCGGGTAAGGAATGCACCGCAGGAAGTAATCTTCATAAAAGTGACTTGAGGGATTACAGTGAACTGGGTGACATTGATTTACTGCCAGGTGTTTCAAAGCCGTGTTTTTGAGCCCAAGGACTTTTGCTGTTTCCCATGAATCTTGATTTTTCTAAAGATTGCTTTTCTTTCTGTAGAAGCTGTGTGTTCTTTTCCCTGTTGGAGGGTATTGAAACCATTTTATGTATAAGATCAAGAAATGCTGCACTCGTTCCTTGAAGCAAGGCAAAAATGATGGGACTTGTGGGACAGGTTTTTTTTTTAATGCAAAAACGTGAGAATGAATTTTTATATTAGTGACTACTTCATCCTAGCAAACTGATTTTTTTTTTTTTGTCAGGGTAAGCAGCAAATGACTTTTAGAACAATAAAATCTCTGGGTTTGTTTTAAAATTTTTTATCTCGGCTCTTATTGTCAGTTGCATGAAGGAAGGAGATGCTTCCTTTTGAAATGCACAGTAGATACTCTGTTAATCTGAAATTGTTACTGAAATTGTACTTATCTGCAAATCACGCAGTCCACTTTGGTAGTTTCAAAAGCACAACTTCCTCTTTTCTGATTTTTTTTATTTTTTACCCCTCACTTCCCCCAGTGTAATCCATTCACAAATCATGGCTCAGAATAGTGGCTAGGGAACAAGGAATTGCTTTGTTTTTAAATTCTGTCTCAAGTAATACGTGCTTTGTAATGTGAAAGGCAAATACCTCAAAATATCTTGAAAATATCAAGTAATTGCCCATAATTTAACTCTTTCTGCAAACACAAATAAATGGAAGGAATGCAGACTTTCACTTGAAGAAGTTCATAATAGGGGAGCATAGTTAAACACATCTGTAGTGAGATTATGAACCTGGGGTTATATCCTACTGAGTAGTTCTCAGGCTCTTCTAATATAAAATTCAAGAAAAACAAATGCTTTTTTTAAAAAAAAAGCATACAATCTACATTTTTGTATAACTTTATCTGATTTTGGCAATCAAGGCTCATCTTTGTTGGATAAATGGAAATTTTGCTATGTTGAGGTGAATAACTTTTGTTATTAAGCCTTAAAAATAAATTAATAGTTGTGATGTGGTTATAAACTTCTGGCTTAAGCAATGTGTAAGTTGTTGCAAAGTCATCTTCCTGAGTATACAAGAAGAAGGCATTGCTGCTTATGCTACTGTATGTACCTTTGCTAATTAGAGAATAGATGAAGTTGACAGAAGTCATTGATTTTAATGCAGGTCTGTGAAAAACAGTTGAAATGTCAAGCATCATGCCAGTGTCATATTGCTGTGTGCCAGAAATGATAGAGGCAAATGCACTTAAGTTAATTAGTGGGAAAGAGAACTTAAAATGATAGAAACTGAGGAAAACTAAAGGGCTTTCTCTGTTGCAGCTGCAGTATTGGTGGAAAGAAAAAAAGAATGTTACTCCTAAATACTGTTGAGTAGCTAGTTAGGAATGGGTTTGCACAGTTGCAAGGGTCTTACAAGTCTGAATCTAATGTGGGAAAGTAGCTTATGAAAAGAGATTAGATGCACTGCTCTATTTCTTTTTAAATTTTTTTTATTTATTTATTACCAGCTCTTTAGCAGCTTATCCAGGTAAACTGGATTCCTTTTTTTTGGTTTGGTTTTATGTTTTGGTGAGGGGCTTTTTTTTGGTCTTGTATTTTTCTTTTG
Organism: Todiramphus chloris collaris; assembly: GCA_025345505.1. Taxonomy (NCBI): domain Eukaryota; kingdom Metazoa; phylum Chordata; class Aves; order Coraciiformes; family Alcedinidae; genus Todiramphus; species Todiramphus chloris. Next base: position 12,539,866 of record JANVCC010000019.1, read on the forward strand.
TTTTTTTGTTTGCTCTTTTCAGGACAGTCTTTGCTGGTAGAACAGTTCCACAGTTTTCTCAATTTCTTTGGCTTTTTCTGTCAAGTATGTATAGGATATCTTTCAATGTGTTGATAAGCCATTTATTCTCTAGTATTCTTTTTATGATCAAGAGGGGAAGCTGATGTGTATTTGATAAAATGAGAAGCATTAGGAAAATCAGTTACTGTTTTTAATGGAAAACTTGTTGCCTCTAAGGTGTAGAAAGCTTTCTCATTTACTTGGGAATGCAATTTCCTGGTATGGACATAAGAAACAGAAGATTTGGTGTAGGAAGAAAGGCAGATTTCCCTTGGGTTTTTTACATATTAATTAAATCAAATACTACTTTTTTGTAACATCACTTTCAAGCTGCATTTCTGATAGTAAAGTTGGATTTTGATTGGGAAGGTTTGCTTGTTTTGTAAAATTAGCCTCAGAGACTTAATCCAGCTGTTGTTTCTTCCAGAAATGTCCCAAACGTAGTACAGTAGACCAAGGCAGTAGAGAGAGGACACCTTTTGCTTTTGATCTCCATTATAATGCAATGCCCGCGTGAGGAAAAAACCAAACTAGTATTTTGAGGTTACTATACTGTCAGTTACAAACTTGTAACCTGTTAATCATTACTAGGATTACTGTGTTTTACCACATGAATACCTCTTTCATATAGTTTTGCCATTTTATTGTGATTAATTTCTCATGTCTTCTTTACTTGTCATACTTGAGCTGATCCACAGACTTTGAAAAATGTGTATACTTTTTGGTAGCTCCTAGGTCATGTGAGCCAATACATTAGGTCAGTCGGCATTGACTTTTAGCAATGCTGTTGACAGGACTTCAGCTTGAACTTCAGGATTTCATTATCAGGCCAAGAACCTGAAATGTGGGCAGTGATGGTACATTGGGATGGACAAGTTTCATGACTGAAATCGACTTCGTCTGTTGGCTGACTTGGCAGCTGGGTGGATCAAGAGCGTCATTTCTGTGCTACAAGTGCACAGTGAAAGCACAACAGTGTATTTAACTCAGTTGTCAAGCGAGGGCACTCTTTCTGTCAGATGTTGCTTTAAATGCCAACATGGCTGCTGAATCAAGGCAGACAAAGTTAGGGAGTACTTGAATGGGGACTACATTCTGTGTACCAGTTTGTCTAAAGTACAGCTCCAGCATGCCCATGTGCTATTTTGTTTGGTTGCTTGTGTCATATATATACATGATTATCTCTATGTGTGCGTGTCTGTGTATATGTATGTGTACATATTAGGTAGATATATCTAGCAAGACTGTTGCATCCTGTTACTGCTACTAACTAAAATGGTGACAACCGTTGGTAAATCGTTACTCTTCAGGGATTGATATTAAAACAGTAACATTTATTTTGTTCCCACAGTTCTTGCCATTAAGTCACACATGTGAGACCTGTATCTGAATCATTAATCATATCCTGTGGCATTAGATCAAACTTTTGTCTTTCCATGAGAATTTTAGCAGTTTGCTAATCTGCAGATTAACACCAATTACCTTAGGAGTGAAAGCTGGCTTAAGCTGGAACACAGAGGCTCATGTGTCTGAGCATGAGATCCTCTCTTTACCAGTTTGCATGTGCAGGATGAAGCACTGGTGGAATCTTTGCCTACCTACTACTCCCAGGAATGTTGTTTTCTACTGTCCTACAGGTTCGTGGTACTGAACAGCGTTGCCACAATCACATGTATGTCTTGCCTCTTCCAGACTGACACTGATTGCTCAAAACCACCAGCTTTTTAACTGTCATCAGGGTGACCATTGTTATCATACCTCACTGAGGTAACATAATTGTGCTATAGGGAAGTATGTTTTGTATAATATATGATAGCAATCCACTTTCTCATCACTGATACCATCGTCTGCCATTATTGGACTTTGGTGAACAGGGAAGAGCATAAGGTTGGTGTCATTGCTTACATTTCAGAGGCAGACAGGTTAAAGAAAGTTAGGATTTTATCTCAGGGACAACCAAAAAGACAGGTTTTGCTAGGCTCAAATCATGTTTGCTAGATGTGATTCTTGAGGTGTAATGAACTTTTTTTCATTATTGAAAACTTAAAATTAACACACGTAAATATCATATGAAATCATTAAAATATAAATGATGACTGGAGTGAACACTAGAAATGGTGTATGGAATTGATCAAACACTGGAGGTTGTGTAAATTGATTTCATTGGGAGAGAGTAAGGTTGTAGGTTTGTGTTGTAGTTAGGTGATCTGATGGTTGCCTTTTGGAGTAGGAGTACTTTGTCACCCACTGTGCAGTCTGCTTTTTTCTTTGTGCTTGCTCCAAAGCAGTCATGGTGAGTTGATTCAATGAGGTAAATTGTCAAAATACTGTAATGTTTTAGCTTCCTGAGCCTCCCCACCATCAGTTTTTGTATTGCAGTTTGCTTTCTTATTTTTGAAGAAGAATATGAATGTTGGGAGGGAATGTAAATAGCAACTGATTTTAGAGGGTAAACTGGGATTGAGTGATAGGGTGAAGACATGTATACATATAAAACAGAGCATGTTAAGACATTGGAGCAACAGGAATGACAAAAGAAGGGGTATGTAGCAGTGAATGAGAGTACCTTAAGCTGGTGTTCGTGGGAGGAAGAAAAAGCATATAAAGTGGATAATCTCAATTGACAATGCTCAGTCTGTAGGCTATGGTCCTATGTGGCCCACCCATATAATTCATCTGGCCATTGTCTACCTGCTAGTGACTCTTGCTGGGAAAACAGAGAGCAGATTGCAGAGTAAATGTATTCTTCTTGAGGGGTGTCAGCCACTGTCATCTCAAAACGGACATTTTTCCACAGGCTTTCAGCCCATCACATAATCTTGCTGAAGGTGAGTACATGAACGCAGGTAAAATATTCTTGTGTAATCTCCAAATCTGATTTAGCAGGGCCTGTGTGTTCATGAATGGCAAGTTTAAAGATCTTTATATTCTTAGAAAATAGTCTGACAGATAGTTTCTCCTTCCGCCCTCTTTTAACGACAAAGATCATGTGTCTCTTTCAATCACTTTTATTGCAATATAACATGGGTCAAGAAACTGTTAGCACAGGTCAGGCTCTGGCTTTTGGGGACTTCTGGATCATAAGATAGTAAGTCCTGTAGGTCCAGTGACTTGAACAGCCTTTTGTTGTGTAGGTACTCAGAGGGTGCTGTTTTGAAGTCAAGTAAACTTTTCTAGAAGGTTGGTATGGTGTTAACAGTCTAGAAGATGTGCTGTTGACTCTACTGAACTTCTCTACTGCTTAGAAAATTGCAGAAATACTAGAAATTTAATTCAAGAAGGACAATCTGGATAAAGAATATTGGAGAGAGTTGAAGGCATAGAAGAGACTATAGTTTGTGACAGAGGGGGTCCTCAGGCTAGATTTGATCAGACCAATGCAGCTGAAAAGGAGTTTACCATGTGGCCTCAGTAAAATAACATTCCTGTAAGAATCAAAACTCTGCTCCATCCCTACTATTGTTTTCTACCATCTTTATGTTGCAGGTAGTTTTTCCTTTCTCACGCAATTTCTAACTGGGATAAAAAGCTCATCAAACTTCCCATGGGTGCAGTAATGGGGCAATACATGTGAAGGTAGTGTGGGCAGCATTCATAAAACAAGTGCAGAGTATGTTTGAGTACAGAGATTATCCTTGCAGTCATCTTTTGGAAAATATAGGAGGTGAGACAGAATGCTTGCAAAGTGATGACCCTTTTATTGATTTGTGGATTGGAGAATGAAACTCGAAAATGGAAATATATTGGGATGTTTTACGTAGACTGGGTCAAAGTGAACCATCAAGTTTAGCTTTTAGTGCCTCTTTTTTTTTTTCTTAAGAACAATCTTCAGCAAATAAAAATGCTTGACTAGCTAGAGCAAATGCTGTGATGAAAGTCATTGAATGAACTTTTCTTGGCAGATATCCTATTATCTCAGCAGCTTAATATGTTCTGGGTTTTTTTCAAACAGAAATTTGTTTTCATTACATAGGGTTAGGGTGGTTTATAAAGGTTACTTTTTGCTTTCTATCATAATTCTCTCTCTAACAGTCTCTGGTTTTGGCAGCGTGTAATCCTAATAATGGTGCTTTTACATTTGAACTGGTGGGAGGAGAAGAGAATAAAAATTTTGGACAGTAGAGCTAGCAGGAAAATTCAGAAGCCTATAGGTACTAATAGTTTTTAAATGGATTGGAGGTAGTCTGCGTTTAGGGAGGTGTCTGCTGTTTCACAAGGCTCTCTTCTGATTCAGTCAAGTTATTTCTTATTTAATGTCTATCTGCATGGACTGTAGAGTTTCCTTCTTAATTCTTGAAAATTCTATTCTTGCAAGCCCTTTGAGGTACATTTGTACTGAGATTTAGGGCTAATCCTGAGGGCTTCTTTCTGCTTAGCAGAGCCATTAAGGCTGCTGCTTTCAAAGTCTGTGGAGCCCGCACCTTACAGTGGGGCATGTGCAGATGTTTTTATTGTTATTATTATTAAGTCCTTTAGCAAAAGTTCATCTCACCATTAGTCTTACTACTTGCTTGGAGAACAAAGTGAATTTAGGACATCTATTAGGACAAGTATTGTTATGGTCTTTCTCTTGCTCTACTTCTGCAGTAAATTTTGTACTATGTCCAAAAGATAGACTTCATTTCCAGCCCTGTAGCTGAGCAGAGCTTGTGATCTTTGAGCCGTAGCTGAGAATCGAGCTATTTTCAATGTGGGTAGCTGGTAGGTCTGGGCTTGAGAGGTACCATGAAATTGGCCCTAATACTGTATCACACCTCAAGGAAGGTGAAGCAGCCCAAGGAATTAATTTAAGGACAGATACAAACAAAAAAGATCAGCTTCTGTATTTCTCAACTTACTGCTGCTTTCCCAGTGTTAAAGCTCCTTTGGCATATGGAGAATAAAATACTTCAAAAATCCTCACTATTAAGTGAGGTGATAACCCCGTGCTTTAAAAAAAAAAAAAAAAGAAAAAAAGAAATGGTGTATTTTAAAGAAGGAATAACAGTGTTTGTACTTGAATGCTTCCAAGAGCAGGAAGCAGTATTTGAAATGTCTGTCTGTTATGGGACACACAAGTCCAGTATCATACACTGCTTTTTAAAGAAACTGGACTGTAATGATAATTACTTTCAGTGTTATAATGTTTATCATATAATTTTCCATGTCAGTTGATTTATATGGGCTATGTTATTTTGTTGGGTAAAGAGCATGTTGGGGTTCAGTTCAGCTTATAATCCATGAAGACAGAATTGCAAAACACCTTTTCAAAACTTCCCTCTCTTGAAAAAAAACCCCACAAACTTGGGAAATTACAACTGAGAATGTGAGTTTGGTTTGATTATAGATTTTTGGTGGTGTTCTTAATGGGGTTGGTATTATTTCTTAGACTGTTTCGCACGGTAATATTTACATTTATTTAAAAAGAGTGGCTCACTGTATACATAGGCACCATCTATCATGTTTGTTGAATAGTAATTGGTTTTGCAGAAGGGAAAAATAGCATGTAATTCTGTAATTTTAAACTGCTGTAGCACACATAGCTGGGCAGCCTACATTTTGTGAGTTCTTTGGTTTTTTTCACTCTGTATTCATTTTTTTGTGATTGTTATACTATAAATGATAACCAAGGAGTGTGATTTTATTTATTTTTATTCCAGTCTTCCCAATAGGCGGGTATTTTAAGGAAATCTAGGTATGGAAAGTACCTGTTTGAGGATATAGGTGACTGGGAAGACCTCATGTTGAACAGAATACATTTGTGATGTAGCCAGAGGATTTGAAAATACAGCCATGTATTTTCTTGATGCAGAAGGAAAATATAACAAAACAAGCCTACTTGTCCTGAATACTTATGTTTATCCAGAGTATTTTTCTCCTGTAGTCTGTAGCATATGTCAAATGTACTTCTAAACTTATTCCAAGCAGCATTTGGAAGTTCAGCTGAATAACTTAGAATTTAATAAATATTATTTGGAATGTATATTTTGAAAAGGCAGTTTAATCTCCATGAAGTATTTAAAGTGTGTCATTTAGGTATTAAAGGCCTTTAAAATGTCTTTAGTTCTTTCTCTGGCAATATATAGAAGTCCTTAAAGTTCCATTTCTTCTAATTTAGGAATTTAGAGAAACAAAATTGGAGCTTTGGCATTATTATATTGACGTTAACAATGGAAGTAAATGGCTGTCTCTTTGGCTCACTTTAGTGTAGAACAAGAGTCACGAAAGCCACTGCAGCACTTCTTTTCCGGCAAGTTGTATAGTGCTGCTGTGTGTTGACTAATTTATCTTCTACAGGTGACTAGAATGCTTTACCTAATGTAAAATGTCTGAAGTAATATTTGAAAAACTGTTGCATATGTCTCACAGTTCATTTTACTCTGTAACAGTTTTAATCTTTCATTTGCCAAAAAGAAAATGGATTTTGACACTGCAGAGACTACCTTAAACATTTGCAACAGTATCTTAATTTGTGATGTCACAGGTCAGCCAGTGATGACAAATGCAATTTTTCTCCTGTGGCTAAACCTGTTCAGAAGCCAAGGAATTTTCCTTGTTTTAATTTTCTACTTGTACCACTACTTCAGCAACTCTCACCCCACCCTCCCACAGTAAAGCCCAGTTTTTGCATGGGAGAAGGCTGGATGATAGGGGGTTTTGTCAAATTTGTCATGCTCCTAATTGTTTCATCACTGAATTTTATTTTTCCAGCTTTTGCTTTAGTAACTTGGTTTCAGGGTCCCTTTTTCCTCCATCATACTCTAGGTTCAGCACAATCTTCTTACCTATGCACATCATGATTTTGCTTTGTTGATAGTATGTTCTGTACAGTGCCATCTGCTGCCTCTGGACTATCTTCAAGAAAAAAAAAGGGCACAGAACAGCTTATGTTAGATTGTTAGTTGAATGGTACATCTACCTGGGAAGTTAAGCAGTGTTATCTTCTATCTCAGTATCCAATATGCTGTGTTGGAGTACCTGTGGATATCATTTGGATATGATCACCACGGAAGATGATTTCAAAGGTTCCTTTGAGAACTCCAAGGAGCTGCTGTGGCTGATAAGATGGTGGTCAGTGTTTTGAGTAAAGCCTTACTTTGAATATCTACAATATGACAAAGTACTGCTAAGCCTGTCTTCACCAGTAGGAATTTGCCTTATTTGCATGTAATCAAGTAGAACAGTTCTTTTGAATTTCCTGTCATCTGTTGGATGTTTCCTGGGATAGTTTTCTGCTGTGTTAAGAAGTTAATGCAGCTTGCAGAAACCTGGTGAGTGCAGGTGTCAGGATCTGCATCTGGATGTAGGGAGGAAACTCCCCTTTTCCAGTGCCAGTGAGCTAGTGTATTATACCCTGATCTCCATGAGTTCTCTGATGAACAGGTCATGGTTTTTTTGAGAGATGAACATGTCAATAGTTTCTGCTAAAGCTCTTCTGTACTGTAAGTTTTGCCAGAAATAAGATTGTCATTGCTTAGGTGATTTTATTGGATGTTGGGGATCCAAAGCCACATCCCTTTTCTGAATCACAGGAAGACTAATTCTAGTTTTCTAATTTAAATGCACGCTTGTGGAGAAAAAGTTGAGAAGGCGTACAGTCTGGTGGGGATTGAAGTGTGAAAGGACCTGGAACAGGCCAATTTAATTCATGTCAGGAAAGAGAGGAGAGAGGAGATTTAGGATTATGTGACCAAAGTACTGTCCTCTGAGAACTTCTGGGTCCTTCCCAACAACTCCACCTGAATGGCAACTGCTCCAATTCTTTGGTATCTTCCTTCCCCCATTCCTTTTCATGGGCAACCAGCCATTCATTTTACCTTACCCTGTTTCCTGTGGCAGTGGGGGAGAAGGGGAAGGCGTGGTACCTCAAGTCAGTATTTGTTTGTTAATAAAATGGCATTAGGAATTAAACTCATCCCTTTTCTGTTCATTAATGGAGGAAAGGAGGACTGTAGCTACCAAATTATACTGATGCAGCCAGCTTGTCAAGGAGGTGACGTGTTTTGGAACACATCCAGGTGATGCTCCTGAACACAGGATAGAAGAGGCAATGGTTGATCAGTCTGAGTATTTCTGTAATAGCATTTGTGGTAGAAAGGTGTCACAGCTTCAAAGCATATGTGTGTAATATTAAGCCTAGCTCGTCCTAAGTGTCTTCCCCCACCTCCTCATTTTTTATGGCATTTCCTTTTGGTTTTTTTAAGTCGCATTAAGGTTACTCCTAAACATGAACAGGATTTTACTGAAGTGACAGAGGAGCACAGTGAAATAGTTTGATAGCTACAATAGAAAGACTAAGCAATACTAGCAATTCCATCATGTAATGGGAAAACAAAACATGTAACTCTGATTTCACATACTACATGGCAGGAATTTAATCTTAATTATAATACTGTCTTAAGCGCAAAGCACTGTAGTCACTGCAGTACACTTAATCTGTAGTGCTTCTGTAAGGATACCTAAATTGTGTTTTGTTATTACACCTGTGTTCCTTGTGCATAATTTTTATAGAAACACTGGTAACCAGTAAGTACAACTCTTAACCATTAAGAGCAGTTCTTGCACGTTGAATTAAATTCAGTGAATACTTGCATATTTAATTTTTTTTGATGTTTTTTAATTTGTACTTATTTGAAACAGTGTGAAAGATAAAATTAATGTAGTGGATAACATTTTAAGTTCTGTTTGCCATACTTATTTCAGAATAATTCAGTCATTGAAAGCTGATCGATAAGGAAAAATATAGTTAGAAAGATACGCTCTAGTCTGTGTATTGTAATGAAGGATGAAAATCACTTTCTGTTGTCATCTGCTTTCCTGGGCTTTATTTTATTTATCTGTTTCCTCCAGTGTGAGAATATGTAGTCACTTTGCAAACAGCTGGAATTGTTTCTGCCCTCATTTGGAGGCCACTGTCCCTTCTGTTGAACTGTGTTTATAGATCATGTGAGTAATCTACTTCAGAGAAAAATCAGGTGAAAGAGTTTAGATTGTTTTTAGAGTGGTTTGATTTTTATCTGTGATTCGAGCTATTTTGTCTGATTTGGGAACAGAACTGGATTAGGAGTGCTTCCACACTCCTTTTAACTACCAAAGGCCAGACAAAGATTAACTGCCAGGGTTAAATTTGAGTAAGTGTGTATTTCAGTACAAAGCATCCTGGAGTTGTGATATCTTTTTGTTGTCGTGGTTTTGTGGGTTGTGTTTCTGTTTGTTTGTTTTGACCTGTGTTGGTTTAGGTAGTTAGGTAGACTGTGTGGTTTTGCTCCAATGATGATTTGAGTTATCCACTCTGAAATGTTAATTTTTTTTTTTTTCAGCATTCATTGTAGTAAGAAGTCAGTAAGTCAGTATTGCAATAGATGGAGCTGAACAGGTGCACTATGAGAGGTCCAGCTTCTTGGACTGAACATAATCTACATACAGAAAGGGCAATTGAAAGGAAGCATAGCCAAGAGAATTCAGGTGACTGATAGCTATTTGATGGAGGAAGAACAGCAGGTGCATTAAAAGATATATTAAAGAGCAAATATTTAAGGAATATTGGGTAAAACTCTTAATTTAACTTGCTAAACTGATTTAACTGACATGTAACCACCACACTGTAGATTCTTTTAATTTCTGTGAGCAACAAAAAACTATGTTGACATAAACCATACAGAGTGTATTGATATCTAATGTCTGGTTATGGCTGGACCTACTCTTTCTCATGTTACATGGAAGTTCAAACAACAGGCTATTGGTTATTAAGGGGTGAACACAGTATTTTCAGCTACAGGTCTTCTACAGTGATATAACTGGTTTAATGTTCTGTCAGGAATAAGACTGTCATTGGTTAAATATTATATGGGATGTTGGGCATCCAGAGCTTTTCATAGAGTCCAGTTTACTTTTTACCATGTCTTGTATTTTACAGGATAGAAATGGTCTGCCAGGCCACCTTGTGTCCAGATTGATTCCTTATATTTTCCTTAATGGGACGTGATTGTGAAGTTAGTTCAACTGCATTTTGATGTAGCTAGTACTTCCATCGTTGCCACTGCATTGTAGCATATAGATGACTTTATTATGTGGTAAAAATGATGACTGTGCTACATACTCCCAAATAGTTAAAATATAATTAACATACCTGCAATGAATGAGAAATATCCTTTAATTTACTCTATATTTCAGACTATTACAAAGATTGTTATTCTTTTCTGGATGCATATCAGGTCTTCCTGCAGGATAGGAAGTAGTATGTTTGAAATCAGTTTAATAAGAGTCCACTATAGTTGCTTAGATGTTGCATGTTGCTTTATTCTATGGTAGAAGACCATGAGAAAAGTTAGCTTGGGATCTAGCCATCCTCTGTTCCCAGTCACTTGTGAAGCAGTCATGTTCAGCCCATTGATTTCTAGTATCGTATTTCTCACAGAAAGAATATTTTGCTTCTTAAAATACATTATTTAACTAATTGCCTCTTGACCAGATCTTCATGTACCAGCCTTTAATGTTGAAGGTCTTGAAGGTAAGCTGCTTCCATCATGTTAAAAACAAGTATAGTATGGATCTTTTTCATCTGAAGAAACATCCTTGAATGTATTCTTGAATTTGGTGCAAAGCTGTCAGAGTTGGAAGATGCAAGGCTAATGCACCACAGAATAGCCCTATAGCACTCCGGAAGAAACAGACGTAACACGGTAGGGCCTTTTGAGTTTCTGGTAGTTAATTTTCTATTGAGCAGAGAAGTGGTGGCTCTCAAGAAGCTGATGCTGTCAAAAGATGAGGAACCATATTTCCATCAGTACTGATGCCAGTCATAGTGTAGTATCTGCAGCGAAGTGCATTTCTGTTAGAGAAGAAAATGAGCGTTCAATTTTCCTCTGTAGGAATTTTAAAATATTTTGTTTGTATTTTATCATTGATACCTCTTGGGAATTTTGAGGAATTTTGACTGTCACAAGAAGAAAATATCATCACTTCATTCTTAAGTCTAAAATGTTGTTGGCAGAGTATGTCTTTTATTATTAGTAAACCTAATGCTTTTCTTAATAATTTGCCTTGAGACATGAATAGTTCAAATACAAGACAAAAAAAGAAGAAAAAAGGACATGAAATCAATGGTGTAATAGGCATCAGAGGAGGTATCTGAAACTATAGTCAGATATACGCCCACTACCATGATGATGGGAAGCATGCCATGGCTGCAGATGTGGTATATTTTGTGAAAAGTATAAGCTTCGGTCATGGAATGTATTAAAAAGCTTGCAGCTCTTTAGCAACAATATTGCAGATGCCCTGGGCTCTCTGAAGAAGTTAGCGACTGTATGCTCCCTACAGAATTTCCTGTCATTAAGCTACTGGCAGCATGCAGTTCCTGATTCTAGCACTTGTGAAGCATGACATTGTATTGCAAGCAGTGAAAATACCATGCCAAATAGTGGCAATAGGAATGCCATAATCCTTCTTAAACACATTGGGGACATTCTGATATTTTTAATGGTTATTCTAGAACTATTCTGGTATTCTTCAGGTTTTCCATTGAGCGTGGTTGAATGTTGGACCTGAAAAAGTAGACTCTGGTTGTGCCATGCAAATGCTTTTTCTACCTGGGATTTCAACTGTTGTTCCACATCAGGGATTATTCTAAAGGTATTACAAACATGAGTTTTGTTGCTCACTGGATTCCAGGAACAGAAACATCTTCCTCCTTTGAATTTCACTCTTTTTGAAATTAGGTGGCCACATCACAACTTCCCGCCATTTTACTACTTCAGCATACTAACTATCCTTCATATGACAAAGGAGTCTTCACCACATTTTTCTGAGTGTCTTTGTTCAGAATGAAGAAATCTAAAACCAAAAGCAGGTTCATGACCAATTTTGAACCTGAGGAAACTCAGAACGATAGTACTGCTGGCAATTCTCTTATAAAACATTAGACTTCTGGTCAACGGTCAACATGCAGAATGTGTATTTCTCTCTTCAAATGGCCCTACTTGCAACAAAACCCCTAAAAATCAGTTTGGACTCTCTAAATGCGTAGGGCATGCATGGAAGCATTCACCAAGAACTTGATATTAATTGAAGCTTATCTCAGAATAAGCTTCAATATATCTCCATATATTTTGAGATAAGAATCCTAAAGATCAAGTCATCAAATACTCCATGTTTAACCCCCTAAAATATTGAAATTAGGCCAATATACTCTACATCATCTAAAGCTTTTATTTTTCTCTTTCTGGTGGACTTAATTGTCTTTCAATCAACTTTAGTAAGAGCTGTGCAAACATGTTCTATGTCTCTTGTGAAAGACTGGGTTCATCAGTCCTGGGTGTTTTGTTGTCCAGAGAGGTGCAGAAGCTCCAGCTGAGTGTGCAAAGTGATAAAATCTTCCACGTAAAACTGTGGTATGTGTGCACCTAGAGAAATGTCAGAAAAAATAATTTGTGGACTGTTAAGTAGTTGATTATATATAAATGTTCTAACTCAGGATGATTTCTGCAGTGTGTCTTTTTTTTTTAGATTTAAGGCCTAATAAAACCATTTTGCTGACATCATCTTAAGTTAAAAAGAAAAGGACATGAGATTTTTTCTGAAATAAAATTGTGTGGTTACTCTTCAACTTTGCTCACTTATGTCAGCTTTTGGCTCAGGTGAACAGAGGACCACCCTCCATATTCCTGGTTCTTACACATGTAGAGCTCTGTGAATGTCTTCTCCACTCTTACCGTGAGGTCTGTAACACCTTGGTTTTGTGTTGTGAGCAGTAAAAAAGGCTCTTTACCTGTCATAAGTACTTCTGCCTACAGGTACCATTGGTGCAAAATTCTGATCTTGATTAGTTGAAACTGGCTTTTTGTCCATGCATACTTTTCAAGGTTATAAACTCAACACTGGTAAGCATTTTCATTATGAGAAACACTGCTGGAGTGCATGGAATTCATTATGTGATTGATGGAGTACTGTACTTATATTTTAAAAAATACATGCAAAACTCATTGTGGTAATTGCTTATTCATAGATACAGACTTCAGAATAAGGATGTTGTGCTTGTAGTATAATATGTAGGCAAGCAGGTGGTTTATATATACAGCATGCCATATTAAATTTTATGTTTCTTCATTTCAGTGGAATGTGCTGAACTTTCTCATTGGATTTTCCATAAAAGTGTTGCACTGAATAATGTTTTTCTTTTGCATGCAAATAATACATCAGATATGGAGTCAATCTGCAACTATCTTTTTCCAGAATCTAGACTTGCCATCTCTAATTAGATGCTGTGTGGCAGATTTGATTCTGTAATCTACATTTGCATTAAAAACTGACTCCTAGAACTGCTCAGCTTGAGATGTTCACAGTTACTTTATATCATGCCATTTTTCCCGGTTTGCAGATGTGAAAATTTTGTGCATCTGCATCTGAAAACTTTTAGAGCATTGAAGCCTTTATAGTTGCAGGCTTAGAAAACTTTCAACAGATTCTGCTGATGGCTACAAAATACCACATAAAAAGTCTAGCTAATAGGGCAATGGTAAAATGAAGCTGATAGGGTTTTAGTCAAAATTCCTACAAGAAACAAGACTTTGATCTTGCAGTTTGTTGTAATGGGAGGGTCAAACAAATTCCATCACCATCAGTGAAATTTGCCTTAAATGTTAAGATTTAGATGAAGTAACTGCATTGCTGTGGTTTGTGCTCTTTCCCTACATGTTCTTACTTTCTCAGAAGGATGAATTTTATTTGACTGTTCATCTTTAGTACTCTTGTCAAGGAAATACTGAACTTAGGAATGTCAAAGCCAAAGAGGTCTCCTTACAGCAGTAATTGTTGCTGTGAAGTGCTGGAGAATTCTGTAGCTCCTGGATCTAGTGAGTGAGTGCTGTGACTCAACTAATCATCTTAAGCACTACACTGTGTCATCAAAAAAGCGGTTCACAGAGTGGGACAAAAATCAAACCCAAGCATGAACAGATAGTTGAGATTATATATAAATAGTACATAACCTATAACTGAAAACTTTCCAGGCTTTATTTTGCAAGTTGCCTAGTTAAGCTTTCCAAATTAATATTGCTACTAAAAAAAGAAAAATGCCTCTGCTCCATTATTTTGCTGTTGCTGCTTGTGCTCTGTTCTACGCATGGAAATATGATTTTTAAATGAGAAGTATATCTTCATTTACTCTTTGTCAGTTGTCTACTGAACCAACCATAACATAGGTATCTCCAGTAGTGCCACAAAATTAATGGTACCACACATAGAGCACTTTTGTGATCATTAGAGCATCCCCCAAAAGGTTCAGACTGTACCAGCTTAATTTGGTGGTTGGGACTTTGAATTCTGAAATCTAAGGATTGTTGATAATTCCTTTAAAATTTAGCTCAGAGGAAGAGACAGTTCAAACTACAGACCTGATAGAAAAAATCAAGGAGAACAGCATAGCATCACTTTTCCTCCTAGAATGTCAGCTAAAATAAGAAAAGTCAACACTTACTGGTGTTAGTCAGGTCCTTAAGAGCTTCTCTCTGCTGAATGTTAACAAGCGTGTATGTTCTTCATAACATGGATTGAGAACTTGAATATTCATCTTGGTCTTTCAAGCTAAATTCTTAGATTAGGCATGTGCTTCACATAATTTGATTCTTTATTCTGCTCAGGTCTGTCTCAAATTGACTTGCCTCAAAGGCATGAGGAACAATGAGATGGAATCTTGGGAGTTGGGTGAAGAGTTCCCATCCATCACGATCAGATGGGTGTGAGGGTTGGGAGTGGGAGAAAAGGGGTCCTTTCTTTCAGTCTGGTCCTGTCACATAGTACTGTATCCGATTTAGTCACTGCAAACAGCAGTGTACTCCAGGTCCTGTGTCTTCTTGGGTAATGTCTAGCCAGTCAGAAAAAGGGTCATATTAAAACCCTAAATAACACCTATTCTTGCTGCTGCTGGAGATGGAAGAACTGCAGAAGACAGTGTCACCCAAGCCTGAAATGTGACTCCTACCCAGCACTGGCTGTTCTTGATTCCATTCTGATTCCTCCCTCAGCTGCACGGGCTAAATCTCCAGGATGTGGGCATAGACAAAGGTGGTGCTTTTTCTGATATTTCCCAGGGCTGTTTTAGACCCCTATGAAACCTGTAGACTGTTGTAGATACCACGATAGTACCGCCATAGAAATCCAGTACCACTGTGTTGCATTTCAAACACAGTTTGAAAAGTACCAAGGTGGTAAGAAGATTGTGTGACTATGATTTGCAATACTTTCTGTTCATTAATGTCTCTCTCCATTCTGCCTGTGCTGAGTTTGGCTGGGATACAGTTAATTTTCTTCACAGTAGCTGGTATGGGGCAATGTTTCAGATTTGTGCTGAAAACAGTGCTGATAATACAGGGTTGTTTTCATTACTGCTGAGCAGCACTTAGACACAGTCAAAGACTCTTCTGCTTCACACTCTACCCCACCAGTGAGTAGGCTGGGGATCACATGAAGTCGGGAGGGGACACAGCTGGGACAGCTGACCCCAACTGACAGAGGGATGTTCTATACCATATGACATGCTCAGCATACAAAACTAGGGGAAGGAGAAGGAAGGCAGGAACATTGAGTTATAGCACTTGTCTTCCCAAGTACCTGTTATACATGATGAAGCCCTGCTTTCCTGGAGTTGGCTGAACACCTGCCTGCTGACGGGAAGTAGTGAATTAATTCCTTGGTTTGCTTTGATTGAGCTTGATTGCTCAGCTTTTGCTTTACCTATTAAATTGTCTTTATGTCAACCTGTAATTTTTTTCACTTTTACTTTTCTGACTCTCTCTCTCTCTCTCATCCAATCAGAGTGAGGAGTGAGTGAGCATCTGTGTGGTACTTAGTTGCTGTCTGGTGTTAAACCACGACAGTCATTCTGGCGCCCAACATGGGACTTAAATGGTTTGAGATAATGACAGCTTTGATTGGAACGTGCTAGACTGAATTTATACCCGTTACTGCTGTTTAATTATTAATGCTCTGGCTTTTGTGCTTGCCATGGGGCGTGCTTACCTTACTGTATATTAGAGTCTAGTGCTTGTTAGGCTGTTTTTTGCTTTCATTGCTTGCTGTGCTGCTGTACTGCTTACCATCTTACTCTGCTGCCTGGCAACATTGTGATAATAGCAATGGCAATGCGCCTGGGCTGGCAAGTGGTCAGGGCATCACTGCTGTTTCTGTGCTGCTGTACTGGACAGGCTGGAACTCCAGTGTGAACTCCAGTTAGAGAGACTGTGACTCTCTCCATTCTCACTGTGAGGGAAGCACTTTTACAAGGTTCAGGCTTGTCCCTAAAGGAGTAGAGCACTATGAAGCAGGTAAGCAGTATAATACTGGTATCGTACAGTTACTAAACTATACTGTTGCCTTATGTACTGCCCATTGCTTCCACTTTGTCAACGCCTGAAGCTGTCTTCAGTATGCAGCGTTACACATCAAGCTTCTCCTTATATATGCATATGTTTGTATTTTCATTTTCACTTATTTTCAGGTTACTTAGTGGGAGGTGAAGTGAGTGTTTGGTTTTGTTTTTGTTTTTAATTAAAGTCAAAGTGAGGTGCTGTTGTTAAGCTTCTGAATACTTTTTTTTAGGTTTCTGTGGTCAGAAGTTACTTCTCATTCTCACCTGTAGAGTCATAGAATGGTTTGGGTTGGAAGGGACCTTCAAAGGTTATCTAGTTCAACCTCTCTGCAGTGAGCAGGGATATATTTAAGAACATCAGGTTGCTCAGAGCCCTATCCAACCTGACCCGGCATGTTTCCAGGGATGGGGCATCTACCACCTTGCAATAGGCCCTGCTAAAAAGACTATCCCCAGTCTTTCTTATAGGTCCCCATTAAGTACCACAGTAGGCCACAATATAGGTCTCCCCAGAGCCTTCTCTTCTCCAGGCTTAACAACCTCAACTGCCTCTCAGACTTTCCTCACAGGAGAGCTGTTCCAGCCCTCTGGTAATTTTTGTGGCCCTCCTCTGAAGCCACTCCAACAGGTTCATGTACTCTTAGTACTAAGAGTTTCAGAGCTGCACACAGTACTCCAGCTGTGGTCTCACCACAGCAGAGTGGCATAATCACCTCCCCTGACCTTCTGGTCATGCTTCTTTTGATGCAGCTTAGGATTTGGTTGGCCTTCTGGGCTCCGAGCACACATTGCTATCTCGTGTACAGCTTTTCATCTACCAGTACCCTCAAGTTCTTCTTCACAGGGCAGCTCTCAATCCCACGATCACCCAGCCTGTACTGCTACTGAGGATTGCCCTGGTCCAGGTGCAGGACCTTGTCCTTGACATTGTCGAACCTCATAAGGTTCACCTGGCCCACTTCTCAAGCTTGTCCAGGTCTCTCTGGATGGTATCCCATCCCACTGGTATGTCAACTGCACCACTTAGATTGCTGTCATCTGCAAACTTGCTGAGGGTGCACTTGATCCCACGGACTGTTACTGATGAAGGTATTAAACATATTAATATATTAACATATTAAACTGCTCCTAGTACAGACTATTTGTCATCAGTCTCCATCTAGACATTAAGCTGTTGACCACTACCCTCTGGATGCAACCATCCAACCAATTCCTTATTCAGTGAACAGTCCACCCATCAAATCCATATCTCTCCAATTTAGAGAGAAGGATGTTGTAGGGGACTGAGTCAAAGGCCTTGCAGAAGTCCTTTGACTTCTGCTATCATAAAATCATAAAAATGGGTGCAATCTTTCCCTTTTTCCAGGCACCAGGGACTTCACCTGACTGACAGGACTTTTCAAATATCATAGAGAGTGTCTTGGCAACTACATCAGCCAATTCCCTCAGGACTCTGGGATGCATCTTGTTGGGTCCCATAGATTTATGCATGTTCAGGTTCCTCAGGTGGTCATGATCCTGATCTCCTACAGTGGGAGAGACTTGTAACCCTGGTCCCCGTCTTGCAGTCCATTGACTCGGGAGGTGTGAGAAGAGAGGCTGACAGCGAAGACTGAGGCAATAAAGTTGTTGAATACCTCAGCCTTCTTTTTACCAGCTTGCCAGTATTGCTTGTCAAGGGGGTATCCTTTTTGACTTTTTTTTTCTGGTTGAAATATGTGTAGAAGCCTTTCTTCAAGTTCAGTTCCAACCACGCCTTGGCCTTCCTGACCCCATCTCTACAAAAGCAGACACCATCCCTATACTCTTCCCAGGATACCTGTCCCTACTTCCACTGCCTGTGCAGCTCCTTCTTACTCATTAGTTTGACCAGCAGGTCTCTACTCAGCCGTGCCAATCTCTTGCCTTCCTTGCCCGACTTCTTCAACCTGGGGATTGAGAACTCTTGCACTCTATGGAAAGTGTCCTTAAAGATCTGCTCTGTTCTGCTTCCTTGTCCCCGAGGGCCATTTCCCAAGGGGTCCTATTGACTAACTCCTTGAAGATCTGGAAGTTTGCTTTCCTAGAATTCAGGATCCTGACTTTATTCCTCACTTGGCCCAGATTCCTCAGGACTGTGAACTCCACCAGTGCATGATCACTGCAGCCCAGGCTGCCTTCAATCTTGATGTCACACTGCATGTGATGGTCACTTGCATCGGCGACCATCAGGCCCAGTATCACTTCTGCTCTGGTAGGGCTGTCTGTTACCTGTCTTAAGAAGTTATCCTCCATGCATTCCAGGAGTCTCCTGGATTTGCTACAGCTTGCCATATTACTTTTCCAGTAGATGTCAGAGTGTTTGAAGTCCCCCAGCAGGATGAAAGCCTGTGAGTTCAAAGCCTTCTATAGCTGGAGTAAGAAGGCTTTGTAAATAGGCTCCCCTTGATCAGGAACCTTGTAGTAGACACCAACCACAAGGTTCCCTTTGTTGATCCTCTCAGCCTCTCATTCTTTCCTATAAGCTTTCAACCTATGGCTTATCTTCAGGGACAGCTCTTGACATTCTAACCATTTCTTAACACAGAGGGCGACACCTCTGCTCTTCCTTCCTTGTCTGTCCCTTCTGAACAGCCTGTAGACACTGATGGCTGGTACTCCAGTCATGGATTTGTCCCACCAAGTTTTAGTAATGGCAACCAGGGTGTAGCTTTCTAGCAGTGCGGTGGCTTCCAACTCCTCCTGTTTGTTGCCCATGCTGCATGCATTGGGGTAGAGGCACTTCAGCTGGGTTGTTGGCCGTGTCACCTTAGAGAAATTCCCCTTAATACCTTTCACCAATGTTTCTCTCTTGGCTTCTATTACCTCAGGAGCCCCTGACTTATCTCCATAAGACTTTGGCTGTGCTGCTGTGTCCTCAGCATGCCTCAGAGCAACAGGCTGAGGGCCCTCACTAGCACCCCATCCCTCTAACCGTGGTGTGTCATCCCAAAGCTTGTCACAGGCAAGCCTGATGTCATCCCCCTCCCCACTCAAGTCTTGTTTAAAGCCCTGTCAAGTAGCCCTGCAAGCTCCTCAGCAAAGACCCTCTTCCCCCTTTCAAAAAGATGAATCCCATCTGACACCAGGAAGCCTGGTGATGTGTAGGCCATCCCACTACTGAAAAAGCAGAATTGTGGTGGTGAAACCAGCCATGGAGCCATATATTAATAGACTGGGTCTGTCTGTTTCTCCCAATGTCTCTGCCTGCAACTGGAAGGAGAGTCAAAAATAACTCGTGCCCCAGATTACCTCACCAGACATCACAAAATTCTGAAGTCTCTTTTGATTACTCTTGGACTATGGGTTGCAGCTTTATCTTCACCCACGTGGAAGATTAGTAACAGGTAATAGTCCAAGGGCTGTACCAAGCTAGGAAGTTTCCTACTAATGTCCTCAACACAGGACCCAGGGAGGCAGCAGATTTCCCTATGAAGAGGGTCTGTCCAGCACACTAGACCATCAGTTCCCCTCAGAAGGGAGTTGTCTACAACCATAACCTTTCTTCCCTTCCTTGTGGAGGTAGTCCTGATACGGGAGGCAGGTCTTTCTGACCTTGGAGACACCTCTGGTGTAGACAGACCATCATTCACATCCTTCCCTTACTGGCTGTCCACTTTCAGAGCCTCATACCTGTTGTACAGAGGAACCTGAGGGAGTGAGGTGGGCAAGGAGGGAGTTCACTCTGCTGCCTCACGCGTGGTCTTGCCTCCATTCATTCCCTTCATTTAGGCTTCTGCCTTCAGCCCGATGTGGGGAGGATGCAGGGTCCCCTTGATCTTGGGTATTTTCTGGTGGGTGCTTCTCTTTCTGCCCCATGGAGGGCAGAGCTTGGCTCCACCAGTTTTATATCTTACTCAGCCTCTCTGATGCTTCTTAACCTTCCTCTCACAGCTCTGCCACCAGGCTAAGCAGACTGTCCTCCTGGGCACTCTGCACACAGATCATCTCACTGCTTACTGCCACTGAAAGGTTCTGGCACTCCCTGCAGTCATGAGACCCAGATGGCTGCCTGTCTTCATGGGAGCTCTGTCTGGCTTGCCACATCCATTCTGGTGAGCTTAGGAGAACATGGCTTTCTGCTAGATGGAGGCCATAGCTAAGCCCCTTCTAAGAGGGTGATGACCACCGACTGAACTCACCTCTTGAGCTGGAAGAACTTCAGTGCCCTTCCGGAGTACCTTTCTGCACAAACTGCTGTGCAATCTGCTGTGCCCCATGCAAACTGCCGCACCACGCTCTGGCTGACACACCACGTTCTGCTTGCCCACTCTGTTCTCACGTCTTCTAGCAGTGTAAAATTAATGTACCTATAGTATTGCTAAAAATTTCTTCTGTAAAGACATGCCCAGCTGTCCCTGCATGCTTTCATTTGTGGCAAAACAATCAATTGCTTTTTAAAAGAAGGGGTTAGAATGTAGAAGTAGAATGATGTTATGTTGCGTTTCAGTTTTGGGTGATAATTCATTCTTGTGAATGGGATGCTGCCACAGCATAAGACAGTTGTTCGCATCCATCTGAAGTCAGTTATGAAGCTTTACTAGTTCAAAACACAAGAAGAATGTCAATACGTATTCCTTTTGTCTATTTTATTTATTTAATCTTTTCATGCTCTGAAAGTAAACTTTAATCATACTTTTGTAGCCTCTGAGGTTGAGTCATAAGGTAAATATTTTTAAGTAATCCACGTTAGTAAATACCTTTCTTGTTTCCGTCTTTAAAGTTCTAGGATAAGAACATTGTCTGGACTTTTAGTGCATGTTAAGTCTGGTCCATAGCTGACAGGATTGTTTGTGTCTTGTTTACCACAGAACTCCTGCCTTGTCTCGTATTGTACTGCGGGCACTTGGCACTAAGCAAATTAACAATAGATCTTGCTATACTAAGATAAGAGGCTAATTTTACAGGTACACCATTTCATAAATCACATTATGGTTGACAGTTCAGAACTAGAGAATTAATTAATATTTAGAAATCTAGTCAAATGGGAATAGTTGCAGCCTTGTTAGAAACAAATGTCACGTTGCTGTTTGATACAAAGATTTCTAGGTCAGAATGACTGATGTTTCTGTGAATTTTCTTATATAAACATGACTAATTACTTTTTAAAGTCCACAGTTTTATCAGTTTGTGTATCCTATATAACTGCTTATTTAACATGTAAGACAGTGTTCCTGAAAATGCTGCACTCTATTTTTTTATTTAATTCTCTTTAATGTCAGTTGACTGATGCTGTGATAGTTCAGAAACGTGCAATTTTGCTGGCATCTGGGCTTAAATTTCGATTCTTTTTGTTCTTTCACTGTATAGATGAAGAAAAGTACTTGTGACCTCTGTGTGGTTGTACTTCAGATATTGGACTTGTACTGATTAAGCAAGTAGGAAATTGATGGGTCTTACACTCTTGAATAACATTAGCTTTATTCTTTTGAAATTAATTAGTTCAAAGTTAACCTGTAATGTTTTGGGAATGCTAGATATATGTAAGAATTTAATGTTGTTCTAAAATTTGTGTTACAAGTAATGCATGTTTATTGATATAAGTAGATACCTCCATAAAATAGACAAAAAAATACACACAAGCTTTTCAAGTCCTGAATACTAACTGTCTATGGAAGTCTTTCATAATGATTTGCTCATCTAACCTGTTGTCTGTTATAGTATTCTGTGTAGTTATCTGAACTCCTACTTAACTAAAGAATAGAATCTTTAATATTTCTTTAACTAATGAATTTGGCATTGTTCTCCAAATTGCAATTAGATTATATTATTAGGAGGGTTGGGTTTGTGGATGTTTATTATTTCAGAAGTGGTGTTCACCCAGGCTTTTCTGAGCCTGAATTTTCTTTACAAAGCTTTATTGCATCAATACTTGTAGCCTTGTTAATTGGGCTTTTGAATGATCGTGGAAGAGTTGCAGTTTGGGGTAACGTGCACTGCAGTTCTCTCAGCAGTCTGGTACTTAAAATGAAGAATTAATGGACTTTGTAATAGTTAAAAGGTCGTGCTGTCTGAAGTTTGTGAAGTTGGGAAAATTATGTGCCACAGAAGCAGAAAATTGGTGGGTTGCAGTCAAGGCATTAATGTTTTTTAATGGTATATGGGCAGTGTGGAAGACTGAACTGAAGGTGTGCATTGAAGGGCTTTCATTCTACAGGGAATTTTCTGCAGCAGAGAATGTAGAAACGTTGAAGATGAAACTTTATCTGTACAGATTCTACTCTTAGAAGTAGACTTCTCTTGATTGAAAGAAAAGGATATGTCAGGGCCATTAGTTTGATAGTGTGAACAAATAAACCGATTCTCTTTGTCACATGTTATTACATTAGGTCACCTCTCGATGTTACATGAAATAGAGCAGCAGCAGATGTACTGAGTAGCTATCCTGTCTCAGAATCGGAGTCTTGCATTCATTCTTCCATCATCTTAATTCTGCTTAAGTGGTAATTTGGATGTGGTAAACGATGGCTGGTTTTGACTATATTTGAAAACTAGCTTTAAAAAGGATTGAAGAAAGTGACAAGAGTGTGCACGTGATAAAACACTTTTTAATGTTTACAAAAAAATTCCCCCAACCCTTAATGTTTTATCTGTGTATATGCATTGACTGTAGAACCGTAGAAAATATAGTGGATTTGCTTTAAACCTTTATAGGGGACCACTGTACTGATACACTAAATGAATTGTTAAAGTTTAATTACTTTCTAGGTGTTTTCTAAAAACAAATGCCTTAAGGTATGCCTGAAACTTATCTTGTCGATTTTTGTATTCCCCCACTTTTCCTCTCTCTCTTTCTAGGTTTAACTATAGATCAACACATCATCTTGCATCCCATGGGTTTTATGAATTTTTAAATTGGTTTGATGAAAGAGCATGGTATCCACTGGGAAGAATAGTAGGTGGAACTGTAAGTATTGTAATAATAATTTAATGACTTTATGGTACTTTTTTGGTTTTCAGTACAAATTAGACATTGATAAAAGGAGAATCTTAAAAAAATACACTTCTAATTGTCAAACTGCTGCAGAGGGAATAGCAGATGTTTTTAGGTTTTTTTTGCTGCAGTAAGTTAACATGCTTTAGTCTTTTTCCAACAGCAGCATGCTGTCAACAGGAAATACAGAGCTGAGTTTTACTTCCTTATATATGGATTTCTAATAGTAATAAGTAAGGGTATTATGACTCCTGTAATTCTGGTAAACAAAATGAAAAAGAAAAAAAAAAAAAAAAAAAAAAAATTTCAAACCAATTCCCTAAATCTCTTAAGGCACAAATTTTAATCCAACGGTAAATGTTGAATGGACTTCATATGTGTATAGAAAAGACCTTTTGAAATTAAATCACCTGTATGAATCATCAGGAGTAGGTAAGATTGGTATCGATGCAAGTTACAAGACAGGAAAGGTGCACAAAACAGTATTATCAAATCAGAATACAAATATTGTTCATTAGTAGAATAGTAACACAGCAACTTGTTGCTTGATGTGTGAAAGTACATTAAAACATTTTAATTGTAGTACATACCATTTAAATACATTTACAAAGGTGGGGTTTTTTTTGTAGCAGATCACAGATATCTTGGAGATACTCGAGACAATTTTTGTGTGACATATATATGTGTTTTTTCCATACCTGTCTTATATGAAGTGAAAATCCTTAGGAAATAGAATTGAAATGTCGCTTGCGTGCATTATTTGCAAGTCACATGGCATATTATGTTTTAATAGTTGAAAACCAGCTCTCAAGGATACATGCAGGCAAGCATTCTGTTTTCTGTTAATTTAATTTAGTACAAAGCCCTTCTTAGGTTTTGAAATAAACTAAGGCAGGTGAAGTACGTATTAACTTTGCTAGTACAAATTGATTTTTCTAATGTTGATTAATGTGGGATGGTAGAATTCCTATTAAGAATATTTTCAAGTTCTCCATTATTCTATGATGGGTTCAATAGATTTCTGTAAGTCTATGCTACTTTTCCTGGAGGACATCTTAATTCAATTTTATAGGACTTTATTTTAATCTTTCATATCCAGAGTTGTCTATGGATGTCCTGCAAATATGTAATGCTCAATTGAGACTGTCCATCAGCTTTTCAGCTTAAAAAAAACTCCTGTTGTTGATTCACATTTTCTTTCTCCATGGGTAAAAATTAGTGAAAGAGTGACATATTTTGGAGGAAAATGGATAGGGTGGGGAGGTGTTGTTGGGTTCTTCTTGTCTTAAGGTTTTGGGGTTTGTTTGGGGTTTTTTGTTTGTTTTGGTTGTGTTGGGTTTTTTGGGTTTTTTCTTTTTTTAATTGGGTTTTTTTTCCTTAAAGCTATTAGCTGGCTTGAAATTCTCTTGCAAGCTTTAGCTTCTGCTTCCATACCTTAATGACAAATTGTTTTCATTATATGATAAATATTAGGCAAGATAGGATATTATCTGCATGCTGCTTTTTCATTTACAAAACGGATTATATGTAAATGTTAGCATTTTGATAAAAATTAAAGAACCCCTTGTATTCAGTGGTGTTGTCAAACCATGATTAAAGTAGTATTAAAATAATTCCATTAGCTTTACCTGCTCACTGCTTATATCAGCTTAAGAAGTGACTTTTTAATTCTAAATTATATGCAAGTAAATGTACCATGATTATTTTCTGCAGTAATCTAGTGGTTTGGTCTTTTTCTTTCTTTTTTGTCTTCCTTTTAGGTATACCCAGGACTGATGGTGACAGCAGGCCTTATACATTGGATTTTAAATATGCTTAATGTGACAGTCCATATAAGAGATGTATGTGTGTTCCTAGCACCAGTTTTTAGCGGCCTTACAGCTATTTCTACTTTCCTGCTCACCAGAGAACTGTGGAACCAGGGAGCAGGGCTTTTAGCTGCCTGTTTTATTGCCATAGTTCCAGGTTACATATCCAGATCAGTAGCAGGATCGTTTGACAATGAAGGCATAGCTATTTTTGCACTGCAGTTCACATACTATTTATGGGTAAGTAATTGCTGAGTCTTTTGCTTTGGAAAGGTTTTTTGGTTCCTCCTCCAACCAAATGACTGATTTTTCTCAGAATCCACTGAATTCTTATTTTCCTCCTTCCCATCCCTCTTCGCCTTGGCTCTTGATCAGGCAAGTACTGAGAAGTCATATGATCTGAACCTCTCCATAGTCATGCTCTTTAGTGTGCTATGTAAAAGTACTGTTCAGCTGAAGTATGTGTACCCTATAGTAGTAGTAGGAATAATAATAAATTTATACATTTAAAACAAACAGAAGGGTGATTTTTGTTTTTCAGTTTAGAGGCATTAGATTATGTATCAAAATTTGGCCTCCTTATTTAGCTGGTGAAAACAGTAGACTCTGAATATAAAGTGCTTTGAATTGTCTTCTGGAGAAGCTTTTGATTGTATGGAGGCTCTGGGCTTTGACTTGAGCAGCCAAGTTAAATACCCAAAGCTGTCCAGAGCAAGATATTAATATTGCCTACATGCTTAAAAAAAAAAATAGTCTGATGTCTTGTCATTAGCTAACTCCCTAGTGCAGCTCATCTGTCTCTCCTTAATCTGTATGAAGGAGTTCAGACAAGATGGAGATTTTCTGGACTGCTGATTGTATTTTGGAAATACGACAAACAGCATCACTATATTGTTAATTCAGCATAGGCAGTGTGTGGTACTGTCCCTTGCATGTTCCTGGAATGCATATACTTTTTGATTGTCTCCATGTATGTAGGGGTTCCTTACAGCTATTCCCATGATTTTGTCAATAGGTCTGCTTTTCGTAAGTGGATACAAACTCACAAGTTTTTAGAATATTTTAACTTGGGCTATTGTTGGTATGAGTATAATGGAAGTGAATTCAAGTTTTTCATGACTGAGTGACTGGTGTTACTTAAATGTAGGTGTTTTAAAATCTGAACTTAGAATAAACTGCAGCTGTAAAGGTGTACTGTGTTTGTTAACAGTAATGGAATTCAACCTACATTGTTACTCTGTAACTACTGAGACATGATAGCAGTTACCTGTTCTTATGGAACTCATTTAACTAAACTGCACAGTGCAATCATGTTTGAAAAATTATTGTGTGAATCAATTATATTCTATAACTTTCTAGCTTTATTTAATGTTGATTTTTCATCCCTGTTTTCCCACCACAATCACCACTCTAAATTTAGGACAAAATCATAGTCCTGGGTTAGTCTATGGATCCTGCTAAACCTTTAGTAGTATCTGGGCGCTTTCATCTAGAGAGCAAACCTTAAGTGAGTTTTTCAAAATTACAGAATAGCTCTTTTATCTATAATTGCAGAGTTGGGTCTGATGCCAGCCAAAGTAATCCATGGATAGCCTGCACTTAGAATTTTAAAGTGGTCTAATGTCTCAGAGAAAGTAGCACAGAGGTGTTGCAACTACTTTTCTACCTCAGATCATGAAGCAGGAAGTTGCATTGCATCCTGCCTCTGCTTTATCTAGAGAGATAAGTATAAGCTGTTTTGTGTGTGAATGAGTTGCACTTGTGGTTTGGTTTTATGGACGTCAGTTCAGAATCATACCAGTATAACTTGATACATGCTAAAGAAGTTCTCTTGACAGTTGTTTGGGAATTAAATTTTGCAATATTGTTCAGTATTTGTCAGTCATAAATACTTTGTTATTTTTAAAGGTGAAATCTGTGAAAACTGGGTCGGTCTTTTGGACAATCTGCTGCTGCCTGTCCTACTTTTACATGGTAAGCCTTTTATATATAATAGCTAAATTATTTGAGTAGGGCTTACATAATCCATATGTTGATGAAGATCAGGAGGAGATTTTAGTCTTTGTTGGAGCTATAATATAAAATTGTTGCTTCATATTACTATCAAAATCTTAAAAAGACATAATATATGTTTTTAAATTTAAAGTATTTAAATAAACACAGTGAAAACTATTTTTGGAAAAACTCTTCAGTACAAATTTATCCTGTGCTGTGGATAAGTAGTCTGATTCAGTAGGTTTTTTGTTTTGGTGCAGGTGCATTAAGGTGTAATTTTGATATTCATGTGTATGTGTGTCATCATTGCTAAAATGCAATAATAATATTTAAAATTTATGCACAAAGTTACACTTATATAACATTGAAAGCTATTTCTTTGGGTATAATTATGCCATAATGTGAAACTTACCACCAGAACTGCTGAATTAATTTAATGTCAGACTAAATGATCATGAAGTCCCATTTCATTCTTGATCTGTGAAAATGGAGGCTACTTCAGAGATGTTCCTAAGGGCCAACAGAGGGGAAAGACAGTAGTAAAAACTGAGGAGATAAAACTATTAACAAAATGGAGGAAATTGGTTTCCCCCCTCCTCCATCTTCTGCAACTTTAGGAATTTTCCTATATGAATCAGTCAGAAGTCCTTTTTTCTCCCTTGCCTGATGAAAATAAAATATGAATTTTTTATGCTATTTGAAAATATACATGAAAAATGAATTAGCCTCACAATAGATAGTGGTGAAACAGGCTAATTGCTTGGTGTCTGTTAAGGTTGAAGTCTCAAATACTGCTTTTCCAGTCAGGTAACTAGGCTTGCAAGAAGAGGGAATTTAGGAGTTGGTTTGCATGCTTTAATTTAAAGTACAAGGTTAATTCAGAGGTTATCTGGATACTGCCTAGATTTCCTCTGGTTTTAGCATTCACTGGACTTTTTTGGGGAGATTTTTGCTGTTATACAGGGCTATAATCTGCCATATTATGTCATCAAAGAGGATAGCTATCTCCTGTTAAGAGTACATTTATTTCCTCCCATATTTCTCCTTCTTTTTGACAAGTCATTAAATAAACAGACACTTCTTTATACATAGCATTGCTGTCTATATAGGATTACAGTGAAGAAATCCTGTAGGCTTGGTACAACTTGTATGTGCAGTATCAGGCAAGTAAGGTTTCCAATTGTTAAGTTTATATTTCATAGTCTTTTTCTATATTGTGCCAAGATCCTTTAGAAGTACTCTTCATAAAAAATAGAATAATTTATAATTTTACTGTTGAAAAATCATACAAGTTCTTCCTTAGTCTGACTAGTGTCTTGGTCTGTGGGATTGTATGAGAGAGGGGATGTGATCTAGAGTATGCATTGTGACAGAATTTATGCAATCGAATGTTGTCATCATGACATTCGATCCTTGAATGTAAATTCATGTTTTTTCTTTTGAAATGGTGTCAGCTAGTGACAGGTTAAGATTTGTCCACAGTTGAGCCTCAGTGATTAGATGATAGAATTTTATTGCTTACAGAGTGTACCTACTTAATCCCTGGTGGGGACTTTCCATATATTTTATTTCCCTTTGGGACAGAGATTCTTAAGATACCCTTCTAGACATTTCGCTTAAGTAAATTTTTAGGACAAAGCATGATTATACTATTTGTTATATAGTACTACTTTTTCTCTGATGGAATGTTGTTTTCAGTGTAAGTTGAAAATGAAATCAAATCACAGTGTTGAGGTAGTAAGAGTCAGTCCTTCCATGGGCAGTTTGGGGAACAGCTCCCTGGAAGGATGAACTGACAGAAATATTCCTTGATAACTAAATCTGCTTAAAATATATACCAAATTTACTGTGGTATTTGGCTCATAGCATTGCATTGCATTCCATTAGGAGAAGGGTTTTTCCTTGCATTTATATTTTTAACATTTATTTGACTTCAACAACTTCTGCTTCAAATAGCTTTTTATGATGAGGAGGTGAAATAAAGCTTTTTACTCCTACAAGCAATCCCTGTAGGAGAAGTAGCATATTTCCACTCTTGGCCATTCTATGAGGATTCTTCAGTTTCGTTTAAAAAGTTCAAAAATGTGCCTTTAGTTCAGTACAATCTTCAGTGCTTAAGTGATTTAGTTTAGTATTTTGATAATTAGAGATGCAAGTCTCTGGTCCATATAAACTGTCTGCTACTTGCTCCATTCAAACCTTTCCCTAAATATAATAGTATCCTGATTGCACGTTTCTCCTACTGTATTTTGTCTTACCTGTCTGCATGTAATATTTTTCTCCCATTCAATAAACTTATTGATGTAAACCATGATACTTCATGCTAGTAATTTGGCAATAGGATCACGGGAATTTGAAATGAGTTTCTAGGAAACTTAGAAGATTTCTATTCTATTTGTTTCACATTGTCTGAATCAGTTATCCCAAATTTTAAAATGCTGGGGTTTGCAGTATTAGTATAAAAAACCAGCAGTACTTGGCCTTGACCTTATTTTAGAATCTGTTCTATAGAACATAATAATTTAAGTTTCTTTCTGGATTCTAAGGCTTAAAAAATATCTACATGAATTTAAGCCCTAAAGTACAATTGAAGTGAAAACCACATTAGCTACTGTATTCTAAAAATGAAGATCTAGGGTAGGCATGGTACACGTGGGAGAAGTCTAGACTGTAATTTGACAAGAGGATGTGTTAAAATACAGATTGTCTAGTCAACATTAGCCCTTCTAAATAAGTTGGAAATTTAGACAACATTGTAATGATAGCTCACTTAATCTATCTAAACCAACAACCAGTGTTTTATTAAAAACACTGTAGCATCTCAGTTCTAAATACATACCAGTGCTTCTCAAGCACTGCTGTTATTACAGGTCCGCAATATCCGTGGTGTTGTTGTGCACCTTCCCACAGTGCTCAGCCCTGCTTCTGCTTCCCTGTGTATCCAGCCCCTTCCTTCTGTTTATTCCCTTTACGCCACAACCTTCATTACCTGCTCTGCTCCAGGAGTTCTGCTCCCAGAAGCATACCTTACTCCCTTTTTCCTCTCTGGCTGGAGATACCATTCCTTGTCCCCAGCAAAAAGTACAGAGCATGGGGATAAATTTGTATGCCAAAGGAAAAGTTTGAATCCTACATGGGATTTTGAATCGTGCATACCACTGCCTTGTGCTGCAGCCTTCATCCGGGGGAAAAGCCTCCAGCATCACATTCTTGTTTGCCAGCATGACCAGATTAGCTTGGCAAGAAGAGGAAATGCAGGAAGGGTAGCATTGAAAATCCACCAGCCCATCTCAAAAGCCTTTGATATGTGGAGGTTTTTTGTTTTGGTTGGTTGGTTTTGTTTGGATGGATTTGTTTGTTGGTTTTGGGTTTGTTTTGGGGGGGCTGTTTGTTTGGGTTGTTCGTTTGGTTTTCTGTTTTGATAATATTGGGTAAGGTTCTGGTGGTATTACTAGTAGTTCTGACTGCTTGTATAGGTAGGTAGGGTTTGTGAGTTCTTGTTAGACCATCAGGGAGTACAAATACAGCACTGGCTATACTAAGAATTTGCAGATCTTTTCAGATCTAATTTCCGTTTCTCACAGGTCTCTGCGTGGGGTGGTTATGTTTTCATCATCAACCTTATTCCACTGCATGTGTTTGTTCTGTTGTTGATGCAGAGATACAGCAGGAGGGTCTACATCGGTAAGTTTTGTTCATTGAACAATCATTCTCAAATGCTTAATGATGAGAGTGAAATTAATTATACTGATGTATTTTGTATCAAGTAGGAATTAACTAATTGCATATCATGTTGCATTTTATTAATTTGGTTACTGACTATAGTCAGTTATTCTCTGCAGCGTGTAACTAAGGAGTTAAAACATACAATTCCAAAACTTTGTATATGTAGCTGATAAGTAATTTTCTCGTGAACTGAAAAAAAAGTAGTTGGATGGTTTGATATTTGTAGAATCCTTTTAATATATTTTATATATATTTTGTATGTGTTTGTAATAACATTTCATATCTTTGTCTTTTCCTACTATGTGAAACAATTGCTATTTTAAAGTTGTGCAGAGAAATTATAACAAACACATAGTATTTACTGTGACATATGAGAAAAGACATAGGGAATAGTAAGCAGCTGTGTGTTTTATATAACCTAGACTGAAAAGCAGTGCAACAATCTATCCGTTCCACACAAATCCTTAAGATTTTATTGGCTTAATGGGTCAGCCTTCCTTCTAGTTTCAGGAATGTGTCAGTAGTGATCTTAGGAGACTAACTTTTTAATTGATTTGCCTGACATTTAAATACTCTGTAAACTGTTTGTACAGAGACTTTATCAGTTAAATCAGTTGGCCATGGCATAGGTGTGTGAATGAAATAAATAATAGGTAATTCAAGTATTCAAAGATTTAGAAGTTAGCTAGAACATCTATGACCACCTAATGTGAAATCTTTACAATAGATAGTTTGATAACATAGTGTGAGTTGAAATGTAATACCACAGGATGTTTCATATTTGTAAATATATTTTCATTACTCGTATTAGTACTGTTTTAGCTTTTTTATTTTTTATTATTTTAATGTGATTCTTTTTTTAGTGCCTGCTAGAGAAATTACTATATTTACATATATACTTGAACTATTATATGTGATAATAATTACTCAATTTACTATAGTTCAGTTTTCTATTTTTGTTACCAATATGATAACTATTGGTTTCATACTTCACTTCTTTAATCTGTTTATATAATTCAGAAGCGGAAATTCTTCTTTAAAAAAACTCTAGCCTATATTTAATTTTTAATGTTAATATTTCTTAACTTCTTCATTAACTACTCCATCATAACTTAAGGGGAAAGTAGGTTTTATTGCTTTACTTTTTAAATTGTTTTACTGAATAGTTTCATTTTCCAATTTCTGAGTTAAGCTAAAGAAAATTAAATTTACTAATTATAAAATCCTGAAGCAATGTGGTAACTAGAAACAATAAAGAATAAGTATTACGGCTTTTTCAGCTTTCAGTGAACTAGTCTGTCAATGAACTTCAGTGAACTCACCTGGGATAAATAGTACTGCAGGTTCATACAAATTAAATGTTTTGGCAGATGTTTGCTTTGCAAATAGCTACAGCATTTTGAGATGTTATTGCCCTTCAGCTGTGAGGGAGATGCACTTCAGCAAAGTTGTCAGAGTGAAAATGTGATTGCTGCTCTGCTTTTTCACTGCAACTGCTGGCTTAATTCAAGTTTTCATGGGAAGCCTTACACACAGAAGTCTGTACATTACTGTGTGATTTTTTAGGTTTGTTTAACAGGATGTTTTTGTAAAATAAGTAAGAATGCTCAAGTAGTTCTGAGAGGAAATTCAAGCGTGCTTCACTTCCAAACTATTCAGATAGGGAAGAGTTTACAAAAGACCATGAAATAGGGAGAATGAAGATATTTCTGGAGTTTCTGTGATGTGCAATTGCCAGTGTGCCTGCAGAAGTCTCGTAATTCTCAAAAACTACCAATGTGGAGGTAAAACTTCTGTCAACTATCGTCAGCTGACAGTAGCCAGTAAAATTGCAGTCATTTTACTATTATGGAGAAAGTTTTAATCTTGAGATCAGGTGTTTCATTTTATTTTAATGTAGCATGAGCCTAACTTCTGTAATGGATGAATGTTTAATACAGTAATGTAAATGTAGAGAAAATATTTGGCAACACCAAGTTTTTAAAAATAGCGATGGTTTCCTGGTACATATTTTTCATACACCAAATAAAAGGTTAATGGGACACAATCTGATATGCCCAGTAGTACAATTCAGGATCATTTCACAAGTAAAAATTTCCCAGACTGTGAACTTTTTGCCAGTTTTAAAATATTTTTACATCTTGTAGGCTGATGAATTTATCAGCCAGGTAGCTTCTCATCACTTGGCATCAATGGTGATCATGCTACCTTCATTTGAAAGCTTAAGCTGTGCTTTTTTGTTTGTTTGCTCTGATTGTGGTCATTATCTTTCATTCAGATCTTGCTAGTTTAATAATTAAGAACAACAACTTACAATTCCACTGTATTAGCAGGACTTGTATCTGAATAAAGATGTTTTTTACCTATACTGGAACCCGTGATATTAATTTCTGTTATTGTACATGTAGTTTATCATATGTTTAAAAAATAAATGGCTTTACATTTGGAAAGGTGCCAGTATAGATACAAATCATGCTTGTACACTTAAGAGACGTGGCATTTTTCACTTCAATTTGATCTTTTTTCTGTACAGTTTTTTTAAGTTCTGTATACTTTTCAGAATATTTACAAACAAAACACTTAAGGATATTCTAGAGTTTAAAGCTTAATTTAAATAATTCCTTGTTCTGTATCTGGGATTTTATCATTTAAATAGTGAATAGTTGATATATCAACGACTTAGATATTCTAAAACTTCAGATGATGAGTTTTATTTCTGATGATTACCAGATTTCTGGTGATTACCATCCAAGGGTACTGAGAGAGCTGGCAGAAGTGTTTACCAAGCCACTTTCCATCATTTATTAGCAGTCCCAGCTAACCATGGAGGTCCCACTTGACTGGAGGTTAGCAAATGTGATGCCCATCTACAAGAAGGGCCAGAAGGAGGGTCTGGGGAACTGCAGGCCTGTCAGCCTGACCTTGGTGCAGGGGAATGTTATGGAGCAGATCATCTTGAGTGCCATCATGAGACACATACAGGACAACCAAGGGTTCAGGACCTTGGGTTTAGAAAAGACAGGTCCCATTTGATTAACCTGACAAGGTGGTCTGCTTAGTGGATAAGGGAAAGGCTGTGGATACCTACCTGGACTTCAGTAAAGCCTTTGACACCATTTCCCACAGCATCCTCCTGGAGAAACTGGCTACTCATGGCTTGGATGTGTGTACACTTCACTCAGTTAAAAACAGAGAGTTGGATGGCCTGGCCCAAAGGCTTGTGGTGAATGGAGTTAAATGCAGTTGGTGGCCGGTCACAAGTGGTGTTCTCCAGAGCTCAGTATTGGGGTCTGTTCTGTTTAATGTCTTTACCAATGATCTTGATGAAGGGATTGAGTGCTTCCTCAGCAAGTTTGCTGATGATATGAAACTGGGCAGGAGCATATATATATATGCTTGAGGGTAGGAAAGCTCTTAGAGGCTCCTGAACAGGCTGGATCCATGGGCTGAGGCCAATTGTATGAGGTTCAACAAGGATAAGTGCTTGGTCCTGCATTTCAGTCACAACAACCCCAGGAAATGCTACAGGTTCAGGGAGTCGTGTCTGGAAAGCTGCCTGGTGGAAAAAGACCTGGGGGTACTAATTGATAAGGCACCTGAACATAAGCCAGCAACGTGCCCAGGTGGCCAAGAAGGCCAACAGCAGCTATAGCGGAAATAGTGTGGCCAGCAGGATTAGGGAAGTAATGGTGCCTCTGCACTCGGCACTGGTCAGGCTGCACCTCAAATACTGTGCTCAGTCTTGGGCCCCTCACTGCAAGACAGGCATTGAAGTTCTGGAGCATGTCCGAAGAAGGGCAACGGAGCTGAGGAAAGGTCTAGAGCACAGTTCTTACAAGGAGTGGCTGAGGGAACTGGGGTTGTATAGCCTGGAGAAGAGGAGGCTCAGGGATGACCTTACTGCTCTCTACAACTGTCTGAAAGGAGGTTGTAGCCAGCTGGGGGTCAGTGTCTTCTCCCTGGTTAGAAGTGGCAAGACGAAACTTCCCCAAGTTGTACCAGGGGAGGTTTGGGTTGGACATCAGAAAAAACTTTTTCACTGAAAGGGTAGTTAAGCATTTAAACAGGCTGCCCAGGGAGGTGATGGAATCACCACAATTGGAGGTATTTAAAAGACGTGTAGATGAGGTGCTTAGGGATGTGCTTTAGTGGTGGGATTGGCAGTGTTAGGTTATTGGTTGGACCCTATGATTTTAAAGGTCTCTTCCAAGTGAAATGATTCCATGATTACAGTCCATTAATTGCAAGTATGTGGTCAAGTATTTGATCGTGCTCTCTGGAGAAGTTTTTCAATAGGTGCTTCCTGTATTTCTGCAGTGTACAGCAACTAAAATTGTAAAATGAGTTTATCCACAGTAGGTCAGAATGTTTTTGTGCTTCACCTAGTCAAATTTATAATGGTAAGAACTGCTTGCAGAAATCAAAATTAACTTCTTGTTTTTGCAAAGACCATGCAAATAGTAGAATGTAAAGGAACATGGAAAGTTTGTGGTGATGTATCACTCTGAGGTATCTTAAGTTCCTAGAAAAATTGTGTTGCTGTGTAAATTCCCATTTTCTTTCCTTTCTTTTTTTCAATACCAGGCAGGCATATGTGATAACTTTTCAATGGAAGTGGGAGTTAGGGATGGGGTGGGAGAAAGTGGATGTAGAAAGTATAAAAGTTGCAGGACTAGGCTTGAAAAAGATGATTTACAATGGTCTGACAGTTGTGAAAGGTAATGATTTATGCCAATCATTAAACTTCCACAGGATGGCAGTGTTGTAACACTTTCATGTACAGTGGAATGATTTACATTGTAGTGAATTCTTCAAAAATTGAGCTTCCTACAGCAAAAATGTATTTCAGTGTTATGAGGGCATAGATCAGTAGGTAGGCCCAGTAGTGCACTACAGTGTCATGGAAAAAAACAAAACAAAACAGAGAAGGCAGCAAGTGGTTGGAAGTATCAGCCCAATCACTTCTGTGACTTTTGGGAAGTACTGGGTACTGGGAGCACAATCCCCCAGTGAGACCACACAGGTGCTGTGGAAACAGTAACACTGGGAAATTATGTGGAGGTTAGCAAAGGATTGTATGAGAACAAGGATCTCTTCATAAGATCAAGGCTGTAACAAAGACAGTGTTTTGTGACCTGTAGGAGCGTTTGAAAATCTGGGAGGTGGGTTACTGATGTTTGCCACTGAAGGAACAAAGCTTTTTTTGGACTTCAAGCTGATTGGTTGCTTCAAATGTAATCAAACTCCTGGCTGTTGAGAGTTGATATATGTCTCTTCCCCTCCCCTCTCATCTTCACCTTGGAATACTGAGGACCAAAATCCTGTCAAAATAAAGTATATGAATCTTAGTGCATATATAATAATCATTCATGTTGTTAATAGTAATATTAACTTCAATTATATTCTTCGCCTCCACTTTTGGGGAGGTTATGAGTCCGTGTGGTTAATACAGATCCATTAATACATATGCTTAATATTAATGTTTATTTCTGTTACTTTACTGTTTCTTGGCATACCTCTGCTCTTCCATTAAATACAGACCAAGCATGCCTCTGTGCATTTTCTAAATAGATAGTGGACTCCTAAATGTTTTCTTCTTTGACATCTGGCTCCCTCAGTTTCTCCTCAGATAGAAAGCTTATTTTGTCACTTGTTATTTGAGGGCCCACCTGTAACCTGTGAAAACAAGATGGGAAGACAGAACAATTTCCAAGCTAGAACATCTTAAGTAGATGGTCTATTTCCCTAGGAGAAGAAAAAACAGTGCAATTAGCAGCAACAATACTTGGCTACTGCCTCTGAAATTGGATGCAACAGGCAGGTTTATTCTAGTCGAAGGACAAAAAAGTTATTAGGATGGCTGACATGGTTCTGCTTCAGTGTCACTGTAGTCGTGGGGAGGGAGGGTATACTTCACTATGGAACCATTGCTTTTTGAACTGTGTATATTAATCTTCTTCCCACCTTTCTCTTTCTCCTCTCACCACACACTTTTTTTTTCTTCTTTCCCTTCCCCCCCCCCCCCCCCCTTTTTTTTTTCTTTCCCCCCCCCCCCCCCCCCAGCATACAGCACTTTCTACATCGTGGGGTTAATATTATCAATGCAGATACCTTTTGTGGGCTTTCAGCCAATTAGAACAAGTGAGCACATGGCAGCTGCAGGTAAGAAAATTAAATGTCTGCTTCCAAACAGCATGCTTAGCACGGGAAAACCTCAAACCCTTGTGGCTTCCTTTCCTTGTAGTAGAAAGAACACATACAAACAAAACAAATTGTTAAAGAGTTACAATTTAGCATCTGTAGGGAAGTTTTCTTTCCTGCTGACACATTGTCCTTCTTTGTGTGAGCTAATGGAGGTAAAATGCCTCCACAACACTGGAATAGTTATGCATTCTGACAAGCACTTATTTTACACATTGATAATCTCTACTGTTTTGCAATATAATGTTGTCTTAAAGCATTTTACAATGGAAACATTCCTTATTGGTAAACACAGTTTTTACTGAGGAATTTGGTTTTAGAGTTAATAGTCTTCTGTAACTTTTCAAAGTTAGTTAAATATAAATGCCTTAAATTACTGATCAGGAGGCTAAATTTTAAAACATTGTTTTCAATCTTGTTTGATTATTTCTTTAAAGTTGATTTTTCAATAGCTGTTAACAGACAGCTATTTTATGTGTGGTCACTTATAAAAATGTATTTCAGACAGCAGTTGGAATATCATTAAAAATTAACAGAAAAATACTTTCCAAAACAGATTTTTTTTTCCCCACAACAATATGAATATGATGGAAATAATTAAGATTATCAAACGCATTTGGCATCTGAAGAATTTTACGTGTATTTAGTGAATGGAGTTTGTGTCTTTCTCTAGGAGTTCAGAACTAGTGAATCTCAACATTGTGCACCTCAAATTTATTGTTAAATTGAAGAAAGACCATACACTTGAGTTCTGCTTTTTTCTTCTGCCAGCTACCAGTGAATTTTCACTTTTGAATGAGCTGATCATTGGATCCATCTGATTACATACATCAAAAGTAATAGCAGGAGAAAAATCACGTCCAAATTCTGGTTTAATGTTAAACTCTGAACATTTTTGATGGTGTAGGGTGCTTACCCAGTGAACTCTGGTGTTTCAGGATTAGCCTTGTGTAATTCAGTTATCAGTATCACTTAATACTTGACTGTTTGGTTCTGGTTTGTTGGTTTTTGTTGTGGCTTTTTTTTGTTCTTTCATTAAATCCTCCTGTTTTGTTCAGTAGCTTAATTTCCATCAATTTCTGTATTAGCCTTGTTTGTGTGTTGCCTGGGGTCTATGTTTTAAATTTTCACCAGTCCTAGGTATGTTAACCTGTATTTTTGTCACAGTCAGTGCAGTAGACTGCACTAATTCTCTGCCTTACCACAATTTAATTTGGGAGGAAAGAGGCAGTGGATATTTGAGCTCTTGGTATACAAACCAAAGAATGTTTTGGAGAGTATTTTTTCTTACTGCTAGTTTCTGTTATTGCAAGAAAGTATCAACCCTGTTAATTATTAAAGGCTATTTGTAAGAAAGTGATTTAAAACTAGTTTTTAGATGTAAGGGTATACATTACATGTATTTTTCTAATTCAGATATAGCTAAAGTATACCAGTTGCTTTGAGCATTTAAACAAAACCTTTCCTCTTCCTCTAGGTGTTTTTGCACTGCTGCAGGCATATGCATTTTTGCAGTATCTGAGAGACAGATTAACAAAGCAAGAATTTCAGACGTTGTTCTTCTTGGGTGTCTCACTAGCTGCTGGTATCGTATTCCTGAGTGTCATCTACTTGACATACACAGGTAAATAAATGTGAAACTAGTTTACTAGGGTTTTTTTTTTTTAGCAGGTGAACTGGATGATCAACATTTGGCTTATTCTGAAGTAGTTGTAGTCAATGCCACAGCGAACCACAATGCCCATATTACTCTGTACTTCTGTGTGCTGGAATTCACTGTGCTTTGCTTTCTGGGCTGCAGAAAGAAAACCAACAAGTTTGAGGCATCATTCCAGTATTCTGTGTTTCTCCAAAATCCATGTAGTGCTGTAAAAAGTCAGACTGAATGAAGAATGTACCTATAGCCAAAGTGTATTATAGCTAATTCTGAATAGCACTGGCAAGTCAAGGTTAGATTGCTTACTTTCTGAAATACTTGAATCTAATTTCTGTATGACTGCAATTAATCCCTAAGTTGACTTCTGTGGTTCATCCTCCAGTCTTCAAGGCAGTTCTACCCAATTTCACTAGAAGAAGCTTGTCTTTGCTTTGTTGCTGTCCCCAGATGCCTCACTGCCATCTTCTAATTCCATGATCTGGGTGATCTAATACCATACCTGCTTCCTCTGATGAAGAAGCCAACTTATTGTACTAGCTAGATACACATTACCCATGCAAAGATTGACTTCTGCTAGGTTTAAATTTCGTGATCTTAGTGTTACACCTCAAATACACTTCTGTTTTGTCAGAGTTTTATTTTGGGGGGAAAAAAAAAGCACTATAATTTGTTTTTATTTTAACTGCCTTCTTTCTTGTACTTCTTTTTATCAGTGTTTCTAGTGTTTCAGTTGTTTAACGTTTTTGGCTGTTTAATAGCAGTGGGGTTTTTTTTGTTAATTATGATGCTATTATTCTAAAAGAATACTTAGCATCCCTATTGGTTTGAAAGTATTTTAAAACTTGGTGGTTTATGATTTGCTTTTCAGTATGTATAAGTAGGTCCTACTAATACTTAGCAAAAAATTTCCGACTGGCTTATCAAAACAAAATTCAGTTTCTAATCTCAGTGTGCAGCAAAATATGTCATCTTTTGCAGTTCTTAAGATGTTTTGATTTCAGCTTCTGAAATTCACTGATCAGTATTGCTGCTTCGCCAGATGGAACAAACCTTGTTCCCTCAGCTTCTGGTATGCTGTGTGACCTGGGCTGCTGACCTCTTCACAGCACTCTGATCCCCCGCTCCTTGTTTCATTGATAAGCCTCTTGCAGAAGTTTGCTCACATCTGGACCCTGTATCCCAGGTGCAGCACCTGGAAGAAGGGGTTTGAGGTTCTGGATTGAAGTCCTGCCTGCCATAAGGCATGTCAGCCACTCTTCAATTTCAAACAGATCACTATTTTGGCCTCTGGGATATTTTTACTCTTTACTAGACTTCAGCTGGACCCCAATCCACTGAGTACTACTTTGCACTTGTCAGGACAGACAATTTTCAACCTGTCAAATGGTCTGTATCTGTCCAGCCCATTCTTCTTCAGCTTATAAATGAGAAATGAGGAAAATGGTTCCAAAAGTATCTAATAATGTATTTCAGGAGGCTCTGCACCATGATCTTTTCAGGGACTCAGGTTACTGGCCTATAGTTTCCTTCATATTCCCTCTTGCCTTTCCTAGAGGTGTAGCATTAGCCATTTTCTAGGAACCAGGGGCCTCCCTTATCATCCTCTTGAAGATGGTAGTTATCATACTGTAACTCTTTCAGCACCCTCAGGTGAATGCCATCTGATGCCATGTTTGGATATGTGCTGAGAAGACCAGAACTGGTATTTCCCCATCTGCTGGTGGCTCCTTCTTCTTGTGCATGCAGTGGTCTGGGAGCAAGCTTTGCATCCAGAGACTAAAGGGAAAGTTATGTCTTGTCATAGAACGTTAACCACAATATTTAAATGTCTAAACCAAATATTAAACTAAAACCTTCAGTCAGATTATACTAATTTTAAATCTCAGGTAGAGGGAAGACTTACTGTGTTATGCACAAGCACTTGGGTAATAAATAAGAGGATTTAACTTCCTATTATTTCATTGTGGTTATATCTGTCTTCACAGGGAGCTGAAATAGTTGCAAAAGAAGTGGAAGTCAAATTTAAGAAGAATCTTAGTAATAACTTTTAATAATAATTTTTATCTTTCATCTGATACTGTTTGTTTTCATCTTGTGATACTCAAGTATCTAAATTCTTTGTTGTTTTTTTTTTTTTTTTAATTATGATCAGCATGTCTAGTAGCAGTATTTCTATTCCATGCCACATGTAGGTCCATCACTGAAGAAATAATAGTAAACCAGTGTTTCAAGAATTGCTGCTTTGGCTATAGATCATTCCTAGAGTCCTGCTCAGGCATTTCAGAAAAACAATACATTATTATCCAATATGTCTTCTTGTTCTTATACGTCTTTTCAGAGTATAAGTTGCTGTCTGTCATTATTCTTTGAGAAAT
Source organism: Todiramphus chloris collaris (assembly GCA_025345505.1). NCBI lineage: Eukaryota > Metazoa > Chordata > Aves > Coraciiformes > Alcedinidae > Todiramphus > Todiramphus chloris. The sequence goes on from JANVCC010000019.1 coordinate 12,580,985, forward strand.
AGTTTATTTTTATTTAGTGTTGCATTTCTTTGACTTCTGGAGGTGTGTGTGTTTTGATACTCAGCAGTTCCATTGTGGTGCTGTAAGAGGTGGAGTTCTAAAACTCTCTTGACGGGTGGCAGGCTTTATAGCCTGCCTAATGCAGTAGGTCTGCTTCACATATGTTACAGGTTCAATGAAAGTCTTTGGTTTTGTGCTATAATTTGAGGGTGTAGAAAAATTACTGCATTTAAATACCTAGGCAGCAAAACAATTTTTTTCCCCTGCTCCATTTCAGGTTATATTGCTCCTTGGAGTGGCAGATTTTATTCGTTGTGGGACACTGGGTAAGTAAGGATAAAGGATATAAGCATGTAGATATGAATAGCATTCTACTGAAAAGTAATCATCTTTTGCTCTCCTCATCCTAAAATCCATTTAGTATTTCAGTCAAGGAGAACGTAGTCAGATTTAAGCGGTTATCTAAAGAAAGCATTTTGTAGTAACTATTCCATGATCTTTGCAACCATTTCACTAATTTGTCTATTAAATTTCTTGCTTCTTTGACAGTCTTTGAATATGTAACGGTATGTTTTTCTATAAGAAATTGTAGTGCTTCTCATTGTAAAATAAGCAAAAGTTTTACCAGCTCTTCAGGACATGTTTAAAAATTACTAAGAGCCTTAAACTTAGACTACTTTCATTGCACAACACTGCACAAAATCACAGAGATATTGCACATAGGATCTCGCATGTTGCCTGTTTATTATGTTCGTACATCTGTTTTGTGTATACAGATGTCTACTCTGAACTATTCTGGCTTACTCATGTGTGTTTTCACAGGAAAGACCTGTGTTGGTTAATTTTTTGGTTTAGTTAACCTTTAAAAATCCAGTGCTGCATTCTTCAGACAGCCAGGAGAATAGGAACAAAACTGAATATATTTTTCTCAGATAAACGTACTTAAGGTGAAATTCAGTTGGTGCATTTTTTTTTTTAAGATTAAAAGCAGGGGTAAAAGAACTTCAAACTTTTACAGTTCAGTTATTTTTTCCAGGCTACAAAGTCCAGCTCATACAGGATTCTGTACAACTCTGTAATAAATGGTAGTAGAACAGATGTTAGATTTACGTGAAGAACATGCAGATGTTGTTCTTTGCATATAAATGAAGTGAGATAAATATATATATAGATATATATACATAAAAGCATTAAACTTTTGAGGGCTTGTCTACATTAGAAAATCATATTGTGTTAAAACACACAGTGCAGTTTTGAATGAGAACTAGAACTCGGTGAAGAAAAGGACATATGCTCGACACCTTGCCATCCGCTCTTGTAGCACCCCAGATTAGGTCCGTATGTGTAGCTGTCTTTAATATAGAACACAGTTTTGTCCTTGTCTGCACTGAGTGTTTGACATGTTGTTTAGTTTACATGTATTTCCAAGTGTAGACAAGGCCTGGGTTTTTTTCAGCATCTAAAAGAATGTGGGGGCATCAGTAGCTGATGTGCTATTTATACTGTAACTTTCTGTACTAAGAAAATGAAGGTCATCTCTGTAGTGGAGTGGTTTAGAAATACAGGGTGGAAAATCTAGAGGACTTACTGGCATGGATGATTATGTCTTCAAAATGTAATGATGGGGCTTCCATAGCTGTGCATTTTAATTTTAGTGATTTAGCTTCATATTTAGCCCTAATAAAACAAAACACCCATAATTTTCATTCTTTTAATTAATATAGAAATAATCCTTTATACTCGTGTTTTGAATAACTCTATACACCAAATACTTCCTTTTGGTATAAAGATTTCTGCTGAATAGAGCACTTTCCATTTTAAATTGAAATGTTTCCTTTGAAATTAGTTTCAGAGTTCCTAATGTTTGAAAGTTTTTAATAACTTTATCTTTTCAAAATAATTTGAACTGAATTTTTTTTAAAAAAGGTATGCGAAAATTCACATCCCGATCATTGCCTCTGTGTCTGAGCATCAGCCTACAACATGGGTTTCCTTCTTTTTTGATCTGCATATTCTCGTGTGTACTTTCCCAGCAGGGCTGTGGTTCTGTATCAAAAACATCAATGATGAAAGAGTCTTTGGTAAGAGAACATATTTTAAAATTGTTTTAAAAAAATCTTGCCTTCAACTTGATTCTATTTTGTTATTGTTTGCTTAAAGCTGGTATGTGGCTTGTTCTAAAACAGGTTTAAAAGTGCTGTATTTAAAGATGATTAGAAAAAGTTGCCTGCACCCAGCAGTATTTAAAAGTATTTATAAAAATGCAGAGGTTGGTGAAATGGTGCTGGAGTTTCATCCCAAGAGGTGGGACTGTAGCATTTGTCAGTGTGGTTCTGTTCTGCGGCTGGAGTTGCGTGCCCTTCCACACACTGATCCTGCAAGCAGGGCCTTGGGGTGCACTTCCACAGTACAGTCTGGCCAGATACACAGCTCAGCGCAAGGGAAAGGTCCCTACCCTTTGCAGGCTGCAGGACCCTTCCCCGGGTGTCTGGCATTCAATCGCATCACAAGTGATCATTCAAAATGCCTTTTCTTCCCAGTTTTTTCTGCTGTTTTAGTCAACTGAATCACTTGCTGTGGAGTAAGTGCTAGATAAGGCACAAGCTGCAGTGGAGGTGTGGGGTCTCCCTGTGTCGGTGACAGCACATTGTTTATTTGTACTAAGCGGTGCTGTGAAAGCAGACTTTTAAAATTACGAATGAGGCTTGTAAGGTTCTCATTGGAAGTTTTAGCCTGTATTGAGCAGTGAAGATCACTCAGGTCTTGGCTTTTACAGGTTCAGGAGGCTTCAGCCTAGCATAACTGCCTCTTAGGCTTACCTGAGAGGCATGGGGGGAGTTGGGAACATTTGCTGTGTTAAACCCAGTGACCCTGGGATATCCTGTGCAGTGTCACTTACAATGACTCTGGCAAGACCAGTGCCTCCTACTGCTGCACCATCCGTTTAAGTCATCATAAAGAGACCTATGGGTGAGAACAGAGAGCCAGACTATTTCTCTACAAAGTAGAAAATATTTATGTAATGTAATCTGATAAATTGGTGTCGCTTCATTATTTACGTGGCAAATCTTTCACAGAAGTGTATTGTTAAACTGTAGCAGACAAGGAATGACCACTATTACTTGAACAGCAGTGTTCCTCACCAGTGTATACAGGTTTGTTTGGTTTTCTCCTTCTAAGAAAAGTGTTCTGAATATTTCTCACTATTCGGAAAATCTTGGTTTGTTTGTTTGGGGGGAGAGTGGGGATAATACTCCTCAGGAAAACTTGTTTCAGAATAGGGCTCACAGTATCATGTTATTTATCTGCATGGAAATATAATGTAGACAAGCCCCCAATGTGTCCACAGGTACTTCTTAACTTAAATTAGAATTTGTTGTTTACGTGAAATTCTAACACTTCCTTTTGCTTTTCCAGTTTCAATAACTTGTTTGATCTAGGGCTCTTTGTTCTTTTTAATCAAATGAAGCTACCTGTTATTCCAGTAGTAGTTTTGGTGTGTGATATTAAATTTCACTAATAGTGTATTTTCTGACACATTATTAATGAATATTAAAATAGCATTGTGTTATTGTTAACAGTTGTCAAGATCAACTTCAGGAAGGGTTTGAGGCTTAAAAGGGATGCATGTTAATTGAACTGTATCTCTAAATTAAAAAGCAGTGAAATGCAAGATGCATACTCAAGTCCATATAGACACAGATGCTCAATCCACTTGCAGAAGTAGTTTCCTGGAGAGCATGTCCTTGGGCAGTCAGGGTGAGTGCTGTTTTTCTAAATGTCATCAGTAGATTTGTTTCCTTGCAGTTGCTCTGTATGCGATCAGCGCCGTTTACTTCGCTGGTGTGATGGTTCGGCTCATGCTCACGTTGACTCCAGTGGTCTGTATGCTGTCTGCAATTGCTTTCTCCAATGTCTTTGAGCGTTATTTGGGTGATGATATGAAGAGGGAAAATCCACCAATCGAGGACAGCAGTGATGAGGATGACAAAAGAAACCCTGGCAATCTGTATGATAAGGTATGGGGAGGGAGCAAAAGTTATAAGACAGAAAACAGCTTATTTTTACACTTTTTTTTTTTTTTTTTCTCTTGACCAGAATATTTTAAATGCCACTAGAGGTCTGAATCACTAGCATATAAATTTAGAACAAGTATGGATGTTCTCCAGTAAGGTTTAACTGATGTCCTGAAAAAAAAAAAAATTGGTGTCAGTGTAGAAGTAGTTTCTTTTATCTTGATGAGTGATGAACCTTAATCTTGAAGCTGTTGCCTGAGCTTTCTGTACAAGGGATGGCAGACAAGTTGCTTGTTCTCCTTAACCAGCTGTAGCAGTTCTGTGTCAGTAAATATTCCCCTCATGTGTTGCCTCTAAGACATGGTGAAATTAAAGAATAATGTACTGTATGAAAAAGTATTTCTGTTCATAAACTTGTGTACTCTCCTCATCATGCAGAAAATGCTGTTAGGTGCTATTGGTTTTTATCTTAGGCTTTGTTACCTTGACAATGTATGGATCTTGGGTTTCCTCCTTTTCATCACAGTAAATATCTGTGCCTTTCTCTTTTCTACCCTGCCTTAAAAAAGAGCATCATCATACTGAGCCCAAACAAGGAAGTCATGCATTGACCCTCAAATAATAGGGTTTTTTCTTCTGAAAGGCTTTCAAGGAATCATGCATTTTTACAAATTCCTGGACTGTCAGAATATTCTTGTGCATATTTAGTTATTTGCTCTACACTTTGGTCTACCTTTATAGTATCCTGTGGCGTTTATGTGATGCATATGGTGAAGAAAAAGGCATGGGTTCTATTGTCAAGGGTGAGGGAAGTTGCCGTAACAGATATATTTGTGTTTGTTTAGGCAGGCAAAGTGAGAAAACATGTATCTGAACAGGAAAAAACAGAAGAAGGACTGGGTCCAAATATCAAAAACATTGTTACTATGCTGATGCTAATGTTGTTGATGATGTTTGCTGTTCACTGTACCTGGGTGACCAGCAATGCATACTCCAGTCCCAGCGTTGTTCTCGCTTCCTATAACCATGATGGGTAAGTAAGGTCTGCAGGTCTGAAAATAATTAAAGGGCAAAAGGCTATTTCCTTTGCCTTAACAATTTGCTTCACCTTCTTTCAATGTCTTTTTATTATATTAAGGCAGAATTGTCACCTGAATAAAAAAATCTTAATACTTTAACTGGCAAAAAAATACAAGATTTTGCTGAAATATTTAATGTAAATACATAAAAAATAATCCTATTCAAAGCCAATAATGATGATGGTTTAAAAAAAAAATTTTTTTTTGAGTCAATTGGGAAAACTTGTTTATAAATATATATTTGACTGGAAATGCATTTAGTCACATCTTCAAAAGCAGTTCAGCTTCTGGCTGTTCAGCTATTGGTGGGATCAAACCAATGACTGCTGGTGACTGAATCCCTCAAAGGGAGCTAAACACATAAGAAAGCCCTGATTTGTAAACCCAGATTTGTCACAGTGTATCTGATTTGTTGCTAGTACTTGTACCAGTGTGAACGAAACAAACTTTGTTTTCCAGCACTCGGAATATCCTAGATGACTTCAGAGAAGCCTACTACTGGCTGAGACAAAACACAGACGAGCACGCCAGAGTGATGTCATGGTGGGACTATGGTTATCAGATAGCAGGAATGGCCAACCGAACAACCTTGGTTGATAATAACACTTGGAACAACAGCCATATAGCCCTGGTAGGGGTGGCAGTTTTCTACGGAGTAAAACCAAAATGTTTACGTTGCAGTCCAGTATGACATTGTAAATCTCTGTTTACAGATAGTATGATATTAAGGAAAAATTCCATAGAGTGGGAAACACAGAGGTGGAAGAAACATATTTGTTGCATTTATTAGAATTCAAGTATATAAAGAGTTTTGGGGCTGGAAGAGATCAATTTTGCTTTTGGAGTTTCTTTTTTGTTTACTTGGTGTGTCCAAAATTTCACTTCCACTTCAGTTTCTCTTCCTTTCTTTGTGGGAGGATAGACAAAATTTAATGTAACCATTCCCCTCATGACAGCTTACCTGGTGCCACTACTTACTGGCACTGTCCAAATAGGGATCATTTCAGTTCCAGTCTTTGATGACTGGATTTTTGAATGGCATGTGAAAAGTGACCACACGAAACAACAAATAATCAGGCATCTTGGCCTTTAGGTTACGAGTAGCAGTGGAAGTGTTGCAGATTTGATCCGATTCTGTCTTCTCAAATTTGTCATTAGACAAAATATCTGTACATTCAATTTCATTCATTTCTGAAGAGTGTATTCCTGAAGAGTACACTTCAGCTTTGTGCATGTGCTTAAAAGGAGGGGTTTAGCATTGCCTCTGGTTACAGAGGTGCCACCGTGGGCGACTTAAACTTTTTTCAGAAACAAAAAAATGCTCTGTATTGTAGCTGGGTTGCCGTCTTACTAAGTGCTGTGTAATGACTTGTCACTCACCATCACTCAGTGGCCTTTTTTTCCCAGAAGACCAATGTCATGCTTCATGGGCAGAATGGGGGATCGTTGCTTGTCTTCTGTCAGCATCTAGGGCAGTAGTTTGTTCAAAATCAACAAATTAATCGAGCTGTACTTCCAGCGTACAAAGACTCTGTATTGGGGAAGGGGGTGTTTTTGACAGGAAGGGAGCTCACATCAGCCAGAAGGACACTTGGGAAATTGTACTGTTGGTGCTGATAGTCAGAGAACAAGCCTTCCCGTGTATTCTAAGGCACTTTTCTCTTATTTTGTTTGTTGACCTGACAGCATTAGTATGTTCTGATGGACATTCAACTCTGACAGCTCTATGTGCTTCACTACTCTACAAGTAGAAGTGCAGATATAGTATCTAAACAAATAGATCCCTGCAGGCCAAGGTGCATCGTTGTCGTGGTTTAGGGTCAGGGCAGCCCCTTAAACCTATAACAGACGCTCTCTGTTAACCCCCCTCCCTCCCCAAAGGGGAAGAGAAAGGGAATAAGGGAGAGAGACTTAGCGATTAGAAAAGGAAACTAGAACAGCTTTAATGGGAATGAAAATAATAATAATAAAAATGGAATATATACAAATACATACAAAACCAGTATCGAACCCAACCCCCCTGATGGTAATTACATCACCGTCACCACTGATGTTGTGCAGGCTCCGGGGGAGTCCCAGACTGGGCCCCGCAGCAGACGGGAGCTATGTTGAGGAGCTGGATTCTGGTACCGGGTTCAGGAACACGCAGATCGGGATCGAAGGCAGAATGGACAGAGTCCTCCTTGGGTGCTCCGAGGAAGGAACCGAAAGAGGACCCGAGCCAAGCCAAGCAAAAGCTGGCAAAGCAGTCCACGAGGGGAGAGAAGAGCCCAGAGACCCTTCAGGTCCCTCAGCTCTAGACCAAATATGGCGTATATGGGATGGAATACCTCGCTGGTCAGTTTAGAGTCACCCGTCCTGTCCGCTCCTCCCTGAAGGTGCAGCCTTCCACTTCCTGCACCCCCCAGTGTGGTACACAGGACCCAGCAGTGGCCTTGGTCTGCATACCAATCCTTGGTAGTAACTCCAAACATAAGGTGTTATCACTGCTAGAAGCAGACACTGTCTGTAAGAACAGGCTGCTAACTTCACAAAGTGCAGTTAATTAAAAGAACCAAGCTGGAAAGTAAAATTACTGAGCAGAATTAGTTCTGTTTTCACTCAAACCAGGACAATCGTGAACAGAGAGACTGTGGAAGTCATCTTCATAAGCACAGTAACCATACACGTTACAGTAGTCAGCAATGATGGGTTTTAATAAATACTTTTCTCTGTTATGACTGCTGGTACTGTCGGACTCCACTGAATTCCATACGCACACTCCATGTAAGGGGGGACCCAAGCAATAGACGTGCATGGTGGTGAATACCTGAAGTTGTGCTCTAAAGGAAGCATGCCTCGCAGGCAGATCCAGATGGCTTCGTCCTGCACAGAAATGGGAATCTGCCCAATACCTTCACATTGATCAGGATAATGGCCAAGAAGCTGAGGTTCTTGGTCATCTTGACAGATTGCAGCCTAAGCTTCGTGTTTTCTACTTACGTTCTTAACTGAATGCTGTCAATTTGGATGCGCTGTTGTTTATATTGTAGTTACTCCCTTTTCCTACAGCAATGCATTATTATGCCTTAAGTACAAGAGCTTCAATAGCAAACAAAACTACAGAACTGAATGCCAGTTACTGACCTAAATGAATTCTTTTAAGTGTGGGAAGTGTATTGAAGAGGTTCTGGATACAGCTTTAAAAAGCTTTTCAAGGCCAAAACTATGTTGTGCTTTTAACTCAAGGATGTCTCTATTCTGGCATTTTCTCTGCATAAATTTACCTTGAATTCAATGCTGAGGGTGCCTGTATGCTTCTGAGTACAACGCAGCGTGGCTGCGTCATTAGTGAAGGACAGGGTTCAAGAAGAGAAACCCAAGAAATTAGCATTTCACTTTTTATTCACTTTGAGCTGTGTCTGAAGCTTTGAATATAATTTGCAATTAGTTATTTTCTGCAACACTAACTTTTTGGAAATAGAGCAGTGACTTGAATCATCTGTACCTTCCACAAAAGGATAATCCTTAGTGCTACATTTTATACTCCAAACACTCATTTCAACAGATAGCTCTTCTCTTATGGAGGAGAAAATACTACAGTTTAGTTTGGGCTTTTGATTTTCTAAATATTCACAATGGGTTTTCTTTATCTATCAAGAAAATGGGGTCCTCGGGGGTTGTCCAGTGTGTATTCTTGGGCTTTGACCTGTCAGGTATTGATCTGTGGATCTGTTTGACAGGAAGGTATTTAAGGTATTTTTGCTATGATACAGGTGGGAAAGGCAATGTCATCAAATGAGTCGGCAGCATACGAGATCATGAGAAGCCTGGATGTGGATTATGTTTTGATTATTTTTGGTGGTGTGATTGGCTACTCTGGTGATGATATTAATAAGTTCTTGTGGATGGTGAGAATAGCAGAGGGGGAGCATCCCAAAGATATTCGGGTAAGTGGAAACGGACACAGGAAAACTGAAGCAGCTGAATACTGTACTTCTTTATGTTTATCTCTGTTATTTCTTTTAAAACCTTTATGTTGTTGCTTTTCTGGTAGTGCTCATTACAGTGGAGGGAAATCTCTATTAATTGCAATTTTATTTGAAAAATGTGTTCTGGGTTATTTTCCTAGAACAGTAGGAGTGCAGAGGCCTGTAGCCTAGTTTCTTTCAGTACTTCTGGTTTTGAAAGGCTAGTAACCTCAAAAGCTTTTCAGTTTTTTTGCCTAATGCTAAAAGTACAGGATATCTTTTGTAATTCTTGCACGTCTCACTGTGCATTGTAATACTTTAAAAAAAAGTATGAGTGTTCAGACTGTTTAAATAGTTGGCATTACAAATTTTTACAGTTGTTATTATTGTAGAAGTAAGAGACTTAAAGTGTTAATGTTGACTTACGTAAAGCTAAAGTTACTCAAATATCTCAGATTGCAAAAGCCTGTAGTGATATTTTCTTAAGCCTAACAAAACCTTCTAGATATTGAGCACAAGCTTAAGGGAGTAGCCCATGTGCATAGTTTCATCGTGTGCTGGAGATAAACGTGGCAGAATTTTTTTGTTTAAACACTGCGCACATATGAAGGTCATGGTAAGGTTGCAGACCTCGTGTGTTAACAACATAGTGCCTTTCACCTTTCTGAGGAATAATTTTGATAGATGCCCAGCTAACTTTTACATTAAGTTTTTCAGTAACTGCTTACTCTGAAGTGACAGAAGTTGTACCAGCACAATAATATGGCAGATTGATCCATTGAGCTCTGGGTTATAGCCTATTTTACCTTTAATGATCACCACAATTTTCTGGTTTAAGACTAGCTTAAATCAGCTGTTAAACAGTAAAAGTCAGTTTAGATTCTTTATTAAGTCTGGGCTTTTTTTAGTGAAGAAGGGAAAGAGAAATGACGAAATGACCTTAAGTAGCAGTTTAGTTTATTTTGACTCTTTATATCTTCTTTTTTTTTTCCCCAAAGGAAAGTGATTACTTTACCCCTCAGGGAGAATTCCGGGTAGACAAGGCAGGTTCTCCAACTTTGCTGAACTGTCTTATGTATAAAATGTCCTATTACAGATTTGGAGAGATGCAGGTTAGTGCTACAACTTCTACAGAATCTTAATTGAAATGTGAGAAAACAAATGTTATTTTGATGTATTTTCCATCTTTTAGATTGAATGTTTCTTGTAGTAGCAGAATTGGAGGTAAGAGTCGGCTTTACAAATTAAAACACCTCTAGGCATGGTCTACTGTATCCAATCTTCAGGAAAAAAAGCATTTCTGCTGCTAACCTACACTTGTACTTAGCTTTTTGCTGTCCTTCACATTGCCCTAGGCCAGCATCTTAATTCCACTATGCAGTGCACTTGCTAAAGCATTAACTGTTAACTTGTGTGGAGCTTAGGCTTGCTTTTTTGTAACAGCAACACAGAAGTGCAATTGTTACTGACCATTTGATATCTGTGAGAAACTACCAAGTTACATCATTGTATTAAACAACGCTACACGTGTATAATAAGGGTGTAGTTCTTAAGAGAGAACTGTCACTCCCATTTGGGATCATCAAGCATCTATATGTAGCTAAATCTACCTTGTTTGAAATTTTTTTTGTTTTCCCTTTATTTCCTGTTGTCCTTCATTCTGATGTTTGTACAATAATCCTTTACTCAGATAAAACTGAGGCTAAGGAATCTTATTTGTAACACAAGGGGTCAGATTTAACTGATATGCATGGACTGTTTTGGACTTGTATGGAAAACCATGAAAGTACAAATTCTTTCACTATAAAAGAGAGTGCACAAGGGAGCAGCTATGCTAAAAAGCCACCACAAGCTGCTGCACTTCAGAATTTCCACTTGTGTAGTTTCATCTCTGACTGGAGACAGTATTTCTGTTGAGACATTATCATCTCCTACAACATTTGTAGGAGTAAGAACGAATTTGTCTCCCAGTTATAAAAAGAAACAATTTTATTCTTTCCATGTAGTAATAACCAGCGCAGCCTTTGACCAGACTGGCTGAAAGCGTTGCCTTGTGGGACAAAGTACCACACTTTGCAGTGGTGGGTGTTTCGGGTTTGGTCTTGAACTAACACTTAACTTTAATTTTTATAGTTGGACTTTCGGACACCCCCAGGATTCGATCGTACGCGCAATGCTGAGATAGGCAACAAAGACATTAAATTTAAACATCTGGAAGAAGCCTTTACCTCAGAGCACTGGCTTGTTAGAATATACAAGGTGAAACAACTAGAAAACAGAGAGACATTGGATCATAAACCTAGAGTAACCAACATTGTACCGAAACAGAAGTATTTGTCAAAGAAGGTGGGTTCTCAGTGAAGTAACTGAACGGGGTGAGGAGATGGCAGTTTGACAGTGAATCACAAAGCTGGTGAATTATGTATTTCCACTAGCCAGAATGTTACGGATACTGTTCTTGTTAGTGTCCAGTATCAGACCTGCCTGCTGGTAATAATTGTTAATTTACTGTCTGCTTAACTTAAAAGCATGTGAAGACACAAGGCTAGATTTTTATTACTTTATTTTTTTTTAGGCAGAATGCTAACTGGAAATAGAGTGTGTCACTGGCTTTTACAACTCTTAAGTCTTCATGTAACTGGATGTATAATCTCTAAAGTACATCAATTCATGTTTCAGTAACTATGGCTCACTAAGTAAAAAATGTGGAAGTTGCTTTCTGATTTTGTTTGAAAGTAGTGATGCCTAGAAGTTTAAAAATGGCAATTTTGTATGAAATAAATTAAATATGAAACTTTTGTTGACGGAACTTTAGTGTCTGGCTGCTTACTGTTTGAAGTCATCTTCATGGTTTCAACTTTTGGTCTTAAGTGACAAGCAAGGCCATATTTATTAATGATAGTGCACTGACCCCACTTAAGCTGTGGATGTGTTGGTTCTTTGTCCGAATGCAGGACAAAAGTTGTTGCAAGTTCTGATCCATCACCGATTCCTGCAATACAAACAGGCTTTTCTTCCTATTAAGGAATTGGAGAACCAGCAAAAAACTTGGGGAAAATGTCTGAATTAGGATTTCTTGAATGCATTCTGAGGGCTTCTTAGTAGCCACAAGTTCTCAGCAGTTGCTTCCTTACTGGGAATTCAGTCCATTCAGTCATTTCCTATCGCTCTTCCCTGCTAGGAGTGACATTGCTCAAGCTCAGAGGTAGAACGTCTGAGTATTAATATTGTTACAAAATGAGACAGATACAAACTAATATGTATTGTTGGTGGTGGTGTTGTTATTAAAAGTTGCAAAGTTGTATTTAATTGACAAGAGTAGAGCCTGCTAGTAAGCACAGCTAAGTGGAGCAAGTGTGGGAGCTGCCTACTGTCTTGTTTGTTGTGGCAGGCATGTTAAATATACAATTCTACCTGCCACAAACTAACTGTATGTGCACAATATTACCTAAGACTAACATAAATGCTTCCCCCGGCATTACTACCTTAACAAAAAATTATCTAAAATATTTTAACATGATGTGAGAGCAGAGTGCCCTAAGTAGCTTACAGACCAACAGCAGAGGATTAAAGACAAAACTGTGATTGCATTTTTCTCTTACTTTTGAAAAATGCTTTAGGCAAATATTTCTATCATCTTGCTAACTTCTAAGAGAATCAAATAGTGCAAAAGATGCTAGAAGGTTATTTCCAACCAAAACAAACAGTACACCACTTCTGCTCTTGGGGCGTACTAGAGCTTTATCGTGTTGGTTCATTATTAATTCTGCCTCAGCACAAGCTTTGAAAACAACTGTACAGATCTGGTAGATGGGCCTTGCAAAACTACATCTTGTGCAAAAGTGAACATTGGGGATGAATTAACAATCCCAGCTTTAAAAATAACTGGATAATAAATACCTAGGTGACAGTTTACCTCTTTAAAATCAATCTAAAGATCAGGCATTGAAATGCACATCATTAAACCATGGTCAAGACTAAATCATTAACTAATACATTTTATTCTGTTTTTCTTTTTAGACCTCCAAAAGGAAGCGTGGCTACATTAAGAATAAACTAATTTTAAAGAAAGGCAAGAGACCCAACAGGAAGACAGTTTAAATACACTGTTCTGATTGCTAATACGAAGCAGTTGTCCTTGAGATAACCAGTCTTTGCCTTTAGCTCAAGTCATGTTTCACAGCAACATGAGGGTACAGAACCATCATTGGTCCAGAGTATTGTACAAAATTTTCAGGCAATGTCTGATTAAAAATATTGGCTTATTGAGAACAGCTGTTTTAGATTTGTAATGTGAAGCAAGACAGAGCTGCTATCCAAGTCTAGCAGCCTTTTTATATTGGTACATATTATCCTTCAAAACCGTTGAGAATTTGGACTGACTGCACCAAAGAACCCTGCAATTTGGTCCTTGGCACATGCATACTTGTCAATCTTTTTTGGAAAACACTGTTCAGCTGAATAGCAGCGGTATGGAAACTGGAATGGGGAAATCTAAAAATTACTTGTTTTCAACAATTAAGAGGAAGCAGAGCATTCTGAAATTAAGCTTGCAAAATAAGTTACTCCCATGATTATTTTTCAATGTCCTTTTGCTGCAGGCCAGTTTTGATCTGGCATGTAGGAGCCAAAGCTGCAGTTTTCACAGGAGATGACGGGACAGATGAATTGGATGCCAGTTTAGATTGGACAGGCTGCTTTTGTTTAACATGGAGTTGCAGTGTTGCTGCCTTACACTGTCATTCCACAAGGTAGACAAGGCAAATCTTGCACACTGTAGATTCAAGGGCTAAATCTGTATCCTGAAAACTCTGAAATGACCATAATGAATGCTATAGTAATATACAGCTGAGCAACAGGTAGTGGCTGGTGCTCCAGAACAGAAATTTTAGGTAAGTGTTTACATTGGTAAAACAAGTATAGCCTGTTTCATGGGGGGTGGGCAGGGGGAGGGAGAGAAGGAAAAAAAATTAAAAGAAAAAAAGGTTGACAGGTATACAAATCTCCTTTTCTGTGGCTTTCAGAGGATTTGCAAAGCTCTTCCCCCCTCACTGCCTTTCTTGTGAGGGTAGAAGCTTTTCTGGACATCTGTTTATCTGCATTTTTATTTAGAGTGCTTAAATCAATTGAAGAAATTCCTGCTATAGTGCTATTTGCTTTGTCTGTCTTTTATACTGTCTGTTGTTTTGGGTTTTGTTTTGTTTTTAAAAAGGTGGTGAAAGCTGTCAGATTAAATGCACTAAAATATAAATGGAGACTGAACATGTTCACTTTCCAGCTATAGGACAACTTTATACAGACTTGAAAATTTTCTTTAATTAAAATGAAAGGGTTTTGCAGTTTGTTTTCCTGCCACAGGTTGTAACTTTTTATAGAAACAAAGCCTGCATCAATAATTTGATGTACAATGCAGAATAGTATGTACCTTTCAAGAAGAAAATGTAAATTTACAGTGTTCTGTGAGAATGTTACTGCTGACTTCTTTCCCAAGGTGTAGAATATTTTTTTGATTTATGAACTCATTTTTGACGGTTGATACAGACCAATAATACAGCTGCAACATTTTCACAAAGGTAATTAAATCTGGATTTCTGGCCCCGTCGTTTGGAGATTTTATTTTGTTATTTTGTTGCTTTAAAGCTCAATGCAGACCAGTTGTTGACTGTAGGGGAAAATAAAGTCAAATCAAGTTTTGTGTTAAGGTTGTTGTGTCAGTTTTGTTGTGATTAACTTGGCCACATGTTATTTATATGTAAGGCATTTGGACTCCATAATGTAAATCTGCTGACCTCCTGAGGTTGCTGAAATGAAGTCACAGCAGCTACTAAACGTCCTTTCAGTTTAGTAAGCTACAGGTAGGGCCTCTGCTGTGATGAAAATAAGGTGGCTGTAATATTTTCAGAGAACAGCAGCCATCGTTCCCAAACATAGATGTTGCAGTGAATCCTTCTAGCACCTGGAGAAGCTCAAGCTGTTGCTTACCCATAAGCAGAAGCAGTGGTTCTGTGATGCCTGATTTGTAGTACCTTACTTCTTCAAGCAAATCTGCATCCTCCTCCTTCACCATAGGTAAGAAATTAAGTGATCTAACATTTGGAAGAACATCTGAAAGGCATCAGAACAGATGCTGCTGGTCAGTCTGTGGTTTGGCAGTAACTCTGCCTTGGTTTTTTGGTTTGTTTTTGGGTTGTGTTTTTGTTTTGTTGTTTTTTTTTTGTTGGTTTGTTTGTTTTTTTTAAAAAGAAGAAATAAAAGGTTGCCCTCCCAACTTTTAAGTATCTTTACAGTTCTCTGTCAGATTGTTTTCTGTCTTAGCCTGACAGTGTTCTCTTAAACAGAGCAGAAATAAGTGAATCTTGTCCACTTACTATAGTATTTTTAAAGCTACATGAAAGAAAAATAAGATAACTCCAGGAATCTTAGCCAGCCTGGGCTAAAGTTCCCTACCACTTACCTGAGCTTTCTTAAGTCTAATTTGACTTCAAGGCTTCTGCCAGTACTCTACATTTAGAACAAAATGAAAAGTGGTGTCATTAAGGCAGCCAGTTAGAAAAAAACAAAGTAGCGAAGAAGTACTTGCAGGCATTGTATCACCTTCCCTGGTTCCTCAGGAACCTGCATGCCAAGTAGCTTACCTGGTTCTCCACTTGCATCCTAGAATTACTCGGCTAAACTAACCTGTACCTCTTCTCTCTGAGAACTAAACCACACTTGCACCAGCAAAGAATACTGGCAGCTTGCGTCGTTATCAAACATCCTTGCATGCTAGTTTATTTCCTTAGCTACAGCCATCCTTTGTCTACTAGGTTAAATGTTGAAGATTTTGAAGCATAACTGCCACAAAACAGTAAAATCTGAAGTGAAAAAAAAAAAACCCAATGCTCTAAGCCAGGCTCTGGTCTTGCAGTTTTAGTTCCTTAGCAACTGCAGTGTCTGTAAGCCAGTATTGTGTAAGCTCTGTACCATTTAATCATGACTGCTGAAAGCAGTACTGCTGGTAATCCCAGAAGTATTTTGACTTGTGGAAGTAATTCCATAACAGAGGAGGAGAACAGTCATTAGTTAAATATCTTGATAGATTTACTCTTGAAAAATGAGTTAAAAGCTTTGACTCAGCCCTCTATACATAACCAGTCCCACTAGGAGTAAAAACTGAAAATAAATCCTATTTGGCTGTGACTAAAAGTCAGTGATGTCTTTAAACCCAATGTATCAAGTGCTCCAAGCCCTGGCTTTGAAGCAGTGCAGTGAGTGGAAGGCAAGGAACATGACTGGGCAGCGTTTCCTGTCCTGCTTAGAGCCAGGGTCGTTTTCTGTTTTGCATAAAAAAGGTGTTCTGACATGACTGTTTCCAACACCGGGAGAATATTTAACAAAGCAGAACTGCATTATCTTAACACTTCAACCAGTTTCCTTTCTGTTTGTCAAAATAAGGCTTATGTTCCCCAGCCTTTCCTAGAGCTGTGATGCTGCCCACCCCCATTTTCCTTGTGTAGTGCTGTCCAGTTTAAACAAAAACTTACCTATGCAGTATCTGGCAGTGTGAAGAGGGCAGAAAAACCCCCCAACAAACCAGATTCAGCCGACAAGTCACCTCGGGCAGGAACAGCTCACGTGCCCCAAGTGTTGTACACTGCTCCTGGACATCCCCGTGTACTGATACCAGTTACCTAATGCTTCAGTGGAAAGAGAAAGGGCATCCCACTACTAAATGAAACAAATCTTTTATTCATGAGCATTGTCATTGTAAATTCACAACTTAAAGGAAGGCAAATCAGAAGAGACTGCCAGAGCATCTTTTAAATGATAAAGGTATAAATTGTCTTTCTGAACATTTCAAATTTAAGAAAGAAAAACGTTGCATAGGCTTTCTACAGGTGTGCACAAAAAAAAAAAAGGTAAAAAAAAAAGAAAGAAAAAAGGTACATGGAGGTTTTTCCATTACAATTCTGAGAGTACATTGTCTACTGGCTACTTCAAAAGGAAAATATCTACTTGCAAGTCCAAGACAGCTACTGGAACCACCTACAGAATAAGGCTTATGAATATTTACTTTTCAGTCCTGTAAAATGTACTGAACACATAACTATCAGAAAAATAAAATGACACTTGTGAATCTTGTTCTGGAATCTCTTGCTGATGGGATCTTTTCAGAAAGGGCTATTTTTACGTCTGCCTCTCCCAAGTTACTCTGGAAAAGAAACAGCATCAGGGGCTTCCTCACAGCATCAGAACAAAACAAACATTTATCAGAGCACAAGTGGAATGATCTCGGCATGCAGAAACAACCCACCATGCAGACAGAAAAAATCTTCAATAAATTACAAGCATAAAATTATTCAAATTTCTCCTTAAAAGAATGGCTACAGCATCTTTGTAGCCTTGACAGTCGTACCATTAAAGCTGAAAGAGGTCTACTCTTTCAGGAGCGCAGGCCTGCGTGCCTGACACGGAGGTTTTCAATGGCTACTTGCAGTAAGTGTGTGGCTTGTTCTTTGGTGTGTGATAGTCAGTGTTCTGGGAGGATGTTCCGCGTGTTTAATTCTGCACTGAGTGTTACTTGTGATGACAGTACAAACTATGAATACTTCTGGTTACTTATCAGACTAACCTCTAGAACAAGACTGGATCCATTATCAAGTTAATTCTTGCAGGCTATAAAAGTACACGTTTTCCTGATAATACTTGGTATCAGTTCAGTGATTGCTACGACAGCATCACTTGGGTTTTGTTACAGGAAAACATCAACTATTCCTAAAAATAAGAATTTTTTCCTCTTTAAAAAAAAAAGTGTCAGAAAAACCAAGCACATAACAGTCCAGATTTTTTTTTTTTTTTACATAGGATTTAAATCATTTATAATATGAACCTTTCTAAGGACGTAAGAACAGACAAAATAGCACTGAGGAGGAAAAAGGAGCCACACCTTCATTAAACAGGGATCTGAACGAAGTTCAAATGTAAAGATCTATTAAATACTATCTCCAAACGAACAACTCATGGCACGTTTCCTTGTGTACGCTCCTCTGTTCCGCCTGTTGAGTTGCTCAAGAGATTTCAACAGCTATCAAAAAAATAATTATAAACTGCAGGATGCACAAGAAGAGATATGAGCAGTGCTTTCACCTAAATGTCTGTGTAATATCTAAAAAGCATAAGTTACTTATTAAGAAAGCAGACAAAAGGCACAAAATTAATCAGTACTACAGAAAGGTAGGCATCCATGCTACTGTATGTTAGAAAGATAGTGGTTTCTTTATGGGGCACTGTAAGAAAGAAGCACTGAGCAGAAGTCACATTTTACAGTTGCCTTTGTTGCCACCTCTCAAAAACATCTTCCCTTAGAACAAATATGAACTAAAAACCAACAAAGCCTTAATACACTTTCAGTTCACCTTCTTAGTGTCACAGTAGTTACCTTAAAGCACAGTCAAACTACAGGATTGTGTACTTACTTTTTTCCTTAACTTTAAAAACAAATTGTATGCCATTTTGTTTATTAATAAAGTTCTTGTTTCAGTGTAATAATTTCCTACAGTTCCTTTTACATCAGACAGTCATTCATCTGAGAAGACCAGTTATATCATCTCAGATCTCATTTCATCCAGAATCAATCAACTAGGTCAAAAGCAAAAGAAATCAAAATATGGGTCTGCTTGGAGCCTTACCACAGAATTAAGGGCTCGGACGAGAGGAGCCCTCTCCTTTCCCCGAGCAGCATCCCCTCTGTGCTGGTGGGGAAGGTTCACAGCCCTGGCAGCAGCACATCACGACAGGACTCCTACCCAGCCCACCCACCTGCCTCAGGGCACAGCCTGGCATTTCAGCACGAATACATCAGCAGCAGTTTAACTTAAAGGCAAGGCTGTAAAGGGGAGTGCCCAGGGGCATGCAGTGTGTCTCTTACACCGGGGTGGAAAGCTGAGGCGAGAGTGAGGTGCAACACCACAACTGCATCTGCCAGGAGGGATTCAGCAGACCAGGTAAACCAAAAGCATTGGCATGAAAGTAGCCAGAGGACGTTACGTAGCCAGATCAAAATTACCAGAGCAGCTGGCTCACTGGTGACCAGAGATCTGTTAAACAACTGGAAGTAGGGACCAAAAAAGTGAGGACACAACAGGTTGGGGCGAACAGTGTTCTTGAGAAGGTATTGCTGCTTCTTACAAGATGGCAGAAAATTCACACTCGTGACAAGAAATATGCTCTTAAGTCAGCATCCCGAAGACTGAGCGTGCTGTCAAGTGTATCATTCTTATGTCAAAGTGAGTTACTCAATGACTGTTTAGACAGAATGACTGCCATTAAGTGACACGTCACATTTTAAGTGCAAAACATTTTTGGCAAAAGTGAAAAATAGAAAAACCTTAACCAGTACTAATAAAAAAGTATTTTCTTAAATAGTAGCACAGGGCCTGATCCTGCAAGCACACAACTCAAGGAACCCCAACTAAGTCCAGCCGGAGTTCTATGCACTAATACTTAGAGGAAAAGGTGTTTAAATCACTGGTAGTGTTTATACTTGTTTACATGTAGTGTAAATAATACATACACAAACACATACACACTGTGTGTATATACAGATGTGCGCGTGTGTGTTTGTGTAACCATAAACACAAAACGGCTCCTGAATAAACTTGAGCTTGTTATTTTGAGATGCATCATTCACAGTGTATAGCTTCTCATTAGTATCTTCTGATAACGGGACCTATTCAGTGACATCTTGAAATTATATACTGTATCGTTTCAATGCCTTCAAGGTAAAGTTATGAGGCAACTGCTCTACCCCGTCAGTGGGTCTTCCAGAGAGGATTCAAGTACAGCCACCCATCGCCCTGCAAGAAAATTAGGGAGTGTTTAAAAAAGAAGGTTTATACACACTGGAACTCTGTATGTCCTCATAAAAGCTAAAATAATAACCAACACAAGAAATCATCCGTGACATCTGAAAATTCTGGGCTTTAATGAATTAAGGTAACCTGGGCAGGGGGAAAAAATAAACATTACAAGGAGGAAGAGAAGCAATGGGAAGAGGCAGCAGATGAACTGCTGGTTTAAACAGCTGCACGTACTGGCTAACAGTACAACACAGCCACATCGTCATTCCCTCGGTCAGCCTTGCTTCCCTTCCCCCTCTCCTCTCTGAAAGGGCAAAGACAAACTTGGTAAAATCTCTTTCATTTCAAGCTGATGAAAGCCAAGGCTGTGCTGAAGACGCGCACGCTTACCTACAGTGGATAAATACGCGCAGTCACGTTCACTTTAGTATGCCGAGATCAAGATTAGTAGCGGATGTGAGTACATGGCATTTGCAAATTAACATGTGGATTAAGGTAAAAAACATGGGTTTAAGTGTCTAACATTAAGTACAAAAAAATCCAGGTTAAAATAAATCTAACTGAAGCAAAATGAGGAAGTTTACAATATGGACGTGGAAAAATCCATTGTCAGAGTCGGACTCTGGCAAGTATAGAATTTAAAACAAGTAGTGGTACAAAACAGCACTGGCCTGTGATAAAAACCACAGCCAAATTCATTTGTATTGGAATCCTCCTCTATGCAGACACATGCTATAGGCTCTTTAAAATAAGACAAGGAAAATACCTCTTTGGTAAAGTATTTTGGTTTCCATGGCGTCGTAAGAGCCAGGCGTTGCCTCTCCTCTGCCCGCTGTCTCTCTTCCAGGCGGTGCTTGTGTTCCGTTGCTGCATCAATATTGCCTTCTTTCAGAGAATTGGTGACGTGCTGCCAAAGGTGCCTGCGGGAGGGAGAGGGAGCAGGAGCGACAGCGTGAGGAGTGAGCGGCTGCTGCTGAGGGCTGGGCTAGCCAACAGCACGGTGGGAAGGCGGGCTGACAGCTACCCCACGACATTTCTGCAACTCGCACAGCTTGTGAACCATCGCTCTCCCGAGATTTTCACTGCATTTGTGGACCACATTTTCAGATTTGCTCAATTCCCAGGATTTTGCCATCCATGCAAGTTAACTTTCTCGATAGCTTTTGGTCATGTTCCCGACTCTTCACAACCTGAGCTTTTTTTCCTCAAAGCTCCCATTCTTTACTGATGAGCACCCCAAATGACATGCATTTATTCACAGGTCCATTTTTGAATTACAAGGGAACGTTAGCCAAAAGCACATTAAACTGGGATACTGACTGTTCCCACCAGGTTACTAACAGAGGAACTGATGCACTGATTCTAGGGAGCTCTTCTAGGTCTGTGGTCTGTATTCCCAGTTAATGATAATTATCAGTATATAACCAGACTTGTTTTACACATGACTGACTGTGTTCAGACGCAATGCCTTCTCACACTGTGTAGCCTAGCAGAAACTTTGCCCTGAAAAATACTCAGAAGAAATTGACTGCAGCTTTCACGTATTTCCAGGGGTGTTTGTGAACAGAAACTCATTTAATCTGATGAACTGCACATCCTGCAGAAACACTGGATAGTTGTAATTTGCTTACTAGTATCCAAAAAAATACAATAAATACACTGCAGAGCTACTGGTTGCCTTATTTATTCCAACCTCTCTGTTCCAGAACTACAGGGGAAAAATGAGTTTGTGATAAGCATGTATAGAAAGTAGGAAAATGATACCTGACCCTGCACAATGACTCAAGACACACATTTGCACAATAAAGAGAACATGTTTACAAGTAACAAAATGAAGCTTTAAACCCATGTTTTCAAATCCTCCAATAAAGTGTTCTTAAATTCAATAAGAATATTGATTTTTCTGAAGACAGTCATCAACAGTTATTGACAGTGAATAACAGAACAAGTTTTTTCTAATGTACCTAGTCAGAGTTAGGCACATGATGTGGATGCTGAGACCTTAAGACCATGTGTGTGTTTAGATCTCACACTGTATCCCATTTTACATATCTTTTTTAGAGAGATATATATATATATTCTGAAATATATTTATCGTGAAACTCTAGTGCAAATTACAAGATGCAACATTACTTGCAACAAAGTGACTAATTTGACTACCATGTTACAGTCACTCAGAGAAGCTTCTGGAAGCACTGCATTCCCATTTTCCAAATGCTCATTAGAACACACACCAGCGTTTTCCCCTTTTACCAAACTGATGTACACGTCACTATAATGTAGTTTATGTTCCAAAGAACCAACACGTAGCTTCAGCTGTTTGTGCCTAGATTAATGTGCTGTATGAAAGCATGGCATTCTTGGACCACCCCATTTATAACTTCGGTTTGCTTCCCTGTTCTGTTCTCATCTGAAGTTCAGAAGGGGAACACTGCAGTGCCTGGGCCCTTACCTTGATTCCAGGGGGCCTTGCTTTTCTATTGGTCTAATCTTTTTCCTGATAACTGGCAGTTTGTTAGTGTCGATCACTTTGGTTTCTCCGTTGCTGTAAGTAAATTCCAGCATTCCATTCCATTCTCCCTGTGCCTTGCACACAATGGTGTTAGTGGGATTGTGTTTCACTTCAGCTGTAACCCTAATTCAAGAGGGAAGAAAAAGAGGCCACAGAAATAACTGTTACCATTTATTGCCAGCATATTCAAGTACTACCACAGCCATGGCTACAATCAGCTTTCTACATCTACAAAGTAGGTTTTTAAGCACAGTAGTGATGCTATCTCCAAAAAGGAAGACTCAGCCCAAGAAAGCTCTGCCAACGCAGAAATAGCTTTTGGATGGCATTTGCCAAAAGTACAGCAGCACCCAACTTACAGCTCTGATACTCAGCTCTAACCCTCATCAGCCTGAAAAACAACAACTGACATCCACGGGGCATTTTCAGTACACATGTTATTTTCACACCTAACTGCCAGATACCGATGTTGAAGCCTTCAGGTACCTTTATTTTCTTCTTCTGCTCTGCAAGTTTACTTCTCAGCTACTGAGAGGCAACGATTAAAGCTACCTCAGTGGTCCAAGAACTGGTCTGAGTGAGCAAAATGCCCAGGTAGGACAGGAAAACCAAAACGCGGGCAGCAGTTTCATGTGTGTGTGTCTCTGAAGATGGCACACACGTGCTTCAGCAAGCAACGTCAAGTGATCTGTAAACTCCATCATGTTTTATGAAACTAATACAACACAACCTGCCCCAATTTTCACTTACCCTCCTGGCACCAATTATTAATCTACACCTTTTAGAAACCCCCCTGTCAAAACAGCCCACGTTGGTAGCTGGCTGAACACAATATTGAAATGGCTGACACACATAAGGAAGAATAATTAGATCAGCTGGAATAAAAGAGAGGTAGCCATGCAAAAGCACAGCCTTCTCACGGACACTGCTAGAGTCCACAGCAGAACAAGAAAGAGGTCTATGTTAATGACTGAAGCATGGAAGTAAGACAGCAAATGACCTTGCACAGTGCCTCTTCACAGCCTTAATAAAGGAGAACGAAAGACATGTAAACAGTGTCTTCATCATCTGGGATTTCAGTGCAGACATGGGAGTCCTCAGAAGGGAGCTCCCATCATGGGTAGGGACACTTTTGCTTCTCTCCTCCTTACAGGAGGTTCCACCTGGAACACCAGTTCAGCTGCAAGACCCACGCTGAAGAAGCAGGTGGTGTAGCTGAAATATTACCTTTTCTATGTACATTTTTCTGATCCTGCACTTAAAGGAATTTTTACAAGTAACAAAGCCTAGAAGAACACACTCACTTCAGTTTAATGAGAGAAATGTATCGCAATCAGTTAAATTATATAAACGCATAACTACAACAAACCCTGCTCTAGAGCTGCACGTCACCTCAGACACTAACAGGAAGAGAAATTCAGATATCCATCTATAAAATACTCCCAACAGAAGATGTGAACAGATGCCCAAGACTATTTCCATTGAAATCCAGCAGCAGGTAAACAAGAAAAAGACATTAATTCCTGTACCTGTGGACCTTCCCTCCATAGAACGGCTTGGTGTGGAACGTGACTGTGGCAGAATAGCCTGTTCTGGCACAATTGATGTTGACTTTCCCTCCAAGCTCTACCCATGGGATGGTAAGTATTGAACGAGCATAAGCACTAGGCAGGGTGAAAACATACTCTTCCTCATGTTCCATCAAGTAAAGAACACCTATGGAAGAAGAAGTTTGAAAGTGAAATGATTAAAAGTTCACTGGCAGTCACTGACCAATTACTGTCATCAAAATCTACTCGCACAGAAAGCACAACATGCAACTTGCCTTGAAGAAGGGTACTCTGCTCAGAAAAAAAACCAACTATGCCTCCTGGAACAAAATTTCTTCCCAAAATGTTTTCAAAAGCACATAACCTGAATATGTACCTGGGGTCCTTCATGGTACCAAATGGCTTATCAGAAAATCTGAGTGGATTACTTATTTTGTGCTACTGACAAGCAATAAACTGTTAAAGCTGAAAAAAAACCCCAAACGTTTGCTTGCAAAAAGCCATACTGAATATTCAGAAGCTCACTCAGTCTCATATCGTAACATCTCTTCAGAAAATATCTGGCCATGGCCAAAGGACTCTTCAGTTCTTCATTCAATCAGACATGACCAGGTCCTCTCTGCTAATTTCTTACTGATGCATTTGGTAGTGGGAGTGAAAGGCTTTCTCTAGGTCTGCCTGGGTGCAACTAGGAAACATCCTTGAGGAAGACATCTAGAAATTTCCTTTCAGTTTGCTCCTTCATCTAAAATTGCCTAGAGGCAAAAAATAAAGCTTTGAAAATAATTTGTTGCAACAGGTATTGAAATACCCTGTCCCAGGAAGCACTTAGAACCTAGAAATATTGGGGGCGTGAAATCAGGAAAATGATCTTTACATAGTCATGTTATCTGTTAAAAAACAAGCTGAGCTTGAGCCAATTTGCCTTAAAAGGACTTTGTCTTAAAAGAACCTTTGATCGTTTTGCCTCAGCAAGTCACAAGTTCCCCATGTCACGCGCTGAACCTTCAGCAGCAGGGAGCAGCCAGGACGGAGGTAGAGCACACACACTTTGCCTCAGGCTTCCTCAGCTCCATACCTGCAAGTAACACCAAGCTGAACACACTACAGGAAGGCTGAACTACCCAGGACACACAGCCAGGAAGAATTTTTACTCAAAAAGGTGACTCTGCTTGTCAAAATCATGAAATGGATGTTATGGTATCATTAAATTAATAAAAAGCAATCAAGAATCTATTTAACTAGAGGCTGATATTCAAAAAGGATCAAGGAAAGCTGATGGGTACTGATCAAACACAGAAAGGAAACCTGACAGTCTGCAGTTGGGCATTTTCAACACAAAGAACCACAACAGGTTTTAGACTCCAGTCTGTCATCTCTCCTTTCTTCTCTTCTCACCGTTTATTCTCCACCTTCTTTATTACAGTCACAGGCAGCAGACACAGAGCAGCAACCAGCTGCAGGAAACAGCCTGTGGTGCTACCCATGAGGTCACATTTCCCAGTCTTAATGGGCTAAGCACAAACACAATCCTCTCACAAAAAGCACAGTCCACCTGAAAGCATCAGCTTCCAGCATGGAAGTTTTTGTGGTTTGTTTTGTTTTTAAAGGCAAAAGGTCTAACAGCAGTATGGGCAGCTGGGGTGCTCACTGCTGGGGGAGAACCTCACTGTGTTTATGGACCACACCTTCATGTCAGCTTCTCCAGAGCCTCCTGCTTCCCCAGGGCCAGCCATCCTCCTCTGACTGTCACTGCATGTCCCCATCTGAGAGGAAACTGCTACCACAAAGACAGTTTCCTTCTGGGCTATTGTAGGTTTGCTTTTGTCTCTCTGATGGGATCGACAGCTTTTTTTTTTCCTCCGCACTCCAGCAAGAGGGACACGGAGCTCTCTCTAATGAACGCTGCCAAGCACCCTGAAAAGTAACAGCAGAGGCCTTCGATGTAAATATTGAGACACCACAGCAGGTTAAATATTACAAACTGAACCCAGACCTCTTGGCGGTATTTTTAGCACCAAGTAGCACATTTTCTGAATTCCTCAAACACCTGAATAAATACATTTTTAATGAAGGGCTATCTCACTTGATATCTCACAGCTCAATAATTATAATCTAAAAAAGAATAAAGGGAATCTTTGAAATAGCCACAACTTGATAATACTTTTAGTATTAACGTGACCGTTAGTTTTGCATTCTGTCGTTGGCAGTGTCCACATGCAAAACCACCACGAAGACTGCAGCTGCACCACTGTGTCTGAACTGAAACTCCTGCTCTCTAAGGGAAGAGGAAGCCAAAATGACACTGAGAGTCAACATCTGCACCACAGCTCGAATCCCTGCCCAGTTCTCTGGAGTTTAATTTCTCAAGATTTGAAGACAGAAAACCTAAAATCTAACAGCTGCTTTTACAAGTGTTGTGGACTTCTAAGATCTGCTTATTACTGATTACATTCTAACCGATCATCAAAAATATCTGCTGGAAGATACACTATTCTTCATCTGCTTCCACGCTGTAAGGGATGATTCAGTTTTAGTTTTAAAATGGCTATAAGTGAATATACATGAAAAGCTGCAGAAGATTCTCCTATTTTCAGCCACATTTCCTCCTCTCACATCACAGCATTGTACCAGAAGTTGAAAATTCCTTTAAAAGAAGTCTTCGGTATCTATAGGCAGCCATTACGCATGGACGAACACACCAGGTAAGTACTCTGGGAGGAACTGTGTATTTAGTAATCTAGTTTATTAGGAAAAAAATCCCAAAACACACAGAAGGGTGAACCGTTTATAAACAAGGGTGGAAATTTGAAATTCCCCCTCAAAATGTCCTCAACACCATTTACTCTTCTTTTGACTAAGGCAACAAACTCCCAGTCACGCTCCTTTCCATGACTCCTCAACCTGAGTTAAAGGAGGCGATGTGCGCAGCATGGAATTTCCCTGTTTGGCTATTACACGTCCCTCCCCGATGCTGCAGCTTTGTGAATTGATTTCCCAGTAACACATATTGACAAAATACCCAGAGGAGGCTCGGGATCAATAAGCTGCAGAAGAGGCGTATGAAATGTACTGCTCCCGCTGATTGTATGGCGATCGATCGGAACAGCAAATGGTATGTGGGACACAAACTGCCCGGGGCAGCTCCCAGCTTCACAGGCTCTTCACTCCGCGTTATTTCTAACACGGCACAAGCAGGAGCAAGTTACGTATGGGATGAAGCTCACACCAGTGCCATGCATCACCAGCTGAGCAGACTGGCATGGGAAAACAGGAGATGCCAGAACTGGCCTCTTAAACATCATCTCATAAAGATTCCAGCAAATGGGACTGCTGGTTCTTTGAAGACTGAAGCCATTTGCTAAGTCAGGAGGGCCGTGCTATATGGAAACCGTTCTGAAACCACTGGGCAAAAAAATACTACTGCAAAAATAAGTATTAGAGAAACATTTAGGTAGCTCTAGTTGCATGGAACAGTCAATCTTCAGGACTGGTAACCTAAAAAGTCACTAATGCCTCAGGAACAGAAACTAGAGACCTGCACATCTATAAACACACACTCTAATATGCATATATGAACAGAATATAAGAAAAAAAAAGGAAAGAGAAGAGGGAGAAAGAGAGAGGGAGAAGAGAAAAAAAAAAGAGAAAAAACATTCACAGCTTTCATTTAGATTTACCCTGGAAAGAGCACTGAACCTTTTCCCTACCTATCCAATCTTTTCAAGACTGATTTCAATTTAAAAAAAATAACTTTGGAAGCCTATACACCTCACTAGCTTTTAAAACATTTAAAGTAGCAGGAGTGAAAACACAAGACATAACTAGCCACTTGATAATACAGAGCAATCCACTTAAACTTACTTCATGCTCTCTGCAAAATGAGCCCGTGAATCAAAGGTGATACTTCTTGTTGGAATTTGCTGCTTTAGAGCAGCAAAGGGAACACAGAGAGCCCACAGTGATGTGTGCTCACCACAGCCTTTTCCGCTAAAGCATCCTTCTTCCACAGCCAGAATCCATTTGAAGGTTCTCTGGACCGTGTGAAAACCATTAAATATTTACATTGGCTCTTCCATCCCTTGATACTTCAAATCTTAATGGGATGCTATTCATTACACTCTCTTCGCCACCCTCATTTTCTCATTAGTACATAATTAACATTAACTAGAATTAGGGACTGAATGTGCAACATGAATTCTTCTACTCAAAATACCTTCTCTTCTATTCAGGGCAGTTTTCTCATGAGGAAACTCAATGCTGACTACTCTGAAGAATGGGGGGTTTGTTACATAGTGAAGAAGAAGTGCAGACATTTCATTCGCAAGCCAGATTTAGACCCCTTATACAGAATCACAGAACTGTCCCAGTTGGAAAAGACCTCTAAGATCACCACATCCAACTGTCAAACAAAACCAAACCAAAACAAACACCCCACCTCACCATCCCACTAGAGCACATCCTGAAGGGCCTCATCTACACGTGTTTTGAACACCTCCAGGGATGGTGACTCCACCACCTCCCTGGGCAGCCTGTTCCGGCACCTGACTACTCTTTCAGTAAAGAAATTCTTCCTAATATCCATTTTAAACCTCCCCTGGTGCAACTTCAGGCCATTTCCTCTAGTCCTGTCGTTGATTACTTGAGAGAAGAGGCTGCACCCACCTCACTACAACCTCCTTGCGGGCAGTTGTAGAAAGCAATAAGGTCTCCCCTCAGCCTCCTCTTCTCCAGACTAAACAATCCCAATTCCCTCAGCCTCTCGTCACAGGACTTGTTCTCCAGACCCTTCACCAGCTTGGCTGCCCTTCTCTGAACTTGCTCCAGCAACTCAATGTCTTTCTTGTGGTGAGGGGCCCAGAACTGAACACAGTACTCAAGATGTGGCCTCACCAGTACCAAGTACAGTGGGACAATCACTTCCCTTCTCCTGATGGCCACACTATTCCTGACACAGGCCAGGATGCCATTGGCCACCTGGCCATCTGGGCACACTGCTGGATCATGTTCAGATGGTTTTCAATCAACACCCCCAGTTCCCTTCCACCAGGCAGCTTTCCAGCCACTCTTCCCCAAGCCTGTAGTGTTGCCTGATGTTGTTGTGACTGAAATGCAGGACCTGGCATTGGCCTTGTTAAACCTCGTACGATTGGCCTGGGCTCATTGATCCAACCTGTCCAGATCCCTCCAAAGAGCCCTCCTACCCTTGAACAGATTGACACTCCCACCCAATTTGGTGTCATCTGCAAACCTGCTGAGGAAGCACTCAATCCCCTCATCTAGATTGTTGATAAAGACATTGAACAAGACCGGCCCCAGCACTGAGCCCTGGGGGACCACGGGGGGACCACTGGTGACCAGCTGCCAACTGGATTTAACTTCATTCACTACAACTCTCTCGGCCCATCCGGCCAGCCAGATTTTAACCCAGCAAAGAGTCCATCTGTGTATGCCATGAGCCACCAGCTGCTCTAGGAGAATGCTGTGGGAGGTGGTGTCAAAGGCTTTACTAAAGTCCAGGTAGACACCGTTCACAGCCTTTCCCTTGTCCACTAGGCGAGTCACCTGGTCACAGAAGGAGATCAGGTTGGTCAAGCAGGACCTGCCTTTCCTGAACCCATGCTGGCTGGGCCCAATCCCCTGGCTGTCCTGCACTTGCCATGTGAGCTCACTCAAGATGAACCTCTCCATAATTTCTCTGGGTACTGAGGTCAGGCTGACAGGTCTGTAGTTGCCCAGATCTTCCTTTTGGCACTCGTAGATGGGTGTCACATTGGCAAGCCTCCAGTCACCTGGGACCTGCCCTGTTAGCCAAGACTGTTGGTAAAGGATGGAGAGAGGCTTGGCAAGCTGCTCTGCCAGCTCCCTCAATACTCTGGGGTGGATCCCATCCGGCCCCATGGACTTGTGAACGGCCGAGTGCCGTAGCAGGACATTAACTGCTTCCTCCTGGATTATGGGGAGGTTGTTCTGCAGAGGCTGAATACCCCAGGGGTAGCTGCTGTAACTAATAAAGATGGCAGCAAAGGTGGCAGCAAGTACCTCAGACTTTTCCTCATCCTTAGTTGTAATGCTCACCACCTGCTTCCCTCCCCACCCCCCCAAACCCAATAAAGGATGGAGACCCTCCCTGGCTCTCTTTCTATTGTTAATGTATTTGGAAAAGCTCTTTGCTGTCCCTTATGACAGTGGCCAGACTGAGGTCCAGCTGGGCTTTTGCCTCTCTCATTTTTTCTCTGCATGACCTAACGAGGCCCCTGTACTCATCCTGAGGTACCTGCCCCTTCCTCCAAGGAGGTAAACTCCTTTTTTTCCCCGAGTCCCAGCAACAGCTCCCTGTTCAGCCAGGCCAGTCTCTTCCCTGCCAGTTCATCTTACAGCACACGGGGACAGCTGCTCCTGCGCCTTCAAGATTTCCTTCTTGAATAGTCAAAGCATTCCCTAACAGAGCCACCACAGAGCTTACAAAGCAGAGCCACCACATCACCTCTCCTTCCCTGTCCGTCCTTTCTGAAAACCTTATAGCCACCCTTAGGACTTCTTTTGGCATTCTCATCACTGCCCACCTGCATGACCAGTACCAGAGAGTAATCATATAGTTGTACCAGACCCAGGAGCCTCCTGGTTACATCTCCAACCTGGGCCCTTTGTATTTCCATGACATCCTATTTCAGCATATCCACTGCTGTTTCTTACAACAAAGCATAAAAAGCAATATGCTTTATACATTTAAGGACATCATGACAAGTTAAAAAAATACATTTCAAAGCACCACAGAGTCACAGAATCACAGAATACATCGGGTTGGAAGAGACCTCCAAAGGTCATCTAGTTCCAGCCCCCCTGCAGTGAGCAGGGACATCCTCAACTAGATCAGGTTGCTCAGAGCCCCATCAAGCCTGACCTTGAATGTCTCCAAGGATTGGCCTCCACCACCTCCCTGGGCAACCCATTCCAGTGTTCCACCACCCTCACAGTAAAGAATTTCTTCCTAATGTCCAATCTAAATCTGCCTTTCTCTAGTTTAAAACCAATGCCCCTCATCCTATCACTACATGTCCTTGTAAACAGTCCCTCTCCAGCTTTCTTGTAGGCCCCATTCAGATACTAGAAGGCCACTATAAGGTCTCCAAGAGCCTTCTCTTCTATGTATTACTTACACAATATAGGTTAAAAAAAATTTAGTACTATTTTATTTCTGTAAATAGCCAAATGCAGCAGAAAACACTTCATTGAATTATTTGAAAACCACACAAAACTATCCAGTAGAGAGGAAAGTTCAACACTAACTTCACAACAAAATTACAGATCAAACAAAACTGTTTTGATAAATATCTGAACTAAAACAAGATGGTCACACCTCCCAATGAACTACCCAAAGCATTAACTGTAGCTCTCTAATGCTTTGTTTGCAAGGTTGGGTTTGCTTTTTTTTCCCTACATATAACAAATAGAACTGGATGAATGCATAGTATAATGAACTACTATACCAACACCAGAAAGATATAAATGAAGTCTCAGAAGGGACAGAGGCATATTAAAGACAATAAGGAAACTGCCTTTGAAGTAGCATCATGAAGAATCTAAAATCCTTACTGCTATAACAAAAGGTCAAAGGCACCAACATGTATATAAGTATACTCCAGCAACAGTCAGGAAAAGGTCTGAGTGCTCATAATTGAGAAAAACATACAAAAATAAAGAAGAGGAAGAAAGAACAAGACAAAAAACCCAACAACAATGTGTGATTAGTTTGTTCATCTAATGCACAGCAGCAAAAAGCAACAAACAAAAGCCAGGGATTTCTGATTCATGAGATGTGACTTGAACGCTTACCAAAAGCAGGACGCGTCATACATCAATCATTCCCGAGTTCTGAAGAGTAAAATAAGATTCTACCTTACCAGCCAATCTTCTTGTCAGAAATCTTCTTCTAGAACTTTACTTCTTACCTATCTTAACTACCTTCACATACCTTCTGAGTGAGTGTGTCTTTCCACCATCTGCTCTTTGCTAGACTGACCCCATTTGAAATGCTGCAATGCATAAAATGCCCTTAAATACAAAGAAAATTCTCCAAACTGCATTTCACTTTATTAGGCTTTGCATTACCAGAGGTGTAAATACATAGTTTTTCCACATTGTAAGTCCAGCAACTAATTTTGGTTCAGTAATCTATTCCCCAATAGTCAGGCTGACCTCAATCTAATACAGAATTCATACTCGTGCAGCACACGAGAAAGAAACGCCTGCAGTAAACTCCAATTTCTGCACAGCTTAAGAAACCTACATGCCAACTTAACCAGAAAGACTTCCCCAGGTCCAAAGTAAATTTAAAAAGATTTTAAGAAAGTGTAGTTTAGAGCGAAGAAAATGCACTGCGAAGCAGACACTTCAACCTGAGGGGGCAGCTTAAGGCTACCTGTTTTCAGATGACAGAAAAGCTTCAGTGGTGCTACTTCTTGCTGCCCATTGCCAGCCCTCACCATGCAGCAGAAATGCTTGGGCTGCACTGAAGTTTCTGCATTGCTTCCCAGAAATGCTGTCACTGTGAAGCTGCGTGCTTCTGTACTTCTTACATTAACAAAAAAGACAAATGATGACCATAAATTAGTAAAGCAAAACTCCCATCATAAAGACAGCAGCAAGACTTGCAGTAAGAGTGCACCACTGCAGCTGTCTCCACTCCTGGCATATCTCTAGGATCATGAAAAAATATAAAAGGGGGCATAGGGGAGAACTTATTCTCACAAACACACACTAAACAGTCCTTGGGGTAGGGAAGCATTTAATCCCTAGACCCTTCTATCTCAAAACCGGGACACATCAGAACTTTGAAGTCTTAAATAATCCTCACAGTAGACACCACCAATCCCAGGGAACTGTGTGTGCCAGCAGCAAGAAAAAGAAATTTCCCTACTCCTATATTAGTGACTTTCTGTTTAATTTTATTTCCATTAAAAAGCTCCCTTCACTTAGAAAAAGAGTACTAGAAATGACTATGTAATGGAAAAATATAGCAAGTCACACCAGTGACTCAGGCTGGCACTAGTATAGTCAGAAGACAGAAAGACCAACTTTCTTTCTGACACTCCCTTCCCCATGCCCTGAACTCTGTATTAAAAGCCAAATATCTAAACCGTATGAAGTGAAGGAATCAGCCATGTCATTATCGACTTTAACTGTCCAGTACTAAGGAAGTTTCATGGCTCTTCTACCAAAAAAAGGAATGTAATGCCATCAGGAAAGAAGCTACTGCAGCCCTTTCTACTGTTTGAGTTTGTTCTTGAGTTCTAGCCAGCAGAATCACAGAATTGCTACAGCTGGAAAAGCCCTTTTAAGATCATCAAGTCCAACCATTATGTAACTCTACTGGTGCCACTAGTACACCACACCCTGAAGCACCATATCTAGGCAGCTTTAAAATACACCCAGGGATGGTGATTCAGCCACTTCCCTGGGCAGCCTCTTCCAGTCTTTGATAACCCTTTTGGTGTAGATGTTTTTCCTAATGTCCAGCCTAAACCTTCCCTGGTGTAACTGGAGGCCATTTCCTCTTGTTCTATCAGTCGTGACTTGTGAGAAGAGACCAACACCCACCTCTCTACAGCCGCCTTTCAGGTAGTTGTAGAGCGCATTAAGGTCTCCTATCAGCATCCTTCAGACTAAATAACCCCAGTTCCCTCAGCTGCTCCTCACAGGACTTACTCCCTAGACCCTTCACCAGCTTCACTTCCTGTCTTATCCTCTATCTTTCTTATCTTTCTCATCCTGTGGTGCTCAGTACTGAACACAGTACTCAAGATGTGGCCTCACCAGTACCAAGTACAGTGGGACAATCACTTCCCTTCTCCTGATGGCCACACTATTGCTGATCCAGGCCAGGATGCTGCTGGCCTCCTTGGCCACCTGGGCACACTGCTGGCTCATGTTCAGATGGCTTTCAGTCAACACCCCCAGGTCCTTTCCAAAGGGCAGCTTTCCAGCCCCTCCTCCCCAAGCCTGTAGTGTTGCCTGGAGTTGCTGTGGCCCAGGTGCAGGACCTGGCACTAGGCCTTGTTGAAGCCCATGTGATTGGCCTCAGAACCAGAACGAACAGAATGTATGTATGTTTTCATCATAATTTTTTTGCTGTTATTTACAAGCAAACCCAATCACTACATTTCCCACTCTAGTTTTTTATTACCTTTAATATCATAGTATTCAACATAAAGATGACAAAAAGAAGCATGTACTATTAAGTAACTTTGTAAACTCTACAACAGAAACCATGATTCTTTGCAGTAGCCATGAAAAATGAATGTTAGGCTTAAGTAAAAACCTGCTTTTATCCTGTTGCTTTGTTCCAGTTGTGAAACTAATCCTGAATCGCATATTACTTTAAAAGCAAGCAAGAAAAATAAGAATGTTCTTACAGAATATGCTGTCAGTAGCCATTTGCTACGCAACTTAACTATATCTGAAGTACAGTCATATACAGATCCATATAAATATAAACACACATTTATATACGTAACGTGTGTCTTGCATTCAGTCTGGACAGGAAAAATTACATGAACCCTACAGTTTTAATTCCAAACTTCACAAAAGCAAATAACCACAAGGTTCAAGTGAAGGGTCAGAGGGAGAGCAAGCAGGAACGTATCTGGATTTCTGTTGTGCTGACACCCACAATATTAGCTCAAAGAAACCCCAAAATAAAAGCACGTTTCTTACCTTCACCTACCATAGAAACACCTATTGACATGCCCATAAACTTGCTTTTGGTCCATACGTGAGCATTCACACACATTTTCTTCTCTTTGCACTCACAGTAAAAGCAAGATACCGGTGGATGATGGGATACTTGTTCAGCTACAAACCTCAGCTTGTAGCACGAGGACTGGTCCTGGCCAAACTCCTTGGTTGGGTCCTTAGAAACCGTGCAGGCACCATTAGTTCTGAACGCTTTCACTTTATCTTTAGGCACATCCCATGAGCAATGAAACGTTTCACCAATTATAGGGTTATAGGGCTTCTTGGCAACTGCTCCCTTTCGGCCTTCGTGAAAAGCTGTTAGATAATACTCCACAAAGCAGATAATTCTTTCCTCAGGAGTGGCTCCAGCTGCAATTGACAAAAACAGGTCTGGATGGGCCATGAAATTTGCATACATCTCCAGCAGGGATCTTTTCTCCAAAATAAATGTTGGAAGCACTACCTGTATGCAAAGCAGACAAAGGCAGATATGATTTCCCCATGATCATACTACCACAGGGGAAGGAGGGGAGAACAGTTAAGACAGCTGCAATTCTGGCCCTGCCATGTTTCAGGACAGTATATTTTCCTCCCCTGCCAAAGCAATTTCATTTTCTTTGCAGTGTAAATAACGAGTGAAGAAAAAGCAGCAGCCTTGACAGCCGTGCATGCTGCTCCCTATTTCATTATGAGTCTCAACAGCAGCTCACACAACAGGGGTGGGCTGTTCCGCTCGTGGGGAAAGCTGCCCTTTCCTTTCCTCTCGGTTAACAAACCAACCATTGTTCTCCTTGTATACAGACAGAAGAACAGACTTTGATGTAAATTAATTTACATCAACAAATCCAACTAATCCTAACCCTCCAAAACAGGAGGGGCACACCCTCCCAAGACACTAGCAGATGATTATTTTGTACAAACATAGACAGCACCAACCCATAAGTGGTGGAGAGCATAAGGGGCACATCTACCCATTCTGTCAAACATCTGGGCTCCCAGTTTCACTCCTGGGCCCTTGACCACCCATTGCACATGTATTGGGTCCTTTCCAGCCTCCAACAAACCAAGCCAACTATCTCCAACCAAACCTAAATCCCAAGTGTGTTTCTAAGGATAAAACCATGCCAAGGACCCTTCTCAAGAGGCTATAGGCAAGAAACTGCTCCCCATTTGAATCCCTCTGCCCTACAATGTCATTGTATGTGTCAAATATGTGTCCCACCTCCCAAGTCAAATAAATACCTCACCACCTCTCCAGTATGCTGTCTCTCCCAGGCATACAACACAGCCCCTCAGTTTGATCATACTACAATACTGTGGTGGGCCCCCATATGCCTTCACCTTATTTCAGACAAGAAGAAACAAAAACTGCACAAACTGTTATACTAGCATCCCGGGACTAGTGAGGTTCCAGGGGGCCCAGAAAAAAGTCTGGGACTGAGCACTAGGTAGTCTGCCCTAAGTGATTTAGATGCAGTCTCAAATGACTTGTCTAGCAACCCACTTAGGAATAACTGTTAAAAGTTTCTAGTGAAACATCCTGGAGTGTGCTGCAAGACAGACAAGGGCTACAGGACCTAAAGTAATTTACTTCTCTCCCTTCTACCTCCCCCATGCTCCAGACCTTGTGCAAGGACCATCACAGAGAGGCTCAGAGGTCACTCCTGCAACAAGGAACAAGCAACAAGGAACTTTTGGCACATACAAGTTTGTCTAGAATCACTGTGGCTCAGTGATGACAGAGGCATGCCGACAGCTGTCCTCTATTAATTCTTTAATTATCTGTCTTCTTTAATTCTTCATTGCATTTACTTTTTCCCTTTCCCAAAAGCAAGGGTTATTTACAGCAAGCAGGGAACCACCCTTCTATCATAAATATGTTTGCTTTCCCCCCGGCCACCCCACTGAAGCACAGCTCAGTCCTTTTGGATCCCATGGATAATGAAATAGATGCTGTCAAACTTTTATTTATCATTCAGTTCTTCTCAAAGAAAACTTGCAAACATGAGAAAAAAAATAAAATGCAGTCACAATGGTTCACATGCAGTCTTAACAGCTACAAAGGGATTCAACACAGCACAACTGCAGAAACAGGTACCTGCTTCATTTGGTAACATACATGCTCATTTGCTCTCTCCTGTGTATTATTGACACCCAGGTATTTTTTGACAGGCTAACAATTTTTACAAGTTTAGATATAAATCAAGCAAAGTTCCATCTGTGCTATGCCTCTGACTCTACTCTGTACGCCTTGAGGACTATACATGGTCTCTGTTACCAGCCTAATGAGGCCCCAGAAGATGCAGGACCTTAATTTTACACTACGTGTGGCAAACTAATGAGTGCTAAAGAGAGCCTACGGTCCCTGTGGTGGTGTGACAGCGAGGGGCTGAGGAGATGGGTTTTCACAAGTGAAATCTAAAACTTTGGAATGCAAAGTGGAAAGGCAGTAGATTTTCTTAGGCTTTTTTTAGCTCTTTAAACAATTCTGCCTTACTTGCAGCATTCTCATTCTGTCCAAATATTCATTACCTGATATAATCCTAAAAATGCAATTCAGCATTACTGACCCTCAATACAGGATCTCATTTTAATATAAATTGTACACTCAAAGATCAGGTTATCAAAGGGGAAACTGACAGCAAAGCATATTAAAAAAAACCCACCATCACTTCTATCTAGAAATACTACTAGCGACTACCATCAGTTCCCTGCACTCAAGAGGGCACAGAAACTCACTTGAATAAACAGCACTCTGCACGTCATTATGCCCAAGTGTCTCTCTCTAGAAAGAGTGACCTTTATTAGCACAAACGGGAAGAAAACTCCAGATCACCATTCAGATAGCGCAAATTTAATGGTACAACATTAAGACTGCTGTGGTTTCATCCTGTTGACTTGATTACAGAGTCCTCGTAACTACTCTTTCAAGTACTAGCTGGGTGCTTTGCAGGCACATACTTATCACAGCTACACCAACACAGCCACTAAGTGAGATGTTAACAAATCACTGGACTCCTATTGCTCCGTTTCAAGAATCAATTGAAAATGT
Source organism: Todiramphus chloris collaris (assembly GCA_025345505.1). Classification (NCBI taxonomy): domain Eukaryota; kingdom Metazoa; phylum Chordata; class Aves; order Coraciiformes; family Alcedinidae; genus Todiramphus; species Todiramphus chloris. The sequence continues at coordinate 12,618,719 of JANVCC010000019.1, forward strand.
GAATAGAGGTTGAACTCCAATTCACGTGATCTGGCTTTAACAGCCCAAAATGGAAACTGCATGCTTAATTGTAGCAGGAAAGGTTCCACCATAAAATGCAGAGTAATTGAACTGTTTCCACAAAATGAGGCAGAACTACCTATGAAAAATATTTCTGTTTTAAAGCTTATGCAATTCCAGTATTACAAAATATGCCTAGAAAACATTGCCTTTTACTAAATAATCTCATAGCCCCTAAGTTTCAATACACAACACCACCATACACTAACAAAGTAATAAATCAATAATCACACCAGTGGACTGTTTTTCAACTGGCCCTGTCTTGCTTTCTGCAGAAATAAGCAAATAGAAATAAACTAATTTGAAAGTGTACGGCATTCTTCTTGCCAGCACTGGGCTGTCATGGACTTGTGCTCGTCCTCTAACATCCAAAGGAAGGAAGTTTTCAGCTCTTCCACAGCCAAACAGAATGCACTGTCCAGAAAAATGCACTTAGAACTTAGGTTCTTTTTAATGGTTTTGGACTAGACTACATCGATAAATTTTTATTTAGTCATTACATAAATAGTCAAAACTGCCTGATTTTTTCATCTGAGAAAAAGCCAGCATAACAACCATATGGACAAAAGAATCTCTCTAGAATAAACACCAACTTGCAGAAGTCTTGACACCCAAAAAAACCCTCCTGATTGCATTTTAAAATGTTAGCAGTCTCTGTTCTTATTCCTTCTCAGGCTTCAGGTAAGAAGGAAGCAGTTTAACAGGCACTCCTCTGTTTTCATTGAGGCTAAAAGAGGATATTGGTTCAAAGCTTGATCATGGTCTCCTAGGTTTGAATTCCCCTCTACTTAGTTATATCTGAATGCAGCTGAGAAGAGTAAGAGCATGACTTCTTAAGAACAGAGATATTTATCCCCATTACTATTTACTGTGTGGCAAAACGTGGGCGTCAGCACCATTCCCTATTTTTTTCAAAAAACTGACCAAGGCACCCCATGCCGACATATCCTTGTCTTAGAGGTACAAAAGCCTTCTACTGCCATCTGTGTCACCGATGGAATAAAAAAAGCTACTTTCATCCCACTTATGTTTTAAATTTATATGATAAAAGCATACTGACGTGCAAGTTAAAAACTTGTGCCATTCTGAACAAAGTACAACGTTACTTTACAACAGGTTGATATTCTGCGGAATTACTGGCAGCCCTTTCACACCGAATGGCAGCCCTTTATTTTTAGCACATATTTACTGTGTAGGGAGGGTGAGGGAATGCAGGGGAGTGATACTCATCTGTACAAACTGTTAGCATTAATTACAATCCATTAGATGCCATTTGCCAACAAAATTATCAGACTGTTGATAGTTTTGGTGCTGTTTTTCATTTTTTAAAAGAACAAACAACTTAGAAACCTAATTTTTTTCCCAGCAATTCCAATTTTAATTGAGGTTTAAAGCCCTAGCCCAGTACAAGGCATCAGTTTTGTATCATGTTCTGCCGCTGTGAACTGCTCCCTCACCCAAATTTCTCTAGCAGTTGTTGAAATCTATTTGGCCACCATGGAGTCTACCCTGTTCTAGCAAATCCCCATGCAGATTTAATGCTTCATTGCAGGTGTTTGCCTTTACAATAGGTTTTTATTGTTTAGTTCCTCATTAAAAGGCATAGCAGCATGACATACTTCAAAGTGAAGCACCTCTGCAGCATGAAATGTGGCTGTCATCACCATGAGAAATTGATGTCAGCACAGGCAAGGCCAAGACTAAAATAAGCAATCGCCCTCAGAAAAAGGAAAAGGTGCTGTTTCCTCTAACAGGGTACACGAAAGTAACAACCATGTTTCCAGAACCACCAAGGGTTTAAAAGAACATGTTTGTTCATGTGTGTATATCATGTTACAAACCATAGCTCACAAAATTAACCACAGCACGGAAAAATGAAAACATATAAAACATTCCATGATATTATCAACTACTGTGCCACAACCACTTCCAGCAGAAGCTGACTAGCATCACGGCTATCTGAAATTTGACTTTCAGAGGAATAATGAAAAAAATAGAAGAGATGCAGCCAACAAACCAAGCTTTATTATCACATGTCTGTGGCCCTAAGGGCCTCGTGTCAGTAAGCAAAGTTATTAAAAAAAAGCAGCCAGCTGTCTTGTAATTTTATTTTTTTTTAATCCTCAAAATGGTCAGAAGAGTGATGTGCACATGTGGCATGTCTCATTAATACTCATCATGTGTGTATTCATGCATCACACAGACTAGAGATAGATCTAACTCTGCCATATGCCTTTTCCTCATTTCAGACTGTGGGTATTATATACACATTCACGCATGCTTATACTTTCCCATGCTATAGATCTGGTAATATTCGTCACTATCCTCAAAAGCTGTGCTCTAAGAACACTATATAAGAAATAGATTATCATATATATTTATCTTCCTACTTTTCTTATAATCATCTACACTCTTATTTACAGGAATTTACCTAATTTACATATTAACTGTGTGTCTTTGAGGCTTTGCCTCCTGTGCTGTGACAAAAAGATGACAATGGAAACCAGGGAAGAAAAAGCTTGTTCACTATCAAAGACAAAATGTTTTGAAGACACAAGAACAACAAATACGGAATCTTATGCCTAGTTTAAACATTATGAACTCTGACAGCCTTAGCAAACCAATATTGAAAAGAGAAAGAGCTATAAAAAATTGAGGAATGCAAGAAAAACAAAATTAAAAAAATGAACTGTACATAACCCCAGACTTCTTAATAAGTGACAGGTATAAATTATTCACAAATGATGAAACTTCCGTTCTATTTAGAACTAAACATTAATTTCTGTGCAGCTATTCAATAGCTATACTTAGCAACAGATCACAGGATTGCTCAGTCTTAAAAATGTAAGTATTTTTAAATACTGTCAATTGTTCTAGAGGAAGCAGAAAAGACTATATTGAGAAAACCTTGTTTGTAAGTACGTGATGGTAAGAACAGATATAATTCATATGCAAGATCAAAAGGAAAGCCAAATTCTTCAGAATACCAAAATGCCCATGAGAAGAATATCCTGCAAAGCTAATTCATGGACAAGGAAATCCTCTGGTCATTCAAAATGTTTTTTTAATTTGTGAAGGGTGTGTCAGAATGAGCTTTTCTTATTTGTGGGAAGTGGGTTATAGGTGTTTTAGTAAGGTTTTTCTAAGTAGAAACATGTTGTGGAAGGAAGTGGTATTCCGTATCTTTCCAAAAATCCATCTGATTATTTAAGTCAAAGGTTTCTCTGGAACGTAGGACTATTCAGTACAAGGCACTCCCTGATAAAGACATATGAGAATTTTCTCAGATCCTGTAACTTCTCTTAGAATATCAGTATGAATAAGCACATAACAATACTGGTTCCAGGACCAGAAGGATGCACAGAAAGTTAAACTGGTGAGCTGCTTAGAACAGATAAGAACAGTGATACATTGAATACTGTAGTTTCTTTACCATCATGTGTTTTTTTTAAGTTGCCAAGTAATTAAAGAGAATACAATCCACAAAGCAGTAGCTTGAGCACGTATCTCCTTCATCCGTACAATTGCCATTACTGTTGCTCAGTGCACCCTGCCTTAACATACATATGGGATACATACACAACATAACGTTGCTTTGAAAGACTTATTAAAAAAAATAAGGAAGAGTTTCAGGGGGGGATTTCTTCTTCTTTCTTTCCCTTTTCCCCACCCCATCCACCAATCCCTGAAACACTTGATGTGGTCCCTTCATGCGTAAGTCTGTCTAGCAGGAGACAGCACTCCACAGCTCTCTTGAACCACACCTTTATACAGAAGCAAACTTCCCTGTCCGCAGGGGGAAAACACACTCACAGGAATCACATGCGTGCATGCACGCATACACACAGAAGGATGAGAAGAATTAAGAATAATGAACAATTATAAAAGAGATACAGTATCTGTACCCTGGTAAGGTCCATGCCAAGTTTGAGCTGAGAGATGAGATGGAGAATTACACTACGTTGATCATCCATGACTCCTAAATCCTCCTCTTCATTATCTTCAGTATCTGTCATTTCATCTTCAACTAGGATCAACTCAGAAGCTGAATACTGAAATGAAAAGAAACATCATCATCTGGACAAAAAGTTACAAGATGGGTTTTTTTCCACTATGTATGTTTAAAAACTAAGCTGACTCAATGAAACCAAACACAGTCTCTATGAAAACCTATAAAAGATACAAATTCAAACAAACAAACAATCAGTGATGGCTTTATGGAGCATGTTGATCCTATCATCAGAGTAAAAGCACTAAGTATCAGATGTTAATTTACACATTATCTTCCCATATTTACGTTGCAGTAGTGCCAGACGAAGTCATAGCACATTAAAGTAACAGGTCTTCTATTTATTAAACAGAAGTGCACAGTTGAAAAGTGAGTCTTCAGAAGTTTGTTTCATAAATCTCTCCAGCAGATATTCATACTTCATAGCTAGATGTAGCATGACCTGATTTCACCCTTCCCCCCACTTTCCTTTATCCAACTTCCTAGTTATATACCTAAGAAAGTAAAGACTGTTAGCTGAAGGAGATAAAAGTGAAGACTATAATTAAAGTACACACCTTTGCAAATAAACCAAAGACATTAGATTTTGGGGGGTAAGGCAATGCCATGAGTCTTTATGACATTTGCAACACTACTCTGCTTCACAGCACAAAGCTAGCATTGCCCAGTTTCCAGACATAGAAGCTGAAGATGAAGAGAGGCATCCACACATTTTGCCTTTAAGAGAAACTTTATAGAAGAAAGAGATAATGACCCGTCATATTTTATTTCTCCGCAGAGTTTACAATATATTACTATCAATAACCAAAGCAGGTGGCAGTTACTTTGTTCAGCCCACTGAAACCATTCTACAAGCCTTCCAGATATGTATTCAGGTACGCTTTTTTGTACTTTAAAAGTTGGGTTATACAACTGCAAAATTTACACCCAGCATTTCATTATTTGCCCAAGGATTCCATGCTGTGAAACACCACTACCTGCAAAAATTAGCACTTCTTCAGCATTTCTACAGAAACAGCTAGTTCATCACATAAAATGAGAACATTTTCCTGTCACTGTGAAAATCTTTGCAACTGAAGAATTTCATTAAAACCAGCTTATATTCAGAATTAGGTTTCAAATAAATATTTCTGAATGATAACATTAGACCCCTCAGGTGAACAGCAGCTTCTGAAAGGAATAGCTGTTTAGTGAAATCCAAAGGCATTTGAAAGACACTTTACAATTACTTTATTTAATAAGTAGAATATGTGGATTACATAAAACAGAAACCAGTGAGCTGTAACCTCAACAGCTTAGAGCTTTCGAAAAAGACAAAACCACATTTTCTCTTCCCACTCCCTCAGAAAAAAAAGGATAGAACAATAAGATCTTTCCTCCCAAAACACACAGCATTGTTACTCAACTGACACCTTACTGACAAGTTCAATTAACATAAAACCTGACAACCACATACAAAATTATCAGTCAGGGAGACATAAAGCACAGAAGCCTCTCTCAGTTGGACAGGGTACAATTCATTTAGAGGCAGCGTGAAAAAAGAGTATCAGAACTTACAGTAGATGCTTCCACAGGAGGTTTCCCTTTCATCCAGCTTGACCTCATTGAGAGCACTGAGCTACTGAATAAGCGCTGCTGCTTCTGCTACTGGCATGAACCGAGCTCGCGGCAAACAAGCTCCAGCAGGAATTAATAGTGCTGAAAAAAAACAACAAGGGAACCTCCCCTCCTCACTCCCACTCCCTCTTTCTTTTTTTTTTGGTTATCCAACGAGTTGGAGTGCATGCACCAGATGCCAATCTGCATGTTGCGTTTCTAGTCACATGGCTTTGAGATGAGTGAGCTTAACTGCACGCACACAGCTCCAACTGGGAAACGGTGCTGCTGTTTCCCAAAGGACGTCCCACTGTGAAGCAGGAAGGAGGGGACACCAGTGTGCATTAGTGTGCACAAGTGTAAGGCAGAGAGAACACGCTAGCAGAGGAGCAAGTGAACATGTAACAGTTGCATAAGCTTTAGCTGGTAACAGCATCAGAAAACAAATAAGTCTGTAATTTGTCAAGAAGTTCACAGACCAAAACATGTATTTTTGGATTTTCTTTTTCTCCTTAAGATTGCATATTCAGCCAGGGACAGAAATCTGTCTTTCCTGATAAAACAGGTAATAGGTTTGTCATGCCTTTCAACGTGATACTAACAAAAAGCTAGCTGCCTCTTATTACTACTGTACAAAACACATACAGTATTTAATGACCATTCTGCAATAAGGACTATAATTTTAATTATCTTGACTAGCTTCTACTTTAAGAATAGGCACAAGGGTGCCAAAAATCCCACAACTCTACTATTAGAGTTATCAACATACTAGTGATGTCCAGTGCATGCAGGACTACATCAGTTGTCTGCATCTTTTCTTACTTTCCAAGAAAATAAGTAGCAACTCAAAATTTATGTCACAGTAACTGAACAGTCGCCATCTTCAGTAAGCAGAATTCTTTCTGTATTTTCCTGTCTTCTCATTAGCTCTTCTAGGTAATACTGAATTGCTTTTTATGAGCACAGAAAATAGACATTCCTATTTTTAAAAACATCTTTTCTTAAAAAACAAACCAAACCAAACCACATGTAAGCACAGCACAGGGTGTGTGGTCATACAACCACAAAATACAAAGCTAGTGTACGTTTAGCGCCATAGAAGTCTAACCAGGCTCTCAGTTCCTTTTTCCACAGAAAGAGCATGCAGTTTTGTAGTAACCAATGTGTAAGCATTCAGCAGAACACCAAAGATTATGTTGAGAGATTATCCTTTAATGGCAGCTTTTCCGAATTATCGGACACAGACATGAATTTCCCCCCCACTCCCTAAAAAATATAATTGCAAATCTGAACTAGGAAAACAGTGATTTGCTTCATTCCTGTGTGGTTGGAGTGCAATGAAAAGACTACTGAGCTGCTGTTCACAGCTCGGCCTGGCAGAGCTGGGCTTGGCTGCTAACCCTGAGAATCAAACACTGAACCAGTTACAAACAAGCACTTGTATTTGGGGCTTGTATTTGAAATCTTTTTTCATCAAAGTGAGTTTCCAGCACTGGGATGAAGCTCCATGGCTTTGAAGAATAACTTGAATGGAAAACAACAGATCACTTCCAGAAATTCCACGAAGGGATTCACTTCAAACTTTAAAGGCCAAAGACATGAAAAAACACACACCGGCAGAGATCTATTTTGAACAGGTCATTTCATTAGAACTGGGATCTATTAATTTAGGGAGGTCACCTGCTGGGATGCGAAACTGATGTTCTAGCCAGCAGCCTTCATTGGAAAATATGACCATTCTTTTTTAACAGGTGATTGTGCAGTGAGGTGGATTGGGAACGGGCTGAAGGACGGAACTCAGAGAGTTGTGGTCAGTGGAGCAGAGTCCAGCTGGAGGCCTGTGACCAGTGGTGTCCCCCAAGGGTCAGTGCTGGCTCCAATACTGTTCAATATATTCATCAATGATCTGGACGAAGGGATAGAGTGTACCCTCAGCACGTTTGCTGATGATACAAAACTGGGAGGAGTGGCTGACACTCCAGAAGGCTGTGCTGCCACCCAGCGTGACCTGGACAGGCTGGAGAGCTGGGCGGGGAGAAATTTAATGCAATTTAATAAAAGCAAGTGTAAAGTGCTGCATCTGGGGAAGAACAACCCCATGGATCAGTACAGGCTGGGGGCTGATCTGCTGGAAAGCAGCTCTGGGGAAAAAGACCTAGGGGTCCTGGTGGACAAGAGGATGACCACGAGCCAACAATGCGCCCTCATGGCCAAGAAGGCCAATGGCATCCTGGGGTGCATTAAGAAGAGTGTGGTCAGCAGCTCGAGGGACGTTCTCCTCCCCCTCTACTCTGCGCTGGTGAATCTTAGGAACTTCAAACATCTGGATAACAAGACATTTAATAATATTCCAAGGGATGTAGTCCTTTGTAGTCCTTAAGTCTTTCTACATTCAAAAAAATTGCAAAAGATACTAAAAAAAAAACAAACCACTGTATGGAACATTTCTGCATTGAGATAAAAACAAATTACTTGCAGGGCTTGTTCAGAAGGAACACTGAAGTGAATTAGCATTTTGAGATTAGGCAAGGGTTGCCATATTTTCTGCAGAGTAACCTAATTACAATTACTTCTACTATAGCACAAAAAAGTCAAAGGCCTCATTTTGATCGAATTTCAAATTCCCTGTGTTAATGATATAGGTTTGCAAGCATCATTTACGCTTGTCCTTGTGTAACTTGAGAGCTTGCAAACAGGCTTTCCGTGGGTGTCAGATTAAATATAACTCTGTGAGGTCAGAGCGCTTTAGCACATTTACACTAACGTGACAAAGTGGCCCCATAAGATTTTTCACCAGTCTCAGTATCAAAATTAGAATCCCCTTTATAAAGTAGTCACACAGGGTAAGAACACCTTCCTTCACAGTAAGAATAACTTATGCAGTAATACATAATGAGCTGTTAGCTACTTGCAGGGCTTGTCACTGTATCAGAATTGACAAAAACTGCACTAATTTGCACACGTCACTTGTCTTCTCTTCTTCCAGCACGCACACATTCAAAATATTTAACTGCATTTACTACCAGCTATGGCATGCACCCGATATAAAAACATAGAATGGTTTTGGTTGGAAGGGACCTTTAAAGTTCACCTTGTCCAACCCCCCTGCAATAAGCAGGGGCATCTTTAAATCCATCAGGCTGTGTAGAGCCCCATCCAACAGAGAATCATAGAATTGTCAGGGTTGGAAGGGACCTTAAAGATCATCTAGTTCCACTAGATCAGGTTGCTCAGAGCCCCATCCAGCCTCATCTTAAAAACTTCCAAGGATGGGGCTTCCACCACCTCTCTGGGCAACCTGTTCCAGTGTCTCACCACCCTCATGGGGAAGAAATTCTTCCTAATGTCTAACCTGAATCGACCTATCTCTAGCTTTAATCCATTCCCTCTCGTCCTATCACTGCCCCACAGCCTAAAAAGTCCCTCCCCAGCTTTCTTGTAGACAGACCCCCTTCAGATACTGGAAGGCCACAATAAGGTCTCCCCGGAGCCTTCTCTTCTCCAGACTGAACAGCCCCAGCCCTCTCAGTCTGTCCCCTTAAGAGAGGTGTCAAACCCTGTGATCATCCTTGTGGCCCTTCTATGGACACGTTCCAGCACATCCATAGCCTTCCTGTAATAGGGACTCCAGAACTGGACACAGTTCTCCAGGTGAGGTCTCACCAGAGTGGAGTATGGGGAGAATCACCTCCCTGGGCCTGCTGGCCACGCTTCTCTTGATGCAGCCCAGGATACAATTGGCTTTCTGGGCTGCAAGAGCACACTGATGGCTCATGTTGAGCTTCTCATCCACCAGCACTCCCAAGTCCTTTTCTTCCTGGCTGCTCTCAAGCCAGTCACTGCCCAGCCTATACTGGTGCTTGGGATTGCTCCGACCCAGATGGAGGACCTTGCGTTTGGCCTTGTTGAACTTCATGAGGTTGGCATGGGCCCACCTCTCCAGCCTGTCGAGGTCCCTCTGGATGGCGTCCCTTCCCTCCAGCGTGTCAGCCGCCCCACACAGCTTGGTGTCATCGGCAAACTTGCTGAGGGGGCACTCAATGCCACTGTCCATGTCACTGACAAAGATGTTAAACAAGACTGGTCCCAGTACTGATCCTTGAGGGACACCACTTGTCACTGGGCCTCGGATACTTCGAGGCACTGGACATACACAACTTCTCTGGTCCTTGAGCTACTGAACACGACTCTTTGAATGTGACCATCCAGTCAATTCCTCATACATCAAGTGGTTTGACCATCAAATCCATGTCTCTCCAAGCTTACTGCACCTAACCCTAATTAGCAGTGGTTTGAATCTCAAATGTAGCTTGTCCATTAAGTTGTACTGGACTAGTATATTAACATGTCATTGTGGCAGGTTGACCCTGGCTAGAAGTCAGGTGCCCACCAAAGCTTCTCTATCACTCTCCCTCAGCTGGAAGACAAAATACAACAAAAGGTTCATGGGTGAAGATAAGGACAGGGAGAGATCATTCACCACCATGGGTAAAACAGACTCAACTTGGGGAAATTAGTTTATTAGCAATCAAATCAGTAGCGTAAATAAAAAATAAAGCCAAACTAAATCTCAAAATATTTTACTCCCACCCCTCCCTTCTTCCTGGGCTTAACTCCCAAGCAGTGCAGGGGTAACAGCGAGTGGGGCTTGTGGTCAGTTCATCACATGTTGTTTCTGCTGCTCCTTCCTCCTCAAGGTGAAGACTGCTCCATCTCCCGAGGTCCCTTCCAACCCCTACCATTCCATGATTCTATGACTCCTCACACTTTTCCTGCTCCATGTAGCAGCCCTGCCACAGGATACACTCCTCTGTGAACTTTGCCAACGCAAGTCCTTCCCACACACCGCAGTTCTTCACAAACCACTCCAGGGCAAGTCCCTTCCACAGGACGCAGTCCTTCAGGAACAGACCGCTCCAATGCAGATCTCACACAGAATCACAAGTCCAGCCAGCAAACCTGCTCCAGCATGGGTTCCAGTCTACATGGATCCACAGGTCTTGACAGCACCCAGCATGGGCTTCCCATGGGGTCACAGCCTCCTTTCAGGCATCCACCTGCTCCAGCATGGGGTCCTCCACAGGCTGCAGGTGAGTATCTGCTCCACTGTTAACCTCCAGGGACTGTGCAGGGACAGCCTGCCTCGCCATGGTCTTCACCACAGGACACAGGCAAATCTCTGCTCCGGCATCTTGAGCACCTCCTCCCACTCCTTCTTCACAGACCACGGTAACTGCAGTGTTGTTTCACTCACACATTCTCACTCCTCTCTTCAGCTGCTGTTTTGCAGAGGGTTTTTCCCTTCTTAAATATGCTATCACAGAGGCACTGCCACTGATGGGCTCAGCTTTTGCCAGTAGTGGGTCTGTCTTGGAACTGTCTGGCATTGGCTCTATAGGACACAGGGGAAGCTTCTAACAGCTTCTCACAAAAGCCACCCCTGTAGCCTCAGCCCCTGCTACCAAAACCTTGCCATACAAAGAGTAACTCCCATATAGAAAACTGAAATGAATATAATAGAAATGAAATAGAATTATAGAATCATAGGACTTTAATGATCATCTACTTCTAACCACCCTGTGACAGGCAGGGACACCTCCCATGAGACCAGGTTGCTCAAAGCCCCATCCAACCTGGTATTGAGCACTTCCAGTGATGGAGCATCCACAACTTCCGTAGGCAACCTGTTCCAGTGTCTCACCACTCTCAGAATGAAGAACTTCTTCGTAATTTCTCATCTAAATCTACCCTCTTCGTGTTTGAAGCCACTGACATGCATCCTATCACTACAAACCCTTCTAAAAAGTCCCTCTCAAGCTTTCTTGGAGGCCCCCTTTAAGTACTAGAAGGCCACAATAAGGTCTTCCTGAAACCTTCTCTTTTCCAGGCTGAACAACCCCAACTGTTTCAGCTTGTCCTCACAGAAGAGGTGTTCCAGTCTCCTGATTGTCTTAACGGCCCTCTTCTGGACCCTGCCTCAAACAGGCCCCTTGTGCTGGAGGCTCCAGAGCTGGATGCAGTACTCCAGTGGGGTCTCACAAGAGCAGAGTAGAGGGACAGAATGATCACCCCTCAACTTGTTGGCCACATTTCCCTTGATGCAGCCCAGGATATGGTTGTCTTTCTAGGCTGCAATCACACATTGCTGGCTCATGTTGACCTTTTCATCAACCAGCACCTTCAAATGTTTCTCCTCAGGACTGCCCTCTATCCATATTCCTCACAGTCTGTATTTGTGCGTGGGATTGCCCCAACCCAGATGCAAAGCCTTGCATTTGGCCTTGTTGAACTTCATGTGGTTGGTATGGGCCCAGTTCTCAAACCTGACCCTCTGGATGGCAACCTTTTCCCCTCAGCATGTCAATCACACCACACAGCTTAGTGTTAGCCACAAACTTGCTGAGGATGCACTCAATCCAACTGTCCACGTCACCAACAAAGATGTTAAAAGGCACTGGTCCCAGTACCAATCCCCGAGGAACACGACATTGTCACTGGTCTTCACCTGGACATTGAGCTGTTGACTGCAACTCTGAGTGCAGCCATCTAGCCAATTCCTTATCCACTGAGTGGTCCATCCATCAAATGTCTTTTTCCAATTTAAAGACCAAGATATTGTGCAGGGAGGTGTCGAAGGCTTTGCAGAAGTGCAGGTAGATGACATCAGTTGCTCTTCCCTGATGCACCAACACTAACTCCACTGTAAAAGGCTACCAAGTTTATCAGGCATGATTTACCCTTGGTGAAGCCATGTTGGTTGCCACCAATCACCTCGTAATTTTACATGTGCCTTATCAGAGCCTACAGAAGGATCTGCTCCACGATCTTTCTGGGCACAGATGTGACTCTGACTGGCCTGTAGTTTCCCTGGTCCTCCTCTTTTCCTTTTTTGAAAATGGGGGTTATATTTCCCCTTTTCCAGTCAGTGAGAACTTCACCAGACTGCCATTACTTTTCAAATATGATGGAGAATAGTTTAGCAACTTCATCCATCAGTTCTCTCAGGACCTGCAGATGGATCTTGTCAGGTCCTATGAACTTGTACATCTTCAGGTTCTTTAGATGGTATTGAACCTGGTCTTCACTTACAGTGGGCAGGTCTTCCTTCTCCCAGTCCCTGCCTTTGCCTTCTGCAACTTGGGAGGTGTGGCTGGAGCCCTTGCTAGTGAAGACTGAGGCAAAGAAGTCATTGAGTACCTCAGCCTTCTACAGAATAGAGAATACAGAAATAGAAATAACTGAAGTAGAAAATTCCAGTTCACTCCAACCTAAATCTTGAAACAAAATAACAAAAACTCGAAGACATTAACTTCAAACCCACTATAAAGACTGGAAATCATCATCCATGAACTTCTCTAACTTTCAAATGCATTGTCATTTACAGGTCAGCAACTTTAAGCTTAACTATAAAGTACCAACATTTTTTATATATCCAAGAAGCTCCTGCACCTCTTTATATAAGCTTATCTACTCTTCAAGAAAAATTCAAATAAAACAAAATAGAAAATACTTTTCTCGACATTAACCACCAAAGAGTTACACAATGTGAGCACTGGAAGGAAAAAAGGGGAGTTAGAAAAGCAGTGGTACAATGCGCTCCAGTCATTGCTTCAGCCCTGGCTGTATACTAAGAAAAATAATCCAGGCATATCTATCTGGATAGATAAGTAACTGCTGCATCAGAGTTTGTGGTGAGAGAGTGGAGTCAAAGCTTTAATGTAATTTTTGATACATCATCACATATGATTCATCATACGTGAAATCATAGTGTATGTGATAGAAAAAGCTTGCATCGGGAGAGAATGGCTACAAAGTGCCCAGAAATTAATCTTACCAAATTTGTTATTGGTGTTTGGTAATTCAGGTCTCCACAGAAAATAAAACTCTTCAAACTAGGACTATCAATGACTAAAACATCTCTTTTGTGCTTGTGTGTATACGGATAATTTATATGTATTTTGTGGTTGTTTGAGTTTTTGTAATTAAAAATGCTGAGCACTCTGGATATTCCAAAACTCTCCATAGCTAGGGACAAGTGCAAAGGATCAAAGTGTGGCAGTGTGAGCAGCCTGTCTATCAAAAAAGATTAACTGGATACAACACGTAACAGTGGCGTCATCTACTGAACTAAGTAATATTTAGTTCTCTTTAGGAGATCCTTCCTTCACTGCAAAGCAAGCAAGCAAAGCAGACATCTGTCTTGATACTAATACTTCATAAATATAGACAGGTCGACATATAAGTGATACAAGCAAAGAAAATAATCACAGAACCTGTATCTTAGGTGACAAATAAGTCATTCCAACAAAACCAATCTGCCGGGCATCTCGAGGCTAGCATGTTAACCAGATATTCACTATCATGGTAGTTTTATTAATGCTTTTTTGTCAATGCTTTGTGGTAGTATTTCTGGGAACAGAAGTCTTTTCATCCTTAAAGAACAAACTGAGAAAGCTTCCTTCTCCTACTCTGCAGATGTGTTTAACTTTGACCTGTGACAATACTTAAGGGCAAACAAACATAAGAATACAGCAGTGATGAGGATCAGAACACAGAAGAGATTTAAGAAGAAAAAGGTTGTTTTGATGTTTGGGGAATTGGAAAAAAAATGCATTTAACATGAAACAAAGGGCATCTATGTTTATGTTGTAGTATAGCCTGTGTAAGCCTTCAGAAAAAATATTAGCAACTAACCACGTGATTATGTTTAAGAATAAAAAACCAGAGATTCGCATCTGTGTTATCTCCATCACTGTAATCCTGTTACACACCAAATAATGTTTGTTACAGAAGTTTTTTCCATATATGCTCATATCTTCTTCATAAGACACTTCCTCTTGCAAATTTAGATTTTCAAAAACCTAAGTTAGTTCTGAAAAGTAGCTGAAAAGCAGATAATTCCCAAGCACAGCCTCCATAGGAAAATATTAAGTACCAGTAACAGTCCCCACATTTTGTGAGCATCTTTCAGGAAATGAGGGCTGCTGAAGTACAGCACTATTTAACCAGAATCCTAAACACAAGAGGACTTTGTGGTATGGCAGAAATTCAGTAAGAATTGGGAATAAATATTTTTCATCACTTGTCTCATCAGAAAGAAACAGCAACATCAGACTACAAAAAATGTGCAAAGGGAAAAGCCCCATGGACTTGTCCTATATTCAAGCAAAAAAATCTTGAAGGCTAGCACAACAGTAAATTTTATGCTAACATAAAACCCCAAGAAATATAGTATCACATCATAAACATTTTTAGCAAAACCTATTCCTAATGCAATACAGATATTAGAGAAGAACAGTTTCCTCAAATATACTCCATTTTGCTTTGGGAATCAAATTTTTTACAAGCAAGATGGCTATAAATATAGCATCTGGCAGTATCCAAACTAAGTTTCTTTACAAACCACACAGTGTGGCAGGACAGATTGCAATCACTGGCTAGGCAGGACTTCCGAGACTGTGAGGGGTATGAAAGTCACCACGCTTGTAATTTTGGGGGAGCTAAAGACAAAAGACTGCACAGAGCTGCAGGTTGGTGAGGGACACTCAGATAAGTATGGCAGAAGGCTATACTGTCTAGACATCCCCCTGTATTAAAAGGGATCCTGTCTAGAATGAGATGCTTGGGGAGAAACATGAAGAACTAGAAGCAACTCGCCTCATACTCCCATAGAGAAGGGAAAGACAAACACTTTATCATAAGGGACCCAGCAGGCAATTGTAGTCACTCACCAGACAGTACAGCACACTGATAAGGAAAGACATCATACTCAAACAAACCTTTGCTCCTATTGATAAAATCCCTAGAGAAACTGCAACAGTTTGTGCATAGAGGTTGTGGGACCTCCAGTGTTTGAAGTGTTTTAAGACTTGACTGGACATGACCATAAGCAAGCTGACCTGACTAACTCTGCTTTGAGCAAAGTGTTGAGCTGCAGTACCTCCAGAGGTCCCTTCCAATCTGGAGTACTCTCCGATCTCACGATTCTGCTTGTGAAGTCCAAGTAACTGAAAAGTTAGAAAGTAACAGAACTGAAGTAATTTCGCTACCTGTAATTCTCTTCTGTCACTTTATATGGCAGCTAAGTAAATTTATGGCAGAAAAATGCTACCACATTAGTCAATATTATACCACTCACATCTGCAAATTGGGCACAAGAAAATACAACTACAAATGTAACCTTTACAATCATCAGGTCTCGCAATACTGAGCTACATGTAAATCCTGTTCTCACAGTGCTATTTTCTGTATGCAGTAACACATGGCAACATATTTATAAGAGGAGAGAAATGGTAAAGACATGTTAATATTAACCATGTTAATTTTAACCATCGTTGCTCAAAGCAACAGGCAGGAAGTGTCAGAATGTGTTAATAAGCAATTTGGTGTCCCACCCACAATACTCACTCATTTCTGCCACATGCACACACAAATCAATAGACAGGTTCATGTCTTTGAACAGAAAAATAAATTATTAAAATCATGCTAGGAGAACATTCAATGCGTATGTGAAACAAATTGAGCCTAGAAGATTGTTGATTTTTAATACAGCTAACTTCTTGAGGTTAGCAAAGCCTTCTACTTGAAGAGCTTCTAAGACTTTCCTCAGCCTGATACATCACTTGGTCCATCTCAGACTGTGAAGATGACTGTGCAGTCTCTCTACACTATAATATAAAGGAGCCCTGGCTCTTTCATATTCTCCTTCCAACCCCTCCTCTGAGATAAAGCTTTGTAATTAAATACTTTCATCCCAGCTGTTTATACATTCAGGGCTTTTCAAGTAAAGAATCACCAGAATTCATCACCCTGTTTTTTTCTAGCAAGACCAGATGGAACAGCTGAAGCCAGACTGGATGATGCTTCACTAAGCAAGATAAAGCAATTTCAACCTGAGAAAAATAATCATTTCAAAGAGTTCAGTCCAACTTACTGAAGTAAGTTATTGACAGTCTTAGAGATGGATACACTTACTAATGGGCAGCATTGCCAAACACACATCTATAAAAATGCTAGGAAATGAAACTCACTGCACAAAGCAAATCAACTGGCACACAACAAATCAATTAACGCACAATCCTGAAACAAAATTAACATTGGCTTCAGAGTTCATTTAGCAGAGGGCACAGGTTTTACCATTATACAACCTGTGGTTTATAATACATATAGCAGAGTAAGCAACTGATCCATTTGAACTCCGTTTTTAAGCCTTACTGCAAGGGAACCCAAGTTCTCTACATTCCAATAATTAGTTTTCACTGAATTTCATTGGAATGCCACATGAGTCTGAGCCTCGTGTTTATTCAAATTAGATTCAAATTTTATAATAAAGCTTCATATTTTTAAGTAAAATATTACTCTGAAATGTATTATATAGATAGCAGCTGGAATACATGGATTTTGGAGGTGACAGTGACTCAACATAATGCAATGGCTTTGTCTGGAGCTAAATTTTTACTAATTATTTGCATAAACAGCTTTACTAGAGATTGTTTGCTGACACAGTCACTATTCCAGAAAGCTAGCAAAAAAATAAAATCAAAACTAGCTAGATTATCTTAGTCATTGTCTGTGCCACTGTAGCAGGCTTAGGGTCATTTAATTCTACTTTTAGTGTAATTGTACGTTTAATCCTTAAATATACCTTCCCTCAATTATCCTTAAATATACCTTCAATTGATTATCTCAGATTTAATTTTTTAGATGGTCTGCTAGTGAATGGATTAACTGCTACCATCTTTGCCTGGAGATTAATTTGTCCATCCAAGTCATTACAGGCCATTTACTGTGCTCTTTGGCCCAAAAAGTACTTAATCATGCAAAAGGCAAAAGCAGAGCACATTCAGAAATCCCGTAATGATTGTAGTAAACAGTGAAAAGGGACTCTGTGTAATACCGCAAACATTCCTTTCCCACCCTGATCTGTTCTCTTTCTATTACTGCACTCGTAGCTAGCACTGTATGCTCACGGACAAACTCATCTCTCAACATCAACGACATAGATTTAAGTCAAGTACAAAAAGAAACTAAGAGAGACTAGGAAAAATTTACATTAGGGAACAATCACAGCCCTGGTCAAGTCTGCTGAGACGCAGATGTATAAAGAACCGAATTAGAAATTATTTCTTTTATTTACCTTAGTTTCCAAAATTGCAGGAGCACTTTTCAAATTATTTCTTCACATGTCTAACACGCTGTGTAATAGCTGTAAGGTCTATTACACCCTTTGTTGTCCTGCTTTGAGCTAGCACAGAGCTAACTCTCCATTCAGTGCATTTACTTTTCAGCTCAGTCTCTAAGTGACTTTCAGAAGTTAATGGCATATTTTCTTATACAGTGTCTGCTTCTAGAAGTGAGAGCACTAGATGTTTATAGTTACTAGCAAGGATTGGTATACAGAAAGGCTCTTGCTTATATGTGCTCCTATAGAAATCAAGGTCACTGCAAAATCTTGTGTGCCATGTTGAAGTGCCCTAAGTGAAAGGACAATAAGTAAAAAGGTCATACTCGCAGGGAGGAGCAGAGAGGACAAGTGGCTCAAACCTGACCAACAAGGCATTCCATTCCATGTATGTCATACTCAGTACAAAGCCAAAGGTTAGTCTCTCCTTCTATGGCTGGCTTCCAAGGAGGTCTCTGTTCATTCTTCTGCATTCTGTGAGTTCTCAAATCCAGTTCCTGTCTGCTACTGAATCCTGTCTGGACTCTGGGAAAGTTTGATACTGATTTTGTATGCATTTGTACATATTTCATTATTTTCTTACTACTGTACTTTCTTTATATTGTTACTGGTTCATTCAAGCTATTTTAGAATTTTTTTTTTCCCCAACCCATACATCTCCTTTACTCCCTTTCCCCTTCTAGTACACGAGAGGGGTTAACAGAGAGCATCTGCCATTAATTCAGTGTCTATCCCAGCCTTAAACCATGACATCTATAAAGGATGAAGTATCATTATATTAGCATGTATACTAAACTATAGATAGAGAGCAACTTCAGGTAACAGTTGCTTTGAAGCTGAAGAGATTGGACAAAAAACACATTATCTTTTAAAATTAAGAACATAACAATTTGATACCTCTGTAAGTAGCACAGTTCTTTCATGCAGTTGCAAACATCAAGGTTTGGATCATCTAGGGGACCAAAATATCTTTAATAACCTGGACTTGACTGCCCTTGCAATCACTATCACAATTAAAACCTGGTTTAGCAGTTAGATAATCAGAGCTAAAGCCTCAATCCTACAGAGCTAAAACTTCAATCCTATTAAAAAGACACTTCAATATGGAGCATGTGTACAGTTCCTCATGCGCACGAGCAAGGGAAAGCTAGGGACTGGAAAGCAGAGAGACTGCACAGATACCAGATCCACAGGATGGAAAGAATCAGCTGGCATGGCATTTTAAGGCATAAAAACTACGTGAAGAGAGTAACATTGCAGATGTAGCTACAGCATGATATTTGTAACAATTCTTAACTAAACTGTTATCTCAAAAGAAAACTATTCCTTCCCTCTCACATCCCACATAAGAACATCCCGTTTCCCATTTGTATTTTACTGGCAGGGGAAGCATTTGGCCTACAGTTACATTTTGCCAGCTCAGAAGGGGAATTCTGACACCCGAAATGACAATTAGTTGAACTGCAACAGTAGCTCACCTACGGGAGTATTTCACACCTTTATCCTATTTAGGCACCGAGTTTATTACAACCAAATTTACTATGAAATGCAGTATTTTAAAACTAATGGATTTCAGCTTTTTCTGAGTTTCAAAGTTATAAACACTTAAATGAAGGAAGCAGCGCCCCATTTACATCACAGCTCTGAAGAGTGTAATTTGGCATATTCCATTTTGTCCTGTTCTACTTTAAGGGAAAAACTCTAAATAATACCTTGAAATTATAACAGAGCATACACCAAAAACTCCAAATTAGCAGATGCACGGAAGTATTTTATATCAACTCATCAGATGGAGAATAGTTCTGTTCATCTCAGCCCTTATCCCTGATTCAGCCTGATGTTTCAGGTGGACAGAGCAAAGAAATCCAAACAAGGACACTAACTAGACCTTGAAGGCTTAGATGTAGAAAAACAAAACCAAACAACAAAGGAATGAAAAATAAAAGACAATGGTGCTTGAGCGGGCATTTCACTGTCAGGGGTTACTTCTTTCAGTGACTATAATAGGCTTTAATTTCATCTTGTCCTATATCTCAACCCTAAAAGAAAACTCATTTGGGAAGACAAAACAGTAACACCAAGAAAGCATTTGAAAGCAAGAAGCACCCTCAATACCAAAAGTAAACAAACACCACCACACTATCTAAAGAGAAGAATCTTCAGCTTCTACATAACTTCACCAGGGGAAACACTCTGCATTCCTGAAACCCTGACAGTGCAACAGACCAAAAAGAACAATTGTACTTTACTCGTGTACGGTATCAAAACTCAACGCCAGAACTTTCTACATCACTCAAGAATGTTTATGTATCAAAAGAAAATTGCATCGGATGAACCTTTTTATTCCAGAGGAACAGAATAAAGATCCATGCTTCTTCATAAACACACAATAAACACAGCAGAGACCAAGTCATTGGTTTGTTAGTGAGGTTGATTAATGCACTGCTGCAAGTGTCTACAAGCTGTGCTGAGAATTAACACAGTTGCCACTAAATACATGCAGCCACTTGGTCACGTTGCCAGGAAACCGCTGCCGCTAGCAGCCAGCTAGATGCGAAGGATTCCGCTGTAGTCATCCCGCCCCCAACCCATGTAACAAACATCTCTCCTTTCTTTTTAAAATCAGCACTGATCCACGTACCTAAAATTATCTTCCCTTATAAATAGCATTCTATAATACAAGCAGCTGAGTTCGTTGTTCCTCAAGGGCAGTAATTCAATGGCTTTTTCTATTTCATACTACAGGTCAATTCACAATTCACATCTCCTATATTATGCTGAGTGTTAGCTAAAAAGCACTCTCCCATTCCATTAGGGTATAGCTTTTGACTAAGAAATAGAGGGTATATTGTAAAAAAATACAGATTTTGAAAAACAAAACAAAAATCTAGGCCTAGTCAAAAAAGAAACTGGAATTAATTTTGATAGCACTGACTGAGGAACCAGCAGTCTCTTCTCATAACTTCTGTAAAAGCAAGGGGCACTTCTTTTGGCAGGTGTATTTTGAAAACTAAGCCCCATTAACAGGCTACCAACTTTTTCAGAAATAAGAATCATACAGTGTCTAATTTGAGGTTTTGTTTTGTTTTTTAAAGAAACTGATTAAGAGAAGTAAGCTTCGTTTGAATGACACTTGTGGATTTTTCCCTCCTTCTACATCTAAAAGAAGCTACCACTTAAAAAAAAATATATAATTAGTGTCTTCAATGTCAACATTCTGCCAAACAATGACATCCATATGCATTTTGTCATTCACTGTTGCTGCCACCAAAGTCATTAACAACAATGTATCTGGACTATAGAACAAGTGTAGTGTCATGTTTTGCAGTTGCTTTTATATATAATTACACATAACAAGTAATTAGCCCAGTCAGTTCTTTTATAACTTCGAAAATGAACTGGCTACTTAGTACCAAACCTAGGCTTTTGCCTTGGACACACAACAGGCCAGAATATATTTCAAAATATGCTTAAATCCTGCACACAGAATTGGTGAAGTGTGTGAAGTCAAACACCTCTGGTAACTTTGGAGGGTATCAGGCATCATCTCCTGCCTACCTGTCTTAGATAGCATCCTTAGCCAGGTAACCATTATGTTGCTCAAAAGTTTTTCCTCTTCTTCAAAGCCTGCCCTCTCCACTCTCCTTTCTCTAGTCACAACAAGAAGCTCCAGCTTAGACAGCTGCACAGAACCTGCAGCACTCTAGGAAAACTTCATTTCCTCTCCCAGAAAATGATCTGGCCACAGCAGCCAAGAGGTGTAACCTCTGTAACGGCGCATGACAACCTGCTTTATATCCGAAGATGAATATGAAAACACAAAAGCTCCAATGTTTGTCAGATGCAAAGGTTCGCCCATTCCTCAGTTCATGTTTTGTGCTTCAGTCTCCCAACGAGGCACTGATATCTTGATCAAAGTGATCAAAATTGAAAAAAATGTGTCAGCTACATTTAGAAGAGCAGAGTGACTAAAGCAGTGACTCCCAAACCGATATTCTTAAATAGCCTCTTGCCTTAAAAACACCCTATTAGAACTGCAGTTAGCTTATCTGAAAAAGAAATTACACAGCTTCCTAATAAAAAACAATTACAGGTAATTTAAACATTGTGATGAATGGACACTAAGAATAACAGAATTTGAAACCGTTTCTTAAGGACAGATCTGTAAGAGCATCAAAGTAACACATAATATTAAAATCTGGTTTATCCTTGAATTTTTTTAACTACATTCAATTCAAGCTACTACCAAAGAACTGGAAAAACAAACAGCTTTATTGATGTCCCCAGCCATTACACATTTTGTTAAAGGCAATATAATTTAAGCCATTCCAGTTGCCAGAGCATTCACTAGTAGAAAAGGGTTTCTTCAGCTCTCTGAAAAACATCTTCCCAGTTCTCCAGGTCTCACGTGCTCCAGGTGCCCTAAAATCTGTAGGGTCTCAGACTGAAGTGTTTTCCTGGTGGGCAGCACTGGCAACTGAAGCAGACAGTAGAAGCTGAAGAAGTTTGGCATTGTGAGAGACTTTCAGTGTATGAGATGCCCAATATGCAGCTGTGAGCCTCCTCAAAGAGTCAATGCTTCAGAACCGCCCCTTACCAAGTAAATGCCACAAAAGCACAAATCAATGGGCTGGTGAAGGATGATGTGCACAAGTTCCACCCATAATCACTTAACAGATAAAGGGGACAGAAAACAATATATTTTTCCAACTCAGAGAATAGTCAGCTATACTCAAGATACACCCAAGAGCAAATAGCAAGAGGGAAGAACAAAGAGGATACTATAAAGAAAAAAGTACAATAAGTAATTAAGAAAACCATCCACTGTCATAGGTGGTTTGCATCTAACCAATGTCAAGTCTCACACACAACAGAAATGGCCTACAGAGACCCAGCATGCTTACCTCTGTATTTGGTTGTAGTGCCTGTCCATCCTGGGCTGCAGATGGTACTATTGCCCATGTAATGTTGGCACTGGCAGATGATAAGGAACTGAGCGCACCGTTTTTCAGTTGCTCTGTGGAGTGCGACTTGGGCCCAGGCCATCCCAGGATACCTTCTGAAGCAGAAAATAGGTGTCAACTTACCAAGAGACAGATTAAATATTTCTTTCATTCATCTCATCATTCTACTAATAAAAATGAAACACTCTCCTTTGCTCCCATGCACAATTTCTCTTTAGTTAACAAGAATACTCGAACATTTTCTATGCCAATTTATCTGCAAAATACTTTTTTTTTTTTTTAAGTCAACAAAGGAAGATGTTTAAAACATTACTCCTGTCACCAGAAAGATTTATACATAAAGACTATGTCTGACACACCTTGGAATTAAATTAAGTACTCTCTATCCATTATTTTCATAGTTATGAAGTGATCCAAGTAAATCCTGTATTTCTTCTGCCTGAAATCAGAGTTTTAAGTTTAGCAGCTGTACTTTATTTCTATCTTTATTATTAAAAGCTATTTCTAGATTAAGTGCTACAATGATTTACTGTTCCCAAAGCCACGGTTTAGAGGAGGTCTTATTAGAAAAGATACACATTAAACATGAACCAAACAGAACTAGACATCAGAACAACCCTTATTTCTAGGCGCATCTGATTTGCAGGATGGGCCAGTATTTAAGGATGCCAAGACAGAAAGAATGATCAACTAAGACAACTGCACGTTTGTTCCTCCCTTACTGTTCTAAAACACAGTATCAACATTTAAATCAGTAGCCCTCAGCATAGGGCTTAAATTTCATCTAATAATTACACACTGCTATAAAATGAAGAGATACAGATAAGAAAATCACAGCTCTTCAGTCATCCCAGTAATTTGCATGTGAAAACACAGTTAGCGCCACAGGGAGGATCTCCTCTCATCACTGAGTTTTTTTTCACATGACCCAAATCAACACAAAGTACATTAAAGAACATGTAATTTATCCTCACCATATCACCAGGGGTTATCAGAGGTTGCCTCCTAATTACCGTAAGTGGTTTGATCTGCTGAGGTAATGCTGTGTACTGTTATACTAACATTTATATTACTAAAAATGGGACACAAATCCTACAGCTGACCCCCTAATAAATTCTAAAGATAAAATAATTACAGAACACACCTCTCATCTAAAATGTCACTAAGTTACAATGACATGAAAAAACTTCAGGTCTACTTGCTTAGCTTGATTCTGTGGCATCGTTTCTTTTGCTTAAGAAAGCATAACCAAACAGTTAAGTAAAAAAAGCAGCCTATTTCGCACAGTGACTCAAATTTCCCATTGCCAGCGGAAGAACATCTCTGTGGCTCTGCCATCAGGCCACATACTGCAAAGGTTTTTGGGTTTCGATGACTTTGAGGACTAAGTCAGCAGACCTAAGTCCTGGTGCAATTCTGAAGATCATGTGAGAAATTGCAAGTATCAAACAAAGGGTCATTTTCTTGGATTGGCTCTACACATGGGTCCTCACACACAGAAACTAACAGCTGCCCTCATGCCAAAGATGAAGTTAAATCAACACACAACGCTGGTATACATAGCTAGGAATGAAGCACTCGGTGCCTGTAGTCATAGTATCTCTCTGCTTGCTTCTCAAGTCTTGAGCAATTTGCTGCTAGGAACAAAAGGTAATTCCAGATCCCTCAAAACAAGCTCTGATTCAGAGAATAATCTGAAGATTGTTTTGGCAGATCCAAAAATGGACTCTCGCCACAGAAGGGGAAGGAAGCATACCATCAGCATGAACAATAGAACTAAACTGGAAAATTTCAAATAAAATTGTTGGCTCAGAAGGAATGCGTTTCTTTTCCCTAACACATGTGCAGACAGCAGGAGGGAGGGAAATTCTCCCCAAAAAGAAGGTTTACAGGAGATTTTTCAGTTAAGCAAGGCTGGCAGTTTTCTTTTGTTGGTTCTGATTTTCTAGGTATCTGATGTACCTTCAAACAACATTTCTGCATGAAATATGCTTAATACCTATTTCAATTCTGTAACAAAACCCTTTCTATTTTTAAATCCTCTAGTCTTGGTTTACAGACTTAAAAAAAAAAAAAACACCACTATGTTTTTTCCTGGCACAATTAAAAACTAACACCTATTGATAAAAACCTTACAGTATACCATAAATGTGCTTTAACAAATATTCTTTTAACAATGCAATGGTAGGCCTCAAGGAAAGGCCAAGATTACAGAATCACAGAATGCTAGGGATTGGAAGGGACTTCAAAAGATCATCTAGTCCAACCCCCCTACCAGGGCCGGATCACCTAAATCAGGTCAGACAGGAACGCGTCCAGGCAGGTTTTGAATGCCTCCAGAGGAGGACACCCCACAACCTCTCTGGGCAGCCCATTCCAGTGTTCTGTTACCCAAACCATGAATAAGTTTTTTCACACATTTATGTGGAACCTCCTATGTTCCAGCTTGCACCTGTTAATATATATATTTTTTATATGGATCTCTTTCGCTGACAGGGATGGATGCAGCAGTTTTGTGTCTCTGCTGAATCCTACAGCAGGTTGAACCAGCAAGAGCAAGCGGCAGCTGCACATCTGCTTTTCAGATTAGAAAGACAATACTGTATTTGCTAATGCTGTGTGGGAAGTAGAAAATAATGTTATCTGACCAAGAAAAAAAGAACATAAAAGGAATAATGTATTAGCATTTAGATAGAATGGCAAATTGTTTTAGTTATATTCTTGACAGAAGCAAATCTAGCAATGATTCATTTAAGGAAGATCTGACTGATCATGGCAAACTTAGCAAATTACACAGTAACAAAGAGTATGTTCTCCCTTGTGTTCTTTCCTCATCCTTCTCTGCCCACAACCATTTGGGTGGGTGTGGTTGTGTGTGTGTGTTAAGCAAGAAAGAGGACTCCTCATTCTTCTCTCCTGCTGCCATCTCAGCTGTAAGAGAATCCCTAGCTGTCACCTGAACTGTCAACTGAAAGCATCTAGATTTTGGTTTCCTGTCCATTTATTTTCCTGTCCTTTTTATTTTAGAAGGCACTTGTTTCCTGTCTGCATGCTAAATGAACTTAACCTTGCCACAAAGGCACTTAACGCTCAATAGTAAATACTTTACATGTATGTAAGGCGTAACATTCTTGGCCAGTAAGAAAATCCTTGACATTTTTCTCCCTCCTACAAAGAGAAAAAAATCCAAATCCAAAGAAGCTTGTATAGATGCAATCCCTCATCCTGAACTCATTTTACATGTAGCCAACACTTTCAGCTAATAATATCCTTCTCCAGCACATTTTTCAATGAAAGAAGATACAAACAATTCAGCCATTGATCAATGCACATACCTTTAATAACGACAGCTAAAAATTAATTTGATATTGTTTGACAGTATTTTGCCTCAAAAGTGGAAACAGGCAGAATTTTGCTTCACTGGCTGTTCTTGTTGATGTATTTCCAAATCAAGCACTAACAAAACAGACAATCAAAAAACCCCTCCTTGAATCTTTAGAGTGGAAATAAAACATGTGTTGACACCACACTTCAAGACAAGATTGAAGACTTCAGTTTAATTTTCATGTCGCTCGTAGGCTTGAGATCTAAGACTGACAACTCATGAGAATCATCAAAATGAAGAGGAAAAATTATGTCATCCTTAAATTATTCCATGACAAAGAATGCCATAAAAATATTTAATGTAAAGACCTACATAATCCTAGATTCTGGATAAGATTCCACTAAATTGAATGCCAAGCTGCTTTCATTCTACTCACATTACTGGAAAAGAAAGCAATAAAAATATTTACGTCAAAAGAAAGAAGACATTATTTCTGTTTAAAACAACACAGGTCTGTAAAGCTGTTTAAAACAGACACTATTTCATTATAGTCTTCATGAGTGCATTCTGCAAGTACCAGGTCAGAAATCCTCAGGTATTGAGCTTTACAAGTAGTAAAACTGCAAGGCTTATGGCACAGAGAAGTCATCAGCAATCCTTGCATAACTGGCCATAAAGACTTCAAGGGCACAAGCAGAGCAAAGATACAGAGAAAGCCAAGAACGTATACATATCTTTCTCTCTCCCCTTTTCAGGCACTTTTCTCTCTCTCTCCATGGCATAATACTGAGAGCTTTTGATGCTGAAGTAAGGTAAACTCAAGGGTAAATTCAAATCACCAAAGCTAAGCCATTGATTATTTCTCAGATTCCACATGAGCAGGACTGTGCTGCTTTCACGGTAGACTGCTTTTCAGGCTAGAAGCAAGGAAGTAAGTTATCAAATCCTGTCTTATCTCTCCCTATAAAATTCTGTGGATACTGTCCCACAATGCCTACTGGCATCTTGGACATCATGCAGCAGATAATGAGACAGCACTGGGATGGAAATATTTGTCAATAAATTGCACAGGGCCACTGTATCTCATGGGATGGGCGTCTGAGACTTCTTATCAGAGAAGCATACAGCTTTTAAACTAACAAGACTCATTTTAACCTGACACTACCAACAGGTGAGAGTAAAGGTCATCTTCTGGTTGTACCTCCTGGGTATGAAATTTAATTTTAAAAAAAAATTAAAAAAAGAAAAAACAAAAAAAAACCCCACACCTGGAGGACACAGAATCAAAAAGAAACATATCATCTTGAAGAGTTTGCTAGAGAATTTTTTTAAGGCATTAGCCTTACTAGATATGAGTTTATGCTGCTTTGATGACTCTGAAAGTCTACTGACTCAGCAGAAATGCTAAGTTTATCAAAGTACACCCATACAAGACTAAGTGTGTAGGAAAATCAGTAATTAAGATTTGAAGGACAGTTTCTTTCAGGCCTTATTATGCAACACAGTTGCCCAAGGAAAAGAAAAGGGGGGGGGAATAAATAAATAGTTTCATAGACATTCAGGGAGAAGAGACTAAATATTTCAGCAGCTTTTAGTTTGGCTTTTTTTTTTTTTTCTTCCTAAATTACCTAAAGAATAAGCACACATACACACTGAAGAATTAACTGCATTCAGTTTCTCATCCTTAGACCAAAGATGCTGCTGTGAACCAGCACTACAGAGTTTTGATTCTTGAAAGGCTTCTTGTACAAGTTAAACATCTTAGGAGGAACAAAGAAAAACACTTATTAAATTTTATTAAGTATGTTATAGCAATGGCTTCCCACTTTTTTTCAAAATATATGGGATTCGCCTTCAGCAATTGCTAACGTTATGCTTGCTTTTCTCTGTTCTTGTGCACAGATCCTCAGAAGTCATTATCAAGTCAAAATACAGACACAGATGTAACAGGAGATTGGACACAGATTCAAGGACATGACTCAAGTCATCTCTGACAGTTTGCTTAGATCACATGGTGTCCTGGGTTTGGCTAGGATAGGGTTAATTTTCACACAAAGCTGGAAGGTTTGTCAGGAGAGTCAGTCAAACCAATTATATTCAGTACCACACTGATGCCATGCCTACTACATAAAGGGAGAGCTGGCTGGGGAAGGGCACAATTTGAGCAAGCTGTTGTTTATCACTCACTCTATGCATTTTTTAATCAGTGTGATCACTATTACTGTTGTTTCTTTTCAGTGTTGTTAAACTGTCCTTAACTCAACCCACAGCATTTTACCTTTTTCCCCCAATTCTCCTTCCTATCCCACAGGGGTCTGGGGATGAGTGAGCAAGCAGCTACATGGTGCTGAGTTGCTGGCTGAGGTTAAGCTACAATATATGGACACAAAAAACAACCTTCAGGGACTTTGAAACTAGAAAGTGCCTTTTTTTTTTGAAGGATGCTTTTCATCTTTGTTTCAAACCATTCAGAAAGCTAAAGGTCCAACTTCTGACACTACAGACAGAGATGCAGAACTGGGTGAACTGAAAAAAACTGAGATGTTCAGGTCTGCAGAGCAAAATGCAGAATAACACTTCTATCACATTTTAGGCTCATAAAAATCTGCCACAGACTGTTTTTTTTTTTAAATAGCAGCATGGAGAACTCTTTCCAGATTTAAAGAAAACCACAACCTGGAATAAATCTGCCTCAGCAGCATCCTAGGTAGAAGAGTAGAAATATGATTTTCACTGTAGCATTGCATAATATTAAATGCATTTTTATCAAACAAATCTTTATTGTGATTTCAATCTAAAAATTAAACAAAAAAAAAATGGGCAAAACAAAACAACAAAGGTGGTTCTGTGCTGACATTAAGAATACAGGCTTATCTACCTGTTCTCTATGCTCCCCCTCTTTTTGGTTTTGTGTTTTTGTTGTTGTTGGGTGGGGGGGGGGGGTTTGTTTGGTTTGTTGGTTTTTTTTTTCCTTGTTGTCTTCAGAACCTAATTTCCCTGAGAACACTTAGGCAAACCTATTTTCCTTCTCTCTTCTGGTTTCAATAGATTTTTCATCTTTTTTTTAGGCAAAGAAAGAAATGATGAAACTCGAGGCTATAGAAGTTTACAATCTCCTCACTCCAACTTGCTTCTGACGAATGCTTAGTTTTGCCTGCTTTGGTATCATAATAAAAAAAAATGTAGGGCACGTACAATAATACCCAAGAAATCCTGTGCTAACCTGATGACAGTGTCCTGTTATGATGCTGGCCCACTTGATGCATGCTTTGCTGTAATAGAGTCAAGCATTCTCCAAGGCAGCTCAGGGTGGCAGCAGAGGTAGCTTTTAAAAGCAGCAAGTCCTGATCCAAGGCAGAAAGGGGTCCAGAACTTGGGAGAGCTTCAATGGCTTGTACAAGATTCTTCTGTTGTCCCTCAACTTGGCTCATGATCTGTAAAAGTCCAAAAGCATCTGCTGTCACAGAAAATATCACTCTGTAGCTGTCAAATTGTTATGGGTTGATATAGTGACTAAATGTTAAGAACTACGACAAATAAGTGTTAAGTTCTGATCCAAACATACCATATACTTACCTACAAAAATGAAGGGCTTGAGACTACCAAAGTCCTGTAAAAATGTCAAGACTACGTTAGAGAAAATTGTCTCTTAAAATAGTAGGTTCATAGTAGACAATAGTGTGGCATACTTTCTGAAAGTCTTCACAAGGAATAGTATTAAAAAAAAAAATCTACTTCTCCACTATTAATTTAGGCTTATATTTTCTTTCCTTCATAAGTGATCAGAGACACCAAAGGAAGCTACACTGTTCCTCCTCCTTTCCTATATAAAATATCTAATCGTTGTTTAAGAATTTTTGATTTCTCAAGCATCAGTGAGGAACTGTGTTTACAAAATAAGGTAACTTTTACGTTTACAGACAGGAACATAGGATGCAACTTAGAGTACTTATTTACTAATCAGATATGTATTCCAGCTGTCAGGGAGGAAGTTAATCTGTTTCTAGATTTGGACCATCGAGATGAAGATGAAATGCATGTTTGTATACCAGATAAACAATGTTATTTGAGAAGGCTGTTCTTTAAACAAATTGGCAAGCTTCCAGAATCCTTCCTAAAGCCAAAAGAAAAGGGTTCTCTAAGCAAAAGACCTCACTCTCCATTTTTTGAGCCTGCAGAAAATTATACATGCACATGACAAGCCTCTTTCCTTACATTTACTTTGCTAAAAAAACATTGCAAAATCATATAGGTTCATACATGAGGTATTCAAAGCTTTCAGAAAAAGTATTTGATGACTTTGTAAGCAACAAAGATTCAAGCTGCATCTGTCCAAACTACTACACTGTAAAAACATATTATGAACTTAACAACTTATTACCATTATTGTATTTTCAAAGTATGGTGTGCTTCCTGTAGGCTCCCTATGCTATGATAAATAGACTTACTTTAAAAGGGTATCTTGAGCATACTGAAAAGCAAGAAAGAAATCTGAACTCTAAGATGCAAATAACCATCCTTGTAAACAAGTTAAGAGTAGAATTCAGCAAAAAGTTGTTGCAAGGTTTGTAAGGAAATTCAGAGAAATGCCTTGCTGAAGGTTACAATAGTGACATTTTAATAGTCAACATTTAAAACAGAGGCCAAAGATTCAATAAAAGCCACAGTCAATTTTAATTCCCCTTGACAGAATACAAGATGAGTAAGAAATTGTAACAGAGAACCCCCCCAGTACGCAGCTTTAGGGAACCGCTAGAACCCGCTCTGCTTTGAGAGGTCACACACCACATAACAGAGCTCCACAGCACAGACAGAGAGTTGCTTCAGAGATGGAAGAAAAACAAGAGCAACACAGACACACACTTGTGGAAATATTCCTCCCTCAGCAAAAAAGCTCAGGGAAGCAAATTCAAGGAATACATAGGAGAAAAAAAGATAATCTTCTCCCTGGAAGACTGCACAATATAACTGCATGATACAGTTCTGATGTTCTCATGCTTCACACCAAAAGAAACGTTCTAAGTGTTCTATTTTCATTCCTAAGTGACTAGTTTTCCTACCATTTTATTTTTGTTGTTTGGGGTTCTTTTTTCTGAGAAACAGCTTACATTTTCAATTTTTTTCTATAGGAAATAAAATGCAAAATAAAACTTTGAAAACATCAAAAATTTCCATTTTCCCCTCCTCCTTAATAAATGACAATTATATTCTGCTGCAGCTAAGACAGGAGCATAAGATAAACTAACCAAAGAGGAAACATTTGGAAAAATAACAATATATGAAGTTATCACCCAGCCCAAACCTTTACAGGCTTGTATCAATTATATTCTTCCTAGATTAGGGAAAATTTAAATAAAATGAATTATTTATTCTCTCTTTATCCAAAATAAGGTATTGCTGAGTCTTACTATTCTCTAGCTGACCTAAAATACATTAAAGAAGCCTTTTTAATTGATTCTTTCTGTGCTACCTAGCTTCACATTATAGTTCTGTTACCAACAGCTGTTCTAATGACCTGACTCAGCAGAAGACACCAGGAAAATCAACTTTTGTATAGGATTTTAAGTATTAGAACTTGCTGAACATTTACGTCTCAAGCACTGATCAAAGCCATTCTGTTTAAGGTGTTAAATGAAGAGAATAAAAAAAAAAAAGTGGAAGAACATCCCTTACTCTAGAAAAGTTGTGAAGTTGTTCACGGAACAACTCTGGCAAAAGGGGAAGGAAATAACGTGTATTATTGAACTAACTGAACTACGTTCACATGCTTACCAGTATTTGTTTTCTTAAAATATTTTGTCAATGACTTTTTAAAAGACTTCAAGTGTGGCTGCTCTAAAAAGAGTAAATCAAAGAGGAGTAATACAAAACCACCAAACCATTTATTCTGTTGGACATGGAGGAAGCTTCTAGCAGCTTCTCACAGAAGCCACCCCTGTAGCCTCCCTGCTACCAAAACCTTGCCATGCAAACCCTATACGATTCCTCTGAACAACACTACCCTCGAATAAACCTGCCGCCCAATGACACCTCACAGAAGACTGAATGCAACAGGAATAATTTGTGATGTTTTCGTCAGTAGGTCATCTGCTCTCTACCACTCACTACAAAGCAGCCAATTCACAGCTGCTGTTGCTACCTGTTTCCTCATGTCCCTCGCTGACCTTAAAGTCCTGTGTGATTGCTTTCCTCACTTGCCATAGCAACTGCTAACTACTCCTTTGCAGCTGGGATAGCACCTTCTGGATCTTCCTGTTGCGAGCAGACTGACAACCATGATGTGTGAGACCAAACAGTTATGTGCAAGATCCCAAACAAACGGGGAAGTAAAACTGACTCTATTCTCAGGGTCACTGCCACAGTATGTGAAAGATGGGCAGAAACAGCCATGAGATGTCCTAGGATTGCAAAGACATGGATTTCAGACATAATAAGAGTAAAGAACATTTTTTTCATACAGTAAATAAACTAAAATTAGCTGTTAAAAATAAATTTAAGAATAATGAAAAGTTGACGTGCTACTTTCTGTGCTAAATATATATATATACACAAACCAAAAACACAGTAATTCATCATTTTGTTAAAATAGTAGGTCATGTATTAATTTTTCCTATGCAGAGAAATCATCTCACAAAACCTGAATGTCTTTAATTAATGCTTCAATTTGTTTCTGAAACTAGAGATTCCCAATTATTAAGTATAGTAATAAACTCCAAAGACTTTTACTCCCATCCAAAAAGAAAAATAAAGCAAGAACAATGAATAGCCATACCTAAATGGAAGAGCATAGGACTGCTGTTGACATGATTTTATTTACAGTGGAAATGTTCTTATTATCCAGACTGCAGGTCTAACAGGCCTATGCTTGTTTGTCCAGCCCAGACAGGTGTTAAGATAAACAGAACATCCTTCTAGAACTGCTGATCCTACAAGATTTTTACCCAACTAGCACAGCACATGACAACAACCTAAAAGCAAACCCCAGCTTTAAGCCATCTACAAAACTACCTGATCCACAGCTGTCTCAGAGGCATCTGGCAAGGCACAGTGATTTCAAGCTCCCCAAAACAAAGGAAGAATGACATCAGCCATATTAACTCAAAGGGCAAGCAGACACACAGGTCACGTGGAGCTGGCCAAGAAGGTCAGTGGTGTCACCAATCCTGTCTATGTGACAATTTAAATACTTTAGATCTTCCTACCTTTCTTTTGGAATATAAAACCTGAGGAATAGTGTTAAGACCTCCCCAGCCACAGTCTGGTACACACAACAAGCAATTTAAATTTTAACATACGTCATTTTCCTTTTTTTGTTATTGACCGTTGCACATATAGAACCCTTGTATAGTAGGTATTAAGATACGCTTATCCACGTAAATGAAAACATCCAAAACACTATGATCTGTGAAAAAGCAAAATAATCTTTTAGTGCCAAGAATCCACAGAAATTCTGTATTGTAAGCTTCTCTGTGATGTGCTAAAAATCATTCATCAATGAGCCATTTGGATCCATCAGTTAGTAACTCTCTTTCTCTACTGTAATATTCTCCACACACCACCACCAGCACCACATTGTTTGTCTACTTATCTCTAGGTAACTCCTCTGAAAGATTTAACGTACTGATTTTTATTTTTAAATACTTTCCATTACTGAGTGCATGCAAGTAGAAAACAGTTATTAAAAACATGGGAAAATAAGCAACACAGTGCTTATATGAAAAACAGAGCATCTGTAAAAAAAACAGTTGTGCAGGAAAGGCTTTAGACATTTAAATAGTAGCAGAAATGCAATACAGATCACTTTCTCACTAAGTCAAGTTGCCCTTGTGAGAAGTTAACTGCTTTCAATGGCTGGGAAATAGCCAATATGCTTCTTGACTTTTTGGTGTTGGTCTTGGTTTTTATGTGTTGGTTGATTGGGGGCTTTTTGAAATAAAGTGTTATTGGAAAACATGATATCATACACAGACATATTTTTTTCTGGAAATACTAGTTTCTTGCTTTTAGACTATAGTACCAGAAGAAAAACATTTCAGAAGACATCGGAAAATGACACGAGGAGACACCAGCTTTTCAAACCACCCTAGAAGAAGTCATAAGTATATGAGTCAGGACCTTGGTTCCCACTGTTAAACAAACCACCAGAGTTTGTTTAACATATAACACTGCTTTTCTTAAAGGCAAAAGCAGATGAATGACAGAAGAGAAGAAAGTGGACACACAAAAAATAACAATTTTATAGGAGATTGTAAACCCAATGCATTGGGTTGCTATGTAAACCTAATATAGTCATCAATTCCGACCTTGAGCAAGGACTCCTTTTGCAAACTCGACCAATGTTTTGTCACCAATAACACAAACTGTCACATTGTAAAAACAGACAATCAATGTACATAAAAGTATTATATATATATACACACACATATCAAGTATAGACCTAAAAGTAATATACAGATCCCTGAACTCCACTGTTACTAAAGCAATTGTATTAGTCATTCAACACACTAGCTACCAGTTCAGCTCAAGTTCACAGTTCCCACTTAGTATTTTCATGAAACTTTCCCACTTTCAACTATTCATTCTGAAAAAGGAGAGAGCATAAACAAACAACATCAAAAGACTATTGTAAATATTGTAAATCACCAGCTCAAAAGGTACAACTCTCCAACTGAGAAGTCTGACAAATTAAGGTAGAACTGCATTAGAAGAGATTTTTTTTTTTTCCTCCCCACCCCCCCGATTTCATTCATTTTTCATTTGAGTGAAGCATTTATACCTAACCACTGCAGAGCAAGAGAACTTCTGTCTTGGCTTAACTTCTGAAATGCATTCTCCACCTACTCAAGGTCATTTGCTATGTGCATCTTACTACATTTTCTGATAAGGATTTAAAGACTTCTCTCTTTTCATCAGTAAACTCACATCCATACATCTTTTAATTGGATTCCATCTATAGCATGCAAGCTAGGAAGTCAAAATTACAGCTTAATATATACCTAAAATGAAAGAGCTATACAATGACATTGCTGCTAGAAATACTGCAATATATAACAAAAACTACTTACAAAGAGAATTTTGTATTTCAGCTTTCAGTGTGTCTAGTGTAGAAACATGTACAACATGTAGAAACATATACAAGAACAGATGATCACAAAGATGTTTAAGTTCCACAAGTAGCATAGCTGAACATTTTGGGCTTATGACCAAGAAGAACCACCTTGAGAGCTGCAAACCGAAGGGAGTTTTATCCACAGAGCTTCAGTTTGGATAGAGACCCACAGTAGCCTCTGTGAACATTACTATGCTAACGAGAATATAGTATTTTAAGAAAGAACACGAAGTGAGATATTCTGAAAGCATCCTGGAAAGATGGAACCAGATAATGACATTCATATCAATTGTGCTTTCTTGACTACTGCTTCCGTCCTGTTACAGAGAATAAGCATGCAGTTCTCCATTATTGTCACCTCAGGGTAGGAAACAGCTTGACTCAAGTATTTTAAAGAAGCAAACAATGAAGAGTAGAATTGGAATGACTTTGTTACATACTTATTAAGGCTTAGAAACATAAATGCTGCCAATGAAGCTTCAAAGTAGCAAGTTAATTTTGACTTGGCATGCAAATTGCAGACAGACACAAAAAGTGATTGAACAGAACTATACCTCTGACAATCAGGACACCAGGGCACTTTTCTTTTTGTTTTCAGACCTTACCTCTGCTTTCACAATTCTATTTCTTCTCTGGAAGGAGAAGGAAAACAAGCTCCCCCTCAGCCCTATCCACTGTTTTGTTCTCTCTTCCCTAACCAGGAATCCACAAAATCTCTGGTAAGGGAACAACTGAAAAACCAGTTGCTGTATATTTCATTGTCTCAGCTAACAAAACATTATTTCCTTGGGGGTTTTGTTTTGACTTTTTTTTTGCTCAGCCTTCTCATCACACTATATAGGTCAGCTCCTTGGTGGTTCCAAGTGAAGAAAACCTTTGAGAACAGAGAGCAAATTATTAGGAATAATTCTAAAAGGCAAGTCTAAGGCAGCCAGGAGAAAACAAGGTGTGAAGGAGGCAATCTGTCTTAACTGCTTCCTGTTCTTAGCCACTCCTTCCAATCTGCTGCTTACACCGATGATGATGCTGTTTCACTGGTTGCCATCAGCACCTCCAGGGACCTCAGCACAGCATTTACATTCCAGGGAGCAGCTGTTATTTACTGACTTCTGTCATGCACTTCTTACGTTGGATAGTTACTTTATTCTTAAACTAGACATGATCCTATGCTCCATTCTTTACACATTCAATTCCTATTTTATAGATGTAAATTCTGTTTTGTGAAGTTAACATTCATTAATCTTTGATGGAGTACAGAATTCTTACTCACTGACCGACTATGCAGTAGCATGCAGTCACACCTCCAAGCTCCCTTCCTGTTAGTTACACAGCTACAATAACCAGACTTTTTATTGTGTAGGTCTATTGCTTTAGCCCTTAAGGTTGTTGGATTTGGGGGAGGGAGAAAAAAGGGGAGAAGAGTCTCTTCTGTTGATGGATCTGGAACCTTTAAACATTTCTTCCAGTACCAGAGGAAAAGTAATCTACCTTCCCAAGAAGTTCTGTCTGTTGCAGTTCAGGTATACAGGAGAAAGTTCCTCCTTTCTTTCAATGCTTTGAAACACACAGAAGCTCAGCAACAAAATGAGCTGATCTAACTACTTGTTTTACAAAACCATCTCTCTGTTCAGAAGAGCAAAAGACAGGATATACCTAACAGATATATCTTTAAATACCAAAGAGTGTACATCCGCAATCGTCAACATTCTCTAGGACTTTTAAACAGACACTTCATTTGGGTGCAAAATACTCCTAAGGACAACCTGACTGTCCACCACGAGTTTGTACAGAACTCTGCTCTTACACCAGGCAAATAGACTCCAGAGGGAGGTTCACAGCCCTTGCAACACAGACTAGTTAGTAGAGAAGGTCTAGCAGTTCTGGCAGGATCCCCAAGAGCATCTCCAGAAATCTCAGCAAAACAGCTCACATACTTCAAGCCAAAACAAAACAGATACTTCCCTTTGCTACCTCAGGCAGACTCCTTACCACACTTCTTTATGACCACAATTCCAGACTCAAGGTTAAATGTTTGCCTTCTGTAGGCAGTCAGTCCTCCTCCTCACCTGAGAAATTAATCACTGAATGAGCAGAAAGGAAAGTGTTGGACATGGAGAGAAGAGAAATTACAGAAAAGACCTTGTGTCCATGGAGATGGACTGGGATGAAAAGTTCAAATCTTGCCAGAGAATGTTTTTGCAGACAGATAACCTTGGATTTTCTAAACTAGAGAATGCTTTTAATCTTAATCAATACCATGAGATATTAATCTTCCCTTGAATGGCTTCAAATTTTATGTCTGTCAGAATAAAAACTTTAAAATAAATAAAAATGTAAAAAGGAGCTTTTCCTGTTATCTACACAAGATTTGCTAGTTATTCCAAGAATTCCTTCTTGATGTTTAAGATTTGAAGTGGGGAACATCACTCCAGAACAACATAAACTCCAGGTTCTTTTTCATTTAGAAGAGGAAGATTTACAAACAAACCAAAGTACAAAAACACTGGAGGAAAATAAAATTCCTTTGACAATGTGATCTATCTTAAGAGCATTTCACGAAGCTACTCCACAAGTCTTTAGGTGAGAAGTTAAAGCTTTTTAGTAAGAGCTGGCTGACATAATAAATACTGAAGTGATGGAGTTGGAACATCATCTTTCAATAAGCACCACTTTTCCCCACAAATCAGAGTGAGCTGTGCATTTTTTTTTTTTGCAAAATGATCAGCATCAGCCTAGCACTGGTCATTTGCCACTGAAGGGAGACGTCTGGGGATCAGGATCTGTTGCAGGAGACATGACAGATTTTCTTTTTTGCCTGTTCCATGAGACTTGCCAGTGGATACTCTAGACATGTAACTAATTCAAGACAACTGCTACTAGTATAAGTTTTGTACAAAACCAGAACTAGTAAATGCTAGGTTCCCCCATCATCAGCTCATTTCTTGAGCATTTGCTAATCTACCTGTACTATTAAACATATCCTACTAATAGTCACCTACTGACACTTAGCATTTACCATCAAAGATGATTCAAGGGAAACAGAATGTCAGGATCTTGAGGCAAAACCACAGAGAAGAGAAAAACCAAACAGTGGCTACCCAGGTTGTTTTCCCCATCCCAAGTTGTCTCCACTGATACAGAACCAAAAATTAGAGAAGCAAAAGGAAGGAACCTGCAAGTTCAAGTACATCTTGAAAAAAAATCTGCAAAGAAGTCATTAGTTTTATTCATTAAACACTGCTCGTAAGTGAATGTTATTTTATAGTCTCTTCTAAGTAGCAGTTTTTCTTACACATTTCAGAAGGATCAGTTTGTTGAAGCTAACAGCTATAGCACAGACCTGAAAAATATATTTTGATTATCAGCAATTAAAGCACATTCGTGAATTTTAGGCATTCCAGAGATCACCTAAAAGGTTGTTGCTACTCATTAAGCCAACATCGTCGATGACAGGAAAATTCTATTATTTTACCATGATGTAGCATACTACTGACAAAATCTGGGGTTTGTACTTTGAGTGAAATCAGTTTTCAGGAAAAAAAAAAGTCATGCTGTACTAGAACATAAATTACACAGTTCAACATATGTAGCTTCAAGGGTGACAAGTTTTCTCTCAGAACACATGATGTTAGAAAACATAACTGAATCTTTTTTATTTTTCTTTAAAATACTCCATTCCACCTGGGAATATATAAACACACGCACAGCCATTCAGAGCAGTCCAATATCCCATATAGTACTTCTCCAAATTTCTGATAGACATCTCCAGTGTTTTTTTCCTTTCCCAACACTGCTTATACTTCCTTTCACACACGGTCCCTCAATTAGCCACCTAGCTTGTAGTGTTCAAGTGTAAAATAAAATTTTATTCCTATCATTTCAACAGCTCTCTGGTGTGCCGTATACACTGGAATGACCTTCCATTTTAATCAAAGTAGATATTACTTAGATCTTACAGTCAAATCATCACCATGCTCTCTGAAAAGCAAGCGAACCGTCACTATCAAGACTATATACTCTTGCCATTCCTGAGCCTTGAATGAAATGTACCTCTATGATTTGTGACAAAGTATTCCAAATCCACCCCTCTGACTTCTCCCCATGCACCAAGCTGACTGACACCTGGATTAAATGGACATGACTAACTTCACAGCACTAAAACAATTCAACATGCATTACAATGATTTTGAGCAGGGAATTTATAACATACTATAGTATGTCTGAATTACATTTATACAGCAACTTTTCCACAAATTCATGTGTTGTGTCTGCCAACCTAAACCTATAAATAAAACTGCAATTAGATAATTGGAGATCTCTGCGAGAAAAACTGCATCCTTCCCAGAACACAGGAGATATCACCAGAAGAACGTGCTAAGCA
Organism: Todiramphus chloris collaris; assembly: GCA_025345505.1. Lineage (NCBI taxonomy): Eukaryota > Metazoa > Chordata > Aves > Coraciiformes > Alcedinidae > Todiramphus > Todiramphus chloris. Next base: position 12,658,344 of record JANVCC010000019.1, read on the forward strand.
GTATCTGCAAGAACATAAGACTGTGTTTCCTGAGACCAAGACAAATGCATGAACCACAATAAAAATTAAAAATAACTGGTCAATTACAAGCATACATCTAGGAACCATAATACAGAGCTACTTTAAAGTATATGTCAAATTTGGGCAGACACAGTTCAGTTTAGCTTCCTGGATGAAACACTGCTAACCACCCTCTTATTAGCCATATTGCATGTTGTCAGAAACCAGAATTACAGCCAAGCAGCAAGTAAGAAGCTGCTTAAAAGCATTTGTGTAACACACACAAAGTTTACAATGCATTCAAAACCTGCAAGCCAAGTGTTAGAGATGGAGATCACAGTAAAAAGATGTAGCAAAAGCAGCTAGAGGACAGGTCTTTGTTAAATAACTGATGAGGGTTAGAGAGTTTACAATTCCCACTAGTTCTAGAATCAAAATGTTTCTTGTATTTCTTCATGTAGCATGCAGCACTTTGGATATTACACAAGGAACTGAAGATTACAGTAAATCCCTTGATAAACATGTATAATAATAAAAAGTGCATGGCAAAATTAAAGTATGAGCCATTTCTATGGTTATTTTCTCCTGGAGAGCATTTAAGTACTTTCTGTACTTTGTATTTGAAATTTGGCTGGCCATCTAATATTACACTGTCATCTATTACCACTGAGAACACTCAAAAATATCTTCTACTTAATTTAGTGAAAATAGCATTTAAGTGTGGATTAACAAAATAGCATATGTATCTTGGAAGCAGTAATCCAGAGTGGGAGAAGGTAAGTGCACCTTGTGGCATTCCAGGTTTGCTATGAAGATCACTGTTGCGCCAGCCAGCCACCCAGAAACATGCACTGAAAGCAATTCCACTAAACAAGCAGCCATGAGATGTGATACCCTAATCAGAGAAAAGATTTAAGTATGTTTTCTTTAAAGCTACATCTTCAAACTGACAACTCGAAATTGAAACTATTGCTATAATTGTGCTTTAACTGTGAAAAACCCTACATTTTTTGAAAGCTACAAGAGTGTTAAGCGTATGCTATGCTATGCTGGTTTATATATGTATACAAAACAGAACAATTGAACTCTGGTTTATGTATAAAATTAAATGACAGCTTTGAAGGCATACAAAAGCTGGAGACTGAATTCCCTTCAAATATGACTTCTCTCAGGCTCCCTTGGGAACCTCCCATTTACTTAAAGGAAATATTTTAATAACCATAAAGAGCAATCTTAGCTTTTCTGGAATTGCTTAAGAAAATGAATGCTGCAACACTCCCTGAATGCAGCTATCATACGTACTGTATTAACCCTCATCTACAAATTGCCGTATATTAATAATTGAAAATGTCTGGCTTTGCACATGCTCGATTACTACTAAACTACAGGCTGAAAGAAAAAAAGGAAAAGGCATGTTTGCATCATTTATTTTTTTCAGATGGGGGGAATACATAAGTCAGAAATAACAAACCAGGTTCAGTCTAGACATAACCCATATGGACAAATAGTGTAATTTTAGTAGAACATTTGCTCTATGATTCCCATAGCAACCTTAATTCTCCCTTCCTGGGTATCTACAATCCAGGATGACTCAACCTTTGCATGAATAGAAAACCAAATGCACTGACGGAGGCTTAGTTTAGGAAGGTGTAACTTTCACTCTTAGCAACCTCAAAGATACATTGCAAAGGCAAGGTAAAGATTCACAGAACATAGGAGTATTCAACTCACATTTACATGCTTTAATAATTACTGGTTTACAGTATTAGAATCATTTTCATTTCCTCATCCCCAAAGTGAGACAGTTAATGCTACTCACTAATCTTCTACTTAGGAAGGTACTAGACTGACACTCCCAAAAATATAAGCACCCCATTTATCCTCTGAGGACACATGCTTTTATTGATCTTTGCAGTACTGACTTCAACTGGAATAAACAAACACAGGAGATAAGACTTTTACAAACAAGTCAAAAATAGCCTCCAAATTAAAAAAAAATAAAAAATGCTGTGGAAGATACCACATAATTTCATCTGTTCTATATGTTCTATATTCACCTTTTTGGCTGCTATCCATACCCCTACAGACAATCACAGTAACATTGCTGAACAGCCAGAAGAACATTTGTGCATGCTTGCACTGGTATCTTCCTAACATATAAAGCACGCACGCTTCTAGAACTGGGGCCAATAACAATTCAGAAGGAAGTGTAATGGTAACGTCTGCAGCCGTGCCTTTTAGCCTTCATTTTAGGTTTAAAACTGGTTTATACTGTCATGGGTTTAATGCCACTAAATAAATTATAATGACTCCTGTTAAAACGCAGCTGGGAGCAACCCTTTCAATATCAGACAGCTCAGTTGCGACTAAGCCGTTAAATGTTACTGTAACACAACTTGTAGTACAGTACTGGTCAATTCAAAAAGTATTTCTACGCACAGTCAAATAGTAGTAGCTGTAGTGTAACTCACACAAGTATGTTCTATGACAAATAAGTATCCACAGATGGATTAAGACTCAAGGCCTCGTTCATGTTCTACTGACTTTGGTGGACACAGAACTGACCCAAAGGTTTTCTGCTGTTTTTATTTCACTACTGCTAGCCAAGAAGAAATCATCGCTTTCTGAGAAGCAGCTATGGTTTTAGGTTGGTTTTTTCCAAGCACTTTTTCACTGTCTGTTTCAGAGTGAAAACAGTAGGCCCTGTTTTCCACACCCTGCTAATTAAAATGAAAAATTTGTGATCATGAGTTTGCAGACAAATAAAAATATACACAACACATTAAAAGTAGAGATGTAGTGGTATTACAATGTAATCTATTAAATAACATATTCAATTTTCTGATCAGCATCCATCTATACCTAGCAGGCTACTTATTTTGTATGTGACATGATAAATTCCATTAGATACGATTAAAAGGATGATCCTCTACCTTTAATTTATTCTGTATAGTGGATGGTGGGAGGAAGATACTTTAAACACTAGCCCAGGAAAAACTGGAGATCTAACTCTAACAAAGGTTCTTCCGCTGTGTTCTTTCCCTTCTCTTTCCAAAATTGCCACTTACTGTACTGCCATATTATTTGTGCAAATGAACAGAAAACAGGATACACAGAATTTAAAAGTGAAACACTATAAATGCTTTCTGCATTATCTATAAAACTACAAAGATGAAACTCCCTGGTCATTGCGACTGAGAAATCTATAAAGTGCATTTACAATAGTAGATTTGAAGTACAGAAAGACTCGGGTTAGAAGAATCAACCACAAACTGCCATGAAGAAAACGCCACAAAGCTATCTTTTATACTAAAACAAGTCTAGAAGCAAAAATGGACATAACATTAGGCAAGTAGTTTTAAATCTGCCTAGAAAAGGGACAGCAGCACAGACTTCATCAGTGCTGGTGTAGTTACAGTCCATGGTTATCAGCCCACTCCCTGATAAAGCAGCTACATTACTGGGCCAGAAAGACTGAAGTTAGCATAGTTTAACTAAAAGAGGTGGATGTAGCTAAGTGAACATAATGACTATTTTCACCTTGATAAAGCAAACATTTGATTAGCCATGCAGTTCTGAAGGTCATATTTGTCACAAAGCTATCTCTCATCATCCCACATTTCAAAATAAAGATAACTGTCAGTGCAAGCAACAGATCTAACCTATAGCACTTCTCCCTACTTACACAGAGGTTTACCTAATCAAAAATAAGATACACTTTCAAAACCACCTGAATTAGCAGGGTTTTTTTAAATGTTATTTGTGCATACTTCACACTGTTTATGCATGATGGATGCAAGGATCTGAATCAGTATTTTTACATTCACCCTTATCACACAACTTCACATGACCTCAGTGCTATGCCAAACAAAGAGCTACAGCATTCTTTCTGCTAGAATTGACATGAAATTGATCTTATCCATTGACCTTATAATTTACATCTTCCAGAGAAACAAAAGGAAGATTGAAAAAATGAAATAAAAAGCAAAACTTTACTTTCTCAAAGCTGAAAAGTAAAATTTGTCATAGAATGAAAATAATCAGTTTTTCCCTGTACTGCCAGCTTAAAACACTGATTACAAAGATTACCATCAACATATACACAGATTAGCATATGTCTCTGTGTTTTCACATATGTGCAAGTCCTGCAAGTCTGAATGCTTGCCCAAATGGAAGTTCTGCATCTACTCTGTCACCTACAGTGCTGCCTCTGCAGTGCTATAATTCTGTAATAGACCACACAGTTCACCACAGACAACAGCATCCTTTTTCACTAACAATAGCTGTTCACAGTTACTAATTTTGCCATCCAAATATTACAGTGACCTGAAGACTTTCACTTTTCACTTGAAAAGCCCTAAAGTACGTTACAATCATCTCTTTCTCCTAGGAACCACATAGAACTGCAGGTAAAACTCACTCCATGAAGCCCTAGGTGCAAATCCTAGATTTTCCTATATTATAAGGGAAGAAGCAAAGAACCATCAGCTAATTGCATAATTCCTGAAGGCATCAAATGGTAACCATGTTCGTATACGGCAAAGGACATGCAAGAAGCAGTGGGATTGTCATCTTACCAAAAAGCAGGTCTTTCCAAATTGTGCAAGGGACCAGTGGCAGATAAAATAGATGTTGCATTGTTGGAGACCCCATGAAATCTGGATCTCACTGTACCAGACATTCAGAAACAAATGCTGATGACTAGTTATAACAAACACCACATTTCAAAGGGATCGGAAATTCCTCTATCGACTTTTTAAATTATGGGGAAAAAAATTTCTCTAGACTTTTTACTTAACTCCATTTAATTTCTGTAAACATCAATAAATAACTAATATAAGCTCTACAAAATGTTCACATTTTGTAATTCAGGATTCTTTAACAATGATAACACCAGCAGAGGTAATACAATAGTCAGACGTTCTCAGGTAAAACAAACACCATTCCAAGATGAAGTGTACCACTATTATTTAGTCCAGTGGCTGCCAAAATTTAATATGAAGTGTGATGTGGTCATTTGGCTGCATGTTTCAATTAATTTTCATCACCTGCAGAAAAGAATACTGTAAATAAAGCTCTTATCAAATTGCTAACATGACAATAATATGCTTAGTTTAAAAAACAAAATTCAGTTTCAAGACTGCACACAGGTTACCATAAAAATCACTTACTAAGAAATCAATTGGAAGCATCCCTTTAATGCTAAGTTATGGCCCAAATAAAGAGGCAATATCTCGAATAATTATGCATAAAATGCAACACGTAGCAGATCAGTTCTCCCAAACTAATGTACAATTAATTTTATTTTTGATATAACATTCCATAAATCAGTACAGACTGGACTATTAACATCAAGTTAATATAAGACAAAATCTGATTTAAATGAACAATATTATCTTAACAAAAAAAAATACATTATGATGAAAAGTAATGCTCCTGAGCTCCTTTTCAACTCAAGTCTTTACAACAGAAGCTTGAATATTAAATGTAAAGTTTCTATAGAAGTCAAAAGCTTCATATTCATGCTTGATTTTCATTTACCAACATTTCTGAAAAAGGTAAAGTTTTAATTTGCCAACAAAAACACTTATTATACGTGTCATTTTGGAGACCTATGCAATTGCTTTTACTATCTTTTTAGAATCTTGCACATCTGTTTAGTGCAAAATAGACCTCTATGCTATAACCTGTATTACACTAAGATTGTCAGATCAAAGGAAACAACATTGTTTATTTTTACTAACAAAGGAAAAGGGAGAAAAGAACAGCCAAGGTATTAACAAATATCATTGCATTATGTCAAATAGAAGAGTACATTCTGTCCTATTTGCAGCATTGACATACACTTGCAGAATGTTAGGGATTGGAAGCGACCTCTAAAAATCATCTAGTCCAAGCCCCTGCCAGAGCAGGACTGCCTGGAGTAGATCACACAGGAACACGTCCGGGCAGCTTTTTGAAAGCCTTCGGAGACAGAGATTCCACCACCACTCTGAACAGCCTGTTCCAGTACTCTGTTACCCTCACAGTGAAGAAGTATTGCCTCACCTTGAGGTTGAGCCTCCTGTTTTCAGGAAGGAAAAAAAACCTCACTGCTTCCAATTAGCATGGTAAAATCAAGAAAAACAAGTCCAGAATTGAGCAGCAATTTCTAGTTCAACACTTCCCAGCGACATGATCCAAGCTAGTGAAGACTGTATGTCCCAAAGTGAAGGATGCCTGTCTTACATCATTCCTGTTTTTCACAGATCTCATACATAATAATTTAGCATTATCATAACATTGTTTTAAAATTTAAAGAATACATGCTTCAACTCATTCTCCAGAGGCATATCAACTCTCTCCATTGATTCCACCACTGTACTTTATAACACACAAAATTAGTTAATGTAATCCTCTTTATAGGACAATTTGAAAAGCTTATTTGTATGTCAAACCCTGAATGACTTCATTCTTTAAGGGGAACACTAGAACAGATCTATAATACTTTTGCAGTCACTTCATCCAAATCATACCAACCAACCTCCAAATGAAAAGCAAAGATCTGGGTGTTGAGGAGGGGATTAACACTCTCTTATTGAGCTTCTACTTACTATTTCTCTTCACTTCTGATTAAAAAAAAAGACTAGAAGAGATTTAAGTGCATTTCTGTGAAGGCCTCTGGACCCATCTCTTTATTGCTAAGTTTAACGTGATCCAAGATCTAACAGTCACCACTGACTCATATAAGGAACAAGAACATTCTCTGAAAAAACAGGCATCATACACCCAAGTCTATAGCATTCACTCTGGAACACAGGGGAGAAGGAAATTCAAAGAGCATGTCATAGAAATGAAATCTGTCTGCTTCCTTATTCTGGAAAAACAGACTTAACCTTTCACTAGCTGGAACAAGATCAGTCAAGCAGCCACTTTCTACATGAGATTGGAAGAGGGAAGAAGGACTGATTCTTCCAATGATACACTCTTCTTTAAGAAGCAGTACACAGAGAAAAATTCCAATAGACAAAAAGATGAAGTTCACTCACCTCCACATAAAATTTCCTTATGCGTTATCTTAGTACCATTTTCACTCCCTGAAAAGTGCTCATTTCTTTTTTAACCTTCAATCATAACCAGATGTTCAATGTCTAAGATTTTTTTATTGTAGTGCTCTAAGTTGTTTTCAGAGGACTTGGTGCTGCAGCTGAGGTATCAATCACATCGAACATAGCAAAGTAATTAAAATCTATGATCAATGTTTAAAGTTGTGTAATATTTACATTTTCGAGTGACATCACATTGCAATACACGGCAAAAAACTGAGTCAGCAACCCCCACTTCTTTTCTGCAGGGATGATATCTAGGCACTTATTCTCTGTTCTACTATAGGCTAGTATTTTATTTCTTCCTTCCCAAGTGTAGCTCTTTGCATCTGCTGACTCCTTCCCTTCCCAGCTTCTAATGATCAGCACATACATTAACTCTCTCTTTTGCATTCCTTTCAGCCCCACCCAGGTTCATTTCAGAAAGCTGCAACAGCTCCCACTGTTTATTTTATTAATGGGTTTAAAGTGCACTCTGAATTCAACGTATGAGAACAAATACATTTAGTAAGGTAGAAACAACTTGGACAAGATGATTGGTAGGTGACAAGATATTCTCATGAAGAACAAATATTTGTTTTCTGTAATGTAACGAAACCATGGGTGATGTTCTTGCTCTGAAGAGCAAAGAATGACTATTGATAACACAATAGAGGATACTAGGGAAGTTTTCCCTTTTAATGTGACTAGAATAAAAGCAAGCATTCTTTATCAGGATGTGTAATTTGAGTCTTAGCACAGGCTAAGGATTTACGCAAAGTCTTAATATGAAAGTTCTCAATTTATAAAACATTCAGAGAGCATAAACTTAAAAGCAGACTCTTGAGGTTGCAACTTGAGGCTCTGGAGTAGATATTACAGACCCATGTGATAAAAGAATGCTTTAAAGCAGCTAGGCTGCCAGCAGTTTCTTTGGTAGCAGGGGTGGGAGTGGGACCTATAAAGGCACTGCTAGAGAATGGCAAGAAATTCAGACAAAGCAAAAATAACAATGGATGAAAGAAAGATGAAAGTGAATTCTGTGAAAGTCTGCCATACTATTTAAACTTAAAACTGTACTCCTCTCAAAGACAGACTCAAATGGGTATACAAGTTATACTTAAACCCTGGTAAACATGCTTTGAAAGAAACAGGCTTTGTTGCTTGCTTTTCATGTGTTTAATACAAACAAGGCATTCTTCCATCACAAGGCAAGAAACAGAAACTTGACAAAGTTAAAACTATAGCCATGTGGAAACAAACTGCTGAGTGTGGGGATCTGTGCCTTCTTTCACATTCATTCAAAATTTACTCAAGTTTGGCTTTTTCTATTTAAAATTAAATGCTTCAGGGCTTTCTTTCTAATCTGAAAGGTTTTGATGCATGCAGCTTAAAAGAGATGTTCCTGCAGCACTATTGCAAAGTCTGGGAGCTGTGGCCAAACAACTTCCTCTTTTAAGCAGGTACTAATTTCAACATCAGCATAAAAAAGCCCGTACACACCAGACTAAGCTGAACCAGAACTAAAGACCCGCTTTTGCTCAGTAAGGGGATCAAAACAAAGCAGTTAAACGTAAAGTAGGAAACACAGAGAATCAACTTATCAGACTTGATTGCTTATTCTGAAGTAAAAGAAGAACAGTAGATTTTTATCTCTTACCTCTCTGACTTCATGGAGTTGACCAGAACGCTGGCTCTTTGCTCTTCGAGCAGCTGCAGGTGATTTGTGATGTGTGATGGTTACAACAGTCGGCCCACTTTGATTCATATGCTTCTGGCTGCTAGGAGTTCCAGAATTAACTGTGCCAGGTGGCAGCAGAGATGAGCTTCTACTTCGTGAGGATGAAATGCTCTAGAACAAGAAATGGGATGATTATATTAGCAACCTTTATACACGTAAATAAGTTACAATTCAGGATATAGATTTGTGCTGTCCTACTTTCCTCACAAATCTAAATCTGGAGGTGTAACCGTGCTGTCTTGGTTTGTTTTCTGCAGCCTTCAAACCTGTGTTTTCTTAGAAGTCTTTAGGACAGCAATTCTTAATCAAGGCCAGATGTGCACTAGAGCACCACAGGACATCGTACATGCAAGTTCAACATAAAAGAGCTTTTCCCTTCTACTTGAACTGATGACTGCATCCCTAAGGTTAAAAATAAAACAGAGTAATTCTTACCTCATGAAACACAAACCACTTCAGAGTGACATTTAGTTGCACTGAAGAAATGCAGTAAACATACAGAGCAGGGGGTGAAATACCATTCCACCTTTCCCACAAACCCTGCACAAGTAATGATGGCAGCCTTCAGCATTGCCAAGACAGTTACCGACAATGTGAGGTACTACTCTTGAGTCTGCTGACAAATGCACAAAAACATTAATTGGATACAATCTCTCTTCTTATCCCTTACAATTTCAACCTTGCAAATTTGTGGTAATTTCATTAAAAGACTTTAAATCCAAGGTGGAGAGCTTCCAACAAGCACTGTGATTGAAGTCAGGCATCACGTTACCAGTACACTCACTGTAAACGACAAGGCAGATTATCTGGCACTGCCAAGAAGAAAGAGTGAAGAAAGTTACATGATCCCTCTGCCATTGCCACACAAAACCAGACTTCAGATGTTCTGAGGCATTTATAGGTTTAAAAAAAAAGGGTCATTGCATTCCCAGCATGCAAAGAACTGCTGTACTCACAGAAATAAGCATTATTCCATTCATCTAGACTTAGGTTTACAAACACTTCCAAGAATGATGGCCCGACTGTTTTTGCAGCAAATACATTCTTTACTACTACGGTTAGTAAGATTATAATAATAAGCATTTGCAGAATCTGACATTCAAAAACTATCCATCCTGGCTGTCTGATAATTCACAACTGCATTAAGACTAGATTTGACTCTAAGGAAAGGGGTGGGGGGGTACCACCAAAGCACAAGGGGTGGAATTCATCAGAAGGGCACAGAAGGTCAACAGGTTTTTAAATTCATCTTCCAATTAAAAGAGCATTGCTTCGACATAACTACTAATAAAATATGAGCCAAAGGGAAATGCATTTGTGAGAAGGAAGATGATGAGGGAAACTGGGTGCAACTGAATTGCCTTTTTTAACCAGAAGAAAAAGGCTATCCGTAGTATGTAATAACAGAGTACACCTACTGATCTTTCTTTTTTAAACTGACTAGCATCAGAATACTTCTAAACTAAATTTAGGGTGCAGATGAAGAATAAGATAACTTTTCAGCTTTAGATCATGTTATCGTTCAGTTTAACGAAAGTTATTTTGTTTTTAGAAGGAAATCTAAGAATCCCTGGCATTCTAGTACTATGCAATCATAATATTAAAAACACATGACTGCTGCCTTCATAGACCTAAAGTTATCCTACAGCCGAGATAAACAGCAGTAATGTTAAAACAGTGAGTTCAGCCATTAGTTTTGCTTGAAAGCAAACAACGTTTTAAGACAAGTTAAGTTTTATTCTGTTTTGATTTTAGGAGGGAGGAGGAAAAGATCTGCAAATAACAAAAGAAACATAAAACAAATATGGAAAAAAACCCACTCACCATTTCTGCTTAAATACAGAACCAAGAAGGAATTCTAGGAGAGAGTTTGTTTTCAGAAAAAACAGCTGCCAAAAATACTCATTTAACCTTCACACTTTGAGAGATATGTTCATGAACTGAAATGTACACATATTCTAAGTTTACATCCCCCATATTACCTGGAAATTCTATGCTGTTTTTCAAGACAGTATTTCAAAATGCAGTAAACTGCAGCTGACCCATGGATCACAAGACACCTTGACTGCATATTACAGCTCACAACACAAGATGCCTTTCACCAAACCCCACTTACACTTGGGAGTCATAAAAATGATAGTGAACTCTTAGCACAAAAGTTGCTAGCTAGCTGTGATTTTTTTTTTTTAATGGCTTTGCATGACAAGTAAGTAATTAATATCTTTCCAAGAAATAAATATACCCATAATTTTAGGATCTCCTAATCCAGATTGCATTTTCTTCCCCTGAAATATTTGCCCTAGTTGATATCACAACTCACTGGGCCACTCCTGAACTGTGACTTGAGACAGAATAAACAGTCTGTGGGACCACAGTGCATTTAAGATGGCTTTTCGTAAAGTTTTGTAAAGGCATCTGGCAGCTCATAGCAGCTGTTGGTAGACAGTCATTTAGGGTACAGAGTCTGGGAATCTGTGGTGCAGGAGGGAAAAAAAAAAAAAAATCAGCTCATCTATAGCTTCCCAGAGTAGTGGGTGGTGCTAAAGAAGGCTGTCGTGCTACAGGGACACTAGGTAAACTGAAATCTCTACATACAAAGGTTCACACTGCCTGCTGTGCCTGACGTTTAGCTGAATGCCTTGCCCTACAATACTGCTATTTGATCTCTACCAGTGAGCCTCTCCTAGAGTCCTCCTCCATCCCTTCCAGCACAAAAGACTTAGGAATCATACGCAGCTCACCAAGTCAAGAAGATGGCAATCTTGAGTTAGAACATACAGACACAGTTGGTGCCAAGTATCAGAGCCAAATACATTGAACGGCTCCTACAGGTCTATAAGCAAATTTTCCTCACCTCTTTGTTTTCTGCCCCTTTATAGCCTTCATCCACCTAGTGACCCAAGATTTACAATCAACATGGGAAAACTCCACCAGCCCACAACACGAATCCTCTAGCATATAAATTGGGATTATTCTTTGGAGAACACCTGTATCATAAAAACATGAAATAAGCTCAGCACCAGGACCTCTGGCTACCCATAAAGCTACCTCTAGGCAAGGCCCCGTGATAAATGTAAAAGAATTCCAATTTTAAGACTTGCGAAAGCAGACACACATGAAGTGCTGGTGAATGTCTGCAGGAGGCAGTTTGTACAACCACTCAAAACCTTTTGAAGTGGGACTCCACTCCTCAATGCCAGAGAGAACAGCAGCAGAGCACTGTGCCTGCTCTGTTCAAGGAGACACGGGTGGCAGCTAATTCCTTTTGACAGCTTCTTCCTACCACTGTCAAAAGAGGCCTCTCCAGGAATTACACACTCACCCCCTTAGGCACTTTTGAATTCTACAACACATTGTCAACACCTATGTGCCAGCCAAATACTTGATTCCTCTTTTACAGAACTTCTTCAGAATAAAAACTGGGAATGACAAGCATACGCTGATACACAGCTGTGCAAAAATGATTTTTTTTTTTCTTAAAGCATTAAAACTTAAGTGATGCTTTTCATGGATAGAAACAGTCTAATCACACATCATACAGAAACCATTAAAGCCACTCTCCCATAAAAAGCAGTAACTGGTGGATCTTAATCCCCTGCTCTTCCCCCTAGTACTGCTGGTACGACTGAACTGTCCCTCTACTGTATCTGTTCTCTTTGGTCCTGCAGCTTTCTGAATTGCAAATAAGTGAATAAAAAGAAAGTGAAAAGTCTGATGAAAGGAAGACATAAGCTCTTCAACAGTTAGTAATGCATGGTGCCAATAATGAGTCAAGAAATCTACATGCTGAAGTGTTCCAAAAGGATTATGAATATTCTTTCCTGAGGCTACACTTTACCATTGCTTCAACAGTTTGCTTGCTAATAAAATGAAACTAATAAAAGAATAATAAAGAAGGTAATTAAATTGTAAATTGCATTCATCTTGGTTTTATGACCTAAAGCTAACATACCCTTAGCCAACACAGATTTGGGTTAAGATTTTCCTTTTAGTAGACTGTCCATCTCCAAGATAAAAAGCAGTATAATGAATGCTTCCATTTGGATATCAAAAATCCTAACAATTAAAATAAAGTAACAGTAGAACAGTAAGTTCCAACTATCCTAATGTTTTTATGACTCATTCCTCATGGAGATTGCCCTTCCTGCTCACAAAAAAGCCAAAGTGTTTTTCACCATTTACTAGAAGCAAGAAGTTTTGCTCATTTTGGAAAGTAAATACAATATTCTGGAGATCAATAAACTAAATTCTGAAGTGAATTGTTGTATCTGTTTATGACTCATAATCACCATTTTCACAGGCACTGTGCCACAGATGTTTTCTACAGAATAAATACTGAAATGACATCCTGTAAGCACAAAACTAATATCTGTGTGCAGCTCTAGAGCAATGAGAAGTCAAGCACTATCAGAGAGTAATTACGAATTTGAGACACTGCCATTCAGTATTTTAATTCTCATCTTCCTCTTTTCCAAAGCGTCCTAAGTAAACACACACTGACAAAAGAAAATTATGAACAAAGATCCATTTAATTTACAGTATAATCATTCACAAACATTAAAATGTAAATGACTGAATCTACGTAACATCCCAACTTCAGCACTGAAAAGGGCCAGGCTTGATACACTTTGCATATTTGTGTAAAGCATCATCTGACAGAATATTGTATTGCTCCATCATCTTCAGTAAGGCAATACAAGCATCTGCTTTTAAGCAAGGGACTGTGATAGCCATTCCATCATAAAATCTTGTCTTTCTCAAGAATCATTTGAGCAAGCTCATGTTCACTCCTAAATGCTGGGGGTTTGTCCATTTCTGTAGAAGGATTTTGAAAGCAGAGAGCTGTAAGCAATTCTTATATTCACGTCACTTACAAAGGGAAGAAAAAAGTTGTCAAAAATACACACATATCTACAGCCAAGCACTGCTTCCTTCTCAGCCTCACCACTGTAAGGATTTCCAAAGCATGTGAATTAGAAGCGCCATTCTATAGTTCAGTTCTGTGGGTCAGGGAGGAGAGGAGGAAGCAGACAAACATACCCAAGAAAGGAAAACTAAACTTGCTCAGAAGGAGGTTTGATGTGCATTAAAGAACCAAAACAACACTCACAAAGACTTGCAACTTTCACTGGTCTGACTTTATGCAAACAGTTATCATGCAGATGTTAACAATACCCAGTGAATAATCCATTCAGAAATTTAAAGTTATCTCCCCGGCCATTCATTAACAAGGCAAGAAGAAACTTGATAAAAATCAAAGATCTACAACAGCCATTCTTCCAGTTGTGGAGAAAAATTTACACATCTGCCTCATAACAATTTGATAAGTGTTGACCTCAAACTTTCAGACATTACTACAGGTGCTGTTTCACATTACAGCTAAACTGCTACTGCAGTTGCCACTGAAAGGGGCAGGTTTGGACTTCTTTCTCCACCATCTCTCTATGCCAACTCGGACTCATTTGACTTCATGGAGAGACACTCCAGGGAGTTAAACCAAATGAGAAACAGACACACATACAGAATTTTCTGCAAATTTGGCTTCCCAAATGGCTGGGTGATGGTTATAACAGGCACCAGGAGCACTGCTTGAGGAGAAAGAGAGCAGGACAGTCCTTCAAACAAGCGTGTGGTCATCCCGTTGTCTCAGGTTCACATACAAAGCCTCAGACTAAACCAGAGAAAGGTTAGGTTTTGCCCAGATCCATTTCAGCCACCCTCTATCCAGTGGGAAGAAGAGAGCAGGGGTTTACCACCAGGGGCTGCCAGAAGCAGAGTCGAATTTCCCCTACATCAGTGCTTATCCAGTTCCTCAGTGAGCTGCTCAGAGAGTTAAGTCCTTTCTAGTAGGATGCTATTTTTTCTGCTTCTGATGCCCAAGCTGACACAACCACCAACAAACATGACAGAGCCCGCACAGAGGGTGGCAGCAGAACTGGACTGCCATTTGCAGCAGCAGGGAATCAGCAAATGAGTTCAGCTGAAACATGAATCCACACCACTCAAATTTTAGCAGCTCACTGTGTAGCCCCAAGCCAGAAGCTGGAACAAGGCAAGAGATCTACCTTCTTATTCTAGCACAGACCTAAGCTGAAGGCTACCATCTGAGCGCAATTTAAGACAGAAGATGCTTTAGAAGATAAAGGCTTCAGTTCCAGCAACTGATGCACACATTGTAATTAAGTGCTGGTACAAAAACCCATGTGTTTGGTTTTAGTAGTTCTTTTATATCCATTATCATTAAACAGTCAAGAAAAAAGGGGTATGAAACAGAATAGCTACAAGTTTGTGACAATGTATGGATATAAAATTATTCCTGGAAGTTACCATAAAAAATTACGCATATGACTATTTCTTGGAAGCATTTTATATCACTGAATTCCAGTTTGACTAATGCTTTAATTAAAAAAACCTTATACAATAATAATCATTTAGAATAGTCTAAAAAATCAGCAATCCTACACAGAAGAGACACGGAAGACTTCTTCCAATATGGTGTGATTTAGCACTCTGTGGAGGTTGAGCAATCCATAATTAAGCAAAATGAGACTTATGTGGGAATACCAAGAACACTAAGAGAACCTCACAACATGGGAATGATTTGCCAGAGAACGTTATCCTTCTGCTGTGTTATTATCATTAAGGTGTAAAATGTAATTAAAACAAGACTTGGCTTGTGTTACAGCCATTTGTTATCTGTGTAGCCCACCTAGACCATTCAGTAGGATGAGACTTAAATTTATTTGTTAGTATACAATGTTGTAGGGTTTTTTTTAATCACCAGTCCCAAGCTGAAGCTTTAAAGACAGCAAGAACAGCAAGTCACACTGTACCACTTTGAAGCAGGCAGTAGCTCTGAAAAGGAAAGGAAACCATTTCTGAACTGGATCCAGTGCAGAAAGAAGGAATGCTCTCCCATTAATATTTCACAGAAATAGCAACATAGCTTCAGCTTTGATAAACATGCTCTGAATTCTCTATTTTCCTATGAATCTTTTTCCAATAATATATATTAAAGATTTCAAAAACATATTCTGTCTCAAATACGAAAGACCTGTAGCTAAGAGTTGCTTCACTGGTATTCTTGGGAATCTTCCCACTGCTTGACTAGTTATCCCATTACTTTTTCCCAGTTCATCTATACCCCACTTGCATAAGACAAAACATACACCTCACTGCATACTTTGCAATTCCCACTCCACCTCCTTCTCAAGTATATGACTCCTAAAAAACAGCTACAAATTTCTGCCTCTCATTCTTCCTGAAAAAAAAGGTGAGTTTAAGCCATAGAAGCAGCTGGGAACACACACTCAGGCTCCAGCTTTCCAGATGCAAAGAATTGCCCGGCATGAAACAGAGACTGGATTCTGTTCAAATCTTCCTAAGTTTAAAACACACGAGTATCTATCTGCCTGTTTGTGACAGCACTATGAGAGACAGAGAGTTTGCAGTTACCACTTACCACAACCTTCAAAGTATGAGAGGAGGGAAGAGAGAGAACCAGCTGTGCTGCCAGTAGAATAACAAATCACATCATGACAGTCCTATGAATGGTAGGGCTATTTTAACAAAATCCAAAAAAGAACAGATTTTTCTCAAGTCCTCGGTAACAGAAAAGGAAGTCAAACATGTACTCTTCTGTGTCATTACAGACCTTTCTATGTAATTCTAGCCCCTAACCCCAACATAAAAGAAACACTAAGGTGGCTAAAACAAGTGTGCTATTTTATGTAAACTTTATGCAAAATGAAAATGTTTTAAATAGTATGTTTTCTATGCTAATAATTATTATATTAAAGTACCTACATCTACACAAGAAATAAAGACAAAATTCACAAAGAAATGCATCAGTTCTTGCTTCCCGCCAGGCAGTGGGTTTGAAGTAAGAAACTTTGGGGGCAGGAATATTCTAGAAATGCTTTTTTTTTCATTTTCTGGAATTTCTGAGAAGCATCAGTCCCTTGTAACCAGTATCTAACCTCCAAAGGCTAATCATTGTAGCATCAAAGCTTTTGATCACTTGCTTTTATAGACAAAAGCAGAAAGAAGCTTTAAAACTTACTTGTAGCTGAAACCCAAGTTAGCACTATATACTATGCTAAAGTCAAGGGAAAATCTGCCTTGCAGACAACATTCTAAGCCTGAGAAGACAGGAGGGGAAAAAGGAAAAAAGTATATTGAAAAACAAATTTTGTCAAAAGAAAGGTTCCTAGGGAAAGATGGGAAGCACAGTCATCAGTGGTCTCATCTGAAGTACATAAATTCCAAACATTTTATTTTCTGGACTGTTAGCTTAAAAATACAAAAGACATAAATCCTTTATTTGCTCTGTGACTTACAGAAGTGAAGAATTAGGAGTGCTTCACTAACAAACATGTCAAGTGAAAAGTGTCCTAGTCTGTTAGATGTAGACTTATAACACAGAACTAAGAAAAAATATTTTCATCTTCTTCAACATTTCTGTTTTACACTAAATGGATCCAAGCTAATTAAAATGTATGACTGGCTGTACAAACCAAAATGCATCTATATTCCAAAGCTATGCCAAGTTTCAGTATAATAAAACCACAAGAACTCTCCTCCAGCTGTCTGAAACAATTTAACAATCTTCTGTTTGGTTCCTCATTTACGTATGTCCACCACCCCTCAGTCAAGGAAATCCTTTTACTTTCCTGCAGAGTGAGCCTAGGAACCAGAAGAGAGACACAGCAGTGGCAGGTCACTCTGCAAGAGTTCAAGAACAAGCCTGGAGAGATGTTCCTCCTGGTTCTGTAAGTCGTGTGTTGGATCTTTTGTGATACATGCTGTCTTTGTATTTAATAGTCTCCCATTCAGTCAAGACTTTCTAATAACATTTTGCCTTTCAAATACTTTTCAAATATATATACACTTGTGGAATTCAAAGCATCTCATATTAATCTCCAGTTTTCATCCATCTCCTTTTATTTTGAACCTGGTTTTAGCTCATGTCTTTTGAGGCTCCCCCACATAGATATTCACAGCTAGCAAACACATCCTATTCAGCCACCCTAAAGCACTTATTATCACTACTTTCCTTGATTTGACCTTTCTATTCACATCATCAGGAAAAAAAAAAAAAACAAAACACAAACATATTCCAGTGTAGTCAAGCTTTGTCACACAGATTTCCTTCTGTGCACAAGAGTAACAAAAGTGACAAGATGTACTTGTCCCCACTCCAATGTTTCCATTTCAGAAACAGAAGGGGACTGACAGAAGTATTCAAGGACAAGTATTTGACAGTTAGAGCAGTCCAAATATTTTCCCTTTTGTTCTCTGCTCCTTTCCTTATAATTCCTAAAATTTTATTTGCTTTTATTTGGACCACTACTAATTGCTGGACGTTTTCACTGTTATAAAACCAAGACTTCTCTCCTGATGTACTAATTCAGAGCCTATCAATATCTGTGGATACTACTGCTGCAAGACCTCAACATGGAGAAGCAGTATGAAAAATTCTGAACATAAATTATTACTAAGTGCAACAGTTTTTACCTGAGGGAAAGTTATACAAACTTAAAAGATCAGCTTTAACTCAACTACTGCCATTCTGGAATGAGATTTTGGTATTAAAATAGACACCGCTACAGAATTATTTATCAGAAGCAAGCAGAAGGAGAAAAATAAATCCAGTATTAAGAAATAACAGCATACAGAGAGTAGAAGTATAAGAACCAGTACCCCATTGCACAAGTTTCTAATACCATATATATCAAACAACAGTTATACTACCTTATCACAGTACAGTGTAGATGTTAAACATTACATGAGTTCGAGAAGTGACCAGAAAAGTTACTGAAGAATAATCAACTGATGGCAATTGAGTATAAGAAGTTACCATCTCTGTCTAGCACAGGAATTCCCTGAGCTGCAAATCAACAGTAACTGGTAAGAGTATCCTCATCAGGTAGAGTTGCACCTTTCTGAACAGCACTGGAGCACAGCTATATAAAAACCGTATTTGACTGCCACACGCTAGAATTGAAAAAGTACTGAAACTGAAGCAACTTGTTCTCCTTCAAGAAGGGTTTTAATTATACCGTAATTGCTTTTTGACAAGTCCACAACACTCAAAAACAAGAACACAATGTTATTTTACTCCCCACTTTTAAATCAAGACCAGTCTCCTCAAAATGACATTCATCTTTTTGAAGACCAACTTCCAAAGATAATCAGGATCACAACTTTGACTGCACTTAACATAAGACTGGTATTCTCAACATCTTGGGGCAGGAAGGAGTCCTTTATGCTTGCAGTTATATGTATTTTTATAGCAAACAATTAGTCACGAGGAAAGCAATCTTTTTCATTCTTGTAAAGGGATCACCAGAAGTGCTTAAAAGATTGAAGTTAAGAGCAGGACTGGGTTTGTTTTAATGACTTGGTATTAGCACCAAACACATATATAAAATAAACACAATAATAATTTATTATTTATTTAGAATTGGATCTTTTTGTTTGGTTGCTCTTAGTACCTCCACTTTCACAGTGCATTCTAATTTAAACAGATTCATGCAATTTCTGCTTGGAGGCAAGGGACACCCTCAACCCATTTTTCAGCTATTTTTGAAGTCCAAACATTTTTCTTAGCAGTCCAAAATATTTATCTGTTTGAAGACAAAAATTCTGACATCACTTCCAAAGAGAAATAAATATTATAAATCTTATAAATATTATATATAATTATATATATAATCTGAATTATATATATATCTGAAGTTTCTATAAAAAGAACCATTAAATCTTACCAGATGAAATAAAACTAATATCAGTTAACGCTTTTAAATACTAATCAGGACATCACACAGGTTATTAATAACTGTTGATCCAGCCACTCAATTAACCATGTATTGAAAGCATCCAAAAGGCACTTCATTAATTTCTCATATACAGGTTAATGTTTATTCATTAAGATTGTCCAATATTGACTTAGGCCTGCTCCACTTTGTGACTAATGACAGCTTGCTGCTTTTATTCACAAACTTCTAAACATCAACACACTAACTACGGCAGCCAGTCTACCATTCAGATTATGCTGTTCTTCAGCTACATTACTTAAAACATAGTAATTACCTGTCCCTCATAATTATTTACCTTAGAGTTCCCGTCCTTGTGATGTTTGGCACAGGATCGAAGCTGAGTTATCCAATATTGTTTCTCCTTTGCATCAGCAGCTACAACAGAAACAAGAAAATGCAAGGAAGGGCATCCCACATAAAACAATACTCTTTTTTTGAGTAAGAGAAAGTGACAGGGTAGAGGAGATTGATTATTGGTTTGGATGCATTACAAATTCTAATTTATGCTACTTCAAGTACAAGTTCTTCAGTACAACACCTCAACTTCAGACACCGTGGCCAGCTGAAAGAGTTAAGCTTACGTATCTGTTTCATAGTTTTCTGGAAGTGTTATTAAAATCAGAACTATCTCAAGATGACTTTTTAAAAAAATTTAATCCTCTTTTGTTTTACTTGTCTTTGTGAAGGACAAGGGCCACATGACAGCATTTAAATCAGAAAAACCTCTGCACTCAGCTGTCAATCAGTTACCAGATGAGCTACTGGTTCTCCAGATACTTAAGTGCTTCTGTCCTAATGTAGTTCAACTAACTCTATCTTTAAACCTGTGTCATTCATATGCAACTTAAAGACACGAGAATGAAAACTGCAATTTCCCCCATACATCTGTAAAAAACAGCTTTCCAAATTACTGAAAAGATTGTCTGCAGTCTGTATCAGGTGGCTCCCATGTAATATTAGTAACTATTTATGAGAGAGATTTGGGTTGGGTTTTGTTTTAAACAATCCACTACCTACAAGAAATCGTAATTAAGAATACCAATACACAGTGGATAATTTCAGTAAATATTTCCTCCTACCTCCTCTACTAAGTATCTCAATGATTATTGACTCAGCATAGCAATTACTTACTGATCTGATTCCAATTCACAGATCTCATTAAATTAAAAGCAGCATATTGTAAGTATTTGATAATACAAAGTGATTGGAAAAGCATAATAATGAAACAAGAAGTATTCATGATTTCTAGCTGTGAAAATTCCAAAATATTTCCACAGAAACTCTGCCTGGTTTTGCTCATGTTTCAGTTCTAGCTATAAAAGAGCAGCACACTGCACCACAGGAGAGTCCTGCGCACTCTGTCCTGACAGACAACTAATAACATAACTTTAAACTTCTGTTACACTGCATTACATGTGCCTTTTTTTATATCAGTTTATTTTTTTCACAAACTAGTTTAACATGAAAGTATCTTGATCAATCAACAACACTGAAAAGAACTTAGAATACCCCCTTTTTTTTAAAAAAAAAAGGGGGGACTTACTCCAAAGTAACTCAAAGTAATTCTTATATACCCTATGTTGTCCTTGTTACATCTGGGAGCATGGGAAGGCAAATTTTTATTAAAGTTGCATTCAATTATTCCAAGACTGACAACAACAGAGACAAGAACAGCCTTCCACTGGCATTCTTCCCTTTTCCAACCCAGCAGCAGATTAATTACTGCACATATCTGCAGGACAGTGGCAGGGGAGGACAATATTAGATATTAAATGCTAAGCTGCGGACAGCAATGAAAGCAGCTTTTAGTCCCTTTGGAAGCAAATAAGACACACTGTACAATCAAAATGACACAATAACAGCTTATAGAAGGTGTCCTGAGGTATCTTCCAGCCCTGAAAGTGTATATATTGTAAATTCATATGTATTTAACTCTAGATTAATCTTCCACTGCATTTTATAATATAGTATGTTAACAATATAGCTGTATAACCACTACTTTCTGACAGTAGAGGCAAGTAAGAGAGAAGTGAAATAGAAGAGATGCAGAAGTAGGAGTGGGAGACAAGAATGACTCAGCTGGCACTTCAAGCAGCACCGTACCTCTCAACTTGTACATCTCTCCACTAGCAGCGTAGACCACCAACATGTGTGGCACTTCATCACTGGGCGATATAATAGCTCCAGCTAAAGACAAGGTTCCTCGTGGCTTCTGGTTTTTACTTTGTTCATTGACAAAATACTGCAGAATCCCCGTCTCAAAGTCCAGCACAAAGTACCTGTTGAAAGAAATTAGAATTGTATAATATTTCCATTAAAAGTTTTTCATGCATATAGCCAAAGAAGAGCACAGATTAATTTTAACTCAAGATCATAAAGAAACAGATGGGGTTAAGGCAATTTTTTTGTAATAACTCAGTTTCATAAGGTACTGTTATTGTGATCATCAGGTTTGGTTTTTCAGGGGCATGTGTGAGCTATTCTTCATGTTTCTTTCAGATTAGTCACAAAGTTTACATAAAAGACATGAAAGCAAGAAAAGAAGTTTTTTACTGAGGAGGTTCACAGCAGTGAGACTGCTTCTTTGGGGTGTTTTTGGCCTCTTCCCTTCTTTTTTCTACTTAGAACCTTGAAAGACATGCTAATTCCACACAATTAGTCTTTTGAAGAGGTGACACTGTTTTTGCAGAGGGGTGAACACAATTAAAGATACCATGGTATCTTTGTGATAATATTTTACATACAGATGTTGAGTTTAATTTTGAAAACTGACCTAGGGAATTGAACATTCAGTTCCCAGTAAGTACCAGGCAGGAAGTATGAACAGGAAGAGAAAGAAGTATTGTATTTGGTTATTCTGCTAACAAATGCTAATGAGGAAAAAACATTTTTATTGATGATCATATATTTGGATCAGGAAAATACTCAGTGAAAATCCTATAATCACAAAGACTTTTTAAAAAAAAAAAAACAATTTTTTTTTACCAACATAAGCCATTCCACAATAAACCAACTGCTAGGACTGCAAGATCATACAAACAAAAATAAACTACTTGACTTGTCCAAGTGCACTAAATTACAGTGAAGATTTGAATTTAGTGTATCAGTCTCAAGAGTTGAAAACAGGTTTACTGGGGGGGGGGGGGGGGGGTAAAAAAGTTATCTTTCACAACAGTGCTGATCTTAAATTCCATTTCCCTGAGGAAATCAATGCTATTGAACACAATTATTTAACACTTCACCAAGAGGGGATGGCCAGCAACCTTCTGTCTGACATGAAGGACAGTTTGCTTTGACTTGCAACATATTAGAGTGAAGATCACACAAATGAAGGTTACCCCCTCAACTTCTGCTACAAAAAAAACCAAACAGCCCTAACAATCTAGCTAATACCAGTAACATGGGCATTTGGAATGCACACTATTTGCTATTGCTCCTCCAGATAGGAGTACCATAGGTCATATGAATTTGTAGACAGTATTTCAGACACTGTGATTATTCAGACTTTAGAGAAGGCTTTGTACACTCCAAATTTGCTCATGTCACTACTTTGTTTTGAAAGTGGCATTTTGTCTTAGCACTTTTCCAATATCCGCATATGCAGAACAACTCTAACCCTTCCTATGACAGAATATTTCCAGAATTGTCCTCACACAGCCTGTTGAAGTTACTGGTGTTCTCCTGCTCACCTCTTTACTCAAGATAAATAAGCCTGGACATGGTGCAAGCAATCATTGCCTAAGATTTACAGAGCTTCAGACATTTTGCTTGGGCAACCTTCCTCTGCCAAATTTATGCATAACTCTACTGCCACTGCCTCTGTATCAGAAAAAGGATCACATTATCTTGAAATTATTACAGATTATCAACCTCTGTCACAAATAATTTTAGGCTAGTACATCACTACATCCCTGACCTCTGCCTTGACTCCATCTCCTACATCTCCTGTAAACACTTCTGCATCCTTTCCCTCATTAAAAAAAAAAAAAAAAAAGGAAAAACCCCCCTTTGGTAATAATAAAACACATTTCTTTCCCTCCCCTCTAAATTTTCTTTAAAAAAAAAAAAAAAAAAAGACTAGAGAAATTATGAGCTGAATGCCAAACACCATAATGTTTTCAATAGTAGCATTAAAAACAAGGAAGCCTTAAACAGAAATTGCCACAATTTCAAAAGATTACCTTATTTACTTATATTACACCAGTCCGTAACCTTCCTGTTTTGTTTGACTTTTAAATGATAGTATAATACTGCTCTCCCACTTACAAAGGATTCTTTTCTCTTCAGGTAGTTTAGTAGGGAAAGACAATGCACTTAACCGCAGGTGAAAAAAGAAGTGGAAAACGTACAATAACAAAAAAAAAGTCAGACTTGCACATTGTAAATTTTCATTTTGCTCATTCTCAGTTTTTCTGGTCCATTATAGGAATATATGTCACATACCCAGAAGAAAAAGCAGAGCACTAGATAGAGGTGATGCTGCATCCCTGAGAAAATGATACAGTAGTTTAACACTAGAGGTAGTGCTTCCCTCCAACTAATAATTTTTCAGCAATCTCTTTGGGTTTAGCAAACAAGTCAAGGCTTTACATGCAGCAATGTCCATTCTAAGCCTGTGCCATCCTCATTATAATTTCATTGTCCTTTTATTGTTCAGGTACAAAACATTTATTTCAGCCTTTGTTACCAGGCCATCTTTTTATCAATTACTACCTTCAAATTCATCATTGTGGTTACTGCAGTACAGCTCTACAATCAACAAAAGGAGGAACAACAGCTAAAAAAAAAACAAAAAGGAATGAAAAGAAAGAATGAGGCAAGAAAAATCATCTTGCCTTCTTCTATGAAGGCCAAAGGACTGGTGAAAAAAGTTCCTCTATTACAACAGCAATTAAGTTTCATAAACACTACAAGCATTTCAGCTCAGAATCCTTTGCATGCTAGACCAGCAGAGCACTCCCAGAATCACTGCAAGCTCCATAAAGATGGGCTTTGCATTGCCATAATGCTACCCCAGGGAACAAAGCCAGCCATTTGAGTACAGAATGCACATCAACCAGCACAACAGCATCCAAGAGCAGTGACTTCTGCAAATCCACGCAGGTACAGTCAGCATCCTTCCACAGCTTATTATCACAGCTACAGCAATAGCATTAACTTGACCTTCTAGACAACCATAAGCTATTCTATGTATGATCTCAGAAAAAGAGAGCATTATCACTGGCCTTGTGCCTTTGGTATTCAGTACTTGTGATGATGTCTTTAGTGGCCCGTAAAAAGCATGCAATACACTTCCAGTACAACTCAAGCAGGAATCTTAAGGAAAAAATAATCAGTTCTCGCAAGCCTTGGCATCACCCTCTACAAGTATCCTGTCTTCATTCTTTCTGTACAGCCCAGAGAGAGAAGGCTCCAAGATCTTACAGCAGCCTTACAGTGCATGAAGGATGTACAAGAAAGCTGGGGAGGGACTTTTTATAAGGGTGTGGGGAAATGGTTTTAAACTAAGGTAGGGTAGATTTATATTAGGCATTAGGAATAACTTCTTTACTATGAGGGTGGTGAGACAGTGGAACAGGTTGCCCAGATCTGCAAAGGAATGTTCCCAAGAGACAAAACACCCGTTAAAATAACTTCCTTCTTTTCTCCCCTTATTCTGAACACACCTCAGAAACCAAGCATCTGAAAATAAGTTTTCATTACTCTGTAATCCTGAGAAGTTTTCAAGGTAAAACTGCAAAATCTTTCCATTGTGTAATGTATTCCGAGAGACTTGAAATCTCTCTACCCCCTTGTTCCCCAATAAAGACAGTTTTCTGGATGAGATTTTGTGCAACTTACAGTTACTAAAAAAACTCACCTCTTTTGGAAAGCAGCATTGTATTAATTACTTGCTAGGGTTCATAAACTCGCCTACATTGGAATCCATGCTTCATAGTTGGACTGTGTCTAATCTCAAAGCTCATCCATTTAAAATTGGTATGGATGCCCAAATACCTCACAGTGGCACAGACAAATCCTTTCATTAAGGACAAAAGCTTCCATAATCTCCAAGCAATAAAATGGTTTTAACTATATGATAACCTAACACAGCAACTGCTTCTTGATGGAGAGTTATGCTGGGTTTCTACAGCAGACTAGACTTTGTTTCAGCTTCCTGGAGATTCTTTTTTCCCTAGTTACTTTCTCATTGATTGACAGAGGAGCCTTTTTATTCTAAACGCCACCAACATCTGTTCTGCTAAACCAGTTTCATGAAACATACATATAATGAACTTTTATTTTACTTTAATCATAAAAATGCAAATTGTTCAGATAAAATACATTGATCTGAAACAGCACAGAGTCTTCACCCTGATTTAAAACATTGATAGGTGGTGTCAGTAACAATCCATGTATTTCCCCTTCTCATACTGATGAACTTATTATTTCAGACAGTGTGACAAATACTCTGCTCCACTACACATTTCGGCACTAAAGTAGCTCATGAACAGAAGCAGCTTCCCAACAAAAGAATTTCACTACCTTGTCCTACTCTACCACTTTTTCTCAACACTTCTGATTTCAAAACACATATTTTCCTTTCTCTCCATTCCAATTTTCCTTCACTCAACTGCAAGAGCATGTTTCTAGTGATTCCATAATCCTCAAAAAGAGACCATTTTCAAGAATAAAGAATCAAACTTTTCTATAATTCTCTCCCTTTAAAAAAAAAGTTGCTAAAAAAAACCTTAGACAACAAGTGTAAGTGTGTCAAAGAAAAGCAAATTTTATGGTGCCAGTAGCTGAATAAGATGTGACATAGAAATATTTCATTTTTACAACACTGTATCTTATTAGGCCATCTTGGAGATGACATTTATGCAACTGCTTAGTTCTTTTTTTTCCCTTTTACCTTGAGATATAAGATTATTCATGGCAATAAAGATAAAGCATGGCATAAAAATTTGACAGTCAAGGACTTCATTGTTAAAAGTCATCTCTAAAGTTGTCATTTAAAGACAGGTTGTAGGCTGAACATGTTTACATTTCAGTATCTATATAACATCCTTTATGCACTGAGGTTCCTTAATTTATCATTTTCTAATATATGAAAACATATGAACCACAGTATTCATGAAAAAATTTATTGATATTTTTGAGCATCTTTGAAGGAAAACTGGATATTTTAAAAAGTAATTTCTCTGCATTGTTATAATCACATATCACTCAAGTTGAATTACAGTTTGCTGGGTATTTTTAGAAGTGTTCCACATTTAAAACAGATGAAGTATTATCCACAGCTAGTATATGGACTGCTTGTTTCCGATCATCATGTCCTTCATGATTTTAACAACCATAGAACTCTCTCACAAAACCTTAAGAGACATCTCCTTTCCTATTTTGTCAAGTCCCAGTCAACCTTTCAGTTTACAAGCAAGCCTGCTTTACGAACCAAAATGTCAGTTCTTTCTCAGCAGCTGCAGAAGGTACAGTTGCTACTGACCAGCTCATCAGATCACCAACTTCCGCTTGCCATGGCAACTACTTTCAGTGGTCTGAAATTCTATACAGTCAGAAAAAGCCATGCTGCCCAAGTTATATGTAAGTAAAACGAGACTACAGTAAGGATGAATATTAATATTAGTTTTCTAATTTCAAGTAGAGCTGCTTAGGGGTTGCCTTCTAGGACTGAGGGAGAAAAAACAGGCTTAAAAATAATGCATCCATTTTTACCCATCAGGCTTCAAATTCATACAGATTTGAGGATGAGTACATTCACCCACTGCTGCACTGAGGGGTAACAACTGCAATTTAGGTGCAAACACAAAAGATGCACAGTTGAGGTTGACACCATAAACTGCACTTACTGCTCACAGCCCACCAAACTGTCTGGCTGCCCACTGTGCTTTGTGTCATTTAGTAGTCCAACACGTTCTTTTTTATTTGCTCTAAATTCACTGCTAAATAATCAAGCAAACTCCAATGTTTGTATTGTGGAGGAGAGAGAAAAGGCTAGCAGTGAAATAATCAGGGGAATGAATGGGCCAGTGGAATCTTAATTCTGGCAATGTTATTATTCAACTCAATTCAGGTCACAGATTAAAAATAGAGCTTCCAGATAAGAAAATACCTTTTCCTTTATAAGAAAAACAGCCAAGATCTAAAACAAAAGAAGAACAAAGTATTTCTATGTAACTTCTAATAACTCACATGCAATGAAAGGACATTAAGCTTTAGAAAGACTTCTATGCAATTCTAAAACAAGATACAGGAACCGTACAAGAGACAACTTAGTTACACAGCCTAGCTCCATTACCCATCTGAGGGGAAGGGGGATGCTCTGAATGACTGTGGTGGTTTGACCTTGGCTGGGTGCCAGGTGCCCACCGAGCCACTCTAGCACTTTCTCCCAGCCTCTCAGCTGGACCAAGGGAAAGCAAACAAGATGAAACTCGTGGGTTAAGACAAAGGCAGTTTAATGAAAAGCAAAGCAAGGCCGTGCATGGAAGCAAAAGAAAACAAAGATTTATACTCCACTTCCTATCAGCAGACAGTGTCTGGCTCCTCTTCTGGGAAGCAGGGCTCCAAACTTGCAGCAGTTGCTCTAGAGGACAAGCTGATGCCCCCCCCCTCCCCCCCTTTTCCTAGCTTTTATTCTTAAGATTCTTAAGAGTATGTCACATAGTATGGAATATCCCTTTGGTCAGTTGGGGTCAGCTGTCCCGGTTGTGTCCCCTCCCAAGATCTTGTCCAACCCATCCCACTGTGGAGGGAATGTTGAAAAACCAGCCTTGGTGCTGTGTGAGCCCTGCAGTAGCTACAACGTGGGTGTGTTAGCAGCACCTTTCCAGCTTCAATACAAAGCACAGCACTGGGAGGGCTGCTATGGGGAAAAATAACTCCAGCTCACACCCAGTATGACTCTGTAACACATGACTCTGTTGCTAAATTGGTTCTCACCGTAGCCAAGTCCACAGGATAGTCATTTGAAGTCATTTGGGCACCAAAATAAAGGAAGCTCTCTGTCTTATCCAATCTCCATCCCACCTTTCCACCTTATCCAAGAGCAAGACTTTACTCCTTCAAAAAAGTAATACAAAGACCTACTTTGGACACAGTGTTGCCAACTGGTTCTCTGCTCCAAGTTTTTATGTGGTATTGGTCTGTCCCAACTAGCAAAAAAACCTCCCCAATAAACGAGGCAGCTATCAGAAATCATGCTCTTCATTTTCTTCTATTTTTCCCAAAATCTAGCTAAAGTGGGTTTTACATTAAGATGTTTAGATTTCACCTAGTCATCCCAAAAGGATGCATAGGAATAGAAAGTAGTCAAGGAATATTCTAGTTGAAAACTACCTTATGTCTATCCAGAGAAACAAATGTTAGGGGGATGTATAAGCAAACTAGGTGAGAAGTAGTAAGTAAATGAGAAACAGCGACTCATTTGCTCTCACTGCCAAAAAAAATCACCCACAAAAAAAAAAAAAAAAAAAACAACAACAACAACAAAAACTAAACACCAAACAAACACACACCAAACTAAACACTGGAGGGGGAGGGCAATAACTAATACTTGTGGAAAAAGTTCATTTCTTCCCCAAAATAAAGTGTATAATAACCTATGAGATGTTCAATTATATCTACCTTGTGAAAGCAGCCTTTCTGTATTAATATTTGCAATTCTCTATATTCAGATTAGCAATTGTCAGAACTGCTGCTGAGTAAACAGCTGCCATGCCAGGAATCTTATTGCCTATTTTTTTCTGTAATGTAAACACATACGCCAAAATTTTAAGTAATACAGAAATATTTAACCTTCCATAAAAACACATTACTTTTTTGCTTGACACTTTTCTGCAACTGTTTTGGCAAGCACACTGCACATCAAAAAATGCCTAGCATCTAACATCAACTCATCTTCTACAACGTACTTACAAAATACAATATAAAACAAAGTTTAGAAGATGGCTTAACATACCAAAAATACAAGCCTCCAAAAAGCTGAACAACAAATTCAGGAAGCCAGAAATGCTGAACCAAAGGCTCCATTTGTCATGTACATTAAACACACAGAAAACATAAGCATGCCACAGACCTATGTGAAGGAAAGTAACGACAAATAAAGCAGCACTGAATGCCACCACCGTGAACACAGCTGCTCAGAACACTAATGAGTCCACCAGTGACTGACACTATTATATATTATTCTTTTAACAGTCTCTACGTAGGGACACGCACACACACACAGAGACAACACATTTCCAGGAAGGTGATATATGGAAGACAGATCAATAATGAAGTGACATTTGACCAAGGGCAGTATTTTACAGAGACTTCTGTCTGCTACTTGACACATTCTGCAGTAGACTTGACTGACTGAAAAGAGATGTGACCTTGTCTTGGTACGTGCTATAACAACATCCATAAATGAATGGAACATATCCAATTTGATGGCCTGGTTCTCATGAAACACAATGAGAGAGCAGCAAATTCAGTCACATAGTATAACACTCCCACAACGCACATTCACTCACTGTGAGCCTGCAATTGATGGGTTTGTATCAGCACTACCCTGCAACAGAGTTTAAAGAAAACCACATCCCATTGAACTTCTGCAAGTCAGACAGGTTTAAATGACAATTTTATCTCAAAATACTATCATCCATAATCCAAATTCTCTACAATTTGCAACTACTAGATTTTGTCAGTCCGAAACACATGCATTCCCAAAAGAGGCTGCTGAACAAAAAGCATCTATTCAATTGAAATACCCCCAGACCCCTCTACTTCACCTTCAGGAACTGGAGTCTGGTCTCTGAACTACATTAACAAAGAGAGATACTATTACTAGGACAGAATATGTAGGAAGGAAGCAGTAACCACCCTACACACAGTGTCTACTACAATGTCTTCCACTGGCCCCATCCTGAACTTATGTATCACTTCCCTCTGATTGTGCACCAATGATGAATTAGAGGTGAAGTTGATTTCTCTGACTTGTGCCTCCCAACTCTTCCTCTCTCTTCTCCAGCAACTTATATTCCTCACTGGTAAAAATGAACCCTAACTCAACCCAGCACTACTGTTATTGGATATATGTCCCATCCAGGGAAGGCACCTTCATACATCAAACATCTACAGATTTTGAGAGCTCTCTTTTGCAGCTCAGAATTAGAGCGCATATATAGAAAACACTTAGCTATGAGACAACCAGTATGACCCTGAGTTAATGTTAGTTAGAATTTCACCTGGAGAATGAAAATATTTTCAGGGACTGAAATATTAATGAAACAAGTAACAAAGGCACAGAAAGTGACCCTGAACAACAGCACAAATGCTAAAAGTGAGGAAGAAAGAATTGCTGGATGACAAAATAAAGGAATGACCCAAGTACCTCCATGTGGGAATATCAGGGAAATTATTCAGGTAATCAATCATACCACAAAACAGACTGAAAATAGAAGTAGCTCTAATTACATGACTCCTCTACCTACTAGCTGTAGAGCAGTTCATCTTGAAGTACTGCTTTTTCCTCTACTTAACAATGAGAGACCAAAATTTAGCAATATCATTCGAATCATACCTTGAGCCAATTACAAAAGCAGAAGGAGTCTGCTATCTGGTCCAAAATATTTGGACTGCATGTCTCCAAGTTAAAAACCAGGGAAATTATCTATGTAGGTGATCCCTAATGAGTCTGTTCCTCACAGGTGAACATGGTCCTATGCACAACAGTAACAGTCTGTAGTGGTAAGTCAGGGAGCTTCAGGGAGTTGACCTGCATATTTGTCACTGCAAACAAATTGGCTGGTGGAGTTCTTTCCAATTTATTTTTACTGCTTACTGGAAACTAAGGCTGCTTTAAGGCAGACTGTAAAAAACCAAATTCACAGGAAAAGTATCTTAAGTCATGCAACTAAACTGTAAATTCTACCTTATAAAATCTGAACTACTTTGTATGTAGTAATTGTTGAACAAAATAGGTAAATCATTAGATTGTCTTCACTGTTACTTATCTCTTCCTTCATTTTTAATTATTAAACATGAAATGCAGGTTAGATAGGATTCATAAACTCTCAATAAAAAGATGTAGCCAACCTGTAAGTTTTCTAAGCACAGTATTGCTGAAAATTAATTACATCAGTCACATGTCATGGTTTATGGAGACAGAACCTCAGTTTTATTATGATCAGTCTGCTGCCAAAAAATGAGGGACAATTTACAGAGGAAATGAAGGGATGAAGGAGTAGATGAGCAGAAGAGTTTGGCAACAGGATGTACCCAAAGTTTTTCAGTAAAACTAAGTAAACAGAAATCTGAAGAATCATTTGACACCACGATCAAGAAGAAAGCACTCTGCTAGCTAGCTAGACTTCCAACCACCTACCAGAGCAAACCGCTCTCCTGCTCTGGACTATATGTACTATGTGTATATATGTACTAACCTAATAATTAGACTGTGGTATGGAATCATAGAATTTATCTATGAATTTATCTATCAGAGAATTTGTCTATGATCCTATGGTTCTGTACTACCGGCTAATTATTAGGTTAGTGAACATTGGGGTTTTTCCTACTTCTCTGCAAAACTAGATCATCTTGAACATATCCTTAAGGAAAATAATTAGTTGGTTACTTCTTCCAAGGCTTGTTAGGTGACTGACAGAAAAATCAATATCAAACCACATTTTGTCAGTATATTCACATCATTCTTTTAAGCTACATAGAGCATTACACCTTTTTTCTGATAGCTGCATAGTTTCAATAGACTAAGCAGGTACATACTGGAAAGAAGAAAGATGTAACCTGAGTACTCTGAAGCTGAAGGACTTAAGAAGGAAAATATCAACACCTAATATATACCTAAAGATTTTTTTAATCTTTTTTGGCCAGGTTAATTTTCTGCCATTTCAGTGAGCTGAATTCCATAACCACACAGTCAACAGGACATCCAGAGTCTTAGCAAAGTAAGAAGGAGTGAGGAGCAGTGAGGTGAATGCAAGGAGGTTGCCCCCCTTTATATTGTCTTCATTCAGCTCAAGAAACCTCATTAAACCATACCCTCTGAGGGCTATGTTAATGACATAGTGCTTTACTGTATTTATCAGCAGGGATAAAACTTGACTCTTGTGGGGAAGAAGTACAGAACCAACCAATCAAGACACAGTAGTCTCCAGAACCAGACCGGATAAGTGGTCCCATGTATGTCGCGTAAACGGGTCCATAGAATAGGCTGTGAGGCCTTAAAGGAACAAGTAAAACAAAACAAGAGGGGTGCCTCTCTGGAAGTACCCAGCTCAAGCCAAAATAAACCAACGCTGTGTCAGAATCCAGGGTCCAAACTCTTCCTCATAGTTGCTAAAGCTGGCTCCAGACACACCTAGACTCCTCTCTGAGAGTAAGGTTAGAAAGCATGGGGGTCCACCCTGAACCCTGCGACTCGGGAGAGCCTTCCCAGACTCTTCTTTAACAATGGCAGATGATAACGTATCATTATGCCACATTATGAACCGCAGCTGATGGCACTTGGACAGATCCCAAGGAAGCAAGTTACCACATGCTGAATTGATACCAATGAAACATTATAATAATATTGAGTAGCTACAAATATTAGTAAACACTGTATAGGTAATTCCAATAGACATAAAGCATTGTCTGAGACTAAGAATGTATCCATCTGCACCTAGGCTCCATAAGGAATTTAGAAAGCAAGGGGGTCCACTCTGAACCTCATAACTCAACAGGAGGGTCTTCCTTATTCTTTTCATCTCTGGTCTCTGTGTGAATCATCCCAACTCATTTTTTCTATGTACATTTCTTCCATGCAGCAACTAATAAAGTGAACATTGCTGTCAAACCTATTGAACCCTGTTAAACTACTGTTAAACTTGGTTAAATTCCATCAAATGTATTGAAGTCCACCTAACTATCATTTTACCTCAATAAAACATAGAGCCACTTCTTTTGCTGGGAGTGCACTCATACTGAATTACTTTCCACAGTACTCAGTACTACATCAATTTCCACTGCAAAATTATGAAAAATAGTATTTTTTCAGGAGCTTCTTATATTACATTACATACATTTCTGTCAAATTGCTCAGTATATCTTACTGAATTACTGAAAAGTCATCTTGTCTGATCAGCTGACAAGCAGGTACTTTTACATAAAGTTTGACATTGTTCTCATTACAAAAGCCATAAGTCTGCATTATAAAAAGGCAGAAGCTCACTAGTAACTTTTTAAAAGCTTAATATAATTTTTTGTCATTCTGATAGTTACAACCACCCTAGCTATAACAGCAATGCAGAAACTGCTGATCTAATCCACCCTCCTACACAAATAAAAAGAGCTCCTTTGCCATAACTAAAATTACAAACTTCTGAGCTATGAACCACTATGAACCACCAGCTTCAAGAGAGAAGTTTAAATTCTTCACTTTTGCAATAAACTACTACATGGGTATCAAAAAAATAATACCAGTAATGAAAAACATGCTGACAATGTCATTGCATATCAATGGTATGAAGCAGAATCATCTGCCCGTAGAAGATCAAACCATGGAACAATGAATGAACTTAATGAGATAAATAATCCACCTTTTAGAGTCTGCTTTTCCAGTTCAATTTCAGATTTTTATAGATTCTCTCAGGTCACATTTGTGCTCTCCTCTTTTTGGTAAAACCAGCATTAAGTATATTATAGCCAAACAACAGGCTTTTTTCCATGTGATGGGAAATGACACTAAGTTGTGAGAAATCTATTAAACTTGAAGTTTAATAGTACTAGCACCAGCTAGAACTGCAAATCTTGGTTTTAGTGCCTGAACATTTAGACTACATTACAAACATCCTCATCAACCCCCATAGTCATAATAATGAAATGCTAGAGAGATTTGGAAGAAGGAAAGATCCAAGTTGTTACAGCTTAACCTGTTCCTCAACTAGCAGTTACAAACAACAGGTTTTCATTCAGTTACCAGACATCTTTAGCTTAAAAAATCATAAGCAAGCAAAATTACTCTACTGTACTAGTTTATTTGTACTACTTAATTTATTTTAAAGTCTTTCCTTCAAGTACAGTTGAAAAATCTCTTCCTTCTAGCTCTTTTCCTTGTCCCTAATTATGATAAAAATCAATACCGTGTTAAGTACTTCTCTATTTAACAGCTTGTTTGTAGTTTTCTTTTAGCTTATTCCTGAAAGTTATCAACTGTTCGCAGTTTTAACAGATGTTGTTCCTTAGCTGTTAGTTTCTCTTACCTGGCACCTCAAACAGACAAGATACAATTTGAGGGCTTCAGATTGTATACCATTATTCCCACCCTTCCCCAACAAAATAACTCCTCTCAGTCGTTCTATCTGAGACACCCAAATTATAAGCAGAAATGCTCAAGCAAAGAAACAGGGGGGGGGGGAAATCCCATTAGAAATGTTAGTTTCAACTAAAAACTGGAACTATGGAGAGATGCATTTTTTCTACCAGACATTTCTAAAAATTTACCATTTCCCAAATAAAACAACGTAAAGAAGCACTACTTCTTAGGAAGCACAAACTCTAAGTCCTGTTTTCTAGCAGAGATTTGACATTTGAAGGTCATTCCTGCTCTGCAATGTTCTAGTATCTTATCACCTTCCTTCACCACACTCCTCAGTACTGACGCTGGTCCTGCATTACAGCATTTGATGAGGCAGCTCCTCTGCTTTTCATTTCATTCTGAGCAGTGACATGCAGACAGTATGGTAAAAGGATCATAAAACAAACAAAATAAACAAACAAACAAAAAAACCATCACTGCAACTTAAATACATTTGGAGGAAAAAGTCCTTAATAACAGCCTAAAACACCACCTATAACTTTAAGCATTTCCTTGGACTCCTCTAGTAAACCCTATGCTTGCTGTTAGACTTGCAATGGCCAGCTTGTCCACTATTCAGTCCCTGAAACAATGACAGAGCAGGATATTATACGGAAAAAGAATTTCAGGCAGAAATTAAATAGCAGGGATTTCAAAAGACAGAACTTCTTTCCCCTGAAGGGAAAGATGTAAGGTAGCCATTTTTTCCTTCAGCAGTATAAACATGCCACAAGTTAACTGAACCTCTGAACCTAGTGTTGGCAAATGCATACAGAAAGGGGGTGGAATAAACCACTTTATGAGTGTAAAATACTCTTTAAAACAGAAGACACACATCACAATTAGTCCAAGTACCTAACAGATAGATGACAATGCTATTAGAGGGGGGAAAGAAAAAAGTAAGCACAGAACTGCCAGAGCAGAGATCCAGTAGTTTTCACATTTCCAGAATTAAGTTACAGTTACACAATTCTAATATTTTCCTTAAAAAATGAATGCAAGTCAGCATTCTAATAATTAAATCCAGTTGAGGGAATTGTTTAATGAAAGTTAAAACTGAACATTAGTCTCAGACTTTGCTCCTGATGTCCTGACACCATCTCGTATTTTTTTCTGTATCAGCTGCTTTCTCTTTTACAACTCACAGTCCCATCAAACTTTCCAGTTCCTTCAGCTGAAGTACCTATTCCATGCCCTTTGTGTTCAATATGGTCAAATGTCATTTCTGAAAAAATTTTTAAGCTCAAGGGGAACAAAACCCAAAAAGGCTCCATGTAATTAGCCTCCAACCCTGATACTTGAGGTCACAGATCAGCCACCTCTAATTTTTATCACATGTAACCTTTTCGTACCTGATGTCCAAAAGGAGATCAGATGTCTTCTTCTAAGTGTTTTCTACAGTCCATCTACAGCACTACTACCACTACACTTGGTGTCACAGTAGCAAAATCAAGACCAAATAAATGGGAGATCTCAGAACATGTGAAGGACAAGTGGATTAACTATGTGATCCTACAGAACAGTTTCATATTCAACTGCCAACCTGTTTGTTCAGCTCAAGAAGGAGCAAGACTTTACGTGGCATCTGTTCAGGCCATTTCCTCAAGGCTTTACTTCTTTCATTCAAAATCTAGCACAGAGAAAATGTAAAAACTTATGAGGCTTACAGTCATAAGCTGATACAGTTTGCTTAAAAGGTCCAGCAATTTCCTGCAGCTCATCCTTCAAATCAGGGACTCCCACCAGCACCTCTGTGCCCAAGGAGCATCCACCTAAGACTGCTACCAGCTTTCACAATCACCTGACACCTCTCCAGAAGGTCATGCACAGGAAGACACTTCCAATACTTTTCCCACACTGAGTGGAGCACAGCGTGCTACGGTGAGCCCTGAGCTCCATCTAGATTTGAACAATATCAGCACAGCAAAAATACAATCTATATTGCAGGATTTATTTTGGACAACAACATTTAAATCACTGCACTGAGTGGCATAAGCTATACCATACCTGCAACCTACCCTTTGCCATAGGCCCAGGAGCTGTGAACTAGTTCAGTAGAGTTCAGTAACTAACATCAGTCTGAGCTCATGGGCACAGATGAACTCAGTGCACTGAGCACACAAAGCAGGGCTGCAGGCAGCCTATTGATGGCAGCCACCAGAAACCACCACAACAAAACACTCCAGAGCATCCCAAAACTTGGGTATTACTTGCCTACTTCCTGTAAGCAGCACAGGGCACACAAGGACATAAAGGCTGGAAAAGCACTGGATTACCAGAAAGCTGCACAATAAAACATGCAGTTTGAACCTCTGACCAGCTGTGAAGGACAGAGCAGCTGAATAAGGCTGTCATAACCAACAGGTTATCAACTGCTTACAGCCTACAACGGATCCTCATGTTTGTACTCACATCTGAGAGCTCTGCTTCACGATACTGGTGGTTCTCGTAGCTCCTCATGGTTATCAAGTCTCAATTAGTATCTTAATTAAAAAGGAAGACAAAAGAGTACCTGTGAAGTCATTATTTTCCCAGCATAATTACATTTTCACTAGGGTTTTTACTATCAAAATATAACAACTGGGCGGAAAGACAGCAGTCCTATTAGCAAGGTATTTAATGACAGAAGAAAACGAAGGAATCAGAATTTTCTGCTATTCCAGCCTCTGGTTGCATTTTTCTCATCCAGGAGCAGAGAGACCCAGCTAGACAGAACCAATCCCAGGTCAAGTGTTACAGCTTTCACTTCTGGAAAAAGTTAGCAACCTTCCACTAACCAGTACAATTTGGGCCTTGGAAGAAGAATAGCATATTCTTAAATAAGCCTCAAAAGCAGGTTTAGATTAAAGTGCCCTCACAGAGAGAAAAAGAAAAGAAGGAAAAGAAAAATGTGAACCACACAGTTTATCAGCAACCTCCAGATCATTTCACTGTCTCCCTGATAATGAATTTACTTGGCACACTAAATTGCATTCCTTACTGGGTGTGGAACAATTGCAGACATACTGTTATGAAGGCTGGTAAGCAGTAAACAAAATGTATACAGACATAAGTGGGCAGGACTTGCCATCAATTACAGCTGTAGTTCTTACAAGCAGAATATGGAATTACAGAAATGCCTCAGGATGCCCAAAAAAACTTGAACAAACTAAAGAGAACAGAGGCACTGGCAACAGAGTGGTGGAGATGGCAAGGAAGTACAGCATGTTCGTAGAGAAAATTTAAAATAAATCCACGGAATTTTTTACAGAGATATCTTCTTCAACAGGAAGCAATTGTATTAGTAAAAAGATTAGTAAAGATTACTGTGCTACGTAAGGTTTTTCTTCTTAGTACACATTATGTTAAGGACTGGAGAATATAAGTAGTTCATGCTATATGGTGTTTTTTTTAAATGGCAGAAAAAAGTACTCAAAACTGCTTCTAGCTTATTTTTAGATAACTAGATGTCAAGTTGACAGCTTTCCAGTATTCAGGAGCTACTTTGTTGAAGCCAACCTTTTAAGAAGAAGAACACATCAAGAGAAAGATACCGACTGTACTGTATTACAATAATGCAATCCAATAAGGTTCAAAGCATAACCACATCTCATCAATGGATACTATAGCAGAAATTTCCAATTAGTTTCCCTGAGTCAGCAAAGTTTTATAGAGGTTGCATCACAGTTCACTGACTGCTTTGCCAGACCTTCATAACTCATCCTTTCTTTGCAATGCCCTGTCCTCAGCAAGAATCACTGCCAGGAGCCATCAACTCTTCAGTGTTATTTTCTAGTCCACAGCCACAAACATCAAAGAATAAGAGACCTTCAGCTACAATAACCATCCTGTAAACTGACAGATTAATCTTTAGATTTGAAAATCACCTTATAACCAGTGAAAGCCATTTGCGGGTCTCAGTTTCACACCAAGATAAGTAAAACATATATTACACCTGCCAATGACTTAATGAGGAAAGACATGCTTAGCTAGAGATCAAGTGACACTTCCTGTAACCTCAGTAGTGTACGTATCACTTCTGAGGCTTGTTCAGATTTTGAGAAGTACCTATGGCATTCTCAGATGTAAAATAAAACTTTTTTTTTTTTTAAATAAAAGATTCTCATCTTAAAATATGGTGTTAAAAGTTTAAAAAAAGAATAGTTGTGCTACAACTTAGCTTTAGTAAGTATTTTTACTGAGTAATTATTATAATTGTAAGTATTAAATGACAAGGATGCAAGCTCACTGATGGCTTTTTGTTTTCTGTATTATGGTGCGTTCAAAGTATTAATAACTTTTCTAACAAAACAGGCAGTTAAAACAGTTTTAAATACCTTTTCATACGAAGTGCACTTGTCTTCAATCTAGGTCATCAGAGTTCTAATGGCAATACAAAGCTGCTGTATTCAAGAATCTGGCTTCCTGACTTTTTTCTGATAACTGCCTCATGTTCAGCTAGCTATTTTTGGCTTGTGGACATACGTACATTACTCACAGGATTTATGTGGAAAAATACATAGTAACAAGAGATGACTGCCACCTGAGAAAGCAAAACAAAAACTTTAAAGGTGATTTCCACGTAGAAAAAGACATTCCTTCCTCATTCCACACTGTACTACTTACATAATTCAGTGAGGGTGTATTCTCTACAGCTGTTCTAGACACCAATTATCATTACATATTCTAAGCAAATACATGGACAAGTCTGCTTGTCTCTGTCTTTCTACCAGATAAATGCTTTCTGAACACATCTGTTTGTACAGTAACTTCTCTGCAAGCTGATGGAATAAAACATCTGGTTTCAAATTTGTACCATGTTTTTATTCTAGTGTTTATAGCAGCTGTTATTTTTCTTTTTCAAAAATGCAGATAATTTATCAAATAGGTTCTCAAAATGTAACCACATGAATGCTGGCATTTCATCGAACTGCAAGTTTCATTCCAAATATTGTGTCACCGACAGAACCAGTTGAACAAGTTATGTTCATTCCACTCTCATACACAAGGGACTGAGAACTCAGCTATGTTACACTAATGCCATTTTTTGTGAGCTGCATGTATTTTTAATATATATTTACACAGAGGAATGTAAAAGGTAAGTTAAGGTCTCATTTTGGGAATTTGTTAAGTTCTCAATATTGTGTCATCTTTTCTGCTTGTTCATCCTTGCTTTTGAAGTTTTTAGCTTTTTAATGATGCATAGTCTAAAAGAACGAACATATTCAAGATCATGCAGTATTTTCTTTGCACATCATATGGAAGAAAATTATATACAAAGTACAGAACTTGCCTGCAAGATCAGCTTGCTGGCTCACTTCCACCTCTTCTCCACCCCAGCTAGTTCAAACAAAGCTCTGCAGGAAACAGACTTTCCTTACATGCTGCAGCATCTTAGGAAGTTTTCAAATTCTGTGCCAATATTTTGTAGTCCAATAGGGTTTGCCTTGCCTTTACTCGTAGGACTATCAACTCATTTAATGAAATGAGAAGTTTAAGTTTCTATATTTGGTCTTTATCCTGACAGCTGATATGCAGCCATCTTCACAACACGGTATCTTGTCAACACTTTCTTAGAAACATATGTATAGAATCCACAGAGTCCATGAGAGGGTGGTTTCATCAATATGTTGTGAGATGTGCAGTGTATTAACCATCACCCTTTTGAAGAAAGTGTGTTTAGATTTGCAAGCAAAAATTTCTGCCAAATACCTTTATGCACTAGGTTGCTTCTTTATATCTTTTTGTGTTTTTTCCTAAAAACATTGTTCTACAAAAAAAAAAAAACAGATAATCAAAAATTAAGCAGCAATACTTATAACCTTCAACAGGAAAAGTTTCCTCATCACAAAGGCTTGAATTTCCACATAAACAATATTGTGTTTAGAAGGGGAGAGGAAAAAAAAAATTGTTTTCTGTAAAGTACTATTTTTACCCCCTCAAAAATGGGGTGCACACACACACACACAATGAGAAAGCTCAAGAAGTATCACTGGGGATATGCAAAAGAAAACATGCCAACCATGGAAAGAGCATACAGCTACCACAGCACTAGTTTTCACCACCTTCCCATCCAAGAAAGGACAGTTAAGTGCTACTCATCATTTTGACACTTCCGACGCTCATTTTGGTAGTACTTTGCCATATGTTACTGGATCCAGAAATATACTGGCTATCAGGAGACAATGGCATAACGAGCATCAGCTTGTGCAAAGCAAGCAGTAATGAGAGTGTGGGTATGAAGATACCTGCCTGGAGAACCCAGGCGGCACCAGGGAACATAAGATCTCAGTGTTGTGTGTAATCAGACTAACAGTTAGACTTATGAGGCAAAAAATTAACAACCTAGTTTTCAAAACAGAATGATGGAGATCTAAAAAGCTAACAGTCTTTGAAATTTATAGGCAGGGAATATTGAGTTGGAGGTAACTAGATATAATGCCCTTGTATTTTATCCCCTGTGTAACCACAACTGGAACTGTACCCAGTTGTGTCCACATGCGAAGAAAATTATTGAAATACCAAATAATATCCAGAACTATCATAAATTATTAAAATTACTGGGAGATCTGATTTGGATCAAGAAAACTCCACTGGTGTAGATACTCCAAATACAGACACAAGATAATCCAGCCTGCCCAAAAAGACTGCACACTGAAGGTATCTCAGCAAATTTAATTTCTGTCTCATATGCAACCGACATGAGATTGAGTGAAAAGTCAGTCTGACATGTATTAAGAACAAAGGGTAGTTTTTGAAGTCATGACTAAAGCTGGGCAAATTGTTCCCATAGCCATGGTTAAGAATCCCATCACTGGAAGAAAAATTCTCAGATAGGTATCCAAAGAGAAACAGAAACCGTAACAAGTTCTATGGCTTGTGCAACAGAACTGGGTAGTTAAGGACCTAATTCTTCCACTTGAGATTACCTACTCATTAAACACTGTCTTGGAGAGAGAAGTGCAGTAGCATTTAGACAGCATTTACAGAAACATTTTTATATGAAACAGTTAAGTAATAAGCGAACTCTGTCTTCCTGGATTAGGTTTCAAAAAGTAATCAAACATCTCAATAAGATATCCACAAAAGCCTACAGTATCTAAAACACAGTGCCAAGATACTTGAAAAATAAAGTTGTAGAAGTGTATTACAATCAAAGAAATAAACTCAGGATTTTTGGTTGAACCAAATTCAGTAATTCTTGTTTCATCATTCATTGTAATACATATTTTAACAAATGCAATTTTACATTAAAAATCAACAGTTTTAGCATCCTTTTCACTTTGAAGGTTCAGACTTTTAAATATATTATAAAGGCCAAAATAAAATATCAGGAGAAGCTAAAGCCCAAATACATTCTTATTAAACAACTTCTTTTAAAGATAAAATGACTGAGGAAATCTTTTGAATAGTTACACACTCTTTATAAAAGACTCCAGGCACATTACTTAGTTTAACAACTTACTGTCACTTCTCCTACATGAACAAAATCTATATTCATAAACTGATGGGGGTTTTTAAATGAGCCAGCAAGTGCACACGTGCTCCCTCCAACCACAATTATCATTGCATTGCTAAGCACAGAAGACACCATTCAAAAAGCTAGCAGCAAAATGAGCTAGTAATAACAAAACCCAGATAAGAGTTAAGTGTGCTTCAGTGCTAGTGCCAACTGCCGCTTCTTCTCACTGTCTGAAAGCTAAGAGTGACATCTGGGTGAAAGGAAGACCACACACTATTTTGCCTGTCACTTCATTCCCTCTGGTACAAGACTCAGCTCAGCTCTGAAGTGCACTTGCAAATCCCAAATATACTGCCTGAGTGAAAATGCCCAAGTCTCCTTTGTTTTAAATGTATTTTTCCAACATTACCA
Source organism: Todiramphus chloris collaris (assembly GCA_025345505.1). Classification (NCBI taxonomy): domain Eukaryota; kingdom Metazoa; phylum Chordata; class Aves; order Coraciiformes; family Alcedinidae; genus Todiramphus; species Todiramphus chloris. Next base: position 12,701,161 of record JANVCC010000019.1, read on the forward strand.
TCAAGCATCTTATGCACTAGACGATTATGCACTCTGTGAATTTATCCTCTGTATAGGCATCAGCAGCCCCGACACCATGTGACACAAGCAGCTGAGGAACAAAGCACTTGAGTTACCTGCCTGGGGACAAGAGAAATGTCCACCACAGCTCTCCGACCAGAATCCACATCTCCGGAGTGCAAACCAATTCCCTAACCACAAGACCATCCTTTTCAATTTCAGCCTGAGGTTCAAAGTTGTTTTCTTCCAAATGTTTCTTCTAAGCCTCACTGAAGGGCAGAGAATGACGGATTTCTCAAACTCCCTCTTACCTTGTTAATATTCTTTCTCTGACTTGACTATTTGAACAGCCTTCTGCATTCTCCCAACAGAGCTGGTTTAGCAGCAACAGCAAAAGCTATTCAAACTAAATCAACCAGTTCATGATTAAACCAATTAGGTTTAATCAACTACTAACTCAGAGATGAATTGCACTTAACTGTAAGTTCTATTTTTCCTACAAAGAAATTAGGGAGATACATTTTAAAAGATTTTTTTTTTAATTGTGGGGGTTATATTAGGTTTTTTTTAGTGTTTTGTTTTATTTTCTAAGTATTAATGATATGAGAAAAACGTTTCAACAGCAAAAAGTAAAAGAAGGAGAATAGGAAAAAAAGAAAGCTTACATATGAGTGTGATGACAGATTACAGGATTAATTAAAAATGATTAGTGCCATAATCCAAGACAGAACTTAGTCATGACTGATGTTTTGACATGTTAAATTCTGAATTTATTTGAAACGAAAGGCATACATCTTAATTTCAGTGATTTAAGATATAATATGCAAGATTTCCAACAACAGAAGAGAGAAAGTTGCATATCCAGCTCCTTAAAATAGCCTCTCCCATCCCAAAATCTGCAAAGAAATCCTGGAAGGTATTACAACACTACACAAAGCCCTGTATAGATGGGTCAGAAACACACTATTATGAAAAAATACACAGTGGAGGGGGTCTCTGTTAATCTAATTCTAGTAAGAACACACAAAATATCCCATTTCAGCAAAATTCACAAATATTAAATAAGCACTTTCTCCTTACCAGATACTGCCCACTGTTAGAATCCTGTCAGTATGGTTTACTCAATATTAACAACAAAAAAACAAACAAACAAAAAACCAACAAAAAACCAAACAAAACAAAAAACCAACAAAAAACAAACAAAAAAAACCACAACAACAAACCACAGTCTATTTCTCTAGCACTGAGTTTCTTCCCAGCAGCTACACTGGTATATGTATATATACAAATAGTCATATAGTTTGCTCACTGGCTCATTTTTTACACTGAAAAAAGGCCACCATTCATTCCTAGAATCTGGCTGCTGCCACTGAAGAATTGGGGATTGGTAGGAGTGTTAACTACCTCAAAGCTCCACAAGTAGATGTCTCAATCCCAACATTCTGCAAAAGATAGGCCACCTAATTCAGAAGGAAGTAGAGGGGAATTATCATTGTGACTGAAGTATCTTCATCAATTCTCCTTCTAAGAGGTCACAATCTCTTTTTCCAAAATATAAATAAAGTTTAAAATAGTAATAATAATAAATCATTTACACAGAGATTTTTGTAGGTGCTATATCACAAAATAATGTTGACATATTTTGTCAATAATACTTAGAAAACAACCCTCCTGTAACAGCTATGATCAGAGCAGCATAAACTCTGGAAGACAAAGAAGTCACCCCCTAGTCTGTTGGTATCCTAGTTGCTGTTTGGAAGACTGGAAATACAGAAGGGTGTTTCTGGTCAGACTGCAACTACACAAGCAAAGAGATCACCCCAAAGATGCTCCAAAGTACACTTTTTGTTGACGCACAAGGAATGCAGCTAATCCCAAAAGTAGTCTGGTGGTGCCCAAGCACAAGAAATACATCGGACACGATTCACACAGACTGGTAACATGATGTATTTCTCAACTGAATAAACAGGAATAGGCCAAAGTAACACTTCAGTGTCTAAACACCTGGACTGCAGAACAATTTACACAGAGCAGTTCAGATCAGAAAAGCAATAGCATCCAGCTGTTAGTGGTTGTTACAAATCCAAATTTAAGCCCCAACCCAAACGCAGATGAGCCAGGGGCTTGTACAAACTCGCAGGACAAAACCCCACAAGTACAAGTAGTTTTTGCATGACATGAGGTGATTCTACAGGAACATATCTGTCCATCAAACCCACAAAAATCCTATTTAAATTACAAGGTACTACCCTGCTATACACACAGAGCAAGTAAATCCCCAAAGAAATGCTTTGTAACAATACTTCAACGCTGACAACATAGTTATTTGTACCATCATAGTAAAGACAATCAGATGTCCTGGTGTCTCAGGGCAGTCACAAGTATTCTGACATCAAAGCATCTGCGTTTTAGATTAAGTTCCGCTCTCTGTATTCACACCTGTGTAAATCTGCAGAAAGTTTCAGACTTCAGTGGAGATGCTCTGGATGCCCAGGCCCCTTTTCACTTTTATCACACAACAACCTGCCTCAACCAAACAACAACAACAACAACAACAACAGCGTGTCTCCTTCTGCTTGTTATAAAGGTGAAGAACCACCTCACTCATTTGCAGATCAGGTTGGTCCTGACCTGCTAGAGCAGAACAAAGAGATTGCTTTAGTAATAAAAAAACCAAACCCTCTGAAATTCTTAATTTAAAAAGTAACACAGCTCTCCAGATTGAGTGAATTTGAAGCCTTCAATTATTTCAGGTAATGCTTATAAATACAGTGTTATGCTTCAGTATTTATACTCGTCTCATCCAAGATAAGACTATCTTGCATACACCTATTAAAGGACAGAAGTCACACTCATTTAATTCAAATAACAGCAATTTCTTTAGACTTGTAGATGCTACTCTACACAGGAAATGTTGGATAACCTAGGAAAGCTTTGCAACTTCAATACCACATGGCATAAGCTAACATTAAATACATTTAAATTTAGGTTAATGGATAAGGAGCTTTAAAGAATAACATTCCAAATCCATGAAAGCTTTTGCTTTATTTTTTCCATTTTATTTTCATTCATGTGGCTGCATGAATCATGCGATTAAACAATCTTGTGGGTTTTTTTTCAGATGAAGTAAATTCAAAATTAATTTGTACAACTATTCAGTAACACACTCTTGATGGATTTGCAATGCCAGCTATGAAGTCACTTACAGACTGAGCTCCACTTCACAGAAAACACACTCCCTACAAATACTCAGAAGGCCAGACAACCACACTCACGCCTATGGATCACTATTCATTTACTCGAAGTTATATAATGACCAGCTTTAGTAAGCCTCAAGTTTCAACTGTGTCTGCTTAGAACTTGTATTAGATTCCCCATCCCATGCAACAAATACCAACAGAATGGAGTAAGGGAACAAACAAAAAAAGTTACTCAGCCTAAAAGCTCATCATAACCACTTGCTCCAACAGCCAGATTTACAGAAAATAAAACTGACAAATGATAAAGCAGCACTAAAAAAAGACTGCCAAAAATAAACAGACATTAATTTCCAAGTGCTGTGGTAGAATTGTTTAAGTGACATTTATCTTTTTTTTCCAAGATGTCGTCAGATAAAAGCTTCTTGGACATATACAGATTATACACGCTATTATAAACTGTCAGACTTACCAAAGATCTAGTCTGTTCCCAAGTACAACAGAGAGGCGGTTCCAGACCCAAAGATTTATGAACAATTTTTGTAAACTTCATTTTGTAATTTCATCAGATGACGTGAAAGTGACCCTTAAAAACACTGACAGTTGAAAGATACCATTTCTACAAAAAGAGATGGAGGCATCAGGGAAAAATAAAAAAGGTGTGAGAGTGGGCTTTTTAGTCATGCATTTTAGTCCTACATTTTAAGTATCAAAATGTGTTTATTTGTCTTTTAAACAAAGCTAAAAGAGGCCTGCATAAATCAACAAACAGACACAAGTCTACTGTAAATCTAGTATAGAACTGCAGTAACCGAATGACAGTAAAGGGCCTTCTACATGTCTACGCTGAAGCAGCCTGGTTTCATGGAGAGGAGAGTGCATCCTAATCATACCAGACATTATCAACGACATATATATATCTATATCAATATCACATATATCACTGGGGCATCTACACATGCCCTCCAGTGTATGAAACCAGACCAGTTCCTGAAGCTTTTCAGATAGTAATGATACAGTACTCCTACTACTGATGCTCCACACAAGTCAGTATCACAGCATCACCGGTATTTGTGCAATTTAACTCTGTCACTTACAGTATCAAGGTCTCAGCCATTCCCAGGTTCTTACTGCTTGCATTCATTTAAATTAAGCAACAGAGGTTTTGGTAAGATTGGGGTTTTTTTTTGTTTTATAGAAGTTTGTGCAGAGGTGTGTAACTAGTCCTGTAAGTGTTCCCCCCATAGAATCTGCTCCTCTTCAAATCCATCACTGTAATGCTTAAAAAGTCAAATTTAATAACAAAAAGTAAAACACTAATAAATTTTCTCTCTTGATTTCAACAGATCCCCATACAGCATTATTAATTCCATAGTCTGGCTTCAACTCTGTAAAAAATTTTACTCTGAGACACTTAGATTCAAAACTAGACTTTCCCTGGGACTTCCACAGATGCACATCAGCCAGTCCACACCCAACAAATTGCAGGACCAGGGCCTGTCACCGCATCAACATAAATTAAGACTTGTCAAACAGGAAGGACATGGCACCAGAAGAGATGTTACTGAACACCCAGGTAACTGTTTCCGCTGTCCCATCCCACAGCAAAAAATTAATAATAATAGCAATGACCACAAGCACGGCATTTTTGCCATTTCTTCTGGGACGCTCTCACCCAGTTTTTCCTTCCTCCGTTATCGAAGATAACTTGACAGAAGCGGAGCTTCAAAAGGGAACGCTGTCGGGAGAGCAGTAGGTGCAGCGCTAGCCCTGCCCGGCCCCCCCGCACCGGCGGCGGCAGGGCTGGGGGCCACCGGGGCGGCCAGCGCGCTGCTCTGCGCCCGGCCAACCCAGCACCGCCCCTCCCCCGCCCCTCTGCCCAACTGCTCCCGCGGCTGGGAAAACAAACAAGTACAATGAAAGGAGGGAAAGCGGGCGCAGGGGAAAGGCGCCCGGCCTCGGGCAGAGCTGGAGGCATCGCCCGGCCTACCTGCCCGCGGCAGCCGGGGAGGGGTCGAGTCGGGGCGGCGGCGCCAGCGACCCGGACACCATCTTGGGGGCGGCTGGGGGTGAGGAGCGGCGCCCGCTGCGGGAGGACGCGGCCCCGCAGCGCCGCCGGGGGCCGTCCCGGCAGTTTACCTGCTCTGCCAGCCCTGCAGGAGGTTGGTGTATTTGCTGAGCGTCCCTTCCAGCACCGGCTCCCGCCGCCTCCCGCCGCCACCGGGCGTCTGCGCGCCCCCCGGGCTGGCAGCCGCCGAGCCGGGGCTGCTGCTGCTGCCGCCGCCGCCGCCGGCCCCCCCGCCTCCATCCAGCCTTCCCACAGCCGCCGCCCGGCCCGGCAGCCCGCGGCTGGCGGAGGACGACGAGGGAGAAGAACCGGCCGAGGTGGGGCGGCTGCTGCTGCGACTGCTGCTGTTGCTGCCGCCGCCCTCGCCGGCCGCTGCCGCCTTCTCCATAGGGCCCCGCGGCGGAGGCTGCGAGCCCGCTCCGGCCGCGGCCGCTGCCCGTGCCCGGCAAAGCCCTGACTCACAGACGGCGCGGAGAGGGGCGGTGCCCGAGGGAGAAGGGGCCGGGCCGCGCTGGGCGAGGGAACCGCCGCGCCGCCTCCCCGCAAGTTGCCGAGGGAGGTTGGGCGGCGGTTCGGGCCCACGGCTGGGCGGGTTCCCGCACCGCCGCCCCCCTCGGCCGCCCCGCCTGTCCGAGCGCGGGGCAGGGCGGGCTCGGCGGGAGCTACGCGGGCTCCTGCGCGTAGGCGGGTGTCACGCGCGCACACGCGGGGAGCACGCGGCGAAAGGCGCAGCGTGCCCGCAAACCCCCCGCCGCCGCGTGACCCCGCGGTGCTGGTGGTGCTGGTGGTGGTGCTGGTGGTGGTGGTGATGGTGGTGGTGCCCCCCGGGAGAGCGCGCCCAGCGCACAGGCCGTGGGGCGGGCGGTCAGGCACACGCACAGGGACACAGGAGAGCCCGGCGTGCAGGGCCGGGCAAACGCCGTCTCCGCCGCGCCAGGCCTCACGCTCACACCGCATGACACGCACGAGGAGCAAGGGACGCGGTGCCCGCCGGGGTTACACGCAGAAAAGCCACTGGAGAGGAGGATGCCCGGGCAATACGGCGTGTGACTGACACTCGCAAAATCTGTGCCCACCAAAGCACGGGCTTTCTCGGACAGGCTGACACGCATCGCTACCGCCTGTCACCATGATATAGTACACACCCGCAGCACCCGCACGTGATGAAAAATCAGGAGGTAAGCGGTGTGCCCAGCAGTCAGGAATGCAACGGCCTTGCCCGACACACAGCCATATACAGCTGCACAGAATATATAGCAACGTACCATATCAGTCATACCATTCATCCAGATTTTGCAAAAAAATCTTAGTGTGGGTTGCATCACGTCTCCCGAATGCAGAGGATGGCACCTCAGGATCACTGCGGAACACTAAGCAGGTCTTTGTAGGCAGCTCAGTGCAAAGCTATGTGGTTACACAGCCTCAAAGCACTCCTGCGGCTGCCCTTGCAGCATTAGCCAAGAGCCTTGGTGTTGTTACAGTATGTATGTAGTTCTTATCAGTTTATAACTGGAGACCCAAAATACACAGGAGCTCAGAGACTGGATGACAACATAGGAACTGAGCTTAGCTCCCGTGCTTTCATTCTGTGGAAAGTTTCACAGCCCTGTGTACTGGAGATTTCTTGACTGTACTGAGGATCATGTGCCTCCTCTGTTCTGCACCCCAGGAGATGCTCAAGCTGTCTGAATCCACATACAGTTAGAGGTCTATATTCCCCATACAAATCAACAGAGAGACTCTCACAGCTGTCTCTCTGGAAAATCCTACTGTATACATTGTGGTTGGGCAGCTGAAATGTTAGCGACCTGATCCTGAATTTTGGGTGCTTAAACTTAGCATGTTGTAGCTAAATACTGAAGCACCACAGTCTGGAAACACGCATTTTAATTTAGTGTTTTATTGATGGAACATTTAATGCACATTTTTTTTTCAGTACAAAGACTAGGAACTCAGTTATTTTTTAAAAAAAAATATTTTACAGTAACTACTTTTCCAAGTCAGAGCTATTACTTAAGAAGTTCATGTAAAATTCCTCGATTGTTTACTATGGAAAGAAACTCCATGATCACAATCTGAAGTCTTCATTTTTAGTCTGAACTCCAGTGCTTCTGATGACCACAGTTTTCAGAAGACATTGGAACGAACAAGGCATTCTCCTTCAGGAAGTTCAAAGTCTGCTTTCTGGAGATAACATCTTCATTTTTCGTTATAATCAGTTACAATGACAGCCCCAGAACTGTGGAACAAAACACTTTAATGAAGTAACAGTGTCATCACATCAGCCACTGCAACACATTACCACATGTATATGTTCCATGTTATAGGTAATGAATGTCATCTTTTCTACATTCCACAGAATTTATTGGAAGAGAATTATGTCAGGAAAAGAAGCCACATTACACATGTATAAGCCTCTCCATACCTTCCTATGTGATAAAGCTCCAGTAACAATGGTGCACTCCACAGGGAGTTTCTGAAATGAAAGGAACAACAGGCTGTAAGTATACTGTGTCCCCTGGAGAATTTCACAAAATCCCCAAAACATTCTTCCCTGCTGATAGAAGGATTACTGTGATGTGATAACATAGGAAGTCCTCTTACAGGTTATAAACTAGTTAATAGATGGGAAACAAAACACAGAAATAAATAGCCACTTCTCAAATAGAGGGAAACCACTACTCTCAGCGGGGATCAATGTTCCTCAGTATCTTCTTAAATCAGAATCCCTTCATTTGCTTGTAATTAAAACTAGAATCATATGCAAAATACAGCAGAAGTTTTTCACAGTAGTGACTAGTTCACTGGTAAAAAATGGCAATCGAAATTTCATGTTGCTAAAAAGCAAAGAGAGAAAATGGGGAGAAAATAGCTTTTACTGTAATGATGATCTATAAATTATCTATAGCCTCTCAGGAAAGAGATTTTGGAGTCATTTTAAAGTCCTCTGAAAACCCCATCTCAGTGTTCAAGGGTAATCAAGCAAGCAGCTGTGACGAGCTCATTAGGAAAACAGAAATAACAGCATGCTGCTATATAAATCTATAGTACATCCAGCATCTGTATATTTTGCAGTTAGAATAGTCCTTCAAAAAGGACAATGTAAAACCAGGAAAAAATATAATCCCCAGCTCTTGCATGAGAAGAAAGGTAACTGACAAGGGTTTTCAGTTGGAAAAAAGACAACCAGTGTATGAAGTGGTATTCAGGTTAATAGTAATGATTCTGCACCATTTCTCATGAAAAAAAATAACTTTGGGGTAGCTGGTTTAAAACAGTCATGATTTGTACTTGTAAAACTTATTGTTATCAGATGGTTTGAAATGCCAAATGTCTAAAAAGATTTAAAAAGCATTTGTTCTTGAAGAACATTTAAACAAGGTTCACCAAAGTGTTTCGGACGTATTCACAGTTCAGAAAGGTCCTATACTTCCTGGAGACTGTTTACTGTATTGATGAAATAATCCCTGCCCAGGGATTGACAGAATCACCAAATCACAGAGTCGCTATGGTTGGAAAAGACCTTTAAGATATCAAGTCCAACCAGTATCTAACTCTACCAGGGCCACTACTACACCATATCCTTAAGCACCATATCTAGGTGGTTTTTAAATACATCCAGGGATGGTGATTCAGACACTTCCCTGGGCAGCCTCTTCCAGTCTTTGACAACCCTTTTGGTGTAGAAGTTTTTCCTAATGTCCAACCTAAACCTTCCCTGGCACATCTTGATGACATTTTCTTGAGTCTTTCTTTAAGCATCTACTAGTTGAAGGAATAAAGTACTGGACCAGATAGACCTAGGGGAAGGATTCCTTCCCCTTGGTTAACCAAAAATTCTTTTCAGTCAAACATTAGCACTCTATGGAGCTTTTAGATTGTATTTAAGCAAAAGAATGTGTATTTGTTCTCATCTCTTTCCCTTTCCCAGTATGTATATACTGTTACAATCTAACAGTGGTGGACAACCTTTCATAGCAATCTTGATGTCAGCGGGCCTCTATCCTCATTTATTCTGAATTATTAATGTTCTTCAAAATTACTGAACCTGATTTTTTTCTGTTTCATTTTGGTTTGGGTTTTTTTTGTTTGGTTGGTTTTTTAATGTATTTCTTTACTATCTAATGGTGTTTCCCAGTAAAGCTAGAATGTGAGGTGATACTCACTGACTTAGTCTGATGCAGTATTGCATGATGTATGCTTTGTTACAAGTATTCTTAACTAGCTATTTATTAACAGCAACCTGCCTGGTGAAGGTTCTCACTGATTTGACGGTAACACAGCTGCCACATTATAGTCCTCCTTTAGAATGTTATTTTCACTCTCTGACCAAACCAAAATTTTGCCTCTTTCATTAAGTAACCAAAAGAATCAAAATAACTCATTATTAATCCCACCTTTTAGAAAGCAAAACATCTGGTAAGATAACAAATTCAGTACGCTTTGCCCTTATCCAGCAAGAGACATTTCTCTGTCCTTTGCTAAGTTACACAGTATTAGCTTCTAGAACAAGGTCAGCTCATAATCTGTTTGCCAGCTTCTTTTCCCTGGTCATCTTGGTTTGGGTTTTCTGTATCTTTTTAACAATCCCCTAGCAAATAGTTTTCTAGAATTACTTTCCAATTTCTTTTTTCACCTTCTCCCGACACCAGATCTCCACACATCATCTTACCATCACAATCATATGGAGGAATTTAACTATATGGTCTATAGAAACTGCTTCTGCCTGGTCTACATTCAAGCTTTGAACTTATTCAAAGGAAATGCCCCGAGGCTTCTTCAGTTTTACCATCTCCTCCTTCTTGCTCTACAGAGTCCTCCTAAGACACTGCTTCATTTCTCATGAGCTTTGGAGACTAAAGCCATCTGTCACCAAACTTCAGGCAATACTTTGGGCAAAAATGTAACACTGTGCACCTCTTGTCAATACTGCCTATAGCCATCAGCACCGGAATGACTTGGACACAATCCCTAACATTCAATTCACTCCACTGTCACACCTACACCAAGCCTGCTCTCACTGCTGCTTCCCCAATTGTGTACAGCAACTGCCAGAGAGAGGACACAGCAGCTGGAACAGGATGCAGCAGCTGGAACAGTACACAGCAGCAGCAGCACATCCTCCAGTCCTTCCTCAGATCCAGTTCCATAGACTTCTGCCAATGAAGGTCTAAAAGAACCAGTGACCCCTCTAATCTGGCCTGTTTCATAACACAGTAGAAGAATTGTAATACTGTGTTCTATTCTTCCATAATGGTTTCACTTAGATTTAACCAACATGTCATCCATGAGTAAAACACCTCTTAACTAAGGATTTCAAGAACATAGAGAGGCTATCATTATCAGTCTGCCAGCTTTAGCATAAGCTTTCTGAATCAGTATGCAACTTAACCCCCCTCCCCGGTGACTGTAAGCCTGCAAAGTATGCTAAACATGCTTCTTTGCCACACTTTGTCCTCTTGTCATCAGCTTCTCATCCAGGTTTCTCATCTACCAGTATAACCATCCTCCTAAACCTCATATTAACTTAAACATGGTGAAAGAGAAACAGTCAAGAGAGACACAGCATATGGCAAAAGTACCCAAACTACCTTTCCTGCCAGAAACATTTGAGTCCAGGATACAGAGACTTGCACGCAGGATAATTTACTCTACCATGAAGCGTTACAAATTCATTTGGATTGAGGTTTGTGCTGCCACGGCCAGACTCTCATAGCTTGTTTACTCAGCTACACTGCACTGGTCTGTAATTTTCAGGTTAGACCAGTCGAAACAAAACTTGATCAACATGTTTGAACCTCTGGAATACAAACATTGAAATGGTTATCTGGAAAGAATACTAGTTTATGTTATGCTTATTGTATATATTTTCATTGCATGTCATTAAATATGCATGAGGAAGTGATGTGTATGATAACGATGACAAAATGTATTTTCCTCATAGCTAGAATTAACCCTTTGAACTGCAACTGGAAACAAATAGGAAGCTAGTGCAGAAAGAAACTAAGTGAACATCACTGATGCTGTATGTTGTGTATTTTAGATAGGGGGAACCGTCTTGTGTTTGAACAGTTGTTACAAATACAATTCTTTAAAATAGATTTATTCATACACTGAGGCCAGGAGAAGACACTGAGATTATCTGACATAACCCTTTCCGGTTTGATGTGGAATTACACGTAAATGTTGATATGCCAAATCTTAACAGTGTGCAGGCATTTTTACCCACTGTTTTCCTAGTTTTATAGTTAAACATTTAGAGATTTGAAAATTACACTAGCCCACTAAGGATCAAATACAGACTCAAGATCAAGCTGAGTTTACTCAGTGCTGCAGTCTTCTATCATGCCTCAAACCAGTGCTCAAGCTCTCTTTTATCAGTCTTTTTTTGGAGAGCTGAGTGGAATCTGTCAGATTTCAACATTTATTATTCATAAGGCATGGGGCTGTATATCACTATAAAAACACCCAGCTTAGTGTCCATCCACTTTCTAAATGAACTATCTATGCACCTGTAATCTCATGCCTGCTTTGCAAAGCCATTCTTACATCCTAGAAGTGTTGGTATAGAGCACTTGCACTGCAGAGTGTAAGGATGTACTGATCACATAGTGCTAGCTTATGCCACTTGGGCTCTGATCTCATACTGCAGCAACAGCAACTTGTATAGTTATTTGATAATAGCATGCAGTATCTTATACCTAAAGAACCAGTCTCATTCACATTGGATCAGTTTCTAATCCCCTTATTCACTCGCAGCAGAGCTGTATTTTAGCATAGAATCATAGAATCGTTTCAGTGGGAAAACACCTTTAATATCACCAAGTCCAACCAATAACCTAACACTGCCAAGACCACCACTAAAGTGTGTCCCTCAGCACCTCATCTCTACGTCTTTTAAATCCTTACAGGGATGAGGACCCCACCACCTCCCTAGGTAGCCTGGGCCAAGCCCGGACAATCCCCATCTTTAAAAATACCACTTAGGTAGTGTTAGAATCCACCACAGAATGGCATAATTTAAAACAAAAACAAAACCAAAACAAACCAAACCAAAACAAAACAGAGGAAAGAACTATGTGCTAGAAATTAAAAACAAAACAGAAACATTTAAGAATTTTTGTCACTGAGAAAAGGAGAAAAATTCAGTTCATAAAACTTTCTGACAACTAGTTATGGAGAAAGTACTTTAGATTACTAATTTCAGACTCCATTCTGTAAGCAGTTTCATCTACAGAAATGCCATTGAAACAAATACAAGTTTCTAATGCAAAATGACCAACTGCAATTTTTTACCTAGAAATCTGCCTAACAAAACCTGACAGGTATTCCAATATGTGTGATTGAAATATATAGACAGGGCAAAAGACAGGCTATATTTGAAACACTTTCTGAAACTGCAGAACTTCGTATTAGAATAACCATCATTGTTCACTCCCTTTTTCATGACAATGAAGCTAGACAGATTATAGGCATTTTCTAATTCTTTACAAGCAATATTAACACAAAATGCAAGAACCTTAGGGCAAATCATAATACCTGATCATATTTTAACTGCTTTTTATTATCAAAATATATTTCTTGTAAATTCAATAAACTACTGACATACATTTTGCCATTTGGTTCTAAATTGTAGCTCTCTCCAATAAAGACAGTCACTAAGCGTGTAATAGGCAGTAAAACTTGGGTTTTTTTACAGTTTGGGGGTTTATAGTCTTGGGGGCTATATTTTGATTAACTCTAGAACATATGATGTGTGCAATTATCCCAAGCCAGGGATGACATTTCATTTGCCAGGGTTCACCACTGAGTGATTTTAATTTGGCTGATAGCAGACAAATTGTAATAGCTTGTGAAAAACATATGAATCAAAAAATTCTTACTTATTACAATAAATAAGATTAATTAAAAAAAAAAAAAAGAATGTGCTGCATATTGCCTAATTTATGCAAATGCTGAGCTAATTCTTTTGTGGTCCGCAGGTTTAATGCTGATATAACATGTAGGCAATGTTATATTCATCAGGACCCCACAGCACAGAATGAACTAATAGCTTCAGTGATTCTGAAGAACGCTAGAAACTGAGGTTTATAAAAGCCTCGCAAGGTAATTTAGTTAATCCTCTTCCGGTTGCGGGATGGAAAAAGACAACCTTTTTTTTTTTCTCCCTCTTCTCCAGGGAATTTGCTGTTAAAGCTTGCTGTCTTTCATCACACTGATCCTTGACAGGACTATCTAGTGGAGATAACCTCAAATATGCAAAGAGCTGAATTAAGAATCCTTCTCTCTGGTTTGCAAAACTCAACTGTCAGCTTTGATATTTGAAAGCCTATTCTGCAAAACTGGATGTGCATTCATACACAGCTTGATATGAGACTATTTGCTGTGATTACAAAGATAGAAACATATCTTAATTTTTCAGAAAAAGCAAACGACAAGTTCAGGAAGCTGCCATTTTTCAGATTAACCTTTTCTGACCTTGGTTTATTCCATAGAGGATGCCTGGGAAGGGCACACCTTAGATGATGCAGTTTCACAAATCCAGACATTCTGAATTCAACTCTTCCAGCTTCAAACAGTCATAAACTTCCCCCTACTACAGTGATACTGTGTTACAGCCTAAATATAGGGCTATGCTTTCAGAAAAGGAGATGGTATTAAAGTTATGAAACTTGGTAAAACAGATTACAGACACTAATAACCTGAAATGATAAGAGGAGGAGTCCAGGGGTTTGCACACAGAGATGATTTTCTTCCTTCTTTATAAGATACACAGGAAACGGGAGAAATTTGGTTTAATTTTTCTGACATCTTGTTTGTGTGAAATGAAAAATGTTTAATCTTACTGTCCTATTGGGGAAAAATAGGGACCAGTTCTGGGGGACCTTAAAATCCTGATCAGGAGAGGTCAACCCCTAAATGACAAGACAGGCATCTCTAAAAAGACGGGATCTCTAAAAAAACCTTCTCACCAGTATTTGAAACTGTCATCAGAAATAAAAATATAAACAAACAATATAACAAAGCTTTGAATAGTCCCAGTAAGAACTTTCCCCACCCAAATTAGGCTCCACTTAATCTGCTGTTAGATTTTAAATTCTGTAAATTCTCCACATAATTTTCAAAACTTCATTAAAAAGAAATAGAAAGGATCTGAGGTTTTAATTTAAACATCAAATGGGCCAGGAAAAGTCTTCAAAAGATCATGCAACTCCTTTATTTTAGATGACTGCTGGAACAAAATCATTATGGGTAGGGACAGCCCATATATTAATTTAATCTGATCCCAGAATCCCTCATGTCAGCAGTCTAATTCATATTGCTTTTAGTAGAGCAGGGCATAGAATTCTGTTGCTATTCTATATTCTGTTCAGGGCAAAATGGGGCTTATAAGCAGAAACAAAGACAAGAATTGGTCATTTTGAAAGAGTTTTAGAATTTTTCTTTGCGAACACCATGGACTGTTACAACACATTCAGGGCACCAGCAAGGTCTTTGGCACTTGCTCTAGCCTTATTTTGCCAGCGAGATCTGTTCTAACCAAGTTTAGACAACACTTCAATAACAAAGCAAATGACTGGTCTACTTTAGAATTCCCAGTGGATGTGAAGCTGCTCCAGTGTCATCCAAAGAGTGTAATGGGGAGTTTGCCAAAAAAGGCTAGGTTAGATGCAGTCTTCAGAGGCTGCACATAAACCACACTTGTCAAAGTCCTGGCAGTTATTTGCCAGGAAGTTTATAACCCAGGGAGAAATAGAAGACAAGTCTGCTGATACAACCACAGGATTTTCTCACTCTCATGGACTTTCAGAAGGAAAATTGATGTTGTTTGATGATGCAGCGCACCAGAAATAAATCAGAGGTCATCAGCCACAGACAAAGATAACCAAGCATTTCAGGGTAATATGAATCTTGAGAAAATATTACAAAGGGAAACAGATCTAAACAAGCCAATACAAGCCATCACACAAGAGAAGAGTTTAAGGAAAAAGACAAGTTTTCTCTGCATGAAAATTAAGTGATGCCCTGATGCCATAGGTTAAGATTATTTTTCTTTAGTTCAATAGTTTTGAGGGAAAATACCACTCCTACCCACACAAATTTTATGCATAACACTTCTGACACATTCCTTGCACTCAAGTAAGTTTCTTCACAGAAGATAGGAACTGTGTTTCTGTATGCAGAGATGCTAATTGCCTTATTAATTAATAAATATGGGAAGAAATACACAAAGTAATTTCTTTCCACTTTTTTTTTTTTTTTTTATCCTAACATTTCCCTAGTGTAAAATTAGTTCTCAAAAGTGGAAATTCTGTGAAGTTCTTTGAATGCAGTACAGCTCCTTAGGCTTGATTCTTGATAAAAGTAAAAAAAAAAAAAAAAAAGAAAAAAAAAGAAAAAGCAAGGAAAGGTAGAAAAATACTCTTGCATCAGCCTCTCCACTTTGGTTCAGATCAAGAGAGATAAGGTTACCAATTTCTTTTCCTTTGCTTCCTCCTGGACAGGGGAGATAGAAATACACTGTAAGCAATATACAGCATCAGTTTACAAAAAAAGGATGAACACCCATTTGTAACCAAGGCAGTACATTTTTCATTTACAATCTATAGCACAATGCAGTTGCTGGGTTTTTTCCAAGGAGAATAAAGTTATTTTCTCCTCGTTAATGCTGCTTTTAGCTATCCAGGAATGCATGCATGGAAGGACTGAGCAGGAAGCATTTACCTTCCTGCTTCACTGGCTTCTGAACTTTGCCTGCATTCTCTGTACTGTTAGCGGTACCCTTTGTGAAGAGGTGAATTTCTGAGAAATTTGTCATGTATAATAGAGAAGATCAAGAAATTCAAGCCGTGAATTGATCTCTGCTATGCATCCTTAATGTCATATAACATCAGTTATAAAATTAAAATGCACATTCTAAACAGTCAGTCATAGTTCTAACTCTCTAGAAAAACAGCAGACAATGGGAGGATGTTCAAACACTGTTATACTGTGTATACAAAAGCAATAGGCATCATGAAATGAAAAAATGACATTGAGAAGATAGCCTTTTTATGGTGGCTGGTGCTGAAATATATGGTATGTTTAGAGATCTTCTGTTAATATAGGACAAAGGAGGCTATGAAACTGCAGCATAGAAATGTAAGTACAGTAGCTGTGCCATAAAATCAAACAAAAATGTGGTTTTTTCTCTGGTACAAGATTACATTATAAGTATCTGTGGCTGTATGAAAACTGAAGAATCAAATTTGTTTTCTCATGAAGGAAAAGAATAATAAAATCTAGGACACAACTACAAAGCCTCAGAAAACTCTTAAAAGACTGGCAGATTTAGAATCAAATCCAGACATTTTATTTAGAGTTAGGTCAAGATCTGCTCAGTTCAGGACGAGGCTTCTAGCAGATGGATGGCAGTCTAATTCATTAGACATGACTGAAAATTCAAATTGCCAGTAAAAAGAGCAACTCAAGTATGAAGTTCACATCCACAGGGTAATAAGGAATAAGCACACAAAGCTCAAAATCAGAGTCAAGCAAAGTAACACAAGAACCCTTACATTCTGCAATAGCTAGCATAATATGGGAAAACACATCACAAAACATATGTAGAAAGAGAAGCAAAATGTCTAATACTACGTCATTTTGCAAGAGTGCTTCAGCTGAGTGCACAGCATTAAAAACGAGATGAAGAGGACCTCATTAAGTCTGATTAATTTCTCACAGGAGTTGTACCAGGAGGTGAATGGACTGTCAGATGGAAAGAAATGGGATATGTATTGCTTTGTGCATCAGTATCCGGCTTAAAACTAATGTATTGCTGGAACTGCAGTTTCTAATAAAATGCCACTAATAATTGAAGATAAGCAATAGGACCTAGATCTCACAGTCATTAGGTTTTCCCACAGACATAATATATGAATTAGGCTATAATTCTATAAATTATTACAGTGTCCAAGGAAAAAAACAAACCAACTTTTGGATTAAAAGTAACTAATATCCTTGGTCTTACTAGGGATGCCACAACTAGAGGGAAACAGAAAGCAAAATAATTCAGATTATTATGGAGACATCTTTCTAGAGAATATACAAGTCCACAAGGAGTATAGAGAAGAGCTAGAGAAGTTCAAACACTTCATATCTCATGTCTCCAGGAAAGCTCCCCTAGGCCTAACATGAGAAGAGAACCTGAATACATTATTTTGGGAGTCACGGAGCAAACACATTTAAATATCATAGAAAAAATACTCTACTTAGGCATAGATTCAGTCATGTTCCTTTTCCTCAAAGGGAAGGAAAACTCAGGGAACATGGCAAAGGCCAAGGGTTTTTCTTCACTGAATGCATTCTCAAAATCTTCAGGATACATCTGCAATGGCCTATCCTGAAAAGCTTAATGTATTTCACTTTTCCCTTTGAGAAAAGACTAAATCATATATTATTTAATCCATTATTCTAATAAAATCTCCAATGTTTAAAGGTGCAAGAAAGTGTCCAGTTAATGTCATCATTAAGAATTACAAAGTCAATTTTCCATTTCATTACAATTTGGACAGCTCACACACTTCAGAAGATTTCTAATTGCATTACTGATGATGAATTCTGAATGGCCAAAGCATGCATGTGTTGTGCACATTTTAGTGCCTTCAAGGCCAACACACTAAACAATCAAAAACTTTCAAATAAATGCTCTTGCAAACTTGAAAGCTAAGCCATACACTACATTACTAAGTTCACTGTTATTACAGCCAATTAATTAGTCATGCAATAGAGTTTATGGGTGCACAGACAAAGACAATGCATCATCTCTACTAGCAGCAAATATAAAAATCTGAATCTTCAAGAGAACTGATAATATTTATTCTAAAAGATGCAACAACTTTTGTAGCAGTTGAGAAAATAAATACAAATGAGAAGAGGTTTCATTATCTGCTGTGGTAATTTATTCTTTAATCAAATGCTTTTTTACACCATCCTGGTATCTATTCTTCCATATTAGTTACTAATTAGAATATCAGAGCAGAGGAAAGAAGTTGTCAGAGATGGGGCTAACTATAGGGAGGATACTCTCTTCATGCTAATAATTGTGAAGAATTTTCCTCTTTAACTAGATGAATACAAATTAAACTATCAAACAGTGCTCAAGCCTCTACTTTACATAAAAAGACATGCTTTTTTTGAGACAGTCATTTGTGGCATGCTGTTGACTCTCAGCATGGATTTATGTAAATAAAAGTAGATTTATCCTTTGTGCATATTCAAAATTAAAACTTCTATTGAGAGATATCCGCTGATATTTACTGATGTCCGGTGAAAACTATCTACTGCTATTTACCAGGTTTTATTCCTATCAGTAGTGACCAAAACTCAACAGTTCTTCACCCTGTTTCTTAATGAATATGGTTACATTTTATATGCCCATCATTTATTCCTGCACAGTCCTATTTAAGGCAACCAAGTTGCATGAGCTTTGGACGTAAATATTTCAGGCTCTAGAACATTATTTCATGTGTGAATACCACCTTAATACACATACGGATTTCAAACAATTAAGTTTTCCTATCCAAAATAAAATAAAATCAAAACTAGTGATGAAACTGTTAACATCACCACAGTTCATCACTATTTCACTAAAACCTTGAAGGGATTTTTCTTTTTTCCTGTTGCTTCTCCCACACCCAAGTAGCCAATTGAGGCATCACTCAGGAATTTGGAAGTCAGAGCTCTTTTGGAAGTGGTTCTATTGAGCAGAGACCTAACCTAGCTGCTAAAACAAATTAAGCTATCCATAAACTACAGCTTTTTAGTTTTGCTATGGAAAACATCCCAGTCTTTCTTAAACATAGTCTAAACATTAAGTCTAAAATGGGAGATTAATTAAAATAATTTACTGATTTTAAGAACTGCAATAAAAATTGATGTTAACCAGCTGTGTAAACTTCATTTTGTGTCACATTTTGTTCAGAAACATTCGGTCTAATGCATCCGTCTTGGTCTTTTGCTCAGACAATTTGCATATAAGCTCTGTAAACCAATAAAGTCTCCATATGTTTGAACTTTAGCTGCATAGGACAGGATTTATTGTCACCAAACAGCAACTCCCTCTAGTGCCAAAGGAGCTTCCTCCTTCACAGCACACTAAATTAATTTCTAGTGAAGGTCATACTTTGCTGATTAATATTGTGTTCTTGTTATGAAGTCGCATTTGGGAGCCTTCTGTTACTGGGCTTTGTTGTATCTGCTAACAGGCATTAAAATTTCATGGAGAAAATAATTTTTGTGCATGAAAATCAGGACACTGTTGGGCATTGATGATTTTTTCTTTGAAACAAATGATGTTAAGCACACTGAAAAGCTTTGGTTTACATACTCAGACCCTATCAGGCTAGCACTAAAGATGTCTAGCTTCCATCTTTGCAAGTTCTTTCAGAACCTCCTGGTTTCACAATTTATGTCAAATGTATCATTTCCAACAAAACAAAAAAATCTGAAATCAGTCACAGTTACTCTGGGTGCTAAATTTGTCCTAGGTGTCAATACTTAGGAGGTTAATATGCGTAGACTTTAACATGGAATAACAAAACAGAAAGTTGGAACACTCTCATGGGAGTTTTCGTCCTCTGCAGATTAAGATAAATAAACCCCCACGCCCTTGAGTTACAAACTAGCTGTGTCAGATCAGTTCCACAGCGGACATTCCATGCCTGCTTGGTATGTTGATAACAGGGTAATATGCTGCTAGTACTATTAGACTGCACATGGTGTACATAAAGGTTACTGAGATTGTCACAGACAATGCAGAGAGGCTTTGCATACATTATGAGTGCACAGTTTGAATTGTTTTCTCAAGCACAGCAATGGAACCGCACAGATGTAAATGGTAAAGGCAAAAATCCATCCCACTGCTGGTGAGAAATAAGACTGCATCTCATCAAAGATGACCAGAAGCAGCAGGAAAGCTGTCCTACCTCTACCACAGAGAGATGACTAGCCTGCAATGCTAGACCTGTCCTCCATCCTGAAGATACACTAAGCATCATGGGCAGAAAAGAATAAGAAATGGAGTTTATGGAAAAGATCTCACCAGAAACTCTAAACACAGTGCTCTAAAACTTAGATAATGATCCAGCGTCCAAAAATAGGATTTTTCAGCCTTTATAGGATCACTTATTATGACCTACTAGCTAGAAAAAGAATGAATGTGTGAAATGCTGCTCTTGCTCTCTTAAGGGTCAGAAGATGAGGTGCAAGCTGCCTCTTCTGTAGTGTATGCCCTGTGCAGATCCGTAGCTGGAAGGTATGTCTCTGCTACAGTGTGGCAGAGTTCTGTACAGTGCACAAGCCAAAGTAGCACAAGGTCAGGATATAGAGAATGAAGGCCTCTACAGTGTGACTAGAAGGGGCCAAGAAATGACATGTCACTGGCGTAGCACAACTACAAAGTACAGTTTGGCTTTCTTACTCCTGCAGCCTATACTTGTCTTCCCCCCGCCCCGGGATCACTGGTATGCTGTGAGTCACACATAGCAGAACTCCTGCAGATTGTGTGGCTTTACACAACTGATACCCCACAACCTGGTCTTCATGAACAACCAGTTTGGCTTGGTACTCTGCTCAAAGTCTCACAAACTTCCTTCCTGCTCTGAAGAACCACCCATTATGAGAATGTCACCTGAGATTTAACTAAGTAACCAGCCTGACTGCCCAGATGGAGCCATGGCAGAAGATGATCCTCTTAAATCCCCCAAGAATCTCTTAAGGCAGTGTTTCTATTTCCATTATATATTTTGCGGCTAATGAAACAGTGTCTGGCATAGTTGCTAGAGTTTTTACATTGTGCATGGAGAGCTAGTAAGCTGCTTTTTACTAAATACCATATTAGTTTTACTTGGCATGCAGAGTGTATTTTTAAGATATGACATGTTATAGATATAGTTTTCTTTATCCTATCTGATTTTTAATATGATCTCATGTAATAACAGAGTGATTTGCTCCAATTCTACAAGGGAATAAGGTGTTTTCATTTCCAGTCCTAAATAGTTTTGTAATCTGGAATAATTTGCCCTTTGTACATATCTTCTTTGAATGAGTGAGTCATGTATTAACTGCTGCTTCTTATGGCTCTAGTCCCTAATCCTGCATAACTTTACTCAAATAAACTGGCTCTGCAGCTGCTCAAATGAGTGAAGTGATGTCAGACAGGAATATAAGGAAACTGCTGTTCTGTGTATCTGATCTTTGTTCTGTTGCTAGTCTTACTCCTACTCTCGGTGATGCAGGATTGGTACAGATGCATGTACATAACTCAGAGAACAGTTACGCATTTGCTGTGCTAACAGCACATATGCAAGTCTGTGTCATTACAGCTGTCAGGAAGCAGCAAGAATGAACTGCTCTGACAAAGAAGATTAGTCAAGAGGACAAGTCAGGATGGCAAGCAGATGGGGGCAATGCCCTTCCTAACAAGAGTGTAGTCCTATACTACCCGAGCGAGAAGACCAAATCAGTAACAGTAACCATGTTCAGACAAAAGCCCACTAATGGCCAAACAACTCAGCAGACACCTGGCAGGTCCAAGGTCAACCCAAGGAGACAAGTCAGGAAGGCAAGATCAAGTCATCAAGGTACAAAGCCAGGTATCACAAATGTGCAACATTATGTCAGATAGGAACCAACAGCAAGGCCTGAGCTGAAATGCATCTCCTGAGCTGATGGATGGGGTGTGCGTGGATAGAAATGTGCATCCTTGTCCCATCTGAGATTTCTCACACCTATTTATCATGACCTAGCTGTTTACAGAAAAGTATGATCCAACCTTACACAGCTGTGCTACATCCTAGTTGGTTGTGAACAGAGGCAGCCAAAGCCTGGGAGATTGGGAAGGGATTCCAGATGAGACTTACAGAAAAAGATGGTTACTGGCTGGTCAAGGCAACTAGAGCTTGTGGGCTTACTGAGGCCCTGACAACAGTTTAGTTAAATTGTTTTGTATAAACTGTTTAGCTATTCATTTCCATTTAAAAATGGAGTAACCTTCTCATATTTCTTACTCTCCTTGCTAAATAAAATGTTCAAGAGACCATAATATTCAAGAGCTCTCATTTTGCTTAAATCAAACCAACAGTTAGTTTCTGATTTTAGTATTTTACATTGACTGTTTCACTGTGAATTTGTATTGTTTATTGTTTCACAAAGTTTACATTATGAAAAACACATTCCATGGTCCTCAGTTCAGTTTCTCTAGATAGACAAGATGGTTCACTAACTTGTTCAAAAAAATGACAATGACATATAATCAAATCTGAATGCAGCAAAAAAAATCAATTATAGAACTGCATACAATTTCACACAGTCTATGTCAATAAAAACTATTAAACAGTAACAAACTGACTTTCAGACTCAACTGTTGAGAGCATCAGCTAAGCATATTATTGGTCTAGCAGGAATTGCTGGGCACAATTATTTCTAAAAATCAGTCAATACATCTTTCCACAATAATTTTATCTGAATGTTTTCTTCAGACTTCATAAAGCTGAATATCTGATATATGGAGAGAACTGAAGACATAAGTATCTAAGCCAACATTCACTATGTTAATGGAACTGCCTTCACTGTCTCAAGCCTTAATTTGGACATCTCGAACTTCACATTTTGTGTTACTAAAACCTTGCTGTGAAAGCACTGGGACTGTTTCAAACTTTCCATCTGGAAGTGTAGCTGTATGCTGGTTAAAATTAATTTTAGATGTAGTAAAAGTCACCAGAGCACAGTAGAGAGAGACTGTAAATGATCTGTCCCAATTCCAGATCATTAGACAGCACATCAAATTCCATTATGCATAAGAGAACTGTGCAGTCACTTAGCTATGCTTCCCATCATGTGAATGTCAGTTACATTCATGTTGACTTCTATTCCATAATTCAACTGACCAGATAGTCATTTTGCATCTTGACCAGCTAGAAATAGTTTTCACTTCAAGTCCAGACATTTCTTTACTATCAGATCCTTCACTGCAACAACATATGAGTGACAAGTGCTACTCCAGAATTGCCCAGTGTCAGCATAATGCTAACGCACAGCACTGTACCTAACAATCTAAGAAACCAGCAGTAGTAAATAGCAATGCTAAGAAAATCCTGACTACTGCATGCTAACAGCTTGCAAACCCACTCAGAACTCTCTTACATTAAAATGTGGAGGCAAAGATGCTAATGAATATGCAACAAATCTGCAGTCATCTGTTGCATCAGAGTCGTAAATAAAGAGGCACAAATCATTCTGCTCCAGCTAAAACAGTTTTCCTAATTGCAGCATTCCATGGGAAAATCATAGAATCACAGAGTGGTAGGGGTTGGAAGGAATCACTGGAGATCATCAAGTTCAACCCCCCTGGCAGAGCAGGATCACACAGGGCAGGCCACACAGGAACATATCCAGAAGGTTTTTGAAAGTCTCTAGAGAATGAAACTCTACAACCTCCCTGGGCAGCCTGTTCCAGGATCCATCACCCTCATAGTAAAGATTTTTTTTTCCTCCTGTTGAGGTGGAACGTCCTGTGTTCCAGTTTGTGTCCATTGCTCCTCATCCTATCACACGGCACCAATGGAAAGAGACTGGACCCTTCTTCTTGACACCCACCCTTCAGCTATTTGTAAACATTAATAAGATCCCCTCTCAGTCTTCTCCAGTCTAAATAGCCCCAGGTCTCTCATCCTCTCCTCATAAGGCAGATGTTCCAGTCTCTTAATCATCTTTGTAGCCTCCGTTGGACTCTAGTATTTCCCTGTCCTTGAATTAGGGAGACCAGAACTGGACACAAAACTCCAGATGTGGCCTGACTAGGGTAGAGTAGAGGGGGAGGAGAACCTTCCTTGCACTGCTGGACACACTTTCTTTATGCAGCCCAGGATACCATTGGCCTTCTTGGCCACAAGGGCACATTGCTGTCCCATGGATTACTTACTGTCCACCAGGGCTCCAAGGTCCTTCTCCATGGAGCTGCTTTTCAGCAGGCCAACCCCTAATCTGTATTAATGAATGGGGTTATTCCTCCTGAGGTGTAGGGCTCTAAACTTATCCTTGTTGAACTTCATTTGGTACCCTTTTGCCCAGATCTCCAGCCTGTCCAGATCCCACTGAATGGCAGCACAGCCTTCTGGTGTGTCATCCTCCCAGTTTCATATCATCATCAAACCTGCTGAGGGCACACTCTGTCCCTTCATCCAGTTCATCAATGAAGATGTTGAACAAGATGGGACCCAGTACTGACCCCTGGGGAACACCTCTAGCTACAGGTCGCCAACTGGACTCTGCACCTCTGAGGTCTACTGTTTAGCTAGTTCTCAATCCGTCTCACCACCCCCACTTCTAATCCACATTTCCTGAGCTTACCCTCAAGAATGTTTTGGGAGCGTACAGTGTCAAAAGCCTCACTAAAGTCAAGGTAGACAACACCCACTGCTCTCCTGCATCTACCCATTCAGTCACAATGGCACATGCAGAGAGAGACCTGGTATTCTCTTTCTTCCTAGCTGAGAACACTTATGTCACATGGACACTTGCAAGTGCATTTTATCTAAAAATACAGATTTTAACTTTACTGCACTTCCCCCTCCAGCCTTTCAATAATCCTCTTGCAGTTAACAGACTGCAGGAAAAAATTGACACGTGATCCAAACCTTTTTTGACTAGTAACTGCCAAAATTTTATGTAGAATTCCATTGAAATTGGGATAAACAGTAAATTCAATTCACTCCTCCTAAACCTCAATTATACTCCATATGTGCTTAGTAAGAGCCCTGTATAGCTATAGGAACACAGTTCTGGGAATTCTGGCTGCACAGTAGTGGGAGCCTTGTTTTAGAGTTCTAAGAGATCAGGTCACTGCAGTGTCTGGAAGGCAGAGCAACCGTGCAAGCAGGAGTTATCCACAAAGCAAAGGAGCAGGACATAGCTGCAACAAGCACCAGAGTGGAAGCACTAGTTAGTCTCTGGCAGCTTTGAGGGTCACATCAGAGATACTGATGTATGCTTTGCAAGTTGAAGCCATTATCAAACATGACTGTTAAACAGCAGGGAAGGTGGCCTACATCCCTACACCACCACCAGTCTCCTAGCTTTCAAAGTGAAAGGTCTTTATTATTGTTTGCTTTGTGGAAGAAAACTTAGAAAGAAAGCATTCCCCACATGCCACCAGACTGGCTCAGTGAGTAAGGTAAGACTAGTTCTGTTTGAAGAAGAATGGAAGATAGAAATGAATGATTTGATGCCATCTGCACTTCAAAAAAAAAGAAAAAAAAAGGGAAAAAAAATCCACATATGTAGAGCAAAGCTTGCCTTTACTTTTTTGTTTTGTAAGAAATATCTTTTAATATTGTTTACTCGTATACACGACAGAGCAAAGACAAACAATTCTTCTAAAGATAGTTCTCCACTGCCTAAAGATTGCAGGCAACAAACGCCTACCTGACAGACATCCCAATTTCCCAAAATCAGTTTTGAACATTGCCTTCAGCTCACATAATTCTGTCTCTGTTTTATATTTAGACTCTTTATTCCAGAATACAAATCTAATAGCAGTAAATTGCTTAGTCAGACATTTGGCTTCTTATGCTATGGGCTGAAACGTTCAACACTTTAAACTAGAAAAAGCAGAAAACTACAGCTAATTCTCCTGTTTGGTTTTCTACATGGACTGCACAGACAACTTGTGTGTCTGTCCAGGGGTTGGCTAGCATAGGGTTAATTTCCCCAAGGTGCTGAGAGGGGCCACAGCCAGGACTGCCAACAGAACCAGCCAATGGCATATTCAACTCCATACTGATCTCATGCCTGCTATATAAGAGGAGGGCTGGAGGGGGCATCGGGCAGGTGTTTTGTGTAGGGCTAGGCAATTTAGGTGTGTACTTTGTTGTCTATCAATCATTTTATATATTACTTCATTAGTGCTATTGTTATTGCTGTTTTTTTTTTCTGATCTCCTTGAATTGTTCTATTAAATTCTCCTTATCTCAACCCATGGGATTTGTCTTTCTCTCCTGATCCTCCTTCCCATCCCATGAGAGGGGCAAGGGGCAGTGAGTGAGGGACTGCACGGTGCTCACTGCCAGCTGGGCCTAAACCATCACAGTGTCAACACAAGGTAGGGGAAGAAAGTGCAGAAAGGGGAATGAGCAACTGGGGGAGGCTGGCATTTTCAAAGACCCAGAAGGTTTATCACACTATGACCATAGGTAATGATGTAACATAAAAGCTTAGTGGAATAATTTGTAACAAATTACCATCAGTAATAGTTTGCCTGAAAAAAGGACAGCATGTTGGGCAGGCAGCACCAACAGAATCTGTAAGATACAGAGACAAAATCTTTACGAAGGTAAAATGAGACACTTGTTTTCCAGTTTTCTCCTTATCTGTTAAGCTTTATAATTTTGCTTAACCTAGGTTCCCATATAGATTAAAATTGTATTTATCTTATAAGGCCTGCTGAAATGCAGTATGACCTCCAAGCAATGCTGCCAATATTCTTTCTTCTTTGAGAATAAAGGGGTGATAGTTTTGGAAGACTGACTTAGTCTGAAGGTGCGTGTTAATCTTGCATGAGGTGGGTAGCTCTCTGAAAATAAAGTGAGTCTGTTTGCCTCTGTGTAAGGAAAAGTAAAATTACTTTCAATTCTCAAAATATTTTCATTTCCTCATTAACTTTTTATCAACTAAAATGCAAAATAGACAGCCAAAATAGAACAAGACTGGGAAGTGTGAGGTGAAAATAAGCATAAATAAGAAACATTTAAATGGAAAGCTGACAAAATAAGCACAAACAAGAGGTAGGAAAACAGGTTATGTGAAGAAAGGGTGAGGAGGAATAGAGTGGAGTTGAAGGGGAGGAAGTCTGAGTAGGAGGGAAGGCAAAATGTTTGAGCCTCTTAGCATTTCCTGGCCTTCATGTGCATTTCTTTTTTGAGGATTCAAAAGCTAACAGTCACTGTGAATAAAACCCAATAAACTAAAAGCCAAACTTAACTCCTTCCCATCTTGTATACTTTCAAAAAAGTCAAAGACTGGGACATGAAGAGCACTTTCTTAATTCTATTATTCAGTTACACCTATGCTTGTTTAATTTCAGCAGGACCTCATCCTCATGTCTGTCTTCAAGATGTTTTAGAAACTGAGGTGTCTTAAGAAAATATTAATTATTATATCTTATTCTTCTTCTCTTTGAGGTCTTCTACTCAGAGAGGCTGAACTGTGTTACCGAGTCCATATCCATGGTTAGGCTAAAGAGTGACTAAAGAAGTCACGGTTTTGCTGGTCCCACACTCACACAACAGCATGTATGTAAAAGAAATTTCTACAAAATCAGTGGAATTTAGAATGACTCAAGATGTGTTGCAAGACCTTAACGTGTTCCAGTGCAGTAATTGCCTAATTATTTATAAATCAGGTTCCTGTCTTTTGTACAGAACACTAAGAATAAAATGAAACTGCTATTTAATGCTTTTAAACGTGTCCTAAGAAAACTGGTTTTTATAAACTAGTCAATGAGAAAATCAGCACATTAAATGGAAATTTTCCAAGTAAGTAATCAGGTTTGTTTTCAGAAATTTGCAATTAAAGCTAAATATTTTATACTGTAGTAGCTCTCTGGTATTTTCTAGTTGCCAGATGTTTCTGCTTTGTACAGGACTCTTTGCCATTGCAGATTAGCACTGACATACCTTATTATCTCTGGGTACTGAGTTTGGAAAGGATCTTGTCAGGTTTTGATAAATGCTTGGGTGTCAGACAAATAGAGAACTTCCTAGAGAAAGAGAACGGGCACCCTAGCCATAGCTACTTAAAGCAGCTCCATAGATTAAGCCGTAAGTGCAGCGAGTCTCTGTACAGAGCACGAAGCTAGAGAATCTGGGGGCTTGCCCTGAATCGAGTCGGTTTTGTTCTTCGTAATGAACGCTTAACCCATGCTGTCTTTCCCATCAGCACGTGTGAGGTCAGACGAAGCGCTGCGGAAGAGCTGGATCTATCTCTCCCGGCAGCGGCCGCACAAGCCGCGGAAACCCAGCGGGGAACGGCAGCCAAGGGCCGCTGTCGCTAGCCCGGCGCTGCGGCGGGCGGCCCCGGCCCCCCCGCGAAGCCGGCAGGGGCGGCGGCGGGCGGAACTACACTTCCCGGCAAGCTGCAGGGCCGGGGGCGGCCCCTTGGCGGCAGAGCGGGAGGCGGTCGCCTCACGGAGCCCATTGCCGCGGGTGGAGCGGTCATGGCTCTCGCCGCAGCGCCCCTCAAGGTCTGCATCGTGGGTTCGGGGAACTGGTGAGTGCGGCGGCGGCGGCGGCGGCATCAGCCCCTGAGAGGGCCGGCACCTCGGGAGTGGCGGCCCCGCTCTACCCTTCCCTCCGGCCGTGCCCGCCCGGGCCCTCCGGCCGCTTCCCGCGCAGAGCCGCCGTGCCCCTGGCCCGCAGCCGGAGGGCTTCGCGCCGCGGCCGCGCTCCCCTCAGGGGTGGCCGCGGCGGTGAGGGCGCGGCCGCTGTCACCAAGAGCGACGGCCACGGTGTGCCTGGACCACGGTGTGCCTGGACCACGGTGTGCCTGCCAGCAGCGCTGCTTCTGCCCCGGGCTTCTGGGCGCCCTGGTGCCGGACGCGTGGGCTTCTCCAGCCCTCGGCCTCCCCCCGAGGCGTGGGTGCCGCTCGGGAGCGGAGGGAGGGAGGGAGCGGAGGGAGGGAGGGAGGGAGAAACAAACGCAGAATCGACAGAATCGAGCTGCTGCTGTGGCGAGCTTGCTGCAGGCACCCGCCCGGTCTGGGAAGAGCGTATTTTAGGATATTTTTAACCTGGTATTTGTTGTGTGCTTTGTCCGATGTCAGATGACACTACAGACACTGAGCTTTCCGGGGTTTTTTGTTTTGTTTCAGGAGGTCACCGCTGCCTGTAGGGCTTCTCTTAACAAGTCCCCTTTCTCCCCAGGAGTGTTGTCTGGGGGTTCCTATGCTAGCTGTTTTATATAGTAGCTCAAAAAAAAGAGTTGTGAGATGCTAGGCTGTTTGAAATACCTTTTCTTTCTCAAATTGGTTATGCTGAGGCACACGAACATTTGAGATGAGTTTTTATTGCTGCATCTATCATTAGTTTATAATTAGATTTAAATAAATTTGCTGTTGTGTTCCCTGGAAGCAGTAGGTTTACTAATCATTTCTCTGTGAGGAGCATCATGTTGTTACTCAGTTTCTCTGCCCTTCCCCATCACTGTTTTTACAACTCTACAATGAGTAAGTTAAGTGCAATGTGTTATATAAATGTATCTTCACAGTTTGCCACTTTCATTACAGATGCTGAGCATATGCTATTGCTGATAACATTCTGGTTTTTAGGACTAAATCTAAATTCAGAGGAGTTTGGTATAGAGTAAGGGACTGCAGTTTACTAAACAAAACTTAACAGCCTTTTGTCAAAGTGATCTTAGACTTGTTGCTCTCCCCTCTGTCCACTTGGCCATTCCTCATATTTCTAACTACGCAAAGAGCGCCAAAAGCCAAGTCGTGTTTTTCTTTGTGGTGGCTTGTTGAGGGAACAGCTGGCATTTCAGTGTAATATCTCTTGCTTTCCTTGCACTACCTTGAAAGATGAGCAGGGAGATACTGTACAATACATACATGCATACAGTATATGTCAGAAAGAAATGATGTAGTTACACCTGTCAATCTCTTAGGAGTATTGTTGCTGTTCTTCTATACTTGAAATCTAGCAGAAAGTTTTACAGAAGGCTTGACTGCATTTGTATTTGATTCACCATGAAACACGCCTGCAGAAGAAAAACGGTTTATAAATAGTACCCACTGGCAATAGCCATGTGCTTATATATTTTGTTTTCGCCTCACTGGATCAGTTTGATAACAAGAAAAGCTCCTGCCTAGTGGGTTGGATATTTGGGTGATATCTGTGATGCCTATAGAAAGAGATAATGCTGTTACTGGGGTAGCATCTTTTTTGAATAAATTTATTCAAATAACTGATAGCTTCTTTCATATTAATAGCAGTGTGGCGATATATGGGTTTTTGTTTGGTTTGGGGTTTTTTGGTAGCGGGAAAGCAGAAACCATCAAATCAAAAACTTAAAATTGCAAATTATTTGATGTGCAACAGCTCATCCCCCCCCTGCCCCCCAGTGTTTCTGCAAGCAATAATTCTTGTAGAAGTAGATGATTTCTTCCTCAGGCTCCAAGAGATGACAGACACCAAATCCTGACTGAGCATTGTGACTCAGTAATGTATTATTGCATGTATGCAACCACTGAACTAAAGAGGACTTCATTTGAATTTTGTGCATGTCTGCATGTAAATGACTTTTTGAACGGGGCCTGTGGTCCTAAAGTGGAAGCATTTAATGCTCAAAAGCAGGTACATGAAAGTGCTTCAATTTCTTCCTATGCATCTTATCATTGATATTTTGAGGTTATATATTTTTGAAGCCTGGATAACTGGAGTGGGGTTGCCTAAATTGTAAGCAAGTAGGAAGTTGAATTGAGCCGTTTTCTGCATCTTAAGCAGTTTAGAGACTGTGGGGTTTTGGGTTTCTGTGAGATGATTCTGCCTCACAAGTGCCAGTGACTGTACAGATGTCCTTGGCTTCTCCCAGCCCTTTAACCTATAACTGGGATTAAAAAAAAAACCAGAACACTAAAGGAGCTTGATTCAATAGTGACCATTTAGAAGGGTTGAACCAATCACCTTGGATGGTAAACTATTTCTAGTCAGACTTGTTTGGTCAGTTTACGAGGGAGAAGGTCACCTTAACAGTGAAGTTGACTTGGCAGAAGTCGCTCATACCTGATGGAAGGTCATGGGATGGGACAGATAGCTCACAAGGCAGAAGCAGGAGCTGAGCTTTTCACTGGCCTTGTCCATTTAGGGTTGCTCAGCTGATGGATAAGTGATTCTATTAGGATCTTTAGGATACAGGATAAAATAAGCTTTCTTGAATATGAAGAAAGTACACCTCAGGAATATGCCTTGGAGCCTCAGAAGTCAAGGACAGGGCCTAGTTTAACACACTGCAGATGCTTCTTGGACAAGTGCTATAGCCTAATCTTCTGAGAACACTTCCAGGGCAGGTTAACAAAGTGTCCACAGCCAGAATTTACCAGTTTTGCTAGAACCACATGTTAATTAATCTGATTGCCCAACTTGAACAGAAATTGTATATCTTGGAAAGAGATGAGAAGTTACCAGGACAGAGTGGTCCATATAGGTAGGAAGCTGCTGTACAAAATTTGGAGGTAAAACTTGCAGCTTAACTGAGGTGTTTTTACAGGGAAAAGTGTTAGGGCTAAATAATGATACTATTTGCACTTGCATGTTCTGACTTCTGCTGATGCTGGTATCAGGACAAGTTCAGGAGTTTCTTGGTTTGGGGCTTTAAAGTGATGGGGGGGGGGGGCGGGAAGCAGACCAACTGTGATGCATTGTAACAGTGAAGGGCAGGAGACAAAGTGAACCTCAGATACAGCTCTACAGCAGTGCTGAATGAGGGTATGTGCTTGTATTTGGGCATACCTTTGATACTCTTTGCTGTTTGACGTGCAGCTACCTGGTATTACTTGAATAACATTAGCCATCCATCAGAGCATGTTAGGGTTAAAGTTTGTGAGGGGAATCTTTCACTATGATTTTCCTCTGTAACTGAGCTGCTGCAGGCACCAAGTCTTGCAACCTGGCTCACACTAGAAATGTTAGTGCTAGGAATAAATTGGCAAGAATTCCTCTTCCTTTGCCTTGCACTGTGTCAGGAGTATGCAAGATGAGCCAGACATTCCAGTAAACTATTTCAGAGTACACACTGAGAAGTATTGGGGCAGAGAAGAGAACACGGGCTGCTTGTTGGATTAAGAGGTGTGGGGAGACGGTATTTCACCTTGGAGAGAGTAGTCTTGGACTTGATGGCAGCTGTTTGACCTTGCTTAATTCAGTCCTATAACAGTTGCTTCAGCATAACAGGAAATGAGGAACTAGAGAAGCCAGTTGCGACAATCTTATTACATTTAAAAACTAAGAGTAGGCAAACCTTCACTTCTTTAATACTACACTCAAAGGCTGAAAAAAAAAAAAGACAGTTATAGCATTTAAGAGTTAAATTGTAATGGAATTAACGTCTCACTCAAGTAGTACACACTGCCAAACTTTATGCTGGCAAAGTGCATGAAAATCTCAGTTAGAGAGTTGCTGAATCAGTTATTTCTGTATTTATCAAGACTAAACACACTCAATGTGTAGTGAAGTTCAAAAATGAAGACAGTGATCTGCCAGGATCCAGACTTCGTGTATAAATCTGCAGTAGAAAATGTTCTTTTTTTCAAGGAACTTAAGTCTCTGAGGAATGTATACCTGTGTTGTGTTGAATGTGAGTAATGTGTTTGTGTGGATCTGAAATTTGGGGGGCGATCTGGTGAGTTGTCCGCCGTTAGGGCAGAAACCACTCTGTGTGCTTGCAGATCTAGAATATGAGCTTAGCAGGAGATGGCTGATAATCATAGAATCATTTTGTTTGGAAAAGATCTTTGAAATCATTAACAACCATTGCTAATCCCACCACTAAACCATGTCCCTAAGCACCTCATCTACATATCTTTTAAATACCTTCAGGGATGGTGACACCACCACCTTCATGGGCAGCCTGTTCCAGTGCTGAACAACCCTTTCAGTGAAGAATTTTTTCATAATGACAAACCGAAATCTCCCCTGGCACAACTTGAGGCCATTTCCTCTTATCACTTGTTACCTGCAAGAAGAGACACAACCCCAGCTCTCTACAACCTCCTTTCAGGCAGTTGTAGAGAGCAATAAGGTCTTCCCCAAGCCTCCTTTTCTCCAGGCTTAACAACCCCACTTCTCTCATCCCCTCTAGACTCTTCACCAGCTTTCTTGCCCTTTGAACATGCTCCAGCACCTCAGTGTTTCTCTTGTAGGGAGGGGCCCAAAACTGAACACAGTATTTGAGGTGTAGTCTCACCAGGGCTGAGTACAAGAGGATGGTGATTTCTCTGGTCTTGCTGGCCACACTAGTGCTAACACAAGGCAGGATGCTGTTGGCCATCTGGGCACATTGCTGGCTCGTGTTCAGGTGGCTGTTGATCAACACCGCCAGGTCCTTTTCTACCAGGCAGCTTTCCAGCTGCTTGTCCCCAAGCTTGGAGCATTTCATGGGGTCATTGTGATCAAAGTGCAGCACCTGGCCAGCACTGGGCCTTATTGAACCTCATAGGCCTTGACCCATCAATCCAGCCTGTCCGGATCCCTCTGAAGAGCCTTCCTACAGTCAGGCATATCTACACTCCTGCCTAGCTTCATATTGCCCATAAACTTACTGGGGGTCCCCTAGATCCCCTCGTCAAGGTCATTGATAAAGATATTAAACACAACAGGCCCCAATACTGAGCCCTGGGAAGCACAGCTTGTGACTGGCTGCCAGCTGGGCTTTATTCCCCACAACTCTTTGGGCCTGGCCATCCAGACAGTTCTTCACCCAGTGAAGAGTACACCTGTCCAAGCCACGAGCAGCCAGTTTCTCCAGGAGGAATCTGTGGCTTCTGTATCACCTCCTGAACACGGGGGAATTTGTAATTGGTGAAGTGTTATCAGAGAAATAAATTCCAGTCTTTTAAGAAGTACAGTTTTATGGTTTAACTGAAGAAGGTCTACTTAGTATGCTATAATTTTTCCTGCCACCACTTAGGAAGTGGCCTTAGGGCCTGTGATAGCAAACACCTTTAATACAGCACAATGAGTTGTGCCATATTAAAAGCTCTCCAAGCGGAATGACTCTATTTGGTTTAGTTGCCAGCTGTGAGTTCATTACAAGCACTGTCCAGAATAAATTTAGGAGAGTGTGTGAGTATAACTAGATTTGAAAAGGTAAAATGCTCTTACCTCCTAATAAAATGTGCGTATGCACTCATAAAAGTCTCAGATTGGTGACTCTGTGTTTTTATAGCATCTTTATACGTTTGTGTTGGGTTTTGTTGGCTGACACCTCCTCACCCCAGTAAAGGACGTTAGGTTAGCAGGTTTCATAAAACTGCATCTCTTTCTTCCATATAGCATTCAGACTAGGAATGGTTGAGAAGGTTGCATTTGTTCCTCTTCTTGGATGTGGCTTCAGTAATTCTGATTAATTTCCTTCTTGCTTAAAAATTTAAGTAGTAACAGCGATCATCATCCTACAGGTTTCACCGTGTGCTGTTCTTGGGGAAAAAGTGTTGGGGGGGGAGTCGTGCAATGCGTAATGGAACTGTCTGCCTGCAAATTCAGAGGGTGACATAACAGTTACATTCTGTGAGGTTGGCAGCATAACCGTAAAGCTTCAGATTTCTGCAGGATATAAATGCTTTTTGGCTTTAAATGTGTATCAGTACTGTACAGCAATTGATGGGTCAGTCATCTTAGCAAAGAACGTTTCCTGCTTCTTCAAGGTGAAAATGATCCATTTTTTTTTAAAGTTGTGTCATTTTCACCACTGCTTTGAAGGTATAATCCATTTGGTTTGTGGAAATACAGCAACCCACACTCTCACTGGATAGCCAATAAGCAGAAAAAATAAGTAAGGATGTTTTCAGTAACTGTTTCAGTCCAACCTCTGCTAGATATATTGAGAGCACACAGCAGGTGTGAATGACTGGTGTGTTTTTCCACTTGTTTTACTCTATCAACAATGCTACATATTAACTGGTCTGGTAACCTGTGATCTCCTATTTATTCTACAGACAATCTCCTCCTTCTAGGGCTAAATAACTTTTTTTTTTTATAATATTGTTTTTTCTTTGCTGCAGGGGTTCTGCGGTTGCAAAAATAATAGGCAATAATGTAAAAAAATTGCAAAAGTTTGCTTCCACGGTGAAGATGTGGGTCTTTGAGGAGAATATTAATGGGAGAAAACTGACAGATATCATAAATAATGAACATGAAAATGTAAAATATCTTCCTGGATACAAGCTGCCAGATAACGTGGTAAGGCTCAGAAGCTAAATTCTGTGAGAATTTGGAGTAGAGGGAATATTGCTCATGCTGTGAATGGAGGTAGAAATTTGTGTTGCTAATGCTGCTAGGTTTTATACTATTTCAAACTGTGTGCTATTTTACTGATGAAATCAGAGATTTGAACAAGTAAAATGGAATTATTCAAGTAGAGAAATTTTCTTTTTTTTTTTTTCCTTCTCCTCAGTCTCACTGTTCTTTTTATGTTAGTTCAGCTTCTGTATAGGGAAAGCAAATGTGAAAATGAGGGCAAGATTATCAGCTCTGACAATACCTATTAGAAATCTGACAGCTCTGATGATACCCGTATCTGGCCTCAACTTTGGAAGGGAGCTGATTGGTCAGTGAGAACCGAAGGGATTTCAAGAATTCTGAAACACTTACCAAGTATTACAGGATGAGAACTAGAGTATTTCTCAGGCAAGCTGCAAGCTGTTTGCAGTTTATCTGGTTCTCAGTGTTTCATCTACCATCATGTTAGATGTAGCGTTGCCAAGGACAGAACAGTGGGACTCCACATGTATTCTGTGTTGGTGTAACATGATGAGGAGTCTTGCCCCCAGAACATTATAGGAAGAGGCTGCAGCAGCTGACGCTTCAGTAGAGATGTTGGGCAGGATGAATTGTCATGCATTACAGTTTTCTCTTTAACCATAATGCTGAAATTCCATTTCCCTGGCCTTCAGCAAGTGTGGTGTTTCTGTTGTCCACTACCTTCTCTTGCAAGTTTGTTGTCTTTGGCAATTGAGGAGCTGATTGCTACATTTTAAACCTGAGTGTTATTTTAAGGTGGTGAACAGGTATTAGGAAAAGTAAAATCTGGCAACTGACTTCAAGGTAGGTCACCTTACAGGGTAAACAAAACCTATGAGTACAGAGAAAGAGAATATAAATCGGTAGGTGTAAAAGACCTGAAGAAAACACTTGAGAATATAAGGCACTAAGTAAAGAAACTACTTTTCTGCATGCAGTAGTTTATCAAAACTTGAGATTAATTTTGTAAAGAGAAGGCAGCTTCTTATTTTGTTTTCTTACTCAAAGTATTTGGATATTATGGAACATTTTGAATTTTTGTGGCACTAACCATACCAAATGCCTCTTTCAAGACACGAAGTACCTTGTTTGAAAACTTAAATTCTTTTCTGGGAAGTTTATATTACTGCTTATTTGCAATGATGAAACACAGTATTTTGTAGCATTCAGTATAAGACCAGAATATGCTTTGTAACACTTGGGTGTAATGTTAATTGTAGAAGTTACGTGTCCTTTCTTTCCCATAACTACACAGGTTGCTGTCCCAAACCTCAATGAAGCTGTACAGGATGCAGACTTGCTGGTTTTTGTCATTCCTCATCAGTTCATTCATAAAATCTGTGATGAAATCACAGGACGAGTACCCAAGAAAGCGCTTGGCATAACTCTCATAAAGGTACAGTAAGTACTGTGCATTAATAACTGAGAATGTGTCATGGCTTGATATTTTGATATGAAATGTTATTCTCTGTTATTCACTGATTGTTGCATTAAACCTTTCTACATGTAAGATTGGAATTTGTTTTGGTCATTAGTGGATTGTTATGTCATGTTTTATTTTAGACTAGCACTGTCAGGAAGAGAAAAATGAGACTGTTCACAAGACTTTTAAGAAGTAAAAGGGAGTTAATACGTTTTGCATCACCAAGCTTTCCAATCTTTTATTTGTTGTTTACAAATGCATCATTAAATGGAGAACAGAGCAGAAGCATAATGCTTTGATTGTTAACGTACATCCCACATGCTGACTTGATCATTTCAAGAACTGCTGAGAGAATTTCATGTGACTGATAGTGCTCTTGTTCATGTCGAATATTATCTCGCAACAAGAGAATTTGTTTAGCGTGGTGCAAAAAGACAGTTCAAGCATAGGAAATATGAGGAGCAGAGATGCAGGAAGTGTTTTACTGGAGTGTTTGTAGTTTTGGTGGCAGGAGAATTTTTAAATGTGGATGAGCTGCCTTTTTTTTGTTTTTTGTTTTTTTGGGGTTTTTTTTTCTCCCCCCTTCCTTTTCTTTCTTTCTCCCTGCTGTTTATTTAGCTGCAAAGAATGAGATATTCCCACAAGGTCTGGAAGATTCTGGTTTGTTGTTGCTTTGTACTTTGTTGAGAGTAGGCCATTTTCTTAACAAACATTCGCATGTTTACTGTCATTTCTGGAAAATGATACATTTATGGATCTGTGCTTAAAAAGAACAGAAACCTCCTATCACTACTTACTGCAAGCTTGTCCAGTTTGGCTAACTAAACCCACCAATCTGTATTGTTTTGTCAGTCCTGACCTGATATATCCCTGAGATGTATGAAAAAGTAATGCTTCCCAAGTGCACTTGCTGCATTTTGTAGAAAACTTTTTCATACTGTTGAAGGATAAAATAAAGGAGTGTTAAGAGCTGAATGCATAGCATCAAAACCACACAACTGTCCTAGATGTCCTTAAGTTTATTGCTTTGAAGTTGTCCATTTATGCTTCTTCTGTAAGCTCAAGATAAACTTTGTTTGCCTTTAATTTGCTAAATGTGGTTTATCTTCTCATGTCCTTAGTGCTAGGAATAACTAAAGAAATTGGTGCAGTAAACGAGGACTTTTGTCAGCATATTTGAAGTCAGAGTCTGGGCCTGTATTCCCTTAAGATTACTGCTCTGAGTACTGATCACCAGTGCTTTAATGGAGTGTTGTGATTAATGGCTATGTTTAAAAAAAAAATAAAACAGAGGATACTTACCTTAAAAAAAAAAAAAACCCAAACCCTTGCTTTGTGTAGTGTAAGTAAAATAGTGTCACCTGGCATACCTAAGCAGAGTCGATTATTAGGCAGCTTCTCATTCTCACCATACTGCAGGAGAATGCAAAGTAGACATTAGTCTTTATGAAAAGGCAAAACTTTGCATCATTAAAAGCATAGTTTAAGTAGAGAGGATGGAGATTTAACACAATAATGAAACTAAGTAGTAGAAGCAGGCATGCATTCTTCTTTCCTCTACTTTTGCAGCTTCTTTGTGCATGCTGTTTTCATCAAAGTCACATTTTTAGTGGTCCAAAGTGTGGGGAGGGAGGAGTATTTGTTTTTTTCTCCTGTCATCTATCATTAAGTATTGGATTTACCACTTCAAGAAACAGGTGCAGTTCTCCTTGACTTTGTCAGAAGTTGCATCTGTTTCATAGCAAAGCTGAATTTAGCACCTAAGCCACTCTGATCTCCTTTCACTTGGATAAATAATTGTTGTTTACATGTTTCCTTTTTATTTTTTGTTGAGTTGTTCCCAATGTGTGCTTGTTTTTCTGTTATTAATTGCCTGCTTAGGAGGTGGGACCTTACACTTATTTTGTGGGGACATTTTTGACACGGTGAGGGACAAATACAGCACGTATATGTGTGATTCCCTTCAGATTCTTTATGTATGGCTCATTAAAGGTGAGAAAGCAGTGCTGTGCATTAAGTGATACAGATTGAATAATAATGCAGAAATGCAAGCACTGGTTTATTTGGCTGGTGTTATACAGGCTTTCCTGAATGTCTCTTGATTGCACCATGTTATTTAAGGAATAGCACCCCTGATCTGTGGAAATGCAAATTACTGTCTGCCTGAAATGTCACCACGGACAAGATACAAGTGTTTGCATATGTGTATCTGGAAGTAGTAGAGGGTCACTCTTGCCTTGAAATCATAAGTCAAAATTGCCAATCCCCAAGAGTACCAAATCCCCAATATTAAAAAATAGTACTGTAGGAAAGAAAGGTGATTTCAGTAGCTTGTCTGCCATGTCCCTTTTCTAAAAACTCAAAAGGAGTCTGCATTTAGCAGGCTGGGAGGAAAGGGTTTTGTAAGAAGAAAGTGGTCTCTGGAGTTGTTGGTTCAGCCAGTTCAGGGTAGCAGACTTTCTCCTCTGTTGCAGCATTAATCTCTGGGGTGATCTTTTCTAAGGACCTATTTCTGCCCCTACTGTTACACTTTGTAAAGAGTGTGTTATAAATACAGATTTAAAATATCCATACAAATTCAGTTATTCTCAGTTGTTCAGTTTTCTACGTATCTGTGAACAGCTGTTCCAGTTGTAGTAGTATTCAAAATTATTAAACTGGGTTTCCACTGGTAAACTGTTGTTGGTGCTTTACACCAGGGAATCTGTTTCTGATATTGCAGTTCAGGTATCTCTTCATAAAACAAAGTTATTGGAATGCCATTTTGTGAATTTTGGTGCAATTTCAAATCCAAGTGCAGGCTTCATTTACAACTGATGGATTGGTGTTACTTTACTGGTTTTAATAAGGATACACTCATAATAAGCAGCTGTGATTCTGAACTAACAACGCTGAATATTGAGCACTTCTCAGAATCAGGTCTTTGAGCATGGAACAAAAACTGTTACTATCACCTGGAGTTTAATCCTAATTCTTAAGATGCTACCTCCTGTGAAAAGAAGACAGCTTGGAGAGGTCCAACAATTGCAGAAGTTTCACCGCTAGCAAGTCTGTCATCTTTAATCTCTCTCTGAATAGACCTTGTTGCACTTCTCACCCATGGAGGAGACTAATTGTGGTGTGCTTTCTTATCTACTCTGTCTAATGAATGACTTTTTAGTAATTCCATTTAATGTTGGCTGCAGGGAATAGATGAAGGCCCGGAGGGACTCAAACTGATCTCTGACATTATTCGAGAGAAGATGGGAATAGACATCAGTGTGCTGATGGGAGCTAACATTGCCAATGAGGTGGCAGCAGAGAAATTCTGTGAAACCACAATAGGTACTGTTCTGAGTAATAAGAATGTTTAAAACATGCTCCTGTCCTCACAGTGGCAAACCAAATAGCTCAAATTTTATAATTTTCAACATTAGCTGGCTCTTATCATGAACTGTTGCGTTGTTCTTATTTTAATGTGGAATTTCCTACAATATTTACACTTCCAAAAGTAGTAGGACAGTACTGGAAGTAGAGGGGGAGGGAAGAGTGCAGTTTTACTTAGTCTCCCTAAGCTTGTGACCTTACCAGGTGAAATACTAAGCTTGCTTTTTTATCACCCTCCACACTACTTAACTACTACTACTTAACTACTAATAACTACTTTATTTTATTACTATGCTTGAATTTTTTCTTGTGTCTGTATCAGTTTATATAGATAAATTATTGCACATGCTATACTCCAGCTTTTATGGTCACAGACAGTACCTTTATGCATGTTTGGGTTGCTTTTGGGTTTTGTTTTTTTTAAGGTATCAATATCTTATTTTAATTTCTCCAAATAATTAGTTCCCCAAAAAAGCTAGACATTCTTTTAATTCTGCACACCTTTGTAGCACAAAGTGTGCTTGATCTTGGATTTCACTTTGTCTAGGCAGGCATATGTGCATGTGAATAGGCATACAGGTAGTCATACATAATAGCACAGAGTTTAGGGGTTTTTTTTAGTGTTATTTTTATAGTACTGTGCATTTTCAGCTTTGTAACCTCTCATTAACCTTTGCATTGAACTTATTTTTTCAATACTTGAATTACCCCTTAGTGCTTAGAAGCATCTGTCAGTGGCAACATGCTCAGTTAATAAGACATCCTTGATGTATCTTGATCAGTTTGTATTTTTATGGAATGCAGGCCTTAAAATAAGTGGTAGAATTGCAGCTGCTCTATGTTTACTTCACTTTTGTTTTATTGTTAACTGTTCTTTTTAAAGAGAATTATCAAAAGAGAGAGAGTATAGAGAATTAGTGGAGTTATTTCAAATCTGTTGCTATGCAGACAATGAATTATGAAGAAGTCCAGAATAACTCAGTGCAGAACTTTTAAGTGCAATGTAGACATGTCCTTAATCACTTAAAACAGGAGTCTTTTTACGATGAAACGGAACAACCCTGTTTGTGCTTTTAAGTGTTTTCGCTTGCATCGAAAGGCTAAATAACACTCAAATAAATTATTTGATTTTAGCCTTCCTTTCTCTCTCTCAACAGGCAGCAAAATTTTGGAAAATGGCCTTCTCTTCAAAGAACTCCTGCAGACTCCAAACTTCCGAATAACTGTTGTAGATGATGCAGATACAGTTGAGCTTTGTGGTGCTCTGAAGGTAAAATTAACAGGCTGCATTTGGAACACATATGGAATGGTGATCTTTGTAGAAGAAAGAGTGTATTTTCATTTAAAGAATTAAATTTAGTGTGTTTCATAAAATAGATAAAACTGCTACATGACATTTCCAGAAGAACCAGATGGGGAATTATGGAGCAGC
Source organism: Todiramphus chloris collaris (assembly GCA_025345505.1). NCBI lineage: Eukaryota > Metazoa > Chordata > Aves > Coraciiformes > Alcedinidae > Todiramphus > Todiramphus chloris. The sequence continues at coordinate 12,742,697 of JANVCC010000019.1, forward strand.
ATGTTCTGAGGGTTGGCTTTTTGACCCTTGTCTCACCATCTCCCAGGTTCCCTTTCTACATCTTCAGCTTACACACAGGCATGAAATGGGTGTTGATTTCATCTAACTGATCAACGTATTTCTAAATGTACTTCAGTTCCCTTTTTCTTTTTGCAACAGTGTGCTCACAAAAAGAAAGGAAGAAGGAAGTTGGCATTAATCAGTTGTGTCTCTCGACAAAACCATTCCCCTTACACAGTGTGAGCACTCTTACGGTTTATATTTTGTAGACGTACACTGCATAAGCTTTATGTGGATAACCACATACAGAAATGACCTGAATAGAAAAAAAAAGTTATTTTGGACACTTACTCATCTGGATATTTTTTTGGTTAACAAAATAGATGCTAACAGGAAGCAAAGGCTGGCTTAAAAAATACTCTTTAAGCTAAGGAGTTTCAATTCTCGCTTAGCTATAATAACATAATTTTTGGCATACTGGTTTTCCTCATAATTTTGTCTTGAGAGCTGTCACACCGGAGGTCCCAAGAAGGAAGAGGTCATGAGTCTGTACACTGGGCTAATAGGATACACGAGGGTGTAACGTGCTTTGGGTTACTGTATTTACTGCAATTTCTCAGGATTGCAGAGCTCATAATCTGGCTCCACAGCCATTGCTTGAAAGCGCCATGGTGATGTGGGAGGTTAGCAGGAAAGAAGTCCCTGCATGTAAAGCCATGAAATGAGTCAAAAAGTTTTGAGGATTTATTTTTCTTTTAATTCTGCTCAGACTGATGTTTTCTGGGTAGCTTAAATTCTTGCTTGGTAGAGGAGTTCTGTCCCAGGTAACTTTTATTCCAGACAAAACTTGTGAAAGGACGCTACAGATGAACACGCCCATCAAACTCAGCAGCTGGTCAGCAAGACACTCAAGCTCCACTGTAAACGTCCAAGTTGGGCAAGATACTAGTATTTCTTTGGAAGTGCAGAAAAATGTAAATAAATCATTGTTCCTGACCTGGTACTGAGGTGAAACTTGTGTATTTTCTTCATAGCCATGTTTTTTTCCTCCATCCTGCTTCTTTTCCATAGTGCATCCTGCAGACTGAACTCTCTAGTTGCATTTCTAAAAAGCTGTATATATTCTGTGTGCTCTGGTCATTTAATTTTGATTGCAGTGTATTTTGTTAACTGAGTTGAGACTTCCAGAGATATGTACAGTATGATTTCTAAAAGAAAGCAAGGTAAGGATAGGTTAACTTCTTAATAATACTGTGGATTTCTTGCCTGATGAAAAGGTATAATCTGGTATAAAGTGGCACAGATCAGTCATTTTTTTAAACATACAAATCTTCTTTAATCTCTAAGAAAATGTTATTGAAGCCATACTTTTAAAAGTCATTCTTCATTTTAAACCCTTTCTAGTTTAATCCTAGATTTTGTGTTGACAGCATGTAAATAATTTCCTGAGCTGTTTTTAACTTGAACACTGCAAAATGTTATTAATGCATTGAGAACACATATACCTCTGAAAGAAAATGAAGAAGGTAAAATTAAACAAGCAGCTATGTTTTATTGCCTGTGCAAAGCAAAATGCAAAGCTCAGCTGTGAATAGTGAAATGTAAACTTGAGCTTTTTTTCTTAGAAGTTGTACGTTCTTATTATTAGGAGAATTTTTTAGAGCAACAAACACTTTGCATTTTTATGATTTATCTTATAATATTTGTAATAAAAATGTGAAAAACATCTTTTCATGTAACTGTTTTTAGGGAAAAATCTAAAGTGTATCTTCTGTCGGCTGACAGTTACTTTATTAAACTGGGAAAGTTACTTCATGGAAAACTAGTGAAAATTAGCATTATTTAACTTGCTGGAAGGAGGAAATTCCTTTTTCAGAAGATGACAGTGTTGTCTTTTGTGAAGAGACAGGTATAAGAGAGGTTTTGCTCTCTATAATAGTGCCGGTTCAAAATGGCAGCAGCATCCCTGCAAACTACAACTTAAGAGGCCAGAAGTAAGCAGGCATATGTGCCAGTCCAGAGCCGCTCTTTGGATGCAGATATAGTTAAAGCAACTCTAATATTGGTATTTAAAGGATCAGAAATAGTACACTACGAGAAGTAGCATGTTCTCCCAGCTTCTGCATTTTCCTCTAAATACTGTCTTGGGAAGGAGACTTTTCTGTTATTTCTAGAATAGTAGACTAAATCTTGTTAACGGACTATATTTTCCTTGCTCTTTATTTTTACAAGCCCTTCTAACCAAGAAAGACTTTTAGTGTGGATGGCTGCCTAAAGCTTGGAAAAAAACACAGAAGGGTACTAGAGAGTGCTCTGAGAACAGCTTTCCCTTACAATAATGATAATTTGAAATTTGTTTGTTGAGGCATTTTTGGATTCAAACTGTAATAATAAGTATTGCAGCTGGGTGATCATGAAAGGACCCATGATTAATTGCTATTTATAAATATATATATGCTTATATGAAGTGCATATTCAATATATTTACTGTTTTTTTTTTTTTTTTTTACAATGGGCTGGTGGACATGTACTGAATCAGTATAGCTGATATATATCTGATGGTGAGAAATCCGTGCAGTCAAACTTCAGTCTTGTGCCAGCTTGGAGACTGGCTCAATAGGCAATGGTAGTCACTTTATAAAATCTGATGATACTGAGGAAGAACAGTCTACATATCCCTCAGCCCATAACTATGGATTTATAAGGCCCACCATTTGGTTTCATTTAAATTCTTGAAGAATCTATGGCAACTCTCTCATATCCAGTATAATGGAGAGAACTGAATTATACCGCATTGAAAGTTACACCTTATTGAAAGATAAGCCACTCCTTTTAAATAATAGCTCCACAGCCTTTGGGACAACTTGTTCCAGAGCTTTAACTATGCTTTTATCCTTGGAAATGCTTAATAATGTAAGACTTACAATATATATGTATGTAATTTATTTTCTTTTACAGTTATCCCAGAGATGTCAAAAACCCCAAACCGACAACCTATTCATACACTAGTAAATTGTTTGCAGTTGTTCAGGACATCTGCACTCTGTCTTCATGTGATTCCTAGGATTCTGTAAGCAGTAGTTGACTCAAGTAATTTCCCTTTTGTTGTTTGTTTGTTTTGGTTTTTTCCCCTCTTCTTATTAGAATATAGTAGCAGTAGGAGCTGGGTTCTGTGATGGCCTTTGCTGTGGTGACAATACCAAAGCTGCCGTTATTCGCCTTGGCCTAATGGAGATGATTGCCTTTGCCAGAATTTTTTGCAAAGGACAAGTGTCTACTGCCACTTTCCTGGAGAGCTGTGGAGTTGCTGATCTCATCACTACGTGTTATGGTGGCCGGAATCGACGCGTAGCAGAAGCGTTCGTTAAGACTGGAAAGGTACTTTGTGCACTGGGTAGAATACATGGTTGCAAGTACTAGCACTGTTGGTTTATCGGAGTAACAGTATAGTTATCCAAGACATTGTAGTTGTACTCTGTGGGTGTTCTCTCATTTTTGAGTGTGTTACAAAACTAGAATGAGTGTAAAGGTGTTAAAAAGGAGGAGTGATTAAAAGAGGAAAAAAAAGATAAACAGATAATATATTGGGAAATGCAGGTTTAAGGGGAATATTTTCAAACAAGAAAAACAAAAAAAAGGAGAATATTAAATATGTTCACTCAAGTTCATCAAAAACCTGTGGTAACTTTTTTGGTTTTGTTTTTGTCCTTGCCTGTTTAGTCTATTGAAGAATTGGAGCAAGAAATGCTGAATGGTCAGAAACTTCAAGGCCCACAGACTTCTGCAGAAGTCTATCGCATTCTCAAACAGAAAGGAATGCTGGAAAAGTAAGTAAGAACAGATAAAGCAAGTTCTGCATACTCCTTTTTTATCTCCATGATTCTTTCTGCATATTTGGTGTTGATACCTTAATGAAGGTAATAGCCAAAAAGAAAATCGCTACAAAAAGAATACCTTATTCCCCAGTTAAAATCACAGGGAGAAGTGAATAGAACCTCAAAATAATATTGCTGTAGATAAAGCTAATAGTGTGACGTTAAATTTGTGAATGCCTTTCTGTTCCCAGAATGAATTACTGCCTTCTGCTATCACAGGAAAGCACAGTGAGTGTGTTTTAATATGTGAAAAGAATAGAAAGCATGAAAGTAGAAGCAGAGCGTCCTGAACACACTTGTGAAGAGGCTCTACAGCTTGTTTCATAATAGTAAATTCATTACTTATCCCCAAGGAGAAGAGCTTTCTTATTAAGGATTTGGTTAGGTGATCATCTGAACAGAGTGGCTGCTTCTATCCACATGGATTCTAGCTTAGATACTGCAGTTCTCTTTCCTAATGTTTCAGTTTGGTCTAGGATAAAACCTGCCATCTGCTTTTGTAGGTCAGGGGGTTTTTTTTGTGGTATGAAATTAAGCAGGTTGTCCTGACTTATTCATTTTTATTTGAGTCAGAACATGTGTGATTCCTAAAGCCACACACAGTTGTCTCCTTATGAGATTAAAGGATGCATTTATCTGTTCCTGTTTGTAGACGAGGGAAAATGAGAAAATAAATGACTTCCAGTCAGAAGACTAAGCCTTGTTACTTTTTTTTTTTCAAAGCAGTTTTTAAAGTCTAGTTTTAAAAGATCAGCTGCATGAAATTAATTAATTTTTAACATTATTTTTGTGTGTAAGGCACCTAAGTCTGTCTCTGCAGTGTACAGTGATTAAGCTAACTGCAGAAAAAAAATCTAATTGAAGTGTTGGTTTCAGTCTTTGCTGTTTAGGATTCCCTAAATGAGACAGGTTGTGTTTGTCAAAAACTTTCTTGCTACTGCTTTAGAATACAAAACACAGTAAAATAGCCATAGTATCAAAGTGAAGAAGTAAGAGTCTAGTAAGAGTAAAATTTCATACTCTTATCCTACAAAAAGAGTCCCAAGGTTACAGAGAAATATGCAAAAATCCAAGTTCACTAGAAGAGCCTTGGTAGCAGAGTTGATGCTGGTTGTTATTTACAGTGCAGTTCATGTTTTCCATTTAAACAGTTGTAGAACTGGCTCTCTTAATGTGCTCAGGCATAAGATGTATTTAGAGTTTGCTGACCCTGAGCCTGCAGTCAGCTTTGACTCTGCTTTCCTGTTAAGTGTGGCAGAGCTGTGCACACACAGCAGACTAACGTTCTCTGGGATAAACAGCAAGACTTGCTTGTCCAGATGTGGTTTGTAGTAGTGCTACTACTTCTCTGAGAAGTAACTGCCAGTACTGTATCTAAAGCTGTGTGAAAATTGGTTTTGCTTAGGAGGTTCACACGTTTTGTGTCTGCCTTTCACACAGGCATAACACATTTTATTTTAGTGCTTATGTTTAAGTTTTTTACAGCAAAAGCAAATTCAGACACACGCCCCCCAGCCACAAAGTGACTGCTAAGTGAGTCTTGTTAATAAACGCAACAGTCTTTGTGTACATTATTTTTTCTATTTGTTTCTACATGCCCATTTTCTTTTCTGCCTGTGTTTTAGGATTTTGCAACCTAAACAGTGTAGCCTTGGATTTGAAAGAGCATCTATGTGCCTATATGCTAATTTTGGTTCCACCAATGAAATAAAACCAAAAATCAAGTCAGTTGGATTGATCTGAAGTAATTTTTGCTATTGCTGCTTCTTTTTGTCTTGTACTCCACAAAAATAAACAAAAATAAATGGGCATGCATTTCGTAGCAGGAAATGTTTCAGATAAAACTGGAAGTCTACATTTTGAATTGAGCACTTGTAATAAAAGCTATAGAACAGTGGACAGAATTCACAAGCATATCCATTTCCCCACTTTTTCCCCCCAGTAATGCAAAGTATTGCATTCAGCCAAGTACAAATCCTCTATCTCCCCTGAGAATGCAATAGCCACCATGCAGTACTGATATTCCTGAATGGCTCATAGCTTCTCTTGTGACCTCTGGTTCACTTTGAGGAGTCTAGTTCAGAGCTACATGGTGATACCAGTTACTTCAGCAGTGTGCATGGGCAAGCATATATGGTGCTCAGTTCTGGTTGGGGATTCTGTTCATTGCTGCATTTGTGCATTACAGATGAAGCTTTAGAGTAGCTGATGGGACCGCTTTCCTGAGGAGAAAGTACTAGTCCAGATGTATTCTGAATCACTTGGAAATTAAGTATTTCACCATCTCCAATGCTCCTTATTTTTTATTTCAGTAAAAATAATGTCATATATTTGTCCCAAATCTATCAGTATGAAAGGCTGCACTGAAATGCATTTGATGAACAGACAATTATTCCCTAAAATTTACCAGGCACTGTATGAAAACGGAACTTGTCTGGCTGTCACTATTCAGGATGGACAAAAGGCAAATACAAATTTCTTTAAAGCATCTTGGCTGTAACAAATGGTCAGATTACCAGAGATGCCTGAATAATCTGGGAGTTGTTGGAAACGTGGTCAATTTAAAAAAAGAAAGAGAAAAAAAAAAAAAGGAGAGATAGAATTTAGTGTTTCAAAATCCGTGTTCAATTTTGCACACTTATTGAAAACTTGACCTTTAATTTCATCTTGGGTCACTTTGTGTCATATTCTGTAATTGTATTACCAAATTAATGCTTAGACATAATGCATAACTGATGTGCCAGTCATCTTTTTTAACCACAGATGACTACTGCTATAAGGATGTCAAGGAAAGATGTGAATGTTTTGGTTTTTGTTTTTTTATTGTTATAGATCAGTTAATGGTTGTGGCATACATAATGAAGGCTACATTTTAAAGATGCATATAGATCCTGTATTTATCCAGTGCTTTTCAGCCCAACTTTAAGCACTTGACAAATACTAAAAGAAATTGATTTTTTCAGTCTCTCTCTTTTCCCTCCCTCTCCTCACCCTATTTTCTTTCTTTTGTTTAAGAAAATGTTACAGAATAAACATGCTGCATTTGTCTCCCCCACCCTGTTTCCTCAGGTTTCCACTGTTCACTGCTGTGTATCAAATCTGCTATCAAGGCAAGCCTGTCAGAGAGATGATATCCTGCCTTCAAAGTCATCCAGAGCATATATAAACTCAATCAGGCCATCATACTAATACAGCTTCTTGCCTTCCCAATTTAAATCTGGGTTCAAGTGGATGTATCATTAAGCTTTATTGAAAGCTGCTCGCTAGGCAACCGTAACAACATGAATGTCTCTGAATAAATATTGTTTTCTGTTATACAGCCGTGTTTGACATAGCATGCAGTGTTGGCTTGGTGATGCTTGTTCTATTGGCTAAAATATAACTGGATTAAGAGACACAATGCAAAAGTTGCACTACATACCTAGTGTGTATACACAAGTGTACTTTGTGTGTGTTCTTACACCATAAAACACAAATGTTTTGTTGTCTCTTTATTAAGGCCCAGTCCAAAATACACTGGACACTGGGAAGAATCCCACTGGTTTTGATGGAGACTGAATCAAGCCTGTAGCCTTGAAATATTAGGAGTCATTCTATTGGAGCTTGGTTTTATTCTGTATGCACAATTATATTTTAGCATTTTGCATGCTTATGATTATATTAATTTAAGCAATATTAATGCAAGACAAGTGGTAGCAGTTATTCAGGAAGCTACAGGGATATTTTCATTAACTCTGTCGAAGAATATTTTTAATTTTTTGGAAGTCTTTGAAACTCAGACTATTTTGAAACCAATTTCTAAGTGAATTTAAAGTTTTTAATTACACTGTGTCACTATTTTAAAGGGAATATGCTAGAGGGGGACCATTACCTCCCCTTCTATTTTTTAATCCTCACATTTTTGTATTTTTCCATTTCTCCCTTGCTGTTCCCGGGTGTTAGGCTCTTCTAGAATCCCATTCCCCAAAACAAGTGGGAGATGTTGACCCTGGGGATTCCGAACCCTGGTACCCAGGGTTCGTTTTAGTGTTGTACCCATGGTCATTCTTCACTGGCATTGTTTGATGTGTGGGGAAGGATACGCTTGGGTATCCACTACTCAAAATTGTCATGCTGTGTTTCTAAATTAACCAGCAGCTACAAAGTGTTGCACTCCACACAACACTCCAAGGAATATTTGGGGAATTCCCTGGTACAGTAGGCTTGTGTTGTCAAAAGGGTTATGAGTCAGTACCCTGACTGCATTCACTTCAGTGCCTGACAGTGACTGACGTGTCAACTGGACTGTAGTCCTGAACCAGTCTCCGCAGAGAAATTACAAATTCTGAAGTGGCTCTTTCACTGGACAAAACTGTAATGGGTTCTAGAACAAATCTTTTATGACTAATCTCACAGAAAGCTTCTCAAAGGCATCCGTCTCCCTTTTTTTTTTCTGTTTGGGTTTTTTTTCTTCCTTTTTTTTTTTTTTCTCCTTCCCCCCCCCCCACCCTTTTTTTTTTTTTTTTTTTTAATAATTCCCCTGGTATCTCAACTACATTTTCTCAGGCACCTTTGCTTTATGAAGGAAGTTAATTTCCATTATTAATGGAGTTTGGGAGTTGGCTTGGCTGGGGTTTTTGGTTGGTTGATTTGTTTTAAGAAGGTTGATGCAAGACAAGGTAGATAAATGAAACCCGTCTTGCTTTTGTTGTATACTAAACTGTGTTTTTTTTAGTAAAATATGTGCTGGGCACATGGAGTGGACTCATTCTTGCAGCAAGGAAACAAGGGTTAGCATCGAGATTGAAAGAGCTCAACAAAAATGCCCATCTGCTCTGAATATCCACTCTAAACCTCTGGGCAGTATCAGAACTTTTATTCAGTGTTCTCAGTGATGCTTTTACATCAGAAATCATGAATGCAAGCCCATCTTGAAGCTTTAAGTAGTAATTCAAAACTTGCTAAAAGAAAGAGGATGCCTGGGAATAATTGTCATACTTCAGCAGCCTGGATTACTCTGCAGTGGGCAAGCTTTGGGGCAGCTTTACAGAGCTGGGAAGATGCTTCAGCTCGTCAGACACAACATTTCTTGTGCTCCTGTAATGTTTTGCATTAATTTTTGGAAGGTCTCATGACTGTCAGAGGGATATTAATTGATGAGAAAAGTTATTTTGCCTTATTTCTGATTTAGTGCTAAATATAATAGATAGCTAGGAGTTAAATAACATCAGAAGTTTGTGGCCATTGAGGGGAATCACTGGTACAGCTGACGTGGAGTAGGCACTGTGCTTAGACATTTAGAAGGATGTGTTAAGATTGGAAGCATTGTTACACTAACGCACACGTGGAGCATACACTCCTCATTACTGCATAACTTTTAGTGTGTCTGCTGCTGTCATGCTTTGTGTTGGTTTTTTTAAATACTAAGCTGATTGGCTTTGCCTTTATATGTGTATTATATACATATATATATAAAAACTTTTTTTTTACATGCAGTATGTAGAACAGTAGCATTTTGTAAGATACATAAAGGGCTATATGAGCTAAATGTGGGAAATTAATATATATTTTAATATTATTTCTTTATTATTCCAATACTGCTTCTACCACTGAAACTTGAAAATCTTGATTGTTCTTGTTTTGTATGGAAGCCTATTCTAAGGCAAATCCACAGAAAAGGTTTTACAATTTTCTTTCTTTTTTTTCCTTCCAGTCTGTGATGATATTTTTCCTCTTTTCAGACAAAAAGTGGAAGTTTCAATAACTAAACTAATTGAAATTTTTACAGATTCTTCACCATTTGTATTTGCTTTTCAGTGCTTGAAAACATTCAACTTGGCACTAGATATGTTTCCCCTACTAATATTTACTGCTTTTTAAGAGACTGTCAACTGACACTGGAATTGAATGACTAGAATCCTTTTCTACAACCACTTTGTTTTGCCTCCTACTGGGATAGTCTTACTAGAAACATAAACACCTGTGTAAGGGGTTGTAAATTGGTAAGGGTCGTAAATTTGTAACTAATTCTTGATTTATGAACGTTAATTATGAAGGAAGGCGTTATCTTCTAATGATACATACTCAACTTGCCCCAGATGTGTGTGCTGATTTTGTTTAAAGATTGTGAATGTACACCCATTTCAAAAGTTAATGCAAATAAACATTTTTGACTTGGAAATCACTTTGGTTTCTGTTGTCTCCTTTTACAAGGCTTGTGATTAATATTTTATTCACTTGATGGAATGTAGGTTTTTATGGATATCCATATAATAATAGTGTCACGGGTTAGAGCTGGGCCAGCCACTAGACAGGTGGCTGATACTATTAACCTCACTCCCTTCCCACAAGGGAAATAAAGGAAAGAGAATTATGGAATGGAAAATAAAACTGGAACAGCTTTAATGAAAATAATTATATTAAAGATATACCAAAAGCAGTATCAAACCCAACCAATGAAATGAAAGATGTACCAAAAGCAGTATTAAACCCAACCCCCTGATGACACTTACATCGTTGTCACCACTGATACTGGGGAAGTCCTGGACGGGACTCAGCAGCAGATAGGAACTGGATTCAGGAAGTGGATTCAGGAACACACAGATTGGGATTGAAGTTAGAATAGACAGTCCTCCTCAGACACCACTATTAAAGAGAGCCCAACCCTCCTGATCCCTCAGCTTTATATAAAAGGATGTGGGCTGGAATCCCTGGTTGGTCAGTTTAGGGTCACCTGTCCTGTCCCCTCCTCCCCACAGCTCGGCCTTTTAGTTTCTGCACCTTCAACATGATACACAAGGTTTAGCAGTGACCTTGGTCTGCACAGGAGCAAGTATAAGCAAGAGCCAAGAGCCTTTTTGTACAAGAGCTGGATGACAGGGACAGGGAGCAGAATGAAGCCCCCATAATCCAAGAGTGACCTACTACACCACACCACACAGACACACACAAGTTTATGTGGTCAGATGGGATCCACACAAGGAATCCTACCAAGGAGCTGATGAAGTGCTCACCAAGCCACTTTCCATCATTTATCAGCAGTACTGGAAAATGGGGGAGGTTCTAGTTGACTGGAGGTTAGCAAATGTGACACCCATCTACAAGAAGGGCAGGAAGGATCTAGGGAACTACAGGCCTGTCAGGCTGACCTCGGTACTGGGGAAGGTGGAGCAGATCATCTTGAATGTCATCGCACAGCTCATACAGGTCAACCAAGTAAGTTTATGAAAGGTAGGTCCTGTTTGACTGACCTGACCTATGACAAGGTGACCTGCTTAGTGGACAAGGGAAAGGCTGTGGATTTTGTCTCCCTAGACTTTACTAAAGCTTTTTACACTGTTTCCCACAGAATTCTCCTGGAGAAACTGGCTGCTTATGGTGTGGATGGGCATACACTTCACTGGATAAAAAACCGGATGGATGGCTGAGCCCAGAGAGTGATAGTGAATGGAGTCAAATCCAGTTGTCCACCAGTCACAAGTGGTGTTCCCCAGGGCTTAGTATTGGGGCCCCTTCTGTTCAATATCTTCATTAATGATCCAGATGAGGGAATTGTGTGCACCCTCAGTAAGTTTGCGGGTGACCCCAAGTTAGCGGGTGTGTGAATCTGCTCGAAGGTAGGGAGGCTCTACAGAGGGATCTGGACAGGTTGGATCAAGGGGCCCAGGCCAGTTGTATGAGGTTTAACAAGGCCAAGTGCCACCTCCTGCATTTCGGTCACAACCCCTGGCAACGCTACAGACTTTGGGAAGAGTGGCTGGAAAGCTGCCTGCTAGAAAAGGACCAGGGGGTTCTGGCTGACAGTTGGCTGAATAACAGCCAGGAGCGTGCCAGGTGGCCAAGAAGGCCAATGGTATCCTGGCCTTATCAGCAATAGTGTGGCCAGCAGGAGAAAGGAAGTGATAGTGCCTCTGTACTTGGTACTGGTGAAGCTGCACCTTGAATACTGTGTTCAGTTTTGGGACCCTCAGCACATGAAAGACATTGAGGTGCTGGATCATGTCCAAAGAAAGGCAACAAAGCTGGTGAAGGATCTAGAGAACAAGTCTTATGAGGAGCACCTGAGGAACTGGGGTTGTTTAGCCTGGAGAAAAAGAGGCTCAGGGGAAATCTTATGCTGAGCCTGAACCCTTGGTTGACCTGTATGTGCTGTATGATGGCACTCAAGATGGTCTACTCCATAACCTTCCCTGGCACCGAGGTCAGAATGACAGGCCTGTGGTTTCCTGGATCCTCCTTCCCACCTGAAAAGAGTTTGTAGCCACATGGGGGTCACTCTGTTCTCCCAAGCAGCAAGTAATAGGATGAAAGGAAACAGACTCAGGTTGCACCAGGGGAAGTTTAGGTTGGATATTAGGAAAAAAATATTCACAGACGGGTTAGTAAAGCACTGGAGCAGGCTGCCCAGGGAGGCAGTTGTCACCATCCCTGGAGGTATTTAAAAGATGTGTAGATGTGGTGCTTGGGGACATGGTTTAGTGGTGACCTGGCAATGCTGGTGACCTGGCAATGCTGGGTTAAAGTTTGGACTTCATGATCTTGAAGGTGTCTTCCAACCAGAATGATGCTGTGACTCCAATTGTGATGCCTGTGACCTCTGAAAGGGTTTCTCGCCTTCAGCTCCTCGAGTTGCTGCAGGAACCACTGGGGGGCGCCGGGGGGTAAGGGACCGGTTCCCTACCCCCCCCCCCCCCCCCCCCCGCTCTGAAGTTCCTTCTCTGTCATGCCTGAATCTCTGTAGGTCCCTGTACAGCCGCAGCTGTCTTACGCTGCTTTCCTTGTATTTGGGGATGGTTATAGTTCACCACCAGGTGCATTTGTTGTAGATTCACTGGCAGCGAAAGAAGGAGCTTTCTGTAAAACACCCAACACCCTCTCACCTCTGCCCAAGGCCGTCTTGCCTCTTATCCTGAGACTCTCCCCGTACAGCGCAACAGCTCTTACTGCAGCTCTTGGACAATATAGCCTGGGATGTCTTTCAGCATCACTTGGCAGGGGGTAATATTCATCCAGCAATGCTTGTTTCTATTGCATCGCAAAGTTGCAAGAGCCCGGACTATTATGAGAGCCCATTGTGGTCAGTTTTGTCAGTTTTTACATCAGCTAAAGGGATTGGAGGTATCACAGAATCACAGAATGTTAGGGATTGGAAGGGACCTCGAAAGATGATCTAGTCCGATCCCCTGGCAGAGCAGGATCACCTAGATTGGGTCACACAGGAACATGTTCAGGTGGGTTTTGAATGTCTCCAGAGAAAGAGTCCACAACCTCCCCAGGCAGCCTGTTCCAGTGCTCTGTAATCCTCACCATGAAAAAGTTTCTCCTTACGTTTACATGGAACCTCCTATGTTCCAGCTTGCACCTGTTGCCCCTTGTCCTATCATTGGACGTCACTGAGAAGAGCCTGGCTCCATCCTCCTGACACTCACCCTTTACATATTTATAAACATTAATGAGGTCGAGTCACAAGTGTTTACCCAGGAAAAAGAAGGTCCACTACCTGGTTGCGGGCACCATACTGTAAAAGAAGTATGAAGGTTTCTTTTGTGATTAGAATAATGCACTCTCTACCTAAAAGCCTCAAAGCATTTTATAAATTGAAAACAATGTTGTAATTCCTCAGTTATAAATAGAAATGATGAAACAGGTAAAGGTGGATGCCCCGCAAACAAGTGACTGGATGCATTGTATTCCTATTTTAAGCCACAGTTTCAGCCATTAGGTCATTTTTCATTGTACTTTTATCTCAAAATTGTATTTATTTTAAGGGTACATTAAATCATCTAGTAGGCTAAATACATAGACATCTAAAACATACAATCCAGACAGCCTCTAATTCTAATCAGTCTGAGTAAGTCTAAGTAAAAATCATCACAACAGAATTGGGATGAGTGTGTTTCTTTCATATATGGGCATTATCTTCTGAAACGGTGGGGCTTTCTCACTAAATCAGTGCTTACAGGCTGAGTGTCTGTGATCGGACTGTACGGAACATTCAGGCTGGTCCTGAGATACCGGAAACGTGGCAGACAAGGAGTGAGTTACCCACAGCCTGTACTGTTGCTTCTTCATAACACTGCCACCCTGGACTTCATTGTAAAGCTGGAGTCATATGAATTAAGCACATCGCTATCACAGGGGTTCATGCTGAAATAAAATGTTGTCCCGCAACACATAGCACTTCGTATTATTAGAAAGTGTAACACTCTTTTTCTTCTATCTGTCTGCTGGCTGCATAGAGTTTTTGCCTGTGATTTGCCACGAGCTGATAGAAATCTGAGCATTTACAAGCAACATTTCTGTTTTGAATAATAGATGAGAAGAGTATCTGCCTTCAATCCCAGCATGTGTAACGGAGAGGTGTTTGACATTCAGATTAAATGAAACCTAGCTCTCTTACTAGTTTGCTCTAACTTGATTTCAGATTCCTAACAATGTGCTTTATATAGGGACTTTCAGATACTCTCTCCATCGATCAGTCTGTTCCTGCTCTTATTGAAAGCTGCTGCAGCACTGGATTTTAAGAGGAGAACAGAGTGTGACACAGTAACAGTAACAGTAACAGTGTGACACCCAGCAGAATGGTGTCTCTGTGGGCATACCCTGTGTCCAAATTGAATTTACACATTTGTTATATTTACCTATTATTTATCTGTTTTAGAGAGATGTTGTTAATGGTAATCGTACAGAGTGTTGGGAACGGTATATTGATATTTTCAGTAAGTTACTAGAAACAGCATGAATTAATGCTTTTAAATATATGTCCTTGTAACTCATGCTGAAGGCATTAGTGAATAATAAGTAAAGCACAGGTCTGACCTGTGAGCAGTCTTGATTTTTTAGGTGAGGGAACTGCCAAAGTCTGCTCAGTATAATCCATATTGCACTCTGTGATGTTAGCACTGCTTCTTTTCTCTGCGTTATGTTTTGTTTCCTTAGCTGGGTGGGAGTCATTCAGTGTCTTTTACCCTAGAGCTTTTCTTCGTATCTATTCCAGCTTCCCTCTCATGTTAATGCAGCCACAGCTATTCGTGCTATTTTGTAGTGAACCTTAAGAAGGGTTCTTCATATTGAAAGGCGAGTGTGTGTACATGCACACGCATATGTTCTTCTATACAATAAACCCTTGCTTATCTTTTATTGAACATTTGCACGCACAAGTAAGCCTTGCAAGGCGCTGGGAATTTTGCACAGGCTTTTAGTGAGGCCACCAGGAGTACTGATGTGCACCAGCTGTGTCCATCCGTTCATTTAAAGCTGCTTGGTTGTGAAGCTAGTGCATAGATCTCTTCCAGAGCATCCTGTGGTCTCTGGGATGGCTGTAATGAGCTTGGGTTGATTGAAAACATTGCTGCTATTTTAAGGGAAGAGTATCACATCTAAGCTACCAATCACTGAAGCTCTGAAATGCTAAGTTTGTAAAAAGTAGTGCATGTTCCATGTTTAGAGGCAAATAATAATGACATTAATTAAACTAGTTTGCCCTTTCTTTCTCCAAATCCAGGTTCATTATAAACCTCATTTTTAAAATTGCAAACTACCACATGATGTTCTTGTCAGAGAAACAAACTTCAGCTCTCAGTGTGATAGGTATTTTTGAATAGTTTGTTTTGAGGACTTAGTGAGTATCTTTCAGTTTGATGGCTACTGAGCACAGGCATGTGGTGGGCTCAGAAAGTACAGCCTGGTGGATTTTTAGTTTGCTTTTTGAATCATAGAATCATAGAATCATAGAATGGTAGGGGTTGGAAAGGACCTCTGGAGATCATAGAGTCCAACCCTCCCGCCAAGGCAGGCCATGCAGGAACATATCCAGGTGGGTCCTGAAAGTCTCTAGAGAAGGAGACTCCACAGTCTAAGTCTGGTGAGAATTGGAAAGCAAGCCAAATCTGTTAACAAGCACTGGCTAGGTTCCTGATTTATGTAAATAGTACTATAGAGACATGTATGAAGTATTAGGTAGTATTTACAATGCAAACTTCAAACACAGCTTCTCAGTAACAGTAAGCCATTTTTTAACATGCTATTCTTTTTTTGTGGTACCTACTCCCCGAATTGTTGCATCAAGGATAAACCAGCATGTATTGTGATGCATGATTTTGAAGGCTCAAAATACTCACTTGAAAGTAAAGTGAGCTCAAAGCAAACTACTGTGTATTGTGATAGCTGAGCAGGGACATCCTTGGTTGTGCCTGTGCCTTGGATTAAAGCCAAGTTTTTGTACAAGTGTTTTTAATGGTTTATTTAATGTAGACTTCATCAGCATAATTTTCTCCAAGCTTCAGTTAAGTGGAAACTGCAGTAGCACTTAGTCATACCAGTCTTCCCTTGTTTGTGTTTATTCTTATCCTCCAGTTTTCATCTGCATTTTTTACAGGCTACTACAGAGAAGGAATTACTCCCAGAGCTTTAGCCAGCATGGCAAAAAATGATCAGCATACTGCCATCTGCATTTAGCCTTGTCCTATGTTTGTTGCCCACCAGAGAGGTTAAGTGTGGAATAAGATCTTCCAAACTTTCATACTGTTTGGTTTAATCCTTCTGGATCTTTATTCACATATTCACTGACTTCTTTATTCATATATTCACTACTTTAAAACAGCAGAAGCTCAAGTTTTTTCTTAGTGGCATTCCCTGGTGCAGTTGCCGAGGCTCCTCTAAGTTTCTAGAATGTGTGATCACAGCAAAACCTTGGTAGCTAGCAATGATTTTCTTCACCTAGCCAGAGTGCTTAAACTTTGTGACAAAAGCTGCTTAAGCTAGTTCTAATGTATTCCTACTCTAGAACCATAGTACCCTACACTTATGTTTAATGTACCATAACCACTTATCTTTAGTTTTTACCGTAATAATTTAAACAGTCCATTTTTTTTCCTCAGAAATGTTGTCTTCAATTTATCCATGACTTTACATTATTCACAGCTATATTCTAAAACGTGTAATTTGGCTGCTTGTACCCATTTGGCAGAGGACTGTGAAGTTACCCAGTATGACAATTTCTAGGAGTGGCTTTTCTTCCAAGGTACAATGTGGTTGTCTTGACAGTGCTAGGCATTGTAGAGCAGCAGAGGTGTTTTCTAACAGGTACAATTAGCTTTCTGAAAGCTATCAGATTAGAAATGAGACAAGAGAGTGGAATAGGGTTTGACTACCTACCCTACAGGTAAATTGTTTTAAGTGTAGCTTGTATATAGTATGTGTGGAGAGGAGAGGGAATAGTATTCAAAGTGTTGTACTTGCTGGAAAATAGGGAGTGAGATCAAGTCAGCTTTAAACAGTGCAAGAGTTGGCAATGCAAGAACATGCACTAAAATACAGGGGTGAAGACAAAGCTGTTGAGAGTTGATTTCAGGCCCTTTCGGCCTGTCATTCTGTATCAGGCACAGCTTTACGCTAACAGCTTAATGCAGCAATGTTCTCTTCAAAACTAAAACCTGGGAAATGTGTCCTCATAGAACTCAGCAGTTGCTCAAGGGCAAGAGAGATTTCACAAGCACACTTAGCATTGTCAAAATGCACAGAGAAATAACAATTGCTGTTAAAGTTCTCCCTCCCTTCCATGTATTGCTCTCCAAGCAAGAGATGGAAAACTCTTCAGATGAGAAAAAATATGTTGCTCATGCACTCTAGACGGGTTATACAGAAGAAGTATGCACTTTATTCACTTTGCAGTGGGATCATGAGAGTTCAGAAGAATGCACTGGTAGTCATGAGAAAGGGTGGCAAGAGGTGTTCAGAGAAATAACTGCAACCTCCTTGGTGTAAAGAACCCCATTCTTTCTTGCACATGCTGCATTTCACAACTGATAAATAATCAGAAACGTTAGCTACTTCTTCATCAGGTTGTGACTTTTGTCAGAGCTAACATAAACAAGATTAGGCCTGACTAAGTAGACAGACATAGGTTTTCAAAGCAAAGCTCCTCAACATCCTCCTGAAATTCAGGGGGAATTTTCTTCCTTCAGATTCAAAACTAGAAGTAAGAGCCCTAGTAATAGCAGGGTATCCATAACCCTGACTATTAAAGAGTTTACATTTAGCCTGTGTCTGGGGCTAAACTGTAGCAGTTGCTGTATAACCCAAAAGCACCCTTAGCCCATATGATTTACATTATGCTCAAGTCACTACTAGCTTTTTCCCCCATCTTTCAATATATATATTCATACACACACAGAGCTATTAGTCCCTTGGTCCATGAGTCATTTCTCCTAATAGTTCATTGAATTAATTTAGTCCAAAACCATGGGTTCCATCTGTCAGACAAAGCAGGGCACAGCAGAATGCTGTGCCATGCATCTGCAGCTCTCATCTGGTACATCTCAGGTGCAGTCTGTGTTACTAATCTCTGGTGAAGATGCTGATCCTGCAGAAATTACTGTGTGTCAGTTGCTGAGATTCATTCTTCATTAATCCAAGTGATTCTTAGTATAAT
Organism: Todiramphus chloris collaris; assembly: GCA_025345505.1. NCBI lineage: Eukaryota > Metazoa > Chordata > Aves > Coraciiformes > Alcedinidae > Todiramphus > Todiramphus chloris. The sequence continues at coordinate 12,760,982 of JANVCC010000019.1, forward strand.
AAAAACCTAGAGAATTGGTGACAAGCACTATCATACAGTTAAAATTATTGTCTATTCTCAACCAATGTCAAGTCTCCTTGAGGTAGGCACCTAACTTTCCCATCCTTCTACATTGCCCACCAAGTGCACGCAAGTCCCTGAGCACAAGTAACCCCACAAATGTGTGTGCCTTGTCTTGAGGCAGGAGTAAGCCAGATAGTTTTCCCCAACATATTCTTTACATGCACTACGGGGACCTTATCCCCTTCTACAGTATGTAGAAGTTCCAGTTGAGCAGGATCATCTCAATTGACAGATTCCCTGGTATTAACTAACCAGGTAGCTTTCTGTAGATGTTCATCTCAATCTTTAAGTGTCCCAGCACCCATTGCTTTGAGTGCAGTCTTTAATGATCCATTGCATTATTCAACTTTACTGGCAGCTGGTGCCTGAGAGGGGATGCAATATATCCACCTGATAACATGCTCTTTAGCCCAGGTGTCTATCAGGCTGTTTCCGAAATGAGTCCTGTCGTGTTTCTTTTCTGATGTGTTGCCACCAGACTTGCTTTTCAAGGCCCAGAAGGCTGTTACAGACAGTGGCATGGGGCAATGCATATATTTCCAGCCACCCAGTACTGGCTTCCACCATGTACATGGTGCCTACCTGGGCATGTGCAGAATAATGACTGGATGTGATTTAGAAATTAAAATAATATTAAAGGTACATCATTGTTCACACATTAAGGAAAGGTATAATACTGAAGAAACTCCCAGGGTGGAGTGCCACTGGTAGGCAGGGAATCCATTCCACAGTGGTTCCCTGGGCAACACTGCCTGCAAACAGCACTGTGGGTGGAGTGGAGTGAAGACTCCATGGCCAGGCTCTGTGAATCACTGCAGAGATGGGAACTTTGTGGTACTGTGGAACAGATAAACTGCATATTTGCCACCCTGGGCCAGCAATCTGAACAAACAAAAGTTTTGTTCAAACTTTGCTCATTATAATATTATAATACCAAAGCACGCCTTCATCTCAAAGGCCACCTGCCTCCAAAGTGTGACCACCCCTCACTGAGCTTGCACCCTGAATTTTCTTTATCTACGCCTTTAAATGCAAAGTGAGAGAATTTTACACCAATCATAATAAAGGTATGTATGATTAGAGTCACTCAAGCTCCACCTTGAAGATAAGAAATAATATAAAAATGGTTTACGAAAGGGGGGATGTTAGGGAAGATGCCATGGTGAACAAGTCAGGGAAGATACCGTTGCGAATGAGTCAGGAAAGATACCATCACAAATCACCTCTGGCTCCTGGGATCAGGTGACAGGCCGAGCCTCTCCCCCCTACCAGGGACGCCTTTGGGTAAGACCTGGACTTTCTGAGTGCTTTCTCGGAAAACTTAGAAATCTCTATAGAGTTGTTGTTAACGTACTGCCTTTTGTAACTGAGCTGTAGGATTTACAGCCTTGGTACTTGCACGTGCTTTTTGCAGACAGTATATTTATCAGCAGCAATCCATAAGAACCTGTAATCCTGTTGCTTCAATAAACTGCACTGTTCACGTAGCTGGTCACAAACATCTCTCACTGGGCACAGCATGTGAGCGGGCAACTGGAGGGCAGGCGCAGCACACTATTGAGTGCATCTGTGTTATTGGATTTATAGTGCTAAATAAACTGTATCTTTCATGTAGCTGGCTGCAAGCACGACCAGACAGAAGGTGTAGCACGCTATTAAGTGTATCTGTGATACTGGACTTACAGCACTAAAGTGAATAAACGGCATCCTTCACGTAGCTGGCCGCAAGCGCGACCAGACAGAAGGCACAGGGCACTGTTGAGTGTATCTGTGTTATCAGACTTACAGTGGCCTATTGGACATCATTCAGAATTTAAGCCTAGCTGCCCTGATATCTGAGGACAAGCTGGAAAGCAAGGGGGTTTAGTTTCTGTCAAATTACTTTACTTCTTAACGCAACAGCATGTTCGTGGAAGTGAAATATAGTCAGTTTGCCAGGCCTATCCATACTTACATTTCAAGCAACGCCATCCATACCACACAGGTTTTAACTGGTTTTGGCATAATTGGAGCACATTTCACATTCATGGATTATTTGTGCAATAGTGTCTGTGGTCGATTCCACCCCCCAGCCATACACATGACCATCATCAGGAAGCCTCTACTAGTATGGTATTGACACTGGAGCACTGTTGTAGTAGCAATAGGCACCTTTTGTTCCCTGACCCTCAGCAGTCCCACAATAGAAGACTCCTCTGATAAATGGAGCAAGGCAGGCAGCTGTTCAGTCTTCTCTGTCTTCACCAGTGCTACACCAAGCACCCATCAGTATCCCCTTGGGTCCTTAAAATACCCCCTTGGGATAATACACACCATGAACGCATGCAGCATCTGGGCCAGTCACCATAAGGTGCTTTTGCCACTCACGTCCAGTCAGACTTATTTCAGCTTCTGCTACAATCAGTTCCTGGGATCACCCTGTCACTCCAGAAATACAAATGGATTCTGTCCTTCTATAGATTGATGGATTGAGGGTTCATTGTGCACCAGTGTCACGGTTTAGGGTCAGGGTGGGCCCTTAGACCTATAACAGACGCTCTCTGTTAACCCCCCTCCCTCCCCAAAGGGGAAGAGAAAGGGAATAAGGGAGAGAGACTGAGCGATTAGAAAAGGAAACTAGAACAGCTTTAATGGGAATGAAAATAATAATAATAAAAATGGAATATATACAAATACATACAAAACCAGTATCGAACCCAACCCCCCTGATGGTAATTACATCACCGTCACCACTGATGCTGTGGAGCAGGCACTGGGAGAGTCCCAGACTGGGCCCCGCAGCAGACGGGAGCTGTGTTCAGGAGCTGGATTCTGGTACCGGGTTCAGGAACACACAGACTGGGTAGAAGACAGAACAGACAGAGGCCTCCTTGGGTACTCCGAGGAAGGGACTGAAAGAGGACCTGAGCCAAGCCAAGCAAAGCTGACAAAGCAGTCCAGGAGGGGAGAAGAGCCCAGAGACCCTTCCGACCCTCAGCTCTATGACAAATATGATGTATTTGGGATAGAATCCCTTGTTGTTCTGTTTAGAGTCACCCGTCCTGTCTGCCCCTCCCTGCAGGTTCAGCCTTTCACTTCCTGCACCCCCCAATGTGGTACACAAGATCCAGCAGAGGCCTTGGTCTGCACACCAATCCTTGGTAGTAACTCTAACCATGGGGTGTTATCACTGCTGGAAGCAGACACTGTCTGTGAGAACAGGCTGCTAACTTCAGACAGTGCAGTTAGAAGAACTGAGTTGAAAAGTAAAATCACAGAACAGAATTAGTTCTGTTCTCACTCAAACCAGGACAACCAGCATCCACTAAAACCTTATATTCCTGTGGTTCTGGTGTACCAGGCCATTGAACCCACACAGTCCAATGAACTCTGTTGCCTCTCTCCTCCCCCTGACTGGAGGCAGAGCCACTCTTAATTTCAGAGTGGCCATCATCAACGTATGGGTCTGAGCAGTTCACGTGGACTATACCTCCACTGCTGTTATCTGAGTCTCATAAATGAGGATCTGAAGCTCATCTGCACTATCTTGGGGGCTGCCTGCTGGAAACTGGAGCAGTACTCTTCCTGGAAGGGCCCCTTTTATGAATGTTTTACTTGCAACTCCTGCACATGTGTCTGTAAGACCAGGATAGTTTTTCTGTCCCATTTTCTCATGTCTTCCTCATGGTTATGCAGGAAAAAACACAGGGTGCCTCATGGTGTGTACCATTTCTCCCAAGCAGGCCTCGCGGAACACTATCTCCTAACAGACACTTGTCCATACAGATGGGGAGTGGAACCTATCCTTCACCCAGCACAATATTTTGTACACCTCAATGAGCAGTTCCATGGATTTGTCAGATGCTTTTCAACAGCTAAGAATGCCAGCCTGAGGAAGAGAGTTTATCTGCATATTGCTGCAGTCGAGTGTCCATGTCATCCACTGTTGCTGCCTCATCATCTTTCCAGCTAAGTAATGGTAATGTTTTGACACACAATGGAGGCACACACTCGGCACGCACTTGTGCCACATGGGTCCAGTAACTGAGTCCATTTGGATCTAATGATGTCCGTGGGTCATCCAGGCCAGCAAAAATCAGCTTCTGCACAGCTAGTTCCCTCAGTTTCTTAACACACCTCTCAATGATTGTCCACTTGCCTGGGTGATATATGACATCACCCTAAAGGGATACCTGTTCCTTATGCTCAACAATAGTTACCTACAGAGAGACTGGATGTGCCTCTTTTTCAAGACCCATCAATACTGACTTCTCCAGTCATTGGTCTCAACTGCTTGGCTTCTCTTCCTTCTAAATCCAAACCATCAGATCTTTTATTCCAGCACTGGAGCAGCCAAGTAACAGGTTACTTGCCTTCACGATGACTGGAATCTTGACATATATCTCACAACTCACTTAGGGGTAGAGAACAAGTGATCACCTCTGATTCTTCTGCCTGTGATGTCCCTGCAGAAGCAGCTCTTTTTGTATATTTCTTCTCTCCAGGGGTGACTGATACTGGCACTGGTTGAGTCTCTAGGTCAGACACGTCACCGTTCACTGAGTAGCTGCAGCACTTCTTGCGTGTGCTGAGATAGCTGCAAGGCCCATTGTAGGGGTTGTGGCAGCTACACAGTATCCACCTCTACACTAGTATTTCAGTCTAAGCAAGACCAAAAAACATTCCAAAGGCCTAATAATATGATCAAGGTGATTGAAGCATTCCAAGGGTATACAAAATTCTCTTCACTCACCACCATTCCATATAAATCAAGAACGAGCATAATTACGAAATAATTTACAATACAATAACTAAACACCAAAGAACTTATCAGAGCAGCACATCCAATCCCACACACACAAGCTACAAACTGCACAGAATGAATAACCAACAGCAGTAAAGCCAGTTGGTGGTGTTTGGGGTTGGGAATTATTTTTTTCTTTTGTTTGCTCTGAGCAAACACAGCTTACTGCATCTGCTTTAGTCCGGTATTGTCGACTGATTATAATGCATTATTGGCTGGTTTTTAGCACAGCTTACATCAGGGGATTCACTGCCACACACAAAGGGTAAGACAGCTTCTCTGTGTAGTGTTAATGGAGTGCCTCTCGCTCTCACTCATTAGCTGATGCTGGCTAAAAGTTATTTTCAATCACATTAATGAAGTACTGTGAAATAAGGGTCTCTTTTTCAAGTCAGGGATACATGCAGAGCAAGGATGTGGGGGATGTAGTCTCTTATCTGGAGGTGAACTTGAACTGTATCACTCGGATAAGGTGGACTGTGGATCTGCTATCACTCCATTCCCCTCTCCTACAGAGGCAGTTGTCACACATCCTCACAGCTCCCATTCTGTGCTCTTGTAAGAAGACATGACTGGATATTTGTCTTTCCAGTACAGGTACCTTCACTAGCATTTTTTTTCCCTTTTCTGCAATTTTTTTTTTATGGTTGTTTGGGGTTTTTTTTTTATTCCTGCTAGCTGCTTTACACGCAGTTGCTTTATAGATAGGAGTACTTTAGGTGGTGGGAGGATTTCACCCATGACTCATCTTTCAGTTAGATATCTTGAAATACCCCTTAAAATATCCCACTATTGTTCATGGCTATTTATGAAAATAGTTTATTAAATCTTGCATTTTAGCACTGATGAACTTAAGTAATCCCCTTACTCATATTTCTCTTACTTGTGGATTACATCAAGAAATCCTTCTTTAGTGAGTTCATATAGTTGGTTAACAGTGGGCTTTTTGCACAAGAGGAATGCTCGTATGCAAGAAATGATCTCAGATTTCATCAAAGTATCACCTCTGTTGGAATACGTCCTTGCTAACTTTGATGTTTTGCCTTGTACTGCCTGCTTGAACAATGAATCATGAAAATTTGACTTCCCTGATTAGTACTTCACTGAAACAGTAATCATAATATCACTTAAAAAGAAAGCACAGAAATTTGATGAATGACCTTCATTTGCACACACTGATACATCTTGTTTCATGAGATTCTGATTGCATTCTTGTGAGGATACTTGTGTGCAAGTAAGAAATTATTTGACTGGCATGTTTGGAGAACCACAATGATTTTGCAAGATCATATATTTGACATATTTAGTGACTTTTTTTTTTTTTAATAGTTGTCTGGGTGTCTGAGACATTCTTTTTACTATATAGATGTCTGTGTTCGTGTGTGTGTATATTTAAATATATATGTAAACCAGTGTGAGGAGATGAAGGTTAAGCTATCATGCTGCCTGTCCTCATCTTCTTTCAGAGTCTTTTAACCTGCTGGTCAACTCCAGCTGAACATGACAAAATGGAAGAATACCGAAAGATGTCAAATCCTTCTAAGTGACAAGAAAATGTCCTAACTGATGATATCCTCTTAGCAGAAAAAAGCTACATGGACTAGATTGACCTTACAAATACTGAAGTGAGTACTTCCAATGGAGTCTGAACTTTCTTGAACATTAAGGTGAGCCAACCTTTAAGTTCATAGGAAATGAAGCCTTTTAACTGTGGGTCTTATAGGGACATCTGTTATAATAAATCTCGTGTAAAAATTGTATCATAGTTAATACTAAGCCAGACATTCACAAAGAAATGATGGACTTAATTGGCCTCAATATTAGTAACTAGAGACAATCTATCTCAGAGCATCCTCTACGTACTTCAAACCTAATACTGCAAAATACAGGGATGTACCAATTTCCATAATTAAAATGCCTAGATAATGAGTTTGCCCTCAAAAGAAAGGATGTATTTTAGCTGCACTACAAGCATTTAGTAAATCCCTTCTTGGTAGGTTTTTCTTATGGTTTAAAGAGCTTAGATATCCTAACTCCTATCAGCTCTTCTCCCAATCTCCTAAAATCCCCAAATGAAAACATTCCTTTCTTCTGAAACTATCTTTTCCCTCACTAGCAAAGAAGTACTATCCATGCTCAGTAGCTGATTAGTGTGGTGATAAATGACTTGATAGGAGAAGCTTACTCAAGACATGCCATAAACGACATAAGCCTTCGTTCTGAGAAAATCTCAGTCCCTCCAAAATTTACCCCACCATCCATCCTCTGGCTGCTCCATAGTGTGATACCATACACTGTTCACACAGCTGCAGCATACACTGTTCTCACACAATTTTCAAAGCAGATGAAGTGTATTGAGAAATTTAACAAAATTTGGCTTTGTGATTCATTTAAAAACCCCAGAAGGTTTTGCTAGACTAGCAACAGACAACACACTCTCTTCCCCACGTATATGCAGGCATCATAGAGAAATCATTCTCTCTTCTATTTATCTTCTGTTTCTCCAGACTCCTATTTCTCTTGCAATAGTTGTTTTCAGGAACCTAGAACAGAAGAATGCCCTGAGTGTCTTGCATCTCTACAGCTATTTTTTCATGCACTGGCATGATGCTTACCAGGTATCAGTAGCTTTGCATGCTGGTTTTGTGCGTATCTGTAGCACTAAAGCTATGAAAGCATCTGGTGATTATTTATAGTCACGAGCAGTGTTCTGTGTATTCTAAAAGACTGGTGCCTGCTTTGAGTTGATCTTGACTGTGTTTTGTGCTTGGGAGATTTGTTTCTTTGGTTTTGATTTGTTTCAGGGCTAAGACTGTTCTATGAATACAAACAATAGGGTCATTTTGTTGTCTGTATTCACAGATATCTTTTGGCATTGGTATTCTTGCGAAGATAAATTGCTGATTTGAAAATACTGATACCAGACTGCTCAGTCACTTGGAGATTTTAGACCATTAGGTGGTCTCTTGTGTTCCTCTATTAGAATTTTGCTCTCCTTCTGTTAATGGATATGTCAAATGTCTTCATCCCACACTGACAGAACAGCTTTGCAAACCAGTACAAAGAACAGTACATCTGCCTGCCTTTCTCTGACTTCTCCTTCCACTGTTGTGTTCTCCTAACAGGCTCCCAGTTCTCCCCTCCTGCACTCTAGTCCTCTACCCAGGGGGCTAAAAGGATGTACACTCTGCTACTTCTCCCCAGCCAGCTGCTGCCTTGCTTAGCAGACCCTGCAGTCATCCCATTGGCTTTTTTTTTTTTCCCTCTGGGTGAGGGTATTCCACCTTTAGCCTCGCAGCCCATCTGCATAAAACTGATTTCACCAGTGCAGCACTTTCATTACCCAACTATTGGCCAGGCACAGCCCAGCCAGTGAAATCAGTGAGGTCCTTTATTCTGCTGCTGATTCAGGACAGGGAGGTGATGTGTCAGGTGTTGCTGTTGCATGTATATTGTACAGCTGGGTGACTAAAGCATTAAGAAGATTGTAGCTTTATGGAATGAATTGGAATTAATTTCTGTGGTTTCCCAAATCACTTGGGTGATTTCTTATCATGGTCTACATAATACAGACTACAAATTTTATCAGTGTAAGCTTGGTAAAGAGTATATTTTAAATAAATCCATAGCTTTGAATGATAGATTTGAAATGATGGAAAGTCTACTGCTTTACTTTATAAATTATTCAAATAGCTAATTATGCTGCATTAAAAAGGTAAGATGAAAAAACCCAACAAAACAACAAACAAAGATGCTTTATTTTCATCCTGAATTTGTCCAACTTCAGCTTTCAGACACGGTTTCTGGTTAGGCTTTTGCTTGACAGCTACTGGATATCTTACCTCTGTGTACATGCACACACAGAAAGCTCAAGTCACCTTCTAATAATTTAGGATAATATAATGCGCACTTTAGGTCTCCGGCGTGTTTCAGGGTGTTGTACCAACCACAGCAGAGCAAGATAGCTGTCTGTCAATAAAACCTGCAAGCAAGCTAATGGCAGAAGTTACGAGGTGGCTGTAAATTCTCTCCCTAAACATGGATGATCCTGTGATGAAACTACGGTGGAGTTGTTCAGTCTTTCATTAATTATCTAAACCCAAACATGACATTGACAGTTGAAGGTGAGCTTTTCCTCCAGATGTTTTGCACTGGGCTTGGGTGCTGTATAAACATTACGTGCTGCGATGTACATAAACACAGGCAAACACCATCCTCAACAACTGGAAAACATAGATGTCTTCAGCGTAAGCGTTTATATTCTCAAGTACTGTCACCACCAGTATATGTTTGTACCATAGAAATATTTAAAGGTCTGCAGACGATTGGTGACCCCAGTGAAAGTACTTATGAGTGTGCCTCAGGGACAGCCTGTCTGGGCAATGTTCAGGGGAAGAATAAGCTCCTTCCTCACATAAACATGACACTGAACACTCTCGAATATTCACATGACTTGTGATTTGCAGGTGTGAGAAAGCATGGCCATCATCTGCGCTTGGAGCTGTGCTTGCAGGCTCACTGTAGAGAAAGACAGCTGAGGAGCAGCCTGTGAATTACAAAACGGGCATACTCTTGCAGGTGCATTACAGATTTGAAGTCTCTGACCCCAAAGCATGAAAACCGCAACTCCCATTCCGAGAAGATTTGTTCATAGACTTCACAATTCTCACTATGAACTCTTGTCTTAATTCGAGCAGATCTGCTCTCTGCCCCAAAGTTATGCTTATGTGTACAGTGTGCAGGGATGGTGTTCTAAGTGCTAATCAGCTCTGGAGGAAGTAAGCCATTTTTCCTCAGCACTAACAAGGTATGGCTGTGTTTCAGGGCTGGGAGGGCTTTTTAAGTTCCCAGAGCAGATAAAACAGCTGGTGAGAGGCTAATGCACAGAAAATACATGGCTTATGTACTTTGTGATTTCTCTCAACACAGTCTCTACCAACAAACAGTCTAATGAGTTTTGAAACAGAAAAAAAACCTATTCTAAAAAATCTTAGCCAGTGTATTACTGTTCACAGCACAGAGTTAATTCTCTGTATGGCAGTGCGTATGTTCTGAGACAGCTCTTTGGCAGGTAAAATATCTGTGTGTCTACAGTCAGGCCTTTTTCTATATAATTTAAGCAAACTTCACATAAAGAAAAAAAAAATCTAGGGAAATGAGTGCAGAACATAAGCAGTGAAAATTTGTATTTTCCAGCATTAGGGTAGTAACAGTATCTGTACTGGGTCTGGCTGAGCTGGAGTTATTTTTCCCCATAGCAGCCCTCCCAGTGCTGTGCTTTGTATTGAAGCTGGAGAGGTGCTGCTAACACACCCATGTTGTAGCTACTGCTGGGCAGGGCTCACACAGCACCAAGGATGGTTTTCAACATTCCCCCTGCAGTGGGGTGGGGTGGACAAGATCTTGGGAGGGGACACAACTGGAACAGCTGACCCCAACTGACCAAAGGGATATTCCATACCATATGATGTCAGCTGAACTATAAAAGCTAGGAAAAGGAGGGGGCATTGGCTTGTCCTCCAGAGCAACCACTACGCATTTGGAGCCCTGCTTCCCAGAAAAGGACCAGACATCGCCTGCTGATGGGAAGTAGAGATTAAATCTTTGTTTTCTTTCACTTCCGTGCATGGCATTGCTTTGCTTCTTCATTGAACTGCTTTTTGTTTTAGCCCACGAGTTTCATTTTATTTTTCTTCCCCACAGTCCATCTGGGGGAGGAGGCGGGGAGGAAAGTGCTAGAGTGGCTCAGTGGGCACCTGGCACCCAGCCAAGATCAAACCACCACAGTACCTGATGATCAAATGCCATGCACTGTAATTACTCGGACTGCAGTTTCAATTGGTATTGATGTTACGTTCATGAATGCATTTTCATGAATTTTGGGGTGTTGCAGCAACACCAGAAGATCCAAGTATCTCAGTCATGAAAACCATGTTTACTTTGCAAAGTACTGGTTCAGACACAGAGTCATTTGCCTTGACTGATCATTAGGCATGCCTATAGCACATGTCACTACCAAAGTACAAATCAAGTGTTTCTGGTTTGGGTTAGTATAAATCAGCTTTTCCATACGCTCATAAGCCACCAAAGAGTAATATATGTTATTAATTATTTATGTAAATACTTCTGTAGCTCAAAGCCTAGACTTTGCTGATTCCAAAAAGCTATCAGGAAATATTCCAACATTTTGTGATTTAATGCTAACTAAAAATATCTTACCCTCAGATTAGCACAGTGGATGTCAAGGGTGAGAATATTTGTCCTAGACATCTGACATGAATCCATATTCCTTACATATGACCTAGGTTCCATGGAAAGTAAAATTCCTTTCTTTCCCTGTTCAGAATAAATTCCCTTAGCTTTCTTGGGTCTCTTAGATCTGATCATCTGACTGAAACCTCAATCACCTTTCCTTTTATGTTTACTTGTTTTTACTTACCTAAAAAAAAAGTCTGGATAACTTTGACATTTGAGAATTCTAGGACTTGGGTGGGGGGAAGGGAAGCTGTATTTCAAAAACAGAAAACCAGTTCAGGAAATTCCAGTCAGCTCCACTCCTTGGACCTGTGAGGCTACTTTAATTAGCTCTTCCAGTTGGCCAGATTGTTGCTAAGAAGGTAGTTCTAGAGAGCTCATTCAGTAATCTCAAAAATGTTGATACCTCAGGATTTGAGAACCAAACCAGCTTAAATGGAAGAATCTGTTAATTAGATACCAAGACACTCAGGAATATGCCCTTTTACTTTGAAACCTGATGATACTTGTATCAGGTATTTTTCCTTTACTAAAACATTTACATTAAAAGGCTTCACCACATGACATCTCTTTTTCCAATCACCATTTATTTCATTATAGTAGCTGACAAACAGAGGTTACAATCTTGACTGCGGTTTAAAAGCCTCAACTCAATCCTTACATTGAAAGGTTAATTTAAAATCACAGAAAATGGGCCACCTTCTTCTCTCTTGGTAGTTCTGTAATAAAAGGTTCATTGTTCAAGCAGCAGCATTCAATTATTTTGCTCCTGATGCTATCTACATGTAAAAAAATCTAGCTATGATCAGATGGTCCCTGCAGGTTTTCCAGTTCTAGCCTTCAGTGCAAGGACGTAAACCAAATAATTAGAGCCTCACAATTAACATTCAAAATGTTAAGTGTTATGTTGTCAAGGTAAAGAATGAGATTTGCTTCCTGGAATGTCAGTGAGAGAGAAAATTTTCTGGAGTGTTTGCCCTTTCTTTAATTAATCATTGAATACATTTGCTGGAAAAAGATATGCTAACTAAGGAAGTCAGAGTGGCAGACAGTGTTCAGAGAATTTGCCCAGAAATACAGCTGTCCAGTTCTTGTCGAATTAGTCATACTAGTCCTCTACAACAGACATTGAAACTTATGCTATATTGATAGATTGAATATAGTTGAAACAGAAAACAACAATTTCCCTATGCTTTTGTTGTTTGGGTTTGTGGGTTTTTTTTCCACAGGATCTGGTGTGCTCAAATGATGGATGTGCAGAGCAAGCACAATGAAATTTATTGCTCTGAATGTGAGTTGAAAGAGAAACAACACTGACCTTCAGAAGTTTACGGAGCAAAATAAATAGAGAGGGGCTTAGCATTATGCAACAAAACTGAGACTATTGAATAATGTCCTGGAAACACGGTGCGAATATACATCCAGTGCAAAATAAATCAGTTCTCAAAGGGAAAGTGATGGGAATGACTCAAACCATTTTGAAATTTGTGCCCCTTTTGCAACTGGCATAAATTTTAGCCCGACTTCTACTCACTTCTACTTAGTGATGTTGTAAGTGGAAAACTGCAAAGACAAGAGTCTTTCAGGGGAGAAAATCAGTGCTGCTACAATGGATCTCACAAACAGCATCTCAAAGTGGCTCTGGCATTGGAAGGAAGCTTGGCAGTGCTGAAGTATCAGATAAAGCACTTTTGCAAGCCAGTTGAAGTAGGTCTCTAAAGAGACCAGTGCACAGATGTGTTCTGTTCCTTTAAAATCTCAGCTCTTGTTTAAGAGAAAGGGACAAAATAGGAATGCAACCAATACAGAAATGCTGGTAACTCCACAAAATATGATGGTTTTTGCCTAGAAGTGTAGAATTCCTCACTCACGATTGAGATACATTAAATGGTTTGAGTGTGTAGTTTGCTAACAGTCTTTATTTTTTACTCAAAAAGAAATGATAGGATGTGTATATAACATCATGCTGAGTGGCTGGCATTTTATCCCGATGACCTGCAGTTCATATTTGCAAAACCCTGTCACATTTCCGCCATCTTAAATAAAAAAGTCGCCAGTGCCTATGGGTACACAGAAGCTCCACAGAGCCCAAGACAAGACACACATTCCAAGAAGCCCCTGGTGCCTGTGCCACTATACACACACTGTGAGCCTCCGGAGGCACAACCATGCACAAGACCCAGTTCCTTTGGGTAATTCACGTTTCCCCAATTTCTGGGAGAAACTCTTCCACCCCCCTCCTCCCTCCCCAGCTGATTCAATCCCTTGCTGAAAGGCAACATCGCAAAATCGATCCTTTGTTAGCCAGTAGGAGAGCAACAGTAAACAACTGGAGCACAATAACCACCAGGCATACGGGAAACGTCATTTCTACTGAGCTGCCACATGCAAATGCTTTTGGTGATAAGAGTTCCTGAACGTTGAAAAAAAAGGATCACTTTAGAAGTTCACAAACGACCCAGAAATTGTTTTTCTTTTTGTAAAGGCAACACTTTAGACTGGAAAAGTACTAAAAAGCGCAGGTTAGGGACCAGCACAGCCGAGTCAGGTAGTAAGCCAATAATGACCTCAGACTTTCAATTTCCAGTGACTTTCCTTGCTTATAAAAAGTCTTTCACAGCGGCGAGATCCCGGCTAAATCTTGGTTTTGAACTCAGGAAAGTGTGTTAGCTCTCGGGAAAGTCTGTCAGCTCTCGGGCTCCCGTTCCCTGCCTGCGGCACTGCGGGGAGGCTCCTCTCCCAGCAGCGTGCCAGGGATGAGCGATGGCAGCCGCTGGGAATGGCAACCCGCCCCGCCGGCAGCTGCCCTCCCGGCCATCGCTGCCCGGGGCCACAGGCTAGAGAGACGACAGCGGCAGGTGCCTGGGCTTCGGCTCTCCCGAACCGCGCTCACCCCGAGGCTGAGGCTGCGGTGCGGCTTCCCGCGGCGGGCGGTTCAGGGGCGGGCTGAGTGTACAGAAGTGCGGGAGGGAGGTCAGGAGGTGCTTTCAGAGGGGCCTCGCATTGCCCCTGGCGAGGACCCGTCGCGCAACTCCGTGGCCCCCATACCGGCCCTGTCGGCCGGTCCCCAGCACCCCCTCCCAGCGGGCAGCCGCCGACCCCGTGAGACGGCTGCTTTCGCCTCCGCCCCGGGAGCAGCCGCGGGCGGGCCGGGCGGCCTCCCGGGAGGGCGGCACGACACGGAACCCGCCTCTCGGCCAGGGGCCGGGCGCCGAGCACCCTCCCTCCCCCCGCGCCGAGGCGAGGTGTTGCCCGTGGCGCCGCCGCGCACCGCTTTGTGTGGCCGCGGCGCCTTTCCCGCCACCTCCGCCGCCGCGCCGGGCGGCGCGGGGCAGCCCCACGGGCGCCGACGATGGAGCCGCCGGTGCCGCCGGCTCAGGAGCAGCCGCCGCGCCCTCGCTCCCACACGGTCACCACCACCAGCAGCTCCTTCACCGCCAACCTGTCGGCCAGCTCCAGCACCCTCGCCTACGACAGGGAGTTCCTGCGGACCCTGCCCGGGCTCCTCATGGTGACCGAGATCGTGAGTGACCCGCGGCGCGGCCGGAACGGGGGGCGGCGGGGGGGGGGGGGGGGGCTTCGGGCCGGCGCGGTGCGCTCAGCAGCGTTTCAAGTCACCGCTGCGGGAAGTTCTCGCTGTGCTTGAGATACCGGGCTGTTTCCCCCCAGCTCATCACCTGATCCCGTTTGGGAAGCCTCGGGGCGGCTTGGCCGAGTCCGTAGCGGCAGGTGAAGCGGCGGGAAGGGAGGCTCGGGAACAAGGGCGGGGGGGCAGCGTGCTCCCGCCCCGAGCGGGACTGCCCACAGAGGCAAAAGTAATGCAGAGGACGTGCAGGCTGCAGCCTCTCGCAGTGCTTGTCGTGTCGTTAGCTCCCGTAGCGGATAAATGAGGTCTGTCAGGTAGGCGGCTGATCTTTGGAGGCTTTTCTGGAACTGCGTTGGCTGTATATGCTTTGTACTTCATAGCGCACTGATAACTGTCAGGTGAGAGTTAATTAGGCAACCTGCCTTCACTTGCAGGCCAATAAAAACGCATTTCCATATGTTCTTGGTCATTAGATACACCTGTGCAGCGTGGGATAGGAACTAGCACCTTTGGGGTTGGGTAGCGATTGTATTTTTCGCAGGTGCTTTATAAGGTATAACCGAAGGTACAGCTCAGGTGGGATGGAATTCAGGTGCTTGTTCGCTGGCTACCGCTGAAACAACACCACTCTGGGATTCCTCTGCCGGACTGCCTACTCTCCATGTGTTAAACTAGACATCTGCAGCATCTCTGACTAAAAACAATACATTTCTTTTAATTCTGCTCATCTACGCTATTAATAGTTAAAGAACTTCAAGAGCTGCTTGCCCTAACTAATTTTTTGAGCTTCCTGTGTGATGTTTTTGCTTCGATGATGCTGGAAGGATTTTTTTATCTGACCAGATCAATTTTCAAGGCTTGAAAACATTGTGTTTCACCTGAGCAGTGGAGTGACTGTTGATTTTTTGAGTTAAAATAATGAAGTGAAGCTTTGGCTAGGTGTGCAGTGTAGGACCTCAGGCAGAACAGTGCTGTCCAGGAGAGGATGGCTGCTGTATGGGCAAGTAGCGAGGGTGTGAAGCCCCCTACAATCTTGTACCTTGTACACTGGCTTGGCTGGGAATTCTGGCAATCTTCAGGTGATTCTAGGCTTGTTTCAACTGTAAAATACAGGGGATGCTTCACTGTCAGTGTTGTGGTAGATCTGTAAATAGTCTTTACTTTTTGAAATAAAAAGCTGCATTCTTTTCCATTATTTTCAGTGACTGATTACAACAGAATTATGAACTTTCTTGTACTTTATCTGAGAGATATCGTTAGAGAGGCGCCCAAGGCTTTTCCTAACCCCTTCTGGAATGTACTATATTCAGCCTGGCTTCAAATACTACATGGAGCTGCATGGCCACAGGGCATGGACAGGCCTTTGCTTACTCTTTGTTGGAAGTGTTCTTTCTGCTTCGTTTTGACCCTTGACCATATATGTGTAGCTTTCCGTTTTAAACAGAGTGATGATGGTTTTTAGGTGCACTTTGTTTCCTATCAGACATTCCTGACTCCTGGAATAATTGTAAGATGATTCTTCAGCCACCATTTTGAGATCCTTGAGTCCATTAATATTGACATTTAGAGCCTGCTTTGGTTTAAGTTTCCTAACTACTTAAGGGAGAAGACCAGCTTTAGAAAGAACCTCAATGCAGTATGAGTTTGTAGACTAGTGTAGAGTTGTGCTTGCACTACAGGCTTTGATGTATTTATTTTTATTGATCAACAGTGTGAGGATGTGCAGTTCCTGTCCAGCTCAAAGGAGCTGATAGAAGTCTGTGACATAAATGGGTGTATAATGGCTTGTGATGATGTATTTGAGAGAATGGAGGGCAGTAATACAAAGTTATTGTATACATAGATCCTTCTGCTAAGAACTTGCAAAACTGTAAATGGGACAAACTCATATATGTGTCTGTATTTCAGTCCCAAGAGTTTGCAGCCCGATAGATTGTTTTCAGTCTAAGCACCAAGCTCTGAAGTACAGCAGCTGTGGTAAGAGCATACCTTTGCTTCTGCCTCTCCTCTGGTGACACCTGTGAGATGGACAGGAAGAGGATTGTTTTTAGTAATACCTGTTACCACTGCAGCTACTCATCTGCCACATCCCATGTTTATTGGGGTAGGATGTTGAGCTAAGCTAAAGGTGTTAAACAACAGCACTAAGCATTCTGAGAGTTGGCACTGTAAATATTTGATTATTGCTGCTGGCCATCAGCAACATGCATGCAGTGAGAGGAGTGCAGTTTGTGACTCCTGGCTCTGAAACTGGAACTATCTTCACTATATAAGCAAAGGGCAAATCTGTGTTATTCTTCAACCAAAGAGAATGGAAAAGCACAAAGGTAACACATTAATTACATTTTCTAGTCACTTAATGAAGAATCTTGATCAGGTTTTACTTTTACCTCCCTAATTTGGGTGCTGTGAAGATGAATTAACTGCTGCATGGATTTCCATGTGCACTAGTAATCAGTCTACTTCTGCACCGAGGTAGTGGTTTAGTAGTAAATTAATCTTAATGGCTCCTGCTAAGAGATTCTTTGCAATGCTGCAAAACGCTGGTCTGCTGTTAAGTCAGTCTGCTGTTAACTCAGTCTGCTGTTTCCAATTTGTTCAAAATGAGTTAGCTTTATAAAAAGACAGATTTGATGATGGATCACGTATCGTCTGCCCTTTATGTAGCTGCTTGAAAGCCAGCATAAATCTGGGATGGGGTTGATGTTTAGCAGTGATGGTGTCACGTACCCACACATGGTTCAGCTTCATTTTGTAATGCCATTTGGTCTAGCACTGCACACATCTAGTATGAGTGAACACAGATATGCAGCCAGAAGTCCAGGCTAAATTACCCGATGCTGACAGATTTCCATTGCCTTCTACATGTGCCTCTGTCACCAGAAAGACTGCAAGATTTCCTGCTACTTAGTGGGAAAGAACTGGGTTCTGTTTGTTTCAGTGCAAAGAGCAACATAGAAAATGCCACTGGATTTCTGAGGGAGGCCTTTGGGATCTAGCATAAAACACAGCTTTGGTGCGTGGAAGCTTATCCATGTTACTTATATACAAAAGTAATGATGCTTGCTGAACAGGACAGGGGCTTCTCACTTGAGAATGTTGGATTCACTGGCCTTACTTGGCCTTTAACTTCTCTGAATGACTTCTCTGTTCATGGAATATGGATATAAATCTTTGTAAGGCACACTGAGTTGGTGAAAGGTAGTATATAAGATGTAAGCAGTGTTATATAAAGTCTTTAATTCAGATGCCAATCACCTGAGTTGACACTGCAGTAAACGTGTACCCTATAGAAGAGAATTGATACCTATTGCTGCCGTGTAAGCTGTCTTCCTCTTGCCCTGCAAGGAGGATTTATCTTTTCAAAAGAAGCAAGTATGTCAGTTTTCAGAGATGTCTTTGGAGTGTTTCTTTTGTGTATGACCATGGCCCAAAAAGACTGTATTTGTCTTCCTGGGATTTTTATGGCCAAGAAAAATGATGGATAGTGATACCCTCTCAGAGCTTTAAATCAGCCTCTGAAGTCGAGCATTATGGATCCCTTTGCAGAAGTGGAGAGTTTTGTGGTTACCATGGATGTGGTTATAAAAATATTTACTTTCTAGCAGAATGACACTGAGTGCTTCAGATTGTTGCTTCACACCAGTACGTTGCTAGATACAGCCTGTCATTAAAACTTGCCCTGTTAATTTTAAGGCTTGCAATGGCTATTTGTCCTTAACAAAAACATATACTATGTAGCTTGGGAAGGTTTGGAAGGTTGTTTTGCTGCTGCTGCAAGTGAAAGCTTGTGATAGTGTAAATTTTAGTAAATTGCACTTACAGTTGTATTTCCCCATGGTATTCTATGCAGATTATTCTTTGAGTGAAATGTCCAGAATAAGATACATACTTAAAATAGAAGCCTGATATGAAGTTCTTTACATTATGGGCGCCACATAAAATTCTGGTTCAAAATTGCATTTCTGGACAACAAAAATAATTTTGACCACTTTTTCATCATTCTTCAAATGTAGTATCTTTGAAGGCTTCATTGAGAAAAGCCTTGTTGAATAGGTTTATTCTAGTAACGTGCGGTGAGCCTCAAAATATTAAATAGATGTTGAAACTTACATCAGATTTAAGATATTGAGATTACCAAAACCAGACAACTGGACAGGTCCAAATGTTTGTTCGGTAGGCTTTTCTCCCCTTTTTTCCTAAGAGATGCACCAAAACCTTCTACAGATAATCAGGTTTTGAATTAAGTTAGCAGTAAAATCATAGAAATGTTAAGAAAAACAGAAGCAATACAGTAGGACCATCTACTGTGAAAAAGCTGAATGACAAACTTCACTTAATTTTTTAAAATCCCTCTTTGCTGTTAGCTTTTTCATTTAGTCTTATGCCCTCTCTGACTGCACTTCAGAGTTTTGTTTATAGATCCCATGCTCCTCCTGCACCCCCAGTTCTTGTGCAGCCTTAGAAACACAGAGGGAGTTACATAAAGCCTCTTTCCCCACTTCCTCACCTGAGTAGCAGCACGGCTTTCTCTTCTGTCAGGAAATGTAGAGGGGGTTTTGTACTTTTGTTTGTTTATTTTTTCTTCTTATAATGCAGTTTTTACTTCAGTCATGGCATGTCTGCTTGAACGTAGTTGACAACACTGAAGTGTCTTCTGATGTGTTGAACAAGTGCTTTGCCTAGAGGAGCTGTACATAAGCATGCTCTTAAACTGGATCACTTTGAATTAGAGTGAAGTATCCTGTACTACTCAGTCACTTCTTCCAGTATCTTTGCCTTCCTGTGCATGAGTAAGAAAACATACAATATAAAATCAAAGCACTCCCCTTTGCTCTTGATCAGACAGAACTCTCACTGAAAGTCAGGTTTCTGTTCTCCTGTTCTTTATGTGCTGTTGTTCCACTGCTAACCTTAGTGTAACTGTCCCTAGTGTAGTGAATACACACGTCTATATGATTTCCGAGTTCCTCTAGGATCATATCGTTGTTTAAAGTTCTGTTTCCTTGGAGGTCTTTGGTTTCCTGGACAGGATCAGGGTGTTTTCTTTGGGAAGAGAGAAGAGTTTGGGGGACACAAGAAAACAGAAGCTTTGCAAAGTGTTGTGTAGAACGTGCTCCAAGTGCAGATAGAAACAGTTTTAAGACTGACATGGTAAAAGGGTGAGAATGCCTCTGAAACTGAATGCAGATGTTTTACAAAAGGGAAAAAGTGCAAAATATTCTCAATACCTCAAGGTTAAGGCGGAATATGCATGAAATGTCATCATGTCTTCATGAGAAGAATGCTTTAAAGACATACTTAAACATCAACTTTGTTCTTGGGTGGATAGTAAATATAATTCCTTCTCCCTCACCCCTCCCAAACTCTAGATAACAATGTCTTTCTTTTGTACCTCCAAAAATTCTCATGCAACCCAAATCTAAATTGAAATGATTTTTTGGCCTTCAGTAGTCTGTGTCTGTATGTTGGTGAAATGTGCAGTCCTCCCATTATTACTCATGGAATAGGTACATCTTTCTAGGCACTTGAGCATGAAGCTGTAGCTGGGTGTGTGACTTGTGTGAGTGCTGAGGCATCATGGTCGATGATATAATTGGAAAGAGATTGGGACTGCATCCCTGAAAACGGCCTTCTTCCAGCTATGCCAGCTGATACAATGAAAAGAATTATGGAAGCTACAGAAGAATTTTTTTTTTTTCATTCCCAGAAGTCCCACATCCCTGGGTAATTGTACTGTGGGAACGGAGCTGCTTGTGAAGACAGTGGTATTGTCAGATACAGCAGATAATGGTGATAACTGATGTTGTGTTTTGTCCTAAAATGAATACAAATCCTGGGCTTGTTTGTGTACCTTTTCTCATGATTTTGTTGTTGTGTTGTGGTTTTTCTCCTCTCATGTTTTTTGTGGGGTTTTTTTTCTCTTTTACTGGGATTCCTGCCTTCTCCCTGGTATGATGTAGACCTCATGTTAAGACCTCATATTAGAGGATCTTAAAGAAGTGTATGTTTATCTAAAAAAAACCAAAACACCCAAAAAAACTCAAAACAAAACCAAATAACAACAGCAACCATCCAACCAAAAACCCCAAAACAAACAACAGAAGAGCTCAAACAACATCCCATGCCATGTGTGATGAAGAGGTATATTTGCTGGCAGTGGAGTGAGAATACAAGCAGGGAAAAGATGAGTTTGACTATGAGTCAAACAGGACTCTTGCAAAATCAGAAATGGCCCCCAAGTTTCTGACTCCTAGTCTTAACCGTTAATAAAATGTTTCTTCTACAGCAAGAGCTGATGCCTTTCACTCGCCCTAGGTCATGCTGGGAGCACTCCTGCATACCTGGGGAGCCTGCAGATGTGTCTGCTCTGTCCTGTGTTATCTTCTGACTGTGCAGCGCAACAGGCAAGATTAGGGCACTGGTGGCTTAAGGATTCATCTTAAAAACTGAATTCTCAAAACCGCAGGAAAATTCTAGTAGAGACTCTGGGCCCTTCTGAATGGGAAGCATAGCAGGAATTATGATGTGTTGCCCTTGTTTGCTGAGTGCCTTCTCATTCAGCCTGCTGTCCTTTCCTGTTCTTGCCTGGGAATAATAGTGCCATATAGTCAGTTTCTAATGATTCTGCTTTTATACATATGTGCATATATATATAGGGGCTTGTTTGTTTGTTTGTTTTCTTTTTTTTTTTTAGCTTAGGTTTTTCTTTTGGATAAAATACATACTGTAATAGTGTGATATTTCTGCACTTGTTGCTGTTTCCATTCCAGAAAAGCAGTACAAAGTGTGTCCTTGCAGAGAGAGCCAGGCCCTCTTTTTTAGGGTCAAAATTTACCACCCATCTGACCTTTGGCAAGATAGTTCTGTTCATGTGGCCTGAGTTCCTATAGAAGCTGCTGGCCCTGATTCACCTGCCTCTGAAGGAGCAGCTCAGCTCTAAGACTGGTAAAACACCAGTGAAGGAGATATTGAATAAGGATATAATCAAGTCCCTGCTTTCTGTGGGAGCTGGATCTGGTCCAGGGAAGGCTTGGTATTAAGCTTATGCGAGTGAATGGAAAGAGGCTGGGGTCTTGGTTCCGCATTCATTAATACTGGATCCAGGCATTGCCAGATCACGTTGCTACACGAGACTTGGATCAGTCCTGGGCATCACTGCATTTTTGCCAAGTTACGGCACAATATCGAGTGTTTACACTCTTTGTTTTTGCAAGGTCTAGATGTGCAGATGATGCTGATGCAACCACAAGATTGCTAAGGCAAAAGTCTTCAAAGCAAAACAAAACCAATTTCAACAATTGGCATCAGAAGGATGGTGTCCCAGCTGTGTGTTCTGGGCAGCCACAGTGTTTCTAGTCCAATATGTGATGCAACAAATTAGATTTTGTAGAATTGAGGTGAGCTAAATAAGCACGGTAAGCAAGGTGTTCTCAGTCTTTGGATATATCCTAATCTAGTTACAAATAATAAATACATTGAAAAACGCTAGGTAGGACTGGAAAGAAGCCATGTGGGGAAAGCAGCTTCTCTGATCGTACCTGGCTAATTGCTGCTTGAGTTTATCTGATAGCCTGATGTGCAATAACTTGAAAGGAGACCTGTCAAGAACCTCTACTTCATAACTGGAAACAAGAGACAAAGTTTGTATCATCAGCTGTAAATGCGATTGCTGCGTCCAGGCCTGGATTTAAATATATTGAAGGTGACACTGTTTTGCACAGACTGCATTGATTTAGCCTGGAAGCTGTAGGGCCGTTAACAGGGTCCCCTTTTTTTTTGCCTTTGTATGTGTGCATAGTGATTACATAAAAGATACCTTTTAAAATGCATTTTAGTACCTGTTCTCTTCATTCAACAGTAGTGCTATTCCCAAGGCTACAGCTCTTGCAGCAGGTAATAGCTGAATGAGGCAGTGCAGTTTTGAGACCAGTATGAGGAACCATAGGAGAAATTTTAAAATGGAGACATGGAGAGTGTTGCAGGCAGGAATTAAGCATTAGGAGGCAGGGAAACAGGCAAAGAAGCCTCCAACAAAAGGAGAACCTCTGCAAGGTATCTTTAAAGTGACACTTCAACTGATAAAATCAGCCTTGGTTATCTCCAGCTTTCCAGTTACTGTAGGGCAGATCTGACAAGGATCCAGGTGAGGGGAGGGTAAATCCATGGTTGAATGCCTGCTACTACTGGTGTAGATTGGAAAGCACAAAACAAATGCACAATTGTCCTCTACAGGCTCAGAGCACAACTGTGATATGTGCTGGGGAGGGTGGTGCTTTTATTCAGTCCTTAGAGGGGAAAAAAGCTACTCCAAAATGATAGCATCTGCATTGATTTGGGTTTAGTTTAATTCCTGAACTATGACGTACCTTGCTGCCAGTAACATCATATGCTGTTTCAAAGAGCTTGTGTGTGTATAGGCATGTACAAAACCATTAAAAAAAAAAAAAAAAAAGTTATAGCTGAAGGCCCTGGAAATTAAGAAGCATCAGAATTTGTTTACCATGGCATTGTTGGTTTAGTATTGGATTGTGTGCAGACACTAGAATACACTAAAAATCTGCATTATCACGTTATTTTTATCAAGAAACTTGTCACAGTCATTGCACAGGAGAGGTGTTTTTTTTCAGGAGGTACTGGGATATTGTGCATATACTATTGGAGGAAAGCATGACATGAGTAAGGAAAAGGATTATTCAAAGAGAAAGGGTGGTCCCCTGGCTAATTGCTTCCTTGGAAAATCTGATTTTTATCTCCTGCTCGCACTACAGTGTTCCTATTGGATGCTAGATAATTCAAGTAAGCCTGGCATTTCAGTGTGCTGACTTCTTGTTTTCTGCATCCCCAGCTTTGGGGCTGAGATGCAAAAGAAGTAATTATTTCCAGTTGTGGCCACATTCGGTAGGAGCTGTGTTCTGAAGAGGCAAAAATGCAGTAGCATGTTAAATTCTGTGAGGGGAAAAAGAGTTTTCCAGTGAAATTTGTCAAGAAGTACTTTTGACCTTGATTTTAATGCATTCTCTCTAAAACTGTGATACCATACTTCTTTATCTCACAGAAAAGTGTTTAATACCTGTGAGATAATTCAGATAAGAAAGCATTTTTAAAGAGCCCACATGGATAGCAAGCCCTGAGTTGTGTGTGAAAACAAGGCTGCGGGTCACACAGTTCAACAAGGAGAATGAAAAATAGCAGAAGGTGTTAGTTGTGGAGAAGTCTCTCCATTCTGTTGCTGCACACAGGCTGTGTTGGAGAGATGGGGAAAGCGTGTGGTCATGGAATTACACACTAAACCATAATGTATACTTAACTAATGGTAGAATTAAGATGTGTGAAGAACTTTATTTTCCAGCATTGTTGCATACTTAATGGAAAGTATTTGAACATATGTTTGTGCCTGTCTCTTTCTTGTGCCCTCTTCTGCATCTTTATTGCAAGTCCTATCTTTCCAACTCTTTCAGTTACACGGTTTGGTTTGTTAGGTTTTTATTTCATCCCTTCAGTCTTTCAAACCTTCCTTGTCCAGCAGCTCAGGGCTACTTGATGAAGGCCTGTTTTTTTACGATCCTCATTCAGACTCTTTTTCTTCGGGCTTGACACAGATAATCAACATAAAGGAATAAGAATTTGGCAAAACGGGATCTTATGAGAAGGAGGCGTGAGGCAACTGACAGGCTCTGGTCAGTAAGAGACCTCCATCTCTAATGGTTTCATAAAGCTGCTAGTGGACAAAACTATGAAAAAAGATTCTATTTTAGAAGAATATTACAAATATTTCTGATATGGTGATTTTAGGGGGTTATTGGTGAATATAGTGACATGTTTGGTTCTTTCATTGCAATAGGTGCTTTCTTTTAAATAAACAAATGCTCTTGGCTGAGCTGTTAAGCATGGAGCAGTTTGGACAGACTTGTCTTTTGTCAGATGTACCACTATTTTGTGATGACATCAGCACTGTGATATCTCAGCACTGGTGAGGCTGTGCCTTAATTACTGTGTTCAGTTCCAGGCCCCTCACTACAAGAAGGACATTGAGGTGCTGGTCATGTCCAAAGGAGGGCAATGAAGCTGGTGAAGGGTCTGGAGAACAAGTCTTATGAGGAGCATCTGAGAGAACTGAGGTTGTTTAGCTTGGGGAAAAGGAGGCTGAGGGGAGACCTTATTGCTCTCCAGAACTACCTGAAAGGAGGTTGTAGCAGGGTGGGGGTTGGTCCTTTCTCACAAGTAACAAATGATAGGACAAGAGAAAATGGCCTCAAGTTTCACCAGGGGAGGTTTAGATCAGATATTAGGAAAAATTTCTTCACAGAAAGGTTTGTGAAGCCCTGGAACAGGCTGCCCAGGGAAGTGATGGAGTCACCATCCCTGGAGGTGTTCAAAAGTTGTGTAGATGTGGTGCTTGGGGACATAGTTTAGTGGTGACTTGGTAGGGCTAGGTTGACAGTAGGACTTGAGGGTCTGAAAGGTCTCTTCCAATTAAAATGATTTCATGATTCTGTGACCTCAATGAAAGATTTTAGAAAAAGGCTGAAAAGTTCTTCGACATGAGAAATTCAGGATACGTGGGAAAACAGGATCCCCCTTGGGTTTTCTGCTTTATATTTCAAAGCCTTGCCATGTGCATAAGCCATCTTTATTGGACTGGGCAATACAGTTACAACAGGTATTTACTCTTGTGGATTGCCAGTTGACCTCCAAGATGAAAGTATTTCTCCTTCCCTGTGGTGTTACTAAAATAGAAGACAGCACAAATGAATACAGTATCTGTGGGTTTTTTTCTTCTCCAATGCACAGGAGTTTCGCTACTGTCAGAGCCTGGATGCCATATAAAGTTCCTACTGGACAGAAAGATAGCTGTCATTGACAAACTACTATATTTAGTTTTGGAAAACAACAATCCTTACTTTATTGTTTAAAGTAGATTCTTTATTAATAAGACTCAACTTTAAAAGGCAGAGTGCAAGAGTAAGATAATAACCTCCTGGAAGAGATGGGCTCTCTTGTGGTGTGTCTTCTGTTTGAATTACGAGCTCCACCTGAAGATGAATAAAACTAGTTTTGAAGATGTGACTTAGGCCTGAAGAATTATAATTATGAGACTTAGAAAGAGTGGAATAATATTCAACAACTTTTTATGTTACTAATTACATCTTCATTGTTCTGTTCAGTATACTACAGGAGTTTTTCCTGTTTATCTTCTCAGCAAAAAGGGTAGGAGTTTTAGCCAGGAGAAGAAGCCTTCCAAACATTTTGTTCAAACTTGGGATTTCTTTCTAGACTTTGGCAATCATGAAACACGACCAGACTCTTGTACAAAGAGATTCTCTTTATGCAGTAACAGAGGACTATCTAGGAAATGTTTGCCTGAAGCAAGCAAATCGAGGTAATGTGTTAAAGGTGAGATGGAGTCTCTTAGAAAGTGTTTTACCAAGTCAAGTTAAAATTAAACAGAGTACACAGCAATAAATGAAATGGAATTTTTTAAGCTTGGTTACGTCTAATTGTCACTTTCTTATTAAGCTGAACAGTGGAATGCTAGCCTTAAAAAAACTCAAACAAACAAAAAAAAATCATTCCAAAACCAAACCAACCCATCTCTGAAGTCATTTTCTCTTTAGAAATTGAGCTTCATTTCAAAATGCCTCTTAAATTGAGGTTATTAAAAAAAAAAAAGTGAAGTGCATTTTAAAGGAACACATAATTTTGACTTGTGGTAGTTGCAGTCTCTGTAAGATTACATAGACAATGCATACCAACAAGAAGATGACCCTGAGAAGAGGGGCAAATAAAGTCCAGATGAGTGGATGGGAATGAAATCTGACTAAGACCTAATGTATAGAAACAGTATTGTTAGAAAGAATCAGATTTTGATGCTGTTAAAACCTGTTGCACATTTCGCATTGACTTCAGTCATCCCAACATACCCACACACAAAATAAAAAGACCATGAAAGCCTTCCTTACTGCCAAGGCTGTACACTCCTGTATTGTTTGTCGGGCTCTGAAAGATCGGCAGCTCCTTTCTGATTGTTGTTTCCAATCTGCTCGTTAGCATTCAGTAAAGGGGTGGCTCTGTTGTTCCTTCCATTCAGTGCTGAAGAAAAGTGTATGCCCAGAAACTTCCCCCACTTGCTGCTTTTGCCAGTTTCATGGATTAGTCTAATGAAAGAGATCACCTCCCTTAAAACCTTTCCTCTCCAATACCCTTGTGAGAAGTAATTACTGTCAAATTAGATTGAGATTAGGAGGACCCTAATTAACACTTTTAACCCTACTTTTTTGTGTTGACTTACTGTCCTAAAATTGTCTTTGGAAAAATGAAAGGCACAGTTAACCCACGTGTTACCAAGATTCCCCGCAGAATTCCTACAAAGCACTGTTGTGCTACAATTTTGTTTACCTGGTTCATATGAACAATTTCTTTGCCTTGAACAGGGTAGCTGATAGAGGATAAAAGTGGAAGCTGTGCAGACCCATTCACCGGACATGCCCTTTTATAACCCAAGTGTCTAATTTGCCTGTGTATTTTTATATATTGCATATCTCACCTCTTGTGAAACACTGGTCATTTTCTTACATCCTCTCCATGGTAACCTCATGATAGTATTAAAGGCTAGGTGTCAAAACAGCTCAACATCACAAATGCCAATCTTCAGTCCAACAAATGAGCGTGTTCCTGCCTGATCACTGGATCATCAAATGACACATGCCTTCTCCCATATCAAAGGCAAATCACTATGCATGCTGTGTTCTTCCTTTTCCCTTTGTGAGAACTTGCAAAGCTCACAGCCATTGATGTTTTTCAGTGGCCTAATGCCTTTCTGCTTTCTTGGTTTTATTTGCAGAGATCTGTAATACTGTCGACAGTAGGAAATTACATTAAATGCCTCTGTGTTTGTGCACAGTTCATGACAGCAGGCCAAGTTCTCAATGTGTGTGCATTTAAGTATTTTGATACAGCAAGAACTGGTAGCTTGAAGAATGTGGTACCTGCAAAATACTACTTTTGTAGTCAGATAATTTTTTTTAGTTCTCTAAAGAATTTTCCTTCTTTTTTTTTTTAATTTGAATTTTCTCTCTTTGATTTGAAACTGGTAATATCATGCTTTTGGGGGAAAAAGTACTAAGGAGTTCTGACTGCACACAGACTTTTTAAAATGAAAAGCTGCTGTATCACTATACAGGCTTACAGCTTTCCCTTCCTCCCTCAGTGGGAAAACAGGAACTTCTGAGCAGGAGGTAAATAGCTGCAATACTCAGCAAAGACTGTTTGAACAAAGACTGGTAGCACCTCTTTGTTGTATCTCCGCTATTGTCATTCTAGGGAAGAAAATACTGGGCAGAAGAAATCTGTGATCCAAATCCAAAGAAAGAGAAAGGGGAAAAGGTGTGGAAGTTAGCAAAGTAAATATAATTTAGTTGCTTGTGTATATTTGGAATGGTATAATATAAACAGAACTACAGGAAGAAGCTTGGGTTTTTCAGAAGAACCACTTTGGTGGGAAAGGAGCCCGCTGCCATCACAGAACATACAACCCCTCGGCTCCTTGGCTTTTGTTTCCTTCCCTAGAGCTCTCCTCCTTACAACTTTGGTGTGCGTACTGCATGCCTTGTTGCCAAGAAATTGCAGATCAGATGCAGATAGCCTTCAACGAAGTCGGTTGCTGCATTTTTGGCTATTGGTACTGCCAGCTGCCTGTCAGGTCATGGCTGCCTCCACTGAACCAGCAGCTGACCCAGTCACGGTTCCCGTCCCCTTAAACCATGATGGGCTGTGACCTGAGCACTGCAGAGACTGTTCACTGGTAAGCAGAGCTGAAAGCTGGCAAGGTGACTGCCCTCTTAGTTATCTGCCTTACTGATTTGCCAATGGTTGATTGCACAGTAGCCTTTTCCTCTCACAATTTAGTCTATGCTTATGCGTGAGACCACGCTCTGAGACAGAGCTAGTGTCCTGATCTGCTGAGTCAGCTTCTGTAATGCAGGGGATGGGGAGAGGTTGGTTGGGATGGAGAGCATGCAGAGCTTGTACTTTGGATTGGTATTTTGATCCCATGCTGAGATTTCCCTGAAGTTTAGGACAAAACTCCAGCCTCTTCTAGGACTGTGGGTACACTCTGCTAGGTACATTTAGGGGTTTAATCATCTTTCTGTCTAACAACATGCTCATCTCGCAGAGTGCTATGCCTGAAGAGGAGGTAGGAGGAGAATGTATGGGGAATACCTTCCCACTGTGAGGTGTAATCGCCCTATACTTTTCTCTTTCAGGCAGGGGAGATCCACTAATCCATAATAATCCCTCTAGTTTGCAGCAGTTCGATCATCTGTGAACTGTGTTGGAAAACCGGATTTAGAGAGAGAAATGAAAGCCCTGAATCTATTAGCTGTATTGTGGGGACAGTGAAGCATAAGGGCACGCAGTGAGAGCAGCAGCTAAGGAGGGCTTGTTTCTGCTTGTTTCTTGACTTTCCTGTGTTTATGTATTACAGAATGCAAACACAGAAGTTCTGATTTCAGTCTGGTGGCTCTTAAACACAGACGTCTGAAAAAGTCTCCATGCCTTGCTGTTCACTGCAGTTCACAGTTTACCCCAGACCAGTGATTTGTTTACCTTGGACACACTGGGAAGTAGAGTGCAGTAATTTAGGAGAAGCTTTGCACGCAGTCACCCTTGCAGGGCAGCCACCCCTGTCAGAATAGCGGAGCAGAGATTTGAGGGACATTAAATCATTTCTACTCACTTATTTAAATCTGAATAAGCCAATGGGTTTAGGTGCTGAATGTCTTTCTTGATTTGAGACTTTTTTTTCCCTGTTACTACAAAGCTGACATTTGTAGCCGGTTGTTCTGTTCTTTGTTTACACAAGGCCCATTGAAGCAGTTGGAGAACATTTTACCTTGCCTCACACACAGGAACGTATGCTTAATTTATGACTTCAATAGTTTGAATTTCAAGTGTCAGGTATCCCATGGAGCTTTTTACTTTGTTCTCTTATGCTGCACACACCACTTGAATATTTATTATGGAGAGCAAACAGGCTGTGGGACGTCTTTCAGGCTTGTGGACTCTTTTTCTTCAGAACCTTAAAAATAAAGTTATAGAACACGGTAGCAGACTTCTCTAAAAGCACAACTGTTCTGTAGTGTCTTTTTATGTGTTTGTCCTATTATGTTTTTCTTTGGCATTAATATTTTCACTTGCATGTAATCTTTCATCTTAAAATTGCTTTTGTACCCTAAACTTGTCTACAAACATTAATTGTGGGGCCACGGTAACAACTCTTAAATAGGACACTATTGCAGACTTAATTGTGGATTTCCCCTGTTCCTCATTCCTTAAAAGTAAACTCTTTCTGCTACTACAATGAAAAGAAAGAAGAGAAAGCAAAAAAGGAGGGGAAAAAACTCTCAAAGCACAATGTAGTTTGTCATCAGGAGCAATGTAAATATTTGTGATGATCACTTGTTTGGTTGTGTCTTGTCAACAATTTTAAGTATGGCTCTTAGTAGAAAGTTATCTTTCATATACAGGTGACAGGTTTTGGAAAAGACCATGCCTGGAAACTGACTTCAGATAAATTCAGCTGAGAAGTGGGTCTGAGGTTTTTCAGCAATGAGACTAGCTGGCACTATGGCAGCTTATTTACAGACAAGATGAATCTTATCGTTGCCAAGACACAATCTCTTTCCAAAAAGCATGTAGTAGGTTGAAATCTTCATGCCATTGCCCGCATGGCCAAAATGGTCCTTTCTGACTGATGCCTGTGAACATAGATGCCTCCAGAAAAGCATATGCAAATGTTAAATATTTATAGACATGCTGTTCTTCTATGGCGTTAATGCAAAATATGTTCAGGAAAGGAAAAGTTTTGCCAGAGAAGGAAAAACACTTTTTCATTGAGGTATTTCTACAACATGTGGATCAGTATTTGTGAAATCCTTAACCTTTACCTAAAAACATGAGTAATGGTTTCTGGAGTTGGACTTTTATATTTGGGACTTGCTATAGAAATAGTCAAGAGGTACAATAAGGTTCTAAATAGGCAGACAATTACAGATCTGGATGCGCACTTATCTTCTGATGTGTTCTGTTTGTCAGGCAAGGGGAACTGTTTCGGCTTTTGGTCACTAGTGGATTTTGTCTCACAGTGAGAAAAAATTCTGTATTGTACAACACCTGATTTCTGTGATGTTCAGCTGGAAATTAAGATACTTTCATTCTAAAAAAAAAATATATATATATATTTAATGAGTAGTTAATGTTTTCCTTATGTTTAAGTGGATATAGAATGCAGCAATAGGCATATTAGCAGATACTCCCTGTGATTTTTTTCATTGCATCCTATCTGGCTTTACCACTGTGTATCTTAGCTATAAGGTGAAATAAAAGTTATTCCCAAAGAAGTAATAGCAGTTACATTGAAATAGAAAGCTTAAGATTTGTGAAACAATGCTCTGTGTTCACTAATTATAGATGTCTCTATTTACGTGGCCTAACAGGAAGATGGACATGTAAAAATAGCAACAAAGAGCCAGTAACATTATTAATAAAACAGCTGTATACAGCATTGTTCTCTTGAGGAATGTAGACACCATTTAAACAAAGTGGAGTACATAAATAATCAGCCATTATTCATAAGTAACCATTGTTAGGAAATCTCTTTCAAAATAGTTCATCTTACTAACATACAAACAATGGCAGAATGACTTTTACATGGACACATAGATCAAACATTAAAAGTAACTGATGCAAACCATTGCCATTTATTGAGAAGCAGGTAGTTTTCTACCCTCAGGAACTGTATCCCTTCAGGGAAGATGGGAGAAGGAAAGATGGAGGGCTATAAAACTAATTCCAAAGGAAAAGTTTGTGTGTAGAAGAGGCAAGATGAAGATAGAAGAACACTTTTCACTTGTATGAGTTTGTTAGGAAAAAAGAGCAAACCCTTCCTACCATCATGTTCCATTACATAACAATGGTAGATGTGGTAATAAAAATAATAATAAATGGCTGCGTTGGAGAAGGCACAGACACATATGACCCTCTCCAGAACTTGGAATCGTCTTCTGAGCTTTTTCAGTTTAAATAATAAAAGAAAGAGTGAGAAGAGATTATTGAGAGTTAGACATTACTGAAGCTAATAGTATTTTTTTCTAATTTTTCTATGCAAAGGAAAGCATGTCCTCAAAATGTACTTCCCAAATGTACGAAGACAGGCAGCAGGTTAAGCTTGTGCACTCACAGTTTGTACGTGTGCTTTATAAAGGAGGAATCGTTCTCAGAGCACAATCTTATACCGTGTTTTTCACCTCCAGAAATACATTTGCACTACTTGACATGAAAACCTGCAGCCCTT
Organism: Todiramphus chloris collaris; assembly: GCA_025345505.1. Classification (NCBI taxonomy): domain Eukaryota; kingdom Metazoa; phylum Chordata; class Aves; order Coraciiformes; family Alcedinidae; genus Todiramphus; species Todiramphus chloris. The sequence continues at coordinate 12,793,025 of JANVCC010000019.1, forward strand.
CTCAGGAAAAATCCCCTATGTTTGTCACATCCCTCGCCTCCCCCCCCCGGCTCCCCTCAGACCCTAAACTGGGATGGGGCAGATCCTATCCCACAGTTAAACTGCCACTGCCCTCCTGAAATCCTTTCTGGCTTGAGAAGAGATGTGAAATTCATCATCAATTGAAGTTCTTCTTAAATGTGAGTAAACTTCTTGCTTTGTCCAGATCTTGCCTTTGAGTCTCAAAATGAGAATTCAAAAAGCCTGCCAGTATGGTTTTCATTTGACTGTGGGTTTGGTTTTTTGTTTTGTTTTGGGTTGGTTTTTTTGGTGGGTATGTGGTTTTTGTTTGTTTGTGGTTGTGGTTTCTTTTGTGTGTGGTGGTTTTGGTTTTGTTTTATTTAAATTGCTGCAAAGAAGCACTGCAAGCCCTTTTAAGTCCTTCCATCAAGTAGCTGACCTTCCCAACTCCCAATAGGAGTTCTCATATCTGCACATAATTTTGTAGTATGAAGATCTTTTAAAATTGAAATCAAGGAAATCATAAGGCATTGTATCAAGTTGTTGATTTGTGATGAGTCCTACCAACCGTTGCATCTCATGTGGGTCATATAGGATATATTTTTGTTACTCTTCTCTCTGTACAGGGACAGGACTGTTCAGAGGACCAACTTGTGAACACTACTTCTCCAAGAAGTCAGCTGCAGCTTCTACTCAGGGCTCCAAAATGCATAAATATTTGAATGTTAAATACAAAACCATTTAACTTTGTGCCACCTGTCTTGATGATTTATAACCAGGCTTTTTAAAAGAAAAAATGATCAGAGTATGGAATTTATTTGCTGGTTTTAATCTGATGGTGTTGGTACCAAATCTTCAAGACTTTTTTCCCCCCCAAAAAACCCCTCTAGAGTCTGTACCAAAGCAACCACTAGGAAACAAAGAAATATGTGTTTCTGTGTGACTGTTTTCCTTTGTAGTTGTCTGTTTTAAAAATTTATACTTGAAAGCAGCATAAAGTAATAATTTCCTTAGAAAGTAGCTGAAAAGGCATATTATTTTGTGTTTGTATCTAATATATTGTTATTTTACATTTTCCTTTCTCTGCTGCTGAAGAGCAAAGCATAGCAGGAATTCCAGTGAGTAATTCCCAGCTCCATGATACCCCAGTGTTTGCTGTAGCAGTACCACTTCTCCCAGCTATTGTCAGGAAGCTGAGAAACTTTATTTGAAATCAACATCATGGCTGGACAATAGCTAGGTGTTTCTTCTGGGGAAATGTTAGGTGGTGGAAGTAATCCCTGCCACAGCCAGGCCTTGCTGAAGTGGAAGGAAAAGGGAGCAGCAGCACTGCTTTTATTCACATCCCTCCTGATTGCAAGATAAGAGGCCAGCCAGTCTCCTGGTGTTGAGGTCATGTTTACAGATTAAGCACTGTGGAGGTCATTGTCTTCCGACTGTTTCATTGGGTGCCCTTCCAGAGAGGCAAGTGCTTTAGGACAGCCTGTTTGTCTTTGGTGGCATTTTCACCACCCCTCTTTATTTATACATTAAACTGCGGTGCTGATGGAGTTGCTGATAGCAGTAACCAGTGTGTTCTGAGCAGCTCCAGCAGCTGTGAGGCTGGCTGCAGATCTTTCTCCTGACTGAACTGGAACGGGCCCATCACACTGTATGTATTCTTTGTAAAGGTGCTTTTGTCAGATAAGAGAACATTACGGGAAAAGATGATTCTGCATCTTCTGCTGTGGCTGTGTAGATAAAATGATGGGTTAGCAAGGGCGCCTAAATTCATACATGCATAGTGCACAGTACCATATATAAATGTCTCTGTGTTTGTAGATCCTCAGGCAAAACACAAGCATTAAGTTCGAATTTACAAGCATCAGTAAACAGTAGTGTGTTCCTGAATGCAGCCTTCAAACCTTAAAGCATTTAATGTGGAAATTGCCCTGGGACAAGGACCAATCTTTATGCTTTGTACACATTTTAATGACCTGTTTGTTAATGATCAACCGCTGCTATGTGGAGAATATAGATTTTATCAGTATATAATTCAAGCCAGTTTCTTCACCATTGCTCGTGATTGTTCCTTATAATTTTACTTTAGAAACTAACAGTACATTGATGTGGCATGTAGTCATCCCATCCTGTTCTGTTAGTGCTTTTGCAGCTTCTGATAGTCAGTTGCCAGGGTCTCCTGCAAGAAAGCAATGCAAAATAAAACTAGAAGTTAGCAGCAATGATTGTAGTGGATCTGGTCAGCGGTCTGTTTAGTCCAGTATTCAGTGTCTGATAATGACTGATAGTAAAAACCTAGGAGTGTGAGAACCAGCACATAGAGCAAGATCCTTCTCTGCTCTGGAAATTCCTAAATGTGCCATTTGCTAGAACTGCCAGAAAAAGCAGAGAGGGATCTTGCATTGCTCTGTAAAGCACTGTGATATGTTCTGTTTGGCGCAGTTTTTTTTATTATTTGATTCATTTCCTAACGGTTTCTAATATTCCATTGTGACACTTAATGATCACATGATCAAAATTTACAACCCAACAACAAAATTTGCAACCTGAGCACAATCTTATTTATTGTTTACATTCTAAATATCCATTACCCTACCTCTAGTTATTTTTTCAGACAAAACTTCCTCAGAAACTGTAAAAAAAACCCCTCTTTTGTAGTGATTTCACAATTTCGGTGGGCTATGGGACAGTCTGTGTTTTCCAGGAAACAGCTCTTGCTTTTTTTAATTGAAGATACCTCCTTTTGGTCTGTATTTCTGGTGTTAGCTCTGATCTCATGCATTCCACACATATTTCTTAGGTGAAGCAACGTTTAAACATTGTAATACGTTGCTGGGATGGACACTACAGTTTTCTTATTCTCTCCCACCCTCGGGTTACTTTTTCAGCTGCCAGTTGCAGTGAGCCAAAGCCCCTGTATCACAAAAGCCTCCTCACGCACAAGTTGCAGTGCAGTCAGTGGAACCAACAGTGGAGGCTTAGAGGAGGAGTACCTTTGTGATTTATTTTTATTAGGCAGTAGACTCATTAGGGTAATGTGAAATAGGGGTGTGCTACTGCATTTTGCTCAGGTACTACTGTCTTTTTGCCCAGGCAGCACTTCAGTACTGCAATACCCATCCTGAACAAAAAAATGAGTTTTCTCCTTGCATGCCAGCCACTAACTGCATCCCTCTCTCCGCTCTTCCCAAGGAGACTTTGTAGTTTCTTGGGCACTCCTGCGAGCTGGCTCTGCCTCTCAGTGTGAATCTTTTTCTAAGTGCAAGCCAATACCCTTATTTATGCATGCCGTAGCCAGCGCAGTGCATCCTCACTGCATGGCTGGTCTGGATAATGAGCAGCACGGTCTGAACATCAGGAGTTAGCCCTTCTTCACTGGCTTGGGCGTGGGAAGGTCTGGTCTCACGGTTTTTTTAGGTGAAGGTGCTCTTGGACTCTATCCAGGGGAACTGGGGGTAGATGTGGGAGGACTTCCCTGCTCCATGGTGCTGTGAGAAAGACACTGAAGGTCCATCAGCTATTGAAGGACTTGTTCTGAGTTCTCACTCTGGAATATGTGTACTCCCTTTCCCATGAAGTGTCTGCCAGCAGGTCAAGATCCAGGCCAGGTCTGAGTGAGGAGGTTTTTCTGTGTAGCTTTTAATAGGATTTGGGACTAAACCGTTGAGTAAGAGTTCAGTCTTCATTGAGGATGTATTTCTGAGCGTATTTTGGCACGTGCTGGATCCAGTGGTTTTATTTCTTAGGAAATGCGTTCCTTTCAGTGTGCAGGGGTTTGGCACTGTGTTGCCGCTTGTGCCGCAGGTCCCCCCGAAAGAGCTTTGGTGGCACCTCAAGGCTTGTGCTCCCTCTAGTGACAGGAGGCGGCCTCGGTCTGTGTCAGGTGTGGGGGCATGAAGCCTCCGATCCGCAGACACTATTGAAGTGCAGTGCTTTAACTCCATTTAGCTATACCTGGAAGAAAAAGAAAAAGAAAAAAAAACCATCATTCTGTATCTGTCAACCATAAGACAACTAAATGTGCCCGTTCTTACAGCTGACTGTCCTGGGCATGTCTTACAGGAACAATGGAGGCAGAATGCCCTTTTTTCCCCTCACTTTTTTCTCTTTAAATAACTTCCCTTCTGCTCCTCCCCTCCCATGGATATCTTGATTCACTGTATTAGAACCTGCATTTTGGTGTGTGATCTATGTCATGACAGGTTTGGAAGAATGTTGATCTTACAAAATGCTTACAAACACTCAAGGGGCTGTTGACCGATCAACATCAAGTATGGGGAGCCCCTATAGTGCTGGACTGCTGGTCTGCCTGATCCTTAGGGATCCTTGCTTACCTTCTTGGTGTCTGATGAGAAGGATCTCCAACCTTGTCTTCCCAAGGGCTGTGGAAGGTGAGATAAGAAACCAGGGAGCAGGCTTGAGAGATGTTTGTGCTCTTCCTGCCCATGGGAGACTCCCTGGGGTGGATATTTTTGCCTGCAGAGTAGCCAAGGGAAGAAAAGAGTGGAGGCTAAGACATTCATAGACTGCTTATGCTCCTGCAGAGGTAGCTCCGAACTTGTGATTTAGTAGTGAAATAATGATGTGCAGTAACTTAGAATGGTCTCTTTCTTCTAGCTGTGTATATCCTTTCTCAGTAAGGAGAGGTAAGATGTCATGCTGGATTCCGTCCATGTTTAGGTGGCTTGAATACAGGAGATAACTACTGCTGGAAATGCACTGCTCTTCTAGTCTCCTTCTACCATCACTTCCACCTGTGCCAGTAGCAAATCTCTCTGAATCTTACAATACTTATGCATACAGAGAACTGAAATGGTCCTTGGAAGCATCTCTGGGATAAAGAATAGGAAAAACTTTAGGCAAATGTGCAAAATAGTGGAGGTTTGGGGTTGGTTTGTTTGTTTTTATTTCCTGCAGCTAGATGAGCCTTGTGTTTTTTCTCCCTGTCAGTTCTGCCACAATGAGACATTTTTTTCTTTGAAAGGGATACATAAACATTACTGTGTTGCTTAGTTAGCCAGTCAGGATGAATGCTGCAGAATTTGCAACACAGGCATCACTGAAGAGGAGTCACTACATTATAACCTTTTCAAATACAGTTTGCAGGTACAAACTTAGTTCTGCAGTTTTTAAGCTGCTTCAGAAAGCAGAACTAGATACACAGCTTCAAGCTCACACCTGCTTTCATTCCTGCTGACTTGTACCAGTGACATGAGACACGATGTGTCTCATCTACTAGGCAAGAAAGCAGTTTTTTTAAGTGACTGAATAGTCCGATACTTCTGAAGATCTTGACACTGCAGAAAAAATTATGGTACTTACTTAAGGGTTTGAATATGCAATTAAGCATCTAATTTTAAACCTGCACGGTCAATAATATTGGACTTTGCTACAAAGTGATTTGCTTTTTATGGTGTCTGCCAACTGCTGAAGTATGCGTTAGTACATTTGACATATTAATGCATTCTAGTATAGGAGGTACCTGATCAAGCAGCACGCAAATGATCACAAAATAGATGTCCAAGGTGACATCAGAGAGTGCAATAAGCAGCTTTTTCTTGTTTGCTTTTCTCATGGGCTGACAAGTGAAATCCCTACCTCTAACCAGGCTTGAAAGCCTAGACCCGGCTGGTGGAACACCTTGTAGTCTTAGCACCCAGCATCCCCTCTCATTGACTATCACTTGTGTTATTTTCTTCAGTCTCCTTGATGCTTTTTTCTCCCTTTCTCAGAGTCATTTTTGACAGAATTGTAGTATTTTCCTGTAATTCTAAATAAGCATGTTCTAACTTGCTCATAAATTGAAATCAAATGCTTAGCCATTACTAATAGACTCTAGCATACTTGGTTATAATGAGATACAGGTCTTTCCCAGTTACTGAGTAAAGCTTTCTCCTTTGTCTTTCAGCTGATCTGAAGCAGTGAAAGTAGCTGTGTACTGTCTGTGCACACTGAATTACTGTCAGCACTCCTCAGGTCTTGCAGTTGCTGGTCCTTACTTTATGGTATTGGATACCTATCATTCACTTGACAGATTCTGTACACTAGATGCTTATTGAGATGTCATTTGAATATAGTCCAGTTATTCCCAGTGGGGAGATTTGCTATCAAATCAGCAGGAAAAGTGGAATTCTCAGCTCCAGCAGATGCACAAGTATCATCCAGTGTGCACTGATCTGTTGAACAGCAAACATGTAATGTAAGCTACAGTCAGAATATTATGAGACAGGCTTTTAACACTGCAGAAGCTATCTCGGTATTTAACATGCTGAGAAGACGAGCTAATCACAGAAGCCTTGTCTAGATGTCTGTGTTCCTTTGTCTCCTTAGGTATTTTGTAGGTGCTGACAGCCAGTGTGAACTTTGAATCAATTTATTGCGTATGTTTACATATGCAATAAAACCATTTGCCATCTCATTTGACTACACACAGAGTGAATTGTTGACCATGAGCTGATCTGACCTTTTCAGATCTAATCAAGAAATCTGAAATATTATTTCAGCCTGTTGGCTCCAGTAATATGCAGGAAGAGTATCTGGATCTAACTGAAAATGTCAGATGTGCTCTAATATCTAACCCATCAAAGTTATGATGCATATGAACCAAGAACTGGTTAAGAATATAAATCTGTAACACCCATGGTGCATCTTAATAGCTTAGATAAATTGCTCTGCCGTTGATACGAGCCAGATAAAAGCACGCATTATAATCAATTCTTTGGAATACATGTGAGATGTACAGCTGCTTAAACATTAAGTTGATCTTGAAAGAGGGGTGATAACACCAGATTAGAAAATTACTGGAAAAAAAACCAAACCAGTGACCTGTGAGAGTACCAGTGCTCTAGTTAATGTCTTGCTATCTCCGTTGGGTGTTAATGTAAGATTAGTGGCTTCACGTAACCTCAACAATTTCCTTTTTAATAACATGCTCCTTGTGAAGTTTCTACTCTTTTCAGAAATAATCCATTATGTAAACTTAATTGTCACTATCAATCTCATTTGTGTTGAATTTAGTATTGAGCATTTTTTTCATAGTCTTGTGCTTCTTACGGAAAAGTCTATTTCTATTTAAAAAATCTTTGAAAAAAACAACACTACTGTCAATACATTATGGTGTTTAATGATGTTTAATTTGTTTTCTTTGTCTCATCTTGAAGTTTCTTTTCTTGGTATTTTACTGGATACTCAGATCTAGGATAAATCTGTCTTTAATAATTACTAATCAAGTATGAGTCCAATTACTCATCAGTATAATTTCTGTATGATGAATTTAAGTTTGGACTGAAGTGGATGGGCACAATGAAAAGCAACTTTTTATTGTAAGAAAATATTTTACTAGCTAAACAGTCTGTCGAGATTGTTTAATCTTAAAGCAGTTACACTAAAATTGAGGGGTTTTTAACACGTTCATGGGTAGTTTGTGCAAGTTCAGGCGCTACTAACTGAATTGCTACTGGTAGTAAAATACTGTTGGACCTAGAATTAAAATGAGCTATGGGAAGCATTGCTGAACTGATAACTTTGTACTAAAGAGTAGTGTATATTTTTAAGTACCCCGGTAATGCTATTGGAACTGTTCTTATGAGGCAATGCTGCCCTCCCCTGGTATGCTGCAGGAAGTAGGAATTTTTATTCCAGGCCGAGCAAGTTCTAGGGCTTCCTATTAAAAAACAATTGCTGGATGGGGAAAAACCGTGGAAAAAATGCTCTTGCAGAGACCATTATGTGCTTTCTCTGTTAGAAAACAAAAAAAACCCCCATAGAATAGACACTTGTGCAGTCCTTTTATGTATGCGTGGTGCAGATGTGGATGAATGTACAAATAATACACAGCAACGTCTGTGAACACACAAGACAACAAACTGAGAGCTGAATTAAGTTTGGGTGGCAATTTGGACCATGAACTGAAAGCAAAATAAACAAATACCAGGTAGATGCTGAAAGTTATCAGGACTGATTACAATAAACTTTTGTTTGACAGCATAGTTTTGTCTTGTACGTAGCATTTAAAGATTTATCATTAATGTTTACATGTTCAATACTGCAACAGAAAAGTAAATGAGCCATGGCCATCAACTTGCATGGGAACAAGTTTTGTTCTTGTGCAAATGAAGTTATAGCAAAACCATCATCTTCAGTCAGGGGCTACTGATTACAAAGATACCACTGTAGTCTCGGGAAGTCCCTCCACTGCACGTTCCTGAGAGCTGAGGAAGGTAGTCCAAGGAAATATTATTATTGAAAAACATATGCTTAATATATTTCTTCAGACACCTGCTACTAACCAGTGCTAGAGACAGAATATTAGGGTAGAAGGTTCTTTAGATTGTCCAGATATGGCTCTTGTCTGTTAAAGCAAATAGCAACACACTTATTTAATTTTATCTTCCTTCCATTTCTTACTGCTAGGTAGTTCCACCATAGTCCAGATAGCAGAAAGAGAAGCGCTTTGTTTCAAATGTAAGAATTTTAGTTCCCATATCTGACTCCAGTGAAGTGTATGGGATTGGGTTTGACTTTTTTTTTAATTTGTTTTTCATAGAATCACAGAATGGCTTGAGTTGGAACGGACTTTAAAGATCATCTAGTTCCAACCCCCCTGCCATGGGCAGGGACACCTTCCACTAACCAGGTTGCTCAAAGCCTCGTCCCACCTGGACTTGAATGCTTCCAGAGGTGGGGCATCCACAAGTTCTCCGCGCAACCTGTTCCACTTTTCCTCACATCTAATCTAAATCTACACCTACCCTCTTTCAGTTTAAAACCATTACCCCATGTCCTATCACTTCACTCCCTGATGAAGAGTCCCTCCCCAGCTTTTCTGTAGGCCGCCTTTAAGTACTGGAAGGCCACTTCAAAGTCTCTCCAGAGCCTTCTCTTCTCTAGGCTGAATAACTGCAATTCACTCAGACCGGATTCATCAGAGAGGTGTTCCAGCCCCTTGATCACTTTTGTGGCCCTCCTCTGGACCTGCTCCATCAGGTCCATGCCCTCCCTGTGTTCAGGGCTCCAGAGCTGAACCCAGTGCTCCAGGTGGAGTCTCACTAGAGCGGAGTAGAGTGGTTTTAATATCCCTTTCTTTTTACTTCAGACTTTTCTAATTGCCAAACAACTTGCAAAACACACAACTTTTCATCCTGTGACATATGACTTGACTTCTGTTTTATTTGCTCTTCATCCCTCTTAATGCATCAGAAATCACCTAACACTAGAGAAAACCGGAAAGAGCATGTTAAAATCTCTGGTTCATGTATTTCTTCATGTCTTAGATATGAACAGATAGGCAAATTCAGGATCAAGAGGGAGGTTTTTTCCCCCAGACTGATTTGCTTGAGGACTTTGCTTGTGTACTACTTAGGGTCAGGTGACTTTAGAAATGTTTTAAAACTGTGGAATATAATGACATTCCCAACCTGACTTGCTCAGGTCTGGCAGCATGTTGCAGTGGTGATGACTGTTGATATTTTACTATACTTTTTGTAATAAGGTCCTAGGATTTGTTTAGTGTCTGTAGTGCCTGTCAGTCCACACAGTGAGTGTGGACCATTTTGACCTATACCTCAACTACTCAGTTACCTGTGATTGTGGCAGATCCCAGTGGTCCCTCACAGGCTTCTGTTTCTAAAGTGACTTCACTGACTGCAAAATAGTAGTATTTACCTTCATATATGTAAGCTAGTAGGCTATAACACACAATCCTTTAGAGAGCTAGTTGTAAAACCACTCCAAGTGTGGCTCTACAGTAGTTAAAGGTGAGCTAAATCAACACTGAGGTGCCTCATTCTTCCTTTCCCTTTGTGGCATCCTGTGACAGCCAACCTAGTTCTTTATGTTGTTCTTTTTTTGTTAGATTAGTATTCTGTTGGTGTAGCATCCCAACTCACCTCATCAAATGGTTACGTGAATGGCAGTGACAAAATTCCTTCACCTAGAACAAATGTCTGAAGTCTAAGACTGTTTCTTTCTTCTTCATAACTTTTGCAGGTTTTGGGGCTTCTAGTGTGGACCCTGATTGCTGGAACAGAATACTTTCTATATCCAGCCTTTGGCTGGGTGATGTTTGTAGCTGTGTTTTACTGGGTTCTCACAGTCTTCTTTCTGATCATCTACATGACAATGACCTACACCAGGATCCCCCAGGTGCCATGGACCACGGTGGTAAATACACCCATTCTTTGTTGTTTCAGATTTGCTGGGTTATGAAGGGAATAAAATATTGATGCATTCTGTGGGTGTAGCTACGCAACTGTACTTGTGATTTTTGCAGATTTTTCCCTGATTACTGTGTGGCTGCTTAACTGCAGTGTTTAATATTCATACTACATAGGCATTTTTAAAAACACTTTTCCTATGATGTTTCACCGTATTGTTCAGTGGTTGATGTAGTGACTTGATTTTTAATAATGTGTATGTGACTGGTACTTATGCACAGGGGCCTGTTTTTCTCCCTGTAGTGATTACATCCCATGAAGAATGAGTCTGTTGCCATCTCTGAGCTAACAGAGCTGGCCATATGACTTAAACAGGAGAAATCCCTGCTTGAATCAATATATGAATTGAAAGAGGGGCTCTTTACATGACATGTAATAATTTGCTTTTAGCTCAACGCTTAATGCAAATCAGATAAACAGCTAATGTAATTACAGAAAAATTTCACAGTTTTTGTGGTTTGAACAAATCTGGCTAATGGTACCTCTCAACAGTACACTTTTACATGTTCTTTATAACAGGCTCTTGTTCAGGATAATAGATCCTAAAAGTCATCTCAGCCCACCGGTTATTTGTGACCCATCTAAGAATTCTTACAAATTTTAGTCTTGCACTTGTCTGATACAGGGGGATACTGTGGTTTTGGGTTGTTTTTGTTTTGGTTTGGTTTTTACAAGCTAAAGATTGTTGACTAGAATTCTGATGCTTTTACAATAAGATATATTTGACTTTTGTGCTGCAAACAGCTTGTCATCAACTATATGCTATACATGACTAAAACTGAATACTCTTTTCTTTTTGTCTTCCCATTTGCTGCTGTAATAAATGGCCAGTTAGATCAAGTACTAATAAGAACAACCAGGATTATGTTCAGATAGCTTCATGCCCAGCAATTACCATTAAGGCTATAACACTGCTATAGAAATGTTGGATTATTTCAATTGCAACAGTAATGTGCCTGAGTACATTTAAAGGTGTGGGCTTTTTTTCCCATTGCATTAGAGGTAAGTAAAATACATTCAAAGGGAGAGCATTTTTGTATCCATTTGGATACAGCTTTAGTCATTACTCCTCTTTCATCAATTTAACACTGTTATCAGACAACAGCTGCACATAAATGAGTTGCCCCTCATCTGTGTGGTAGACAAGCTGGAGTATTTGATTTGTTTCCACTTCATATTGTAGATAAGATCACATATAGGTCAAAAACGTAGTCTTTTATTGTAAAGGGTAATATGAAGACAAAATAAATGCAAAATAAATAAAAGATGTTCACGTTACAGTTTGGTTTGCCCTAAGGTATTAAAAGTGCTGTTGCAAACAGCCTTTGAATTGGACCTCTGCCACTCTTTGCTGGCCAAGAGGAATGTTGGGTCTCAGATCGATGTTGTTAATGTCTTCATTCAAGACAGCACGCACACACCTTTGAGTGAGTGAATTTATGCCCGCATTCCCCCTATTCTCTGATGTATCCTGAATTTCAGTCTCTGCTAGTTATTCTGCTTCCTTAGGCAACAGTTAGCTCAGACTGCACCTATTGTGTGCAGTATCCCAAATTACATCTGGACTTCTCTGTCATAAATTCACTTTTCGCAGGTTAAGCACATTACCAAATTGCTTAAGATGCAGTTACTTCTACTGCAAATTAACCCAAAGGACATGCTTCCAAACTGACTCTCCTTAATGGTGTGAGTTCTTTGCTAAAACAATCAATGGAAGCTTTTAAAATCTGGTAAATTTAAATTTAAGAAGCAGATGGTAATTTAGCATGAACCATTTGGTTTGAGCAGTATATTGGCAGTAAAGGCCCAATCAGCTTGCTTTGCATTCCATCTTCCCCAGCACTGTTATTTCCCAGAGCAGCACTTCTCAAAAATTATGTGCTTTTTTGTTTTCTACGTGACAAGATATTGCAGGGATTTGTAGCTTTCCAGGGTAATTGAGTCTTTTTGGAAAAGGAAATCTAAAAATAACAACAAATACTAGAAATACTCTAGGCAATCAACTCTGGAGTTTGAAAATCAGTGCTTTACAGAAGTTCGCCTGAACCTGCCAATTGTTGGCATCTTATACTAAAACTGACAGGGTTTTTTTATTACTGTAATGCCCAGATAAATCGAGAGAGGTAAGATCTGTGGATACAGATCATACTTTTTATTAGATCAACTGAGACAGGTGAAATAAATGCCCCTTATTTATAAGTGTATGAATCAAACCTGCCAGACCTTGGACTCCATCTGAGTGCTGAGACACTGCCCACGGTTCCCTTTGGAAAGGTGGGTACATGGCTTTTTTCCAAACACCCTGAGGTTGCAAGGACTTAGGAACTGCAGGAGGATGTGCATGCCCTTCAGCTGACTCTGCAAACAGCAAGGAGGCTTTTTGCATGGGAAGTCTCATACAGGCAGTGGTCACCTGAAGACTGCCATGTTGACAGATGACAGCACAGCATGCTGCTCTCTAGAGAGGCCTGCAGTTAAGAAAGCATGTGTTTGGGGAATGCTTCCCTTCAGAAAGCTGTGAACCCTATGTGTCGTGGGAGCGTATGGCCGTGGGACAGGCTCCACTGAGTCTGAAGAACACTCTGCCAGAACCAAATGTACTGGAGATGGATGTGAGGAGCTTCCATGCCGGCCACTTCAAGCTGTTGATTGATGCTTTGTGCACTGAGGGAAATGGTGGTTTGGATACGGCTGTAGTCGCTGCCTTCTGAACCTCTCTGCTCATGCTGCGGCTCTTACTTTTTAGATTCCACTAGAGTTGATGACTAGTGAATTCAGTAGTGAATATTTGGCATATATTCCTATCATCCACTGGGTCACACCATGGAATTAGTAAGTTGGAGCTGCACCAGTACGGCAACATTTAGAGACAGCTTAGGCAACTGAATTATGGGTTATGATATTTATGTGACACTCTCGAGTGCAAACATGGGATCAGAAGCTGAAGGGAGTAGATCACGTACAACAGTAGGACCCAGTCTAAACTGAGCTACCAATTCCTGCAACTGTAACAAGCTGCAAAGCGTGTCACGTGTATTTCACTTAAACATGGCACCAGTGAGCTATAAATATATTTTATGGACAAATTACTATGCCTTAGACAAGTAGCAGGATGAAGTTTTGAGGGATTTTTTTTTTTTTTTTTAATAAGAATGAACTTCCTACAGACATGACCAAGTAGTGCGTAAGTAAAGGACGAAATATTAATATTACATACTTTAAAAAAAAAACCCTCATGCCTTTTTATCTGTCTTTCATCTTCTTAGACTTTCATTCTCACTTCCTTCTCTCTCACATGCCAAAACCAAACAAACTACTTTTGTTTGTTCTCTGTAGTGTTATGTGAGATCAATGTTATCTGCTTCTCTTCTTCTTTAGTAATAAACATAGGGTACCCTGAGACATTAACTCCGCCCCTTCGAAGAGAAAATGCAACCTCTGCTATGGTTGGATCTTGGTGACCCATCTAGTCTGTTCAGACTGTTCTCCTCCTTGTTTTCATTTCTTTCTTCATCCTCTCAAAAACAGGCAGAAAGGAAAGGGCCTGAAAGCTGGAAGAATACAACTGAAAAAATTGATCTCCTTCAGAAGTGGAGAAAACAAAGTTTTGGAAACTTTATAAATATTCTTCATATGTCATGAGTTACTGGTTCCTATAGCATAGGAATCTTTGTGTAGATTAGAAATGTAATCCAATTGCATGGTTTTGTTTTGTGGGGCTTTTGTTGTTATTGTTGGTTTTGGTTTTGGTTTTGTTTTTCACATAGTGTCATATTCTTATTGCCTAACACTGAGATTGTGATAACAAAACTGTGCTCTTATTTTCACTTTTGGAAAATCAGCACACCAGCTTTAAGGCTTTTCTGAATTCGGTGTGAAGAGAACAGTGTGCCTAGAATGTGCTTTAATGCCTGTGAATCTTCAAAATAAGCAGTTAGATTTTAATCTTACAGATTAGAAACTTGGAAGAAGGTAAAAATAGTTAAGAATCACACTTCTTGTGTACATTGCATGTGTACACTATATTTCAGAGGAGAGTTTTGTAGTGTTGGAATAGAAAATGGTAACAAATACATGTGCGTATTAATTACTTATGTTGTTTGGTTTATCCACAGGGTCTGTGTTTTAATGGAAGTGCCTTCATTTTGTACCTCATTGCTGCCATTGTAGATGCATCGTCAGTTACCAAAGAACTGGACAGTCACAATTACAACAGCTGGGCAGCTTCTTCAGTGAGTTCTTTCTTTTTTTTTTTTTTGTTTAAACCAGTTCTATGTCAATGTCATAGCAAAAGAAGGCTTGCTGGAAGTGTGAGTTGAAATGTCCATGTGCTGGATTTTGAGAAGCTACAGACTGATACAGAAGCTCACACACAGAAGCTCACACACAGAACCTATAGATAGCTGTAATTTAGTTGATAGTTTTTGGAGGTGACTAGAAAATCCAGCAGGAGATGACAGTCACATCAGAAAAGGCTGTAATGTGTTTAAGATCGTAGTGCTTTTCCCCTCCCCTGCCCACCTGTATTACCAGCTCCTGGTAGAGGTTAGAGCTTGCACATCAGAGTAGACAAAATGAATTGTGTAAGCAGGAAGTCACCTCAGTGCACTTGGACAACTTCAAAACCAGTTCAGACTAACTCAGCTAACTTTTCACATGTGTGGATACGATGCATTCAGCCTTTGAGAGCTGAGCCATGTACATAGCACCTTTGGGAAGATCCTGAAGTACTACTGTTGTTTCCCCAGTAATCTTCCTGCTATGGCCTCAACTTGTAATAGTCTTTCTTCGGAGTTGGGTGAGCAATGCCTCAAAAATCATGTAACTTACCCATGTTTTAAAGTGGTTGCAAATCATTAATTGGCCTGTCTTACTACTTAGATTTGGAAATATGAAACAGTCAGTCAAAGCGGGTGAAAAACTTTTATTTTAAAGAGCCTTGTCACTTTGAGTAGGTGAGCACATTCTCTAGCTAAATTAAGGGACTTGTAAAACCTTTTTGCATGTTGTGGCAACAGTACTCAAATTCAATCGTATACACTAATTCTGAATGACAGCTACTTTGCTGACCATGCTTCTGCACTTGTCCCCTCCGGACTGTTCACGTATCCTGTCTTAACGTCTGAAGCTTATTGTATATGGCCATGAATACAGGAACTTGGAACACCTGCTGTTTTTGTCTTGGGAATTGCATAACTACGTTCCTGTCATTTCAGTGGTGTTCAGGGTCTTCTCCCCTTGGCAGTTTGTAACTATAGCTGTTACTCGGCCACTGCTCTCGACAGCTTGCTTGCTGCTACATAAGCTTCTGTGCTGTTGCAGGTTTTATGCAAAATGCATGAATGCTCAGTGTCTCGTGGGATGTTTGGAATCTCTTCTAATACCTCCTAATAGTGTTTATCAAATGCACTGTCTAAATAAACTATTAAATGTAGATTCTTGTTTTCTGAACCCATTAAGGGTTTCATGGATAAATGTTTGTGAGAATTTAGGAAATCCTCTATCCCCAAAAGACATTCTTTGTTAGAAAGATTTTAGATAGGGCTTTTTTTTTTTAATAAGAAATAACATAATTGTAAAATAAGAATGTTACAGTTTTCTATTATAGTAGTATTTTACATTATCACCTACAGTTTTTGGTGCCACAGATTAAGCTTGCATTAGACAAGACTCATCAAGCCCTACATGGAGGGCTTAAATTTACTGCCTGTATGCCTGCTTATTAGTGCCCTGCTCTCAGAGCTAAAGCACCTACTCAGGCCAGTGATGGAATATAAGTGAGAAAGATTGGCAGAATCATAAAATATTTTAGACTGGAAGGGACCTCTGGTCCAACTGTCTCCTCCCTTAAATTTAGCAGGGCTAACTCATGGTTTTTATGATTATGGCCTAGTATACAAGGCATTGGAGCTGTGAGCACCTAATGGGATGCACTTTTCCCAGAAGGGGAAAAGGATTCTGGGTCAGGAGTTGTCAGGGGTCATTGATAGGGCTTTAAACTAGATCTGAAGGGGGAGGGGGTCAGTAATCTCACTTTTTCAACTACTTGTGATGAACAGTGGGGCAGAACATCAGGGGTTAAGGAATGGAATCCAAATAAGGGCTCTATATTTGGTACCCTGAGGAAATCTAGTAGCAATGAACTGGGACACCCCCTAGGAGTCAAAGGGGAGTCGCAAAGGAGGGTGATTCAGCCAGCCAGCTCGCTACAATGCCTGTACACCAATGTATGCAGTACGGGGAATAAACAGGATGAATTAGAGATCCGTGTGCGACCTCAGGACCCTGATCTCATTGCAGTCACTGAGACATGGTGGGACAGCTCACATGACTGGAACACTGTCATGGATGGCTGTGTCCTTTTCAGGAAGGACAGGCTGGCAAGGCGAGGTGGTGGAGTCGCTCTCTATGTGAGAGAGCAATTGGAATGTATCAAGCTCTCCCTGGGGCGCAATGAGGAGCAGGTTGAATGCTTGTGGATTAGGATTAAGGGGGAGACTAGTATGGGAGACATTGGGAACGGGCTGAAGGACAGAACTCAGAGAGTTGTGGTCAGTGGAGCAGAGTCCAGCTGGAGGCCTGTGACCAGTGGTGTCCCCCAAGGGTCAGTGCTGGCTCCAATACTGTTCAATATATTCATCAATGATCTGGACGAAGGGATAGAGTGTACCCTCAGCACGTTTGCTGATGATACAAAACTGGGAGGAGTGGCTGACACTCCAGAAGGCTGTGCTGCCATCCAGCGTGACCTGGACAGGCTGGAGAGCTGGGCAGGGAGAAATTTAATGCAATTTAATAAAAGCAAGTGTAAAGTGCTGCATCTAGGGAAGAACAGCCCCATGGATCAGTATAGGCTGGGGGCTGATCTGTTGGAGAGCAGCTCTGGGGAAAAAGACCTAGGGGTCCTGGTGGACAAGAGGATGACCACGAGCCAACAATGCGCCCTCACGGCCAAGAAGGCCAATGGCATCCTGGGGTGCAGTAAGAAGAGTGTGGTCAGCAGCTCGAGGGACGTTCTCCTCCCCCTCTACTCTGCGCTGGTGAGGCCCCACCTGGAATACTGTGTCCAGTTCTGGGCACCCCAGTTCAGGAAGGACATTGAGCTACTGGAGAGAGTCCAGCGCGGGGCCACCAAGATTATTAAGGGAGTGGAGCTTCTCCCTTATGAGGAGAGGCTGAGAGAGCTGGGTCGCTTTAGCCTGGAAAAGAGGAGGCTGAAGGGGGATCTCATTAATGTCTATAAATATATAAAGGGCGAGTGTAGGGAGGATGGAGCCAGACTCTCCTCGGTGTCATCCAATGTTAGGACAAGGGGCAATGGGAGCAAGTTGGAAAATAAGAGATTTAGGATAAACGTAAGAAAAAACATTTTCACAGTGAGGGTGCCAGACACTGGAACAGGCTGCCCAGGGGGGCTGTGGAGTCTCCTTCTCTGGAGGCGTTCAAAACCCGCCTGGACACGTTCCTATGTGACTTATTATAGGTGATCCTGCTCTGGCAGGGGGGGTTGGACTAGATGATCTTTCTTGGTCCCTTCCAACCCCTAACAATCTATGAATCATGTCAGGCTACCAGGGCTTGAGTTTGCTTGACTTTCCAGTATTTCCAAGGATGTCTATTCCACAATGCCTTTGGGCCTCTCTTGCCATGTTTAATTACTCTCACAATGATTAATTATTTTTTCCTTCTAATATCTAATTGAAATTTCCCTTCTTGTAACTTGCATTTGTTCCATCTTGTCCTACTATTGCTTACCTCTTAGAAAAGTAGTGTTAATACTATTGGTAGTGTCAGCTTTGTTTAGTTCAGTTTCCAGCACAGAACACCCTGCTCTTATTGTAAGACTGTTGTCCCAAATCTGAGTTCTTCACCCAGATGAAGAAAATCAGTTGATACAGAAAGTCAAGATACTTGTTTTATTCCAGTTCAGCAGAGAAAAGGGTACTAGGATATAATTCATAGGATATAATTCACAAAGCTAGCAGACCCCCAGGAATCACAGGGGGTCATGCATACTAAAAGGCAACTAAAGAAAAATCACATTGCAATACCTGACTGGTTACCTCTGATTTCATTACAAAAGTTCCTTTGTGCATGTCTTGACTCTTATCCAGCTAATTATACTAAGGTGATCCTACATTTACATGTCAAGTCTCCTCCCAGAGGTGTGGTTTTTAGTGTTATAGTGTATTATAATCAGCTTAAGGTAACTAAAGGTTACATCTCAATTATATCATCTATCACTAAGTCTCTGATCAACCTTGCATTCGGTCACAGTTCTACCCAAACCTTATGAAGACAATACTTGGACCTAATGCTAACAATGGTTGATAGAAACTAATTTCAGTCTTCTGATCTTGGAGACCTTTTGTTCTAGTTGCCACGGTCACCATACAGACTCTTCAAGGTTGCCCAGCTTTTAATTCTGCACTTGCATGACTTTGGTCATTACTAATTTTTTCTGAACATCAAGACCATTTTGAACATTATCTGTTTTGAACAACATGCAGTGATTAACAGGAACTTAACCACTGGCACTTAATTGGACTTTATCAGTACAAATTAAATAGTTCACAGCTGTTCTTCGGTTCCTGTGCGTGTATGCTTCAAGAAGCATAACCACTGATAATGTGTAGTTCTAATCTTTAAACATAAAATAAATCTAGCCTGCTACAGAAGGTTTATTCAGTAATCACTTTGTGACCAAGTAGTAGTATCTCAGCATGGTTGCTGTCACTGTTGTTTGCACTGACTAATAACTTTATTCATCAGTAGGGGACCTCTGGAATTGGTAACCTAATCAGTACTGCTGTTTGAGAACACGTCCATGAACAGGAACCAGTCCTGTTCAATATATTCATCAGTGACCTGGATGAAGGGACAGAGTGTACCCTCAGCAGGTTTGCTGATGACATGAAACTGGGAGGAGTGCCTGACACACCAGAAGGCTGGACAGACTGGAGAGCTGGGCTGAGAGAAACCTCATGAAATCCAACAAGGGCAAGTGTAGGGTACCGCACTTAGGGAGGCATAACCCCCTGTATTAGTACAGGTTAGGGGCTGACCTGCAGCTCTGCGGAAAAAGGAAAAAGATGTGGGAGTCCCGGTGGGCAACAGGATGACCGTGAGCCAGCAATGTGCCCTTGTGGCCAAGAAGAACAATGGCATCCTGGGATGCGTCAAGAAGAGTGTGTCTAGCAGGTTGAGGGAGGTTCTCTCCCCCTCTCTTCTACCCTGGTGAGGCCACATCTGGAGTACTGTGTCCAGTTTTGGGCTCCCTAGTTCAGAAAGGACAGGGAACTGCTGCAGAGGGTACAGCAAAGGGCTACATAGATGATTAGCAGACCAGACCATCTCTCTTATAAGGAAAGGCTGAGGGAGTTGGGTATTTTTAGTCTGTAGAAGACCAAGAGGGGGATCTTATAAATACTTAAAGGGTGGGTGTCAGGAGAATGGGACCAGTGACAGGACAATGGGTAATGGACACAAACTTGAACACAGGAAGTTCCATCTAAATGTTCCAAACCCACCTGGACACGCTCCTGTGTGACCTTCTCTAGGTGAAACTGCCTTGGCAGGGGGGTTGGACTAGATGATCTCCAGAGGTCCCTTCCAACCTCTACCATCCTGTGATTCTGTGATTCCATGTCTGGGCTTGCATTTGATGCCAAGTTTTCTCTGTAAACAAACCTATTTTGATGCACAGTGTGCCGTGCTGGGGTACAGATGGGCTGTAGGCAATTCCTGCAGCATAGCAGCAGTGCAAAAGGGTTAGCTTGAGCTGTCCCATGGACTATCGCTTTTAACATCAACTTCACTGCTAGCTGATGTTAAAAGCAGCCACTATAGGATAGGTGGGAGTACAATCTGTAAGATCCATGCTGAGGCAGTATAATATGGAGATGAAATTGAAGCATGCCATTTGTTGTCTGCTTTGAGGCCCATATTTTACTCACAATCTTATTTAAACAGCATTGACTGTGATGGCCACACAAGTCCAAGGAGGTGAAAGAGTGACATTTTAGTGAGACTACTATTTCTCCTTTTTCCAAATCCCATAACTGGTTTTATTTCCTTAGAAATGACAGTGATCTCAAATACAGTATTATTTCCTAATATATTTTTTTTCCCCTCTCTCTGCAGTTCTTTGCCTTCATGGTTACCTCCTGCTATGCTGGAAATACATACTTTAGCTTCATATCTTGGCGATCACGAACTTTGCAGTAAATATTTTGCTAAAATGAATTCTGTAGTACTAAATATCATGAGGATTCTATCTCTCGACAAAAGCTTCGAAGAGGGATGAGGTCTTTTTGAACATTTCTGTTAGAACTGATACTATTTTCTATGCTGAGATGAGATAATTATTTATAATGCCATCTTTAGAGATATCTAAACGCTGACTTTGTACTGCATAATAAAATTTCATACTGCTTCTTTTGAAACTGACATGGTATTTTTCTAGACATTGTATAGATGTTATTACTAAGGTGTTAGTGCTACTTCAATAAATCCTACTCAATGTGCCAGTTTTGTAAATGTAACTTTATACATGTTGGAGGTATACTTTTGATACTGAATGATACAAATCAAAGCTAAGATTGATACTGTCTCATTGTTTTGTATAAAAAGTGACATTTTGCAGAAAAAAAAAAAAAAGACCAAGCAAACCACCAAAAACTTTATAAATAAAGACATGACCCAACTGTGCGTCTTTTGTAAACTGCGAGTAGAAGGTTGCTTTTTTTTACATTTCTTTTTCAGAGTAAAATACGAACTACTAAAAATTCTGATCATCCTGTCAGGTTGCACATTCTAACAGCTTCTTACAACCATGAGATTGCTTTTGAAACCTGTTACTGTTGGTCTGAAGCTTGCTGAAGTAATGTTGCACCTGAAACACATTATCTTAGCAGGTTTCTCAAATCCACTGAGCTCCAAGACATTAAGTCTAGACAACAATCCCTTAGTACATGGTGTTTAACAAAACACTTACTAAAGGTAATACATTTTCTTTCTCAGGGGTCTGTGTTTTAATCTTTTCTCCTCAGATTAGGTCATTAATTTGTCCTAATTAAAATCTAGGCTTCTAAATCCTATTAAATGATATAAAGATTAAATCCATAGAAGAATTGTCAAGATGCCAGTACTAGGAAAAAAAAAGAAGAATCTTATCCTTCCTTTCCTGTCTACTGGCACAATCTGTGAGTTATTTTAACAACTGAAGTTTTAAATTTGACTCTCGTATTTAAATATGAGTCAATCTGAAGTACGACAGAAGATTAGGACTTTCAAGACAGATACCTTTGAAAATGACTTACAAACACAATTCCTGGAAAAAGTCCCTTGGGTAATTTATATGGAGAATGTAATGTCAAGACTATTTTGTGATACTATTTTTTTTTTTATATAGTTTGTTTCTCATTTAAAACTACTGGTAAATCTTTTCTTCCTGGATTAAGAAGACTTGGACTCTTTCCAGCCTTCAGAAACTTAGTTGGACAATTATATGTGTTAATAGAGAAATCTTACTGCTTAAAAAAATCTCTTTTATTTCTCCCTTTAATGAAATGGTGTGTGGTTACTTATGTGTATGCCCTGCAGCAAAGATTTATCAGCAGACAGCTAATTCTGTTCTTGATCACGTTGTTTTCTTGATATCTGTCAGAGTCATGGGATTTCAGTGTAAGGGAAGCCAAGATATTATTTAAAAACCTATATTTGTCTGCAGATTGCATCTGGCCTGTACAACAAAGGTCAATCTGTCTGCTGCTTGCTAAAATTATCCAGTTGTGAGAAGGAAGGAGGGCTACCAAATATGCATTTTATCTACACAGATAAAATGTGTCATTAAAATCCCATATGCTCTTTTAAGTCACTGGGAAAAAGAAAATAAAAATCAAAGGCATAAAAATGATCCAAGTGTCCACTGATGAGATTTTAATTCTGGATATATTTCTAGTTACATCAGTGATTTCTCATCCGTGGAAATGCCTCTGTAGTAATAAATTCTTTCTTAACCGGTATTTGATGTACTGATCTTAAGTGTAAAGAACATGACTGTGCAAAAATAGTTCATCATCAACTGTGATGATCTGTTCTAAAGTCTTAACCCAGACAACTTCTGTGGATAGAGGTAGTAAAAGGGAGTAGAAGGAAGAGGGAGTAGTATGTTCCACCCAGTTTACCAAAAACTGTCATGCAAACTGTGTTGTGTCTCAGAATAAACCCCTTTATGGACAAAACCACTCTGTTACCAGATAAGGAATGATTTTGGCAAAGTATCTACCATCTCTCCAAGTCTTCAGTGCTGATCCTCAGGGGAAGATGTGTGGAATGTCTTCCAAGAGGCAAGTCTGAGTTGAATCCCTAATTCTAAATTTGAAAAATATGTACGAGGGAGAAATTTGCTTTATGCTTGGCCTTGCTTTTTGTCACAAATGATAACTTACCTGCCTTGCTCTTTACTTTTAGAAAGATAATTATGCCACTTCCCATTCTTTCTCATCTGTCTTGTTTCTCAGCTGTTGCCCGGGTACCAACTGTCTGTTTCTCAAATGTTCTGAATATTTCATTAAAATTGGAGGAATCAGTAGAAGCTGAGAACTATTTCTGAGGTTTGATCCTCCTATTTAGGCCTGAAAAAAGGCATAAGCACCCAAAAGGTTATCTATCTGTTTCTTCCAGCAATTTGCAAATTATGACTTACTTGCATATTCTAATATTCATAAAGAAGATAAGCTAGCTGTAGCTTATCATATAACAAAACAAGATCTGTGGCTGCAGGCATTGCTTAGTGTTTATAAGATTGAAAGAAACCAGTTCTTTTAAATAAGGTAAGTGATGAAATCGTTAGTGTTAGAAATGCAAAGGTCCTAAGAAAGGACTCGCAGTAGACGTACTAGTGAAGCAGCAATTTATTATATGTTCTTCTAAGAGTGGGTGTCCTAGCAAAGTAGGCACGCGTGTGGTCAGAGCTTTCAGCATTTGCCCCTTGTTGCCCTGTGAATTAGATACTTCCAAGGTTTACAGGCTTAACCAAGGCACCTTCTTCGTAACAGTACAGAATAGTTTGTAGTTGCATGTCTGGCAGGTTCCTGCTTCCCCTTGGAGAAAATAATATTCCTGAGCTTACTGAGCAAAATGCAGTATCTGTCTAAGTTACTACTGTTCATCTTAAATAGCCCTTAACAGTTGCCCCTTTATCTATTAACACATCTTGATTGGCAGTTGTGCACTTTTGTCCTTTATCTTCCTTTCACTGTAAGACCTAGCTTTAGGCTTCAGTTTCCCCTAAGACCACTTAAGGCTTCTAGTCTTTGGTAAACAATTCCTGATGAGGCAGCTTAAGTCTTTTATTCCTCAAATTAATATTAAAAAAAAAAAAATTATACTTATTCTACAGTTTGCAAAGGCAACATTCCTCAGCATTTTCTACACTTAGTGAAATTCTTAGTATAGGTTTGGAAATATTAAAAAAATTATAATCAATGTGCAAAATTAAGGTGTTTGTCATTCTAAATAACTTTTCAGACTGTCCGAAAAATCTAAGTCACGCACATACATAAGTGTCATGGGTTAGGACTAGGCTAGCCATTAGATGAATGACAGATGCTCTTAGGCCATAAAATTTCTCTTTATTAAGGTGGTGTCAGTGCTCCTTAGCACCATTATACATGATGTACTTAACAAGATGAAGAGCACAAGAACTGTAATAAAAACTTCATAATCAGCAGTGTTTTAGACTGACTTTGTGGCAGTGGTTTATAGAAGATGCAGGTATTTCTGAGTAGAAAATACAGCAGTTACTCATATTAATTTAAAGGTTACTTCTGTTTCACTGGTCTGAAGTGGAAATCAGCAGGGCCCCAGCCACATATACACTTTCAAAAGAAGTTAAGAACTAAAGAGCCTGAATCAGCAGATAAGAGAAATATATTTCTTAATAGGAAGTAGAGAAGAACCTTTCTCCACAGGGCTTGCAAGAAACACATAAACGTGCATGCTTCTGAACTTGAACTGTAAGGAGAAGTCGAGGGTTGGGGGGGGGGGGGAGAGCTCTTTGAAAAACAAAACCTCTTTCTCAGCAACCAGCATTTTACTCATGCAGAGGTTGGTAATGTTGTAGCTTTGATTTCTAATGACATGAGATAAAAGTTGGTGGGACAGGTAGTATCTTTTATTGCCAACTACTAGCTTGCTGGCTTAATAGGTGTCTGAAACTATGTACTGCTCAGTCTATTACAGACCATTGCCCACATTGCAAACCCTGTCTTGCTCATGTAAATTACTTGTGCTAGCCTCCTGTTTGTGTTGGAGATCATCTGAACTTACCTGTCTTCCCTCCTAAGACAATTTCAGTTGCTGAAGGAGCTATTAAATGCTGAATATGAGCAGAACGTGCATCCTAATTCTGGAAGAGAGCTGCAGAGGATGGAGTTACCATTCTAATGAGTATAAAAGCAGCAGCAGCCCAGCCCAGCGGCCTGCCATTAGCTCACTTGTCAGAAAGCAAAACCAAGTTATTTTTAAACTTGAGGAAATATGTCACTTCCTTTGTTGAGTTATGTTAGTATCTCTGCATGATTTAATACAAACAATGGGGCTGAGACAGCTGGACAGTCATTAGAGCTTTGACTGCTGCTGCCCATCTTATGCAAAGGTTTTCTTTTTTATGAGAAAAATGGGAAGGTTTGGGGTTTTTTGATGAGGAAAAACATGTTGTGTGGGAAGATGCAGTTTGTAGCTGTACCTCCCCTCCAAGAACATCGCCGACAAACTTTGACAGGCCGAGGGGTCTTTAACCGTTCCAGCCAAGCCGCTAAGCGCTGCCGTGGCTGCTGCAGTGCGGAGCTCCCTCCCAGAACGCCACACCGTACAGTTCCTGCTCGGAGATGTTCTCCTCGACCTATGTTTTCATGTAACCCAGCTGCAGAACAAGGATGGCCGGGCGTCCCACGGCGGCTGCCGCTCAGGAAAGGTGCAGGGCGAGGACCGAGTCGAGCTGCTGCACGGCCGTCCTTGGCCTGTCCGAGCGGGGCTCCTGCGCCCAGCCGCCGGGCTCCGTCCGGGGCCCCTTTCGCCGGGGGAAACCCCCGCAGCTTCTGCTCGCCCGCCCGCCCCCTCCGCCGCCCCCGCCCCGCGGCCGCGCCAGGCGGGGAGAGAGGGCGGGCGGGGAGGTGCCGCGGTACGCCCGGCCCCCGGCAGCCCCGGGCCGACACCGCCCGGCCCCTCGCCGTCCCGTCCTATCCTATCCCGTCCTGTCCCGTCCCATCCCGTTCAGTGCAGTCCCTGCGTCCCGGGCCGGGCGGCAGCGCAGGGAGCGCGGGAGGGAGCAATGTCTCACGGGGCGCGAGTGATCCGCACCGGGGTCAGCAGCGGGGGGCCCGCGGCCCCACCGACCGCCACCACCGCCGCCTCCTCCTCGGCGGGCTCGGACGCGGAGCTCATGGACGGTGCCTATTTCCGCTCCTGCGCTGGCATGCTCAAGGTGGCCCAGATGGTAAGCGGCGAGTGGGGTGGGGGCGGCCGTGAGGGCGGCTGGGACCTTGGGCCCGCGCGGGCGTCGCACTCGCCCCCGCAGGGTGTTGATTGTGGCGGCAAGTCCGGCCGCTGCCGTCGGGGCTGCCGGGCTCGCAGTTCGTTGCCGTTTTGGCCGCTGCGATTTTACACCTCAGCTCTCGCAGCTCGCGGGAAGACGGAAAAGTTCCGTTTCCTCCGAGAAAGCGCAGCGTTAAGGTCTGTCAGAAGCCGCCTCTGCCTTCTCCTCAGGCGGCAACGCGCTCTTCGGCCGAGGCGCACGGACGCACGTGAGCCCGTGCTTGCATGCAGTGCTCGAAGCACTGCATGGCATCATCTTGGTAATGGCAGCTAATGATTAGTGCTAACAGCTTTTTGCCGTTCGTACTGATAGTAACACCGTGACGCACACCGCGCTGCTCTGGACCATCTCATTCCTCGGCACGGTAAGTGTCTGGGAGAAAGCGGGGCCCAGCGCCAGCACCGCCAGCAGACGGTACGGGTGGGCTAGGCCAGCTGGTCCTGTGCCCTCGCAGCTGGGTACCTCCAGGCAGTGCCCCAGGGAGGGATCAGGGAGACATATGGCAGAAAAGCCAAAATTCGAAAGAAACGGATAGCAGAGAGCTGTCAGGCTCAGAGCCGGTGCCTTCACTTGCCTCAGCGCAGGAAATCTTGCTTCATCCAGATGTGCAGAGGATTAACAGATGGAGAAGATGCCATTTCTGTGGCATACATTTATTCTTAGTCCATGGAGTGATTTGTCAGTTTAATTCCAGCAATGGCAGTGAATAATGACGGATGGCTAGGACAGAGCATGGAAGCCATGCCTCCTCACATACGGTCTCATCCTTCAAAAACTTGCACCTTGACAACATTTTACAGTGGAGTTGTTGCCTTCATCTTTGGTAGCCCTCAATGCCTTACACACACACCCCGCATTTATTTGTCTAGTCTTTTTAACCTGGGTAAGTTATTGGCATCCCCAGAGTCCTAAACTGACACAAAGAGTTAGGAATCATTTTGTTCTGCATTACAGTGGAATGATATCAGATCCTAAAGTTTCTATTAAAAAGGCACCCAATTTCTTCTAGATTGTTAATAGCCATCAGCTGCCGTTAGAAATGGGCCTAGTAGCCAGAGACCTAGCTAGTCCTGTCTGCTCTCTGTCCTGCTGTGGTGTCACTGCAGCTATGACATGTGACTTAGAGCTAGCACAAGCATGCTTATTTGTCCTGACATTTCAGGTTTTGGTGCTCACGTGTGCACTGTGTATGTGTGCGCATACTTTACACACTTTACATATTTTTATGTAATGTATGTAAATCTATGTAATTTTATGTAATACTTTTCATAAAGTAATATCAGAATACCTCAGAATTTAAGCTAGTGGCTTTCTGCAGTGACTTTAACAGAAGTTAATGTAAGTTAGTTCCCCTTAGCATTCTTTCAGCTTCACTGTCTTATATTTTTCTGCTTTCCAGCTTGCTTGTAAATAACATCAGTAGTAGTTACCTCAGGTATCCCAAGAACTTTGAGCAAATGAACTTCTTTTAATATTGTATCATGGTGGTGCCTTCTTCTCAAATAATACCCTAAAAGAAAGTAAACGCTTGGTGCTGCAGTGTGTAGAAATAACCAGATTAGGTTAGTTCTAGATTAACTGCTGCACCCAATATTTTCACAGCTGTTCCTTACGTCTTCTGAGATGGTATTTCCACTATATCCATGGGTCCATTTGTATTAGCGTTCTGTTCTTCTGGTAAGAAGCAGTTGCAGCAGCTTTCTTTGAAAATAATCCTTTATGCTAAATCTGTAAATACTCTTGCATTAGTGTTAATGCAGCTGGTGGGACTGCAGTCTTACTAAGAAGGAGAAAAATTATGCTGGCAGAGGACACAGGTAAGGTCTTTTAAGTTAGACATATATCACACTAAATTGTGTACTTCATAATTGTGGTTATGAAGAAAGAACATTACTCTTCCCATTTTCTCTTCCTTCCTCAATCCCTTTTACCAAGAAGTAAAGTACGTGAGAGAGAACAAGAAAGGAACATTTAATTATTTACTGTAATGTTAAGGTCTGTTTGCAGTGCTTGCAAGCTAAAAAAAAAAATATTGCATATATATGCATAAAATAATTCTAATATATGACAACAGTATGCTGTGGAAATTGCACAAAGGCAGTAGGAGACTGTGGTGCACTTGTTCTTCTCTAAGAGAGATCATAACACAAGGACTAAAACTCAGCCATCTTGGACAAGATGAAGTGGTTGCACAGCAATCTAATGATTACTGAATTGTTGTTAATGTCTAAATGTTACCAGTGCTTTTGCTTACATTTTGGGTGCTAGCATAGAATTAAATTAGGAAGCAAAAAATGTGTTTCTTGCCTGTGAACCTACAGTGGCTTTGAAAAGATAATGCATTTTCTGCATTGTGCTCCTGGCTTTCTAATGCTTAGGGAATGGTCTAAATATTTTGAAAACAAAATTGAGGAGAAGACCTAGTTCTGTGACTTGTGTATTTTGCATGGCAGTAGGACAGTTTGAAAGCTGCTTTTCATGCATGACTATTACTAATGGTAGTAGGGCCTCCATTTTCAAAATCCAGTCTGAACTGATGCTTTGGTTTCACTGGAAATTATGAAGTATCTTCAACACCTAACCCACTTCAACTAGTTTAACTTGATGGTGATTAATACAGCTTTTTCTTTTCTCTTTCCTTTTCCCCTTCCCCTTTTCCAAGATCTCTTAGATGCAGAGGGATAGGTGCAGGATCCCATGGTGGCCACCTTGATTGTGTATCAGCAGTGTACTAAGCATGTTTGCGAGTGCATGTGTATCGCTGTGCACAATATGCTTACACCAGAGGAGCTAAATAACTTGAATTTTAGCCAGCTTGGCAGAATTGAGAAACATGGCAATCTTCAGAATGGCACACTAATTGTGCTGATTTGTCTGAGGCACATTTGCTCTCTGTCCATGCTACTGCCGGCTTGTTTTATTGTAAGATTTTATACGAACCTCTATTACTTAGCTTTGTGAGCTCTCAGTAGATGGGTTCTTGGAAGCCTTTTGAAGCATCCTGTGCCATCAGAGACTGGATGCCACAGATACTGCATTGGAATAGGTCCTGCTTTCAGCACAGCTTGTGTTTGACAGTGGAGCCCATATAGGTATCCCACCATCTTAGGCAGTTGGCTGCTAGGAATGGGTACGATTGTGTCACCTGTCCAAAGGGTCTGCTGCAGAGATTTGCAAGAGGACAATGCAGACTGAAGAGAGAAAAGAACTCTGGAGAGCTCACATGCAGAAGGGGAGACACCACAGCACAGCACATGCTTGTGTAGGTCTCTCTCAGGCTTCTCAAACTATTCTTGGACAGTTTCTTGTTTCTGGACTGGGGGTGCAGCACTGGCCCACGCTCTTTTTTTGCTTCTCTTTATCTCCCAAGCTAACTTTGACCACCGTTCAAGACTGAAGATGACTGTGTCCACAATAACATTTTTATTATTGAGTAGACAAAAGTTCTGTCACAGTAAGGATACAGAGTATTTTAAGCTAAAAACAGTGATGATTCTTTTAGCTCAATACGAACCAGGAAAGAGCAGTTTCACCAGACAGAAAAGAAGACCAGAATTATATTCTCGAGGCTGAAGAAAAAGTTTACAAACAATTGCAAGGTAGTAAAGGATGAACTCAATAAAAGCTGATGTAACTAACATGTTAAAAATGCTAAGGCAACAGTTACAGCTTTTCTGCTGAGTATCTATTTAATTTCCATAGTATGTCTTGACAAAAGCAATTAACATACCTGAGAAGTGAATGGCCAACAAGACAGTCTGTAATTCTGTGTAACTCTCAAGTATGCCGAAACCCCTCCGGGTTATTCATATGCTAATATGTATTTGAATAATAGTATTCAAGAGAGTACTAATAAGTTTAATACTGAAAGGCTAGAAAATGCTAGTAGGCAGGTCGCTGGAGCCAAGATCAATTTCTGAATTTGTTGGATGGTGTCAGACAAATCAGGAACCTAAATTCAGGAATAAAACATGAAAAGAAAGCAAAATCAGTTAGCGGAAGAAAATAATTCCTAATCAAAAAGGAAAAGGAATTTTACAAAAGGAAAAGATGCTTGGAATGATTTGAGAGCTACTCAGTCTTCTAACGTGATCTTCAGCCTGAAACATTTTTCTGTCCATGGAGGTGATTGAAGTAAAATATCTGTTCCTTTGCAGCAGTGCGTCAGTGACGTATGTTTTTGCCTGTATGGTAATAATGCAGCTTAGCCAGAGAAAGGGATTCTGGTGATATGCAGAGCTGTTTCTGGGTCCTGTGTGGACTGTACTTTCAACTTACCCCTACTATCTCTCTGTCTGTACTACTTCTAAAGGAAAATAATGGCCAGAAGTAACAAGCTTGGTGAAAGTTGTCGGATGCTAACCTACAAAGCTTAGACTCAAACAGTTCTGGATGATAACAGAAAACTTTAATGCCCTAATAGCTATCAGTGGCATCATGGCATATTATGCAGAAAGTCTTATTTTGAGGCATGCAGGAGGCATTTTATGTTTGCAAAGAAAATAATAGTTGAGGAAAACCACTCCAATAATGTGCAGGTGTATTCAGCCTGCAACTATGTGATAAACCACTGGCAAAGCAATAAGAAATAGAACATGGTTTTTAGCAGCCAAGTTACTTTCAGGCTTATATATGTCAATGATATGTCAGTGCTATGTGTTGTAGCTGCTAAATATATTTGTTGTTCTGCTAGAAGGTGCAGTTAAAGGACCTTGCCTGGCATGGTGAGCAAAGAGAGAAAAATCTAAGTCTTAGCTGGCTCCAAAGTAAGCAGGAGCGCTGAAGTGAGGAATGTCCAAGCCTAGTAATTAAAACCAATAAGTCTGGGAAGTCCTGTTATTTTCAATCTGACATCACTAAAACAGACTGGTTTGGGCAGCTGTATTTTTACCATGCCTCTGCTCTGGATGGCCGTTTTACAGTTTCTGCCCAGGTATTTGCGTGAAGAGCTGGGAGCAAACAGTGTGTTCCCTGTGCATTAACCAGGGAGTGCTTGGTGGTAGACAGACACGATTTTGTCTGATGAGACAAAGCTTCGCAAGCAACACCAGTTTAAGGAATTTTCCCTTTCTATCTCACCTCCATGCAGCTGTTCACAGCTGCAGTGATAGAGCTGCTCACAAGGTTATGCAGTTAAACCAAGCCAGGGACCTGAGGAAGCTTTACTTCAGCTCTCCTTCGCTTTTCTTTTTTTTCCATACGAGTTTTTAGAGTCATACAGCCATAGAGACTACTGTCAGCAAGAGCAAGTGGCTGGCATATAAAGGCAGGAACTGCATAAGCCTGAAGTGGTTCCATATGCTTCAAACCACAAGCTGAAAATGTAGTCCTTTTTCTCTTGGGTAGGGGAAGGTTTTTTACCATCTGTTTTAATTTCTGTCTCTCGGCAAATAAAAAGAGAATATTTCTGATGTTGAAACTGCTCTAGAAGGCTAAAAAGTCAACTGCAGTACATTTTGTGAAAAGACAATTATAGTCATTATTAAACACTAGAAAATGCCTCCTCAATGCATCAGTGAATGTTTTATTTATGTCATAAGAGGCTTCCTAAAAGCACAAATTTGGAGATACCTTTCACTGCTCATTTGACCCATCCTAATGAATTCTAGTGAATTTTTTGAAATACATTCATTAGCCACCTGAGTGCAGGTAGTGCTCTTTTTATAGAGGTGATTTCGCAAGGGTTAACAAATACATTTTATGAAAAAAAAAAAAAAGAGGAAATGAAGCCTGGAAATTTACCACATCACCTGAGATGTGTTTAGTATGCTTCAATGATCAGAGTGGAGTATTGACAGTGGTTTCCTGGTATAATTTTTTTGTAAGGTTAGATTTGCAAATGCCCCTTAAAAAATTAAATCAGGTGTACTTGCTGTCCGTGGATAGGAAGGTGTGGTGAAAAGCGTGGATTCTTACTGCTCTGTGACTTTCCTTTAAGACATGCAAGTGCAGTGTATTCCCTCTCTTCACTCTCTTCGGAGATGGTGTCCCTTGGAATATCCTCCTCTCCTGACACAGAGAAGCAGAAACCAGGGGACTGGTTCTTTTCAAGTGTGGTTTCCATCTGCTTAGAGCCTATAAATGATAGAAAGCATCTTGCCAAGCATTCTTCACTGGGTTGCAGTGCTGCAGGTGCTGCAGTGAGCTGTTGTGTCCCATTGTGAGCCAGTAAAGCTGTGGATGTCCCTCAGTGAGGGCTGTATACCTGACCCTGGGCATCTGTTAGGTACCTGCTCTGCATTACCAAGGTAATGGAGTATTGTCCCCCAAAGCCAGGCAGTGTTTGCTTTCTATGAGTGTTTCCTCTGCTCCCCTCCCTGGGAAGTCTTTGAGAGGTGTTCCCTCAGCACTGTGGCTGAGCTGCCTCCTTTGCACTGTTGTCATGTCATTGTGTGTGCTGTGGCCTTGTCCTATGTTGTGGTGAGATGTAAAGCATAGAGCAGCCAGAGATTGCTGCTTCCTGTACACAAAAGTAAAACTCTAAAATTGCTGTGATTTTTCTTTCATTCTTTTCTCTTTTTTTTTTTGTGCATAACTCAGATTCTTGAGGGATCATTATGGCTGAAACAACTCCCTGCACTTGGATGCTGGTAATTTGATGAACCTAGTGGCAAATACAGATGTGTCTGACAGGATAAAACTAGGTGGCTGCAGCTTGCAAAGCCAAAGCAAATTTGGCTGCTCTTCTTACAACAATAGCAGCAGCTGTGACGCTTCTGGCTTCCTCTCCTGCTCATACATTCCCCTAAGGAAAATGGAAATGCAATGATGACAAGATTGAGAAGCTGCTTCAAGGGGGAATTTTCTTAGGATGTTTTTGGTGGTTTGATTGTTGTGTTGTTTTGTTTTTAAAAATGCCATTACTGAGTTTAAGAAATTACTACCGACTGCTGGGAGAGAAGTATGCTGTTAATCTGAGATGACCAGAAGCAGCTGCAGAACTACAGAATGACTTGGCATACTTGCCTGCAAGTCTGTAATCATGCTCTGGGAAGGCCACTTTGAGAACTCTTTAACCTGCTTAGGAAAAACACAGTCCCCAGTTGCTGCTTGTCACCTGCTGGCTAATTGAGACTTCTGCAGATTGCGTGAGTGAAGCTTCCGAGTAGATACAAGAGTGCTGTCCCAGTGTGTTCGAGAGACAGTGGTTGTCACTGAAAACTATCAGCTGTGACGCTGCCACTAGGGAATCAATCCTCACTTTTCTCCCTTATTCATCACCATTTATTTCTCTGGTATCTTGCCAAGCATGAAGTGTTTGCACTTCGAATAACTCTCTCTTTTGCGTGCTAAGGTACAGTCTGATCTAGCAGCCAGACTGCGATGATGCTGGCTAGTCTGGAAGTTATATTAGCATTAATGTTAGCATTTTTGGGAACTCACTTACCTGCTTTTTCCTGATAAAAATGATGATGTGCTAGCACAGTAACAACGTGGACTTCGGTGCTGTAAACAAATCCTCCTTTTATTCAAGGAGAACTTCCTCAAGTCTCCATTGCCATGGCTAGCAAAGATAACAGATACGAACTTTTTAACTGCTGTCTGTGTGACTGCCAGATGTCAGTGTGGTATTCTTCTGGGCAGGGGGAGATATGCAGGTGTTAACCGAAGATTTGAATCAGTCAAGCAATGAATGCCTCAGACAGTGAGAATGGATTGTGTTGTGAGCAACATCTGGAAGGGCAAGTGGTGAACAGGTGGCTTGCTGAGGGTTAGCGGGCATTGCACTGAGACTCCACTGAGCGGCTGGCACGGTGTTCCTTACCTCAGTAGCAACTTTCAGGAAGATGAGATTTTATGTGCTCTTTATTTTTTGTGCATCTGGTTTGATAGGTTACTAGAATGATCGTTGCCATCGTTGAGGTGCTGGTTTTGTGTTATATGTTCCTATTTAAGTTTTAAGTAGCTGTGTGCTGTTAGATATGCGTTCGATATTCAGGTCAAGGGAGAAACTTTGCAGCTTGCTGTGCAGTTTGTGGGCATTTGTTAATAATAAACACTGTGTAGACTGGGCTTCAAGCAGCCAGCCAGTCTGAGCCAGGCTTGGCTGGTCAGCCAACATGGGCTTCTTCTCTGTAGGTGGTATTGCCATGCATGGTCGGTAAATCCATTTTTAGACAGTCATGAGCTTTATCTACAAGAGCTCTAAAGTTCACAAGTAAGGATTAAGCTCTTTCTGTATTGTATATTACTGAAAATATGGGACTTTATTGACTACTTAAAGGGCAAAAAACACACACAACACAAGCAATATAGCTGAAAGTAGTTCAGAGCAGTGGTTTCAGAAGTGCTGCATTCCTCCAAAGAGCTCTTCTTCCCAGCCAACTGCAAAGAAGTATGGCAGGTGAGGTAGACAATCTTCTGCCCCCAAGGAGGGATCCCTCTCCAGACCCAGGGCTGGTGAACTCCATTAATGCTTTTGCAGCAACAGCCTCAGAAGACAAAGGTCTCCAGCAATGTTTGCGTACATTAGGTGTCTTTATACCTCCACGAGCGTGTATATTCCTGTACATTATTGTTGGATTCCTTTATGCCATCAAGAGCCACTTTTCTGACATTCCTTAAGGCAGCTCAAACCTCTCGAGTTTTAGACTCTAGCAAACCCACTTTTGTTGGCCTACAGTTCTCCTCTCCTCCCGGTCCATTTCTTTCTCTTGTCTCAGAAGCACCTTGAGGGCTTGAAGTGTTCTTTCTGTGGTTACACAAATCTGTCCACAGTGTGGACTGGCTTCTCCTGTCATTCTGTGTGACTATCAGGTTTTATCAGACCAAGAGAACAGTTAATGTGACTCTCTGGGAGAATGTAGATGTTGGAAGTGCTTGCCTTGCAGAGGAGAGAAGTATTAGTCCAGCTTGTTATACTCGTTCTGAATTTGCAGAAATTTGGTTGTATCAACCTCTACTTTTTTGATTGCTATCGCCAGATCCTCCACATTTTAGTACAGGACTCTGGAGATGAAAGTCTCTTACAATGTATTTTACTTCCTGTAATCTTCTGAGCTGTGATAGAGGGATTCTTCCTACCATGCAAGGTAGGTGATCCTCTACAGCAGAGTGAATCACAGCAGGAGCCACATGCATGCATGCTTCTTGCAGCAGTGGGGTAGTATGTTTCTGAATGGACAGTTGCCTTGGTGGTGTGGGGCACTGGCTCTGAATGAGCACCACAACCAGTACCTTACCTAGCAGGAGGGCAGAGAGCATGGGCTGAGCCAGTGAGCGTATCTGTACATCTGCAGAGAAAACCAGCTGTAGAGGATGTCTCCCTGCTCTAATCTGAAACAGCAGGTTCAGCTGTGATTTGGGGATTATGACTTTATTTGAGAGGGGAGAGAGCACTGGAGCGGGTGGCAGGTTAGCTGTTCTGTGGGAGCTGTTGCCTGCACAACGAAGTAATTCCTTATTACTAGATGGACAAGCTATGTGCTCGCAAAGTGTAGAGATCTGGCTTTGTCCAGAGCAGTACAGTCAGTCACTGCAGGTGTTTAGAAAAGACTTCAGCACCTCTTGGAGAGTTAGAGAGAAAGCAGATGTATTTCCCAGAGTTAAAACCCTGCTACGGCATCTGCTGTATTTAAAATTCTGTTCTTATACTTTGTAAACATGCTAACAGTCAACTCTGCCATTAATCTGTTTTGCAATGAGTCTTATGTGGTTTAGGAATTGGTTGTGACTTGAGTATGGCACTATGTACAATTTACTCAATTATCACTTACGTTGCTGCAGTATTTTGAGTGTTGAGTTGCAGCTTTTATGTAGATTGGAAAAACTGCTTTTGTGGTTGAATTGTATGAAACTTGTTGATTTTTAAAAAAAACCTGTTAATATCGGATCGGAGAGAAAAGAAATAAAATTGTGAGGTTGTTACTAGTAAAATCTTGTATTGTGTTGGGTTTTCATAGTTAATTCACTGCCTGATGAGAATATAGGGTGTTCTTTCCCAGATAACTAAACTCCTCAGCTTTCAGTTAATAACGTAGAGGATTTTCTGGTAACTTGGTGTGGTGCAGGCATCTGGGGAGATTGAGACAGGGAGCTAGTTAAACTGGCAGTGGTGGGACTGAAGTAATGCATATGCTGTGATCTGTGGTAGGCAGGACTTAATTGTAGCTAGAAAGAAACAGAAGGATTGCCTTTTTAATGATCGTGGCTAACACCCTGTGACAAGGGCTTCTTAATAATGTCATTCATATGCTGTTTCTGTGATTACCCCGTAGCCTTTTCTGCCTGTGCCTGAGCAGATACATAACTTCTTATTAATAGATAAAGAATACCACTTGCTTGTACTTAGGATTGTCCTCTTATCTGAGTTGTAGAGGGTGTGGATAAGATTATTTTGCCTTTTGTCACCCTCCCACTATCTCTGTCTTCAATAAATAGCCTGTGGATGGTGGTGCATGAGAGAAGTCACTTATCGGAGGCCAGGCAGACTCCTTATTTTAGCAAAGCAGACAGACAAGAAGGAAATCTGCCCAGACACAGGGACTGAGAGATTCTTGTGCAACCAAAGACTGACTGCTTCACAGAACCACATAGTTAAGGCTGCTAATTTAATCTGTCATTAGTGAAGTTCTAAATGGTGAAGTTTTCTTTAATCTTCTTTTCCTAGTAAGGGTTTGGCTGTTAACTGCTTACATTTCTAGCACCACCCTGGAAGAAAGAAATCTCAATTACAGCAGCAATGTTGCTTAAATTAGCTGAACCGGTCTTGCGTGAGCTACAATTGTAACCTTGGCCTGCGCTTCGCTCATCTTTCTGTTTTGGGAAGCTGTTAAAAGAAACCCTTTTTATTCTGTCCAGAAATAATGTACTTAATAATATGTGGGCGTTGCTTCACTGTGTTGAGGTGTAACATTCAGAAACGTACAGCTTCAGTCAGTGACATTTCTCCAGGGCATGGTTATCCTGATTGGCTCATTAAGGGATGGAAAATTCCACTACTATCTTGGCTGGTGTCACAAACTGGAAACTTTGACTTTTTTTTTTTTTTCCAGATACAAAAAGCATTTAGCTCTTACTATATTGTTGGGCTTTTTTTAGAGGCTGTGGTAAAACTGGGTATGAGTCAGTGCTGTCCCTTGCTCCAAATTTGTGGACAGTTTCTGTTCTATTGCTTGTATTAGAACTTGGAAGTTTTAAGAGAGTGGAAAACCAGTTTTTATCAATTTCAAGGCTAGTTCTCAGGGTTCTCTTCAGATTCAGGAGGAGTGACATTAAAGCAGTACAAAGTTTCATCTATGCTTCAGCAAGTGCGATGGAGAAGCTCTCCTCTCAGTGCTGTTTTACAGCATCCAGGAGAGGGAAAATAAAGCTGTTTCAGTCTTCAAAATGATTAAACTGTCAGAGAGGGATAGAAAAGAAAAGCATTTTCAGGTATTGCCAGCTACCGACTGGAGACTGGTAAACGAGAGCTGCTGCCTACAGTCTTTGCAGAGCAGAGATATAGCACAATGCTAAATCCTCTCCCCCGACCTTTTTTCCCCTGAATAGTGCTGAGTTTTAGTTAGCTAATTGCAATGCATGTCGTGATGCAAGGGAGTGGGGAAGATAGCTAGGAAAAATTAAAAGAAGGAATTACAGTGCATTTACATCTATAGAGGAAAATGGGGATGGGAAAGATTGGGAAATACCAAAGGAGAAAAATTACAGTGTAATATAGGAAAAGATGAGGAAAAGGGAATAAAAAGAAGAGAAAGAAAATACTGGAGATTAAAAGTCATGGTACAACTTCTTATGGGAGAGTGTTGCAGAGGGGAGTGCAGTCAAGAAAGAAGATATTCTAAGAAAAGCAAGAGTTCAGTTGTACATTGCATAGCAAGATAATTCAGTGAAAAGATGCAGTGCTGTGGGGATTATGCATGATAATGCGTGTGTCACAGTATTATGGTAAATCTTTGAGATAAGTTACAGTGTTTCTCTAAAACTGGGCACCTTGAGGCAATTTCACTTCTTCTTGACATTGTCTTTTCTCCCTGTAGTTTAGCTGGTATTTCATATATAATTTCTACATAGAAAAAGAAAATTATTCATAGTTTAAAGTTACACAGGAAACCAGCAGTTTCAGCCTGTCAGTTCAGTATATGATCTTGGGATTTGCAAAAACCACGTTCAGTTCCTTTCTTCAATGAAGACTTCTAATACTGTTCTTTGTACTATGGCAGCAGCTAGAAGTCTGAGGCAAGGAGAAGACCACCTGCAGTGGGTTAACCCCAGCCAGCAGCAAAACACGCACTCAATCCCCTGTCTTGCAGAATGGGGAGAGAATAGAAGGAAGGCAAAAAGACCCATGGATCAAGATAATCACAGTTTTATAAGGAAAGCAAAAGCTAGGCACGCAAGCAGAGCCAAAAGACAATTGATTCACTGCTCCCCATTGGCAGGCAGGTGTTTAGTTACTTCCTGGAAAGCAGGCCCTCAGCATGTGCAATGGTTGCTTGGGAAGACAGATGCCATAGTCTCGAACGTTTCCCCTGATACCTCCTTTTCTTCAGCATTTGTTGCTGAACACACCATCATGTGATCTGTAATCCCCCTTTGGTCAGTTGGAGCCAGCTTCCTGACTGTGTCCCTTCCCAGTGTCTTCCCTGTGTGTTTGGGGGTGAAGGGAGGCAGAACAGAAGAGAGAAAGCAAGCTTTGCTGCTGGGCAAGGACTATTCAGCAGCAGCCAAAAGATTGATATGGTATCAACTGTGTTTTAACCACAAATGAAAAGCACTGCACTGTATGAGCTGCTGTGAAGGCAGTTAAGTCTACCCCATCCCATCCCATAACCACTGTACAGGGTGGTTGTTGTACAGGCACGGTGGGAAAGGGTACCCCTTACTTCACAGTCATTAACTGAGTTGTGAAAGAACAGCTGGATACAGGCGAGTGATAATGTGCCGTACAGAACAGTCACGAATAGCCAAGAGGATAAATAGTAAAGTAGCCTAAGCATTAAAGATTACACTTCCAATTAGAAAACATTTTATTTACAATGTCTTGTGTGTGGTGGGTGTTTTTGCAACACAAGATAACAAAGTCTATTGTAAGTAAATAAGTGATGGTCAGGAAATACCGATTCCCATAGTACAATGAGCTAGGGCTCTTATTTTTATCTTCTGTGGTTTAATGACAACAATCAACCAAAAAGCAACCCCCAGAAGACCAAATTTTTCCTACTGCTTTACTTGTTCTGTGGCTTCCTCCTTGGATGTTTTAGGGTCATTCCCACACATATTTTCACCCATGCTTGGGTCTGTGATCTGTTGGTTGTTTTAGTGCGCATTTACTCATATTCACAGTATAAAGAAAAAGAGTCATCTTGACCTGGAGGTTTATTAGCAATGCTCAACATTTTTGCCATGTCTAAGGTGTTTTGAAAGTGAAGAACTTCAGCACAATGCATGTGAAGTCTTTATTAGCCCTGTTTGGTGAATAGGGGAGCTGAAGCAGTGAAACACATGATTTACTGAAGTTCAAACGCTAAGATGGTTGCAAAATTGGGGTCAGAATTCAAGAGCCAGTGACATTCAATTCCTTCCTTGTGTCAGTGTTTGTCTGTGGAAATGTGTCTCTAATGCTCAGGATATTAGGCTTTCCTTTAGGGTAGGTTCTTGTCAATATTGGAGGACATGCTGGTTTTATGTTTGTGCAGGTAGCTGTGTCTGAGTAAATTTAGTTCTCTCCAAATGTTACAAAAGAATTAAGTATAGGAATTGGTAATAAAGCTAGAGCTTTATTTATTGCATCCATTACAGCAGGACAGTCGAAAAAGATGATACAAAGCACTTTCAGAGATTGATTCCCATGTTATAAAATTGTTACCATCTGATAAGCTATAGTCTACCACACGATCAGAAAATGCATGGTGGTGCCAGCTGGCCTGTGGGTACATGGAGAGCAAAACAAGTCCCTCCATATGTTCTGGTTTTCTTCATTACCCTCAGGGCACCAGTGAGGAAAATTTTATCTGTAGTCTCTTGACTAGTAGTTATGTACTTCTGTCTGCCCATTCATTGGAGCTGGTGATTCTTCGTTAAGCTGCTTTGGACTTGCTGGCTTGGTCCAGGTTCTTCCGTCTTTGCTGCTACACTCCAGCACAGTTGTGTTAATGGAGTCTTGAGATGCAGGCAGCTCTTGAGCAGTTTCACAGTGGCCCATGTAACTGATGACAAGACTGAAATTGCAGGAGGTTCTAACCACCAGAGAGGCTGAGGATTGTGTTGCTGGCTCGCTCTTGGTCCCAGCATCATGCCCTGTCCACTCCTGTGAAGCTAGGAAGTTTGGAGCTGAGCTTTCTCTGTAACCTAATTTCATCTGCAGGACTACAGCCAGCCAAGAGTAAGTGCAGGGAGTGAGATGGAATTCAAACCATCTGAAATCATGAGTACAATGGCATCTGGGCCTAATGCCATGGGCCTTTACTCCAGTGTGCATTTGCCTTGGGAGTAATAAGAAGTTGGATCCTCCTCCTGCATATAATCTCTTCATAAAACAAAGGCATGATTCCTCTCCTTTCTTTAAGAAGGTGCTGAATTTTCTTGCACTGGAAGATTGACTTCCTTGAGGTCCTGATATGCATTTTGCTTGTTTTCTGTTGAGTGTAACCAGTGACTATTGGAATTAGATGCTCCTTATTTGACAGGCATGAGAGGAAACAGGGAGGAAAGCAGATGATTTTCACAAAGGAGCAGCATTTCCAGGGAACACTTCAAGTAGCATTTTATAGTACAGGGAAAGAGAATTTATCACTCTTGTTCAGTCCTTTCCTATCCTCTCTAATCTGAGAAGTAGAGAAGGAAAGTGTGCCATTTTGAACAGATGGATGTTATCTGTATCGGCAGGAAGGAAGATCCAGGCAACTCCAGGTTGGTCAGCCTCACCTCAGTCTCTCAGAAGGCGATGAAGAAAATCCTTTTGGAAAGCATTTCCAGACACATGAAGGACAAGGAGGTGATCAGTAGTCAACATGGATTTACAAAAGGGAAATCATGCTTGGCCAGCTTTACTGCCTTCTGTAATGAGGTGACTAGCTTGGTGAACAAGGGGAAAGCAGCAGTGGATGTTGTTTACCTTATATACGTAACATCCTCATAGACAATCTGACAGGGTATGGAGGAGATAAGTGGGTTGTGAGGTGGATTAAAAACTGTCTGAATGGTCAGGCCCAGAGGGTTGTTTTACAGGGTCCTTGGAGGCCAATCACTAGTGATATACCACAAGGGTCAATAATGAGGCCAATACTGTTCAACATCTTCATTAATGACCTGGATGATGGAGCAGAGTGCACCCTTGGCAAGTTTGTAGATGGGAGGAGCAGCTGATGGGCCAGAATGTTGTGCTGCCATTGAGAAGGACCTTGACAGGCTGGACAGAGAGGAATGTCATC
Organism: Todiramphus chloris collaris; assembly: GCA_025345505.1. Lineage (NCBI taxonomy): Eukaryota > Metazoa > Chordata > Aves > Coraciiformes > Alcedinidae > Todiramphus > Todiramphus chloris. The sequence goes on from JANVCC010000019.1 coordinate 12,834,211, forward strand.
AAGGTCAACACAGATAAATGTAAAGTCCTGCATACAGGGATATCCAAGGCTAAGCCCTTGCACCAATACAGGCTGGGAGGGCAACTGTCTGGAAACCAGTTGTACAGAGAAGACCTTGGGATCTTGATGGACAGCAAGTTTACCATGAGCTGGCAATACCTTTGTGACAAAGGCGGCTAGCAGTATCTTGGGCTGCTTCAGGAAGTGTTGCTAGCAGGTTGAGATCCTTTCTCTTCACTTGGAAGAGGGCTGTTCAGCCTGGAGAAGAGAAGGTTCAGGGGAGCCCACCAATGTGTATAAATACCAGATGGGAGGGAGTGAAGAACAGTGAGCCAGAGTCTTCTCGGTAGTGCCCAGTGACAGAGCAAGAGGCAGTATGAACATGAAAGTCAATCTGAACATCAGAAATGCTTTCTTCCCTGTTGGGATAGTTTAACACTGGCACAGGTTGCCTAGAGTGGTTGTGGAGATATTAAAAACCTAGCTGGACACAGTCCTAGGCAACCAGCTCTAAGTCTCCCCACTTGAGTAGGGGGATTGGGCAAGATGACCTTCAGAGGCCCCTTCCAACCTCAGGCATTCTCTGTTTGGTGATCCTTGCTGTGAGTACAAGACACGTAACTAGATCACACCTTGCATTTCCTGCATGGCTGGGACACACATGGTGCTGCTGCAACCCCTCTCTTGTTCCCCAGCCCTAGGTGTGGCTGGTTGTCCTGGCCCGTGAGTGAGTGGTGTCATAGCACGGGGAGAAAAGGGTCTTGAGCCTTGCCCCCATCATTTAAAGGCAGCAGGAGCGTAACACTTGGCCCTTCTTTGTGAAGATCAGATCTCCCAGCCCACGTCCCATCTCCCCTTAACATGCTTGAAAAATCTGTACTCGTTCACCTTTTTCTAGGGGCCACAGGCTTGCTTTTAAAGGAAGACCATATCAGGAAAGAGCAAATTATGCTACATTTTTGGTAGCACTGTGCTCACTTCAATTCAGAATGTAGTTTAGGCTTGAGACTTTATGTCAGTGCTATTCAAGAGCCAGCATTTTCCACAGGCACATTGCAGAGGATGCACTTGCCTCATCTCCAGCTCAAAATAGAGAAGAGAATGCAGACTCTCACAGTCTTTCTTTTATGATGTCTGTTCTGTCTCATAAGGTGTTGAGTGCCTCCTGGCAATTGCTGGCTGCCTTTAGCTCATGTTGTCATCACTGTGAGATAGTTCCTGGTATATACCAGTGTTCCTAAACGTGCTTCATGACTCACTTCAAATATCTGGTCCAGTGGGAAGTCAAGAAGTGGGTAATTTTAAGCTGATCAACTTCTGTGAAACAGAGTAAACAGGGAATTTTAATTAAATCCCAAACTCCCTCCTTAGTAATGATCAATGCATATGTTCTTTGTTTTGCTTTTCAGAAACCAGAAAGCACTTAAATAGTGTTTTCCTGCAATGTGTCCCTCACCTCTTTTGTAACGCAGGTCTGAAGCCTGGATATATTTTGTGGGGCACATTGGAATCTTCTAATGAGACTAACTTGTACTTCTGGTCTGACTGGCTTGCTGCCTGTAGGTTACAGGTCTGCTTCTCTCACAGTCTGTGAAGTGCTGTATTGAAATGGTAATGGCAGTGCCCTGATTTTTTGGTGCCTCTAGTTTTTATTTTCAAGATGTATTAACATGCTTCCCTGCACACAGATGTATGGAGAACACCCGTAACACTTGATCATTTTAGTGATTTGCCATTCGTTTCTGTCTTTGTGCCACAAACTGACTTCTAAGGTGTATGTTGAATTGTATCCCAGACAGTTACATATTCATCATTTTATTGCTCAATTTCAACTTCTCTGGAAACAGGAATTCCAGGAGGAAGAAAGGTGCACTCACCACCCAGTATATCATGGTAAATGAGTATCTGGTGAAGGAACTTTGGTATTTGTCATTTCTAAAGGACATATTATATTATGTGGCTTTGTTTCCTACATTTATTAGCATTCTTTTTCAATAGGTGAGTTTTAAGCTCTGTACCTGCTAGCCATGCAGGTAATACAGTATGACAAACATGGTATAGCTTGATATAAAGTTGTTGATATGGTCCCCTTTGCACCTGTCCTGTGAAATAGCATCATGGGCCTCCAGAGAACCCTCTTTAGAAGTCACATGTAAATCTCACGCTGTAAAATTTACACTAAGGGAAAACTTCAAAAGAAATACCTCTTGCCACCCGGTGATTTCTGTCTGCCTGTGTGCTGAGGCATATCGAAAGTCAAAGAAAGGAGCAGCTTTACTAATTGTTTTTGGAATTATTTTCATTGTGAAGTACACTTGAAATAGAAAGCGTGTTTCTTCAAACCCACTTTTCTACCCTGTTCTTAGGAGCTGAGCAGATTCTTCACTGACTGGCTGGTACCTTCTGTCTTCCTATTTCTGAAGAATATAACACTTCTGATGAATTATCTGACCTCATCCTTGTATGGTTCACATTCTTCTTTATGCTTCATCTCAGTTTTTTTGTACCTTTTAACTGAAAAGAAAAAATACTTCTATGCTTCTGTGAAGTTGAAAGAACTGGGTCTGGTTTAAACTGTTTTTTTTTTCACCAGTGCTTTTTATTATTTGAACGGTGGTTGTACTTGAAGGATCCAGTGCTTCTTATCCTTTGTACACGGTCAAAAAGTTGCTGAAGTTAATGGTTCAAGCATGAAAGGAGCCAATAGGCAGATATTTCTGTGAATTAGCACTTCCTTCTTGATTTGTACAGTGTATTGAAACTGAGAACTTATTTTTGTGAAGATACCTGAATAAAGAAAACATCTTTTAGCCTTTGCTGGTTAGAGAAGTTTTGTCCTTGTCCTGCCTTTATCCAAGATTCAACGCTTGCTGTGACTTCTTGCTGAGTCATCCTATAGAATGAAATTTCATTACTTTTAATTTCATTTTCTCATGCAAATGATAGTTGTGTGTCTTGCATCGCTTCAGGTGTTCTCCTAGATTATAGCATCAACGAGCTGCTGATCTCCTTCTGATCGTTCAAGTTACTCAACAGCTAAAAGTCAGATGACTCTGCTTAGCTGACGCTAAGATTCAAGGAACTGAGATGGATGATCTGCAGCAGCGTGAGCCAGTGTGGTTACTGGCTGCTTCCATCCTGCCTGCTCAGGCCTTCCTATCCTTTCTGTTGGACTCATAGCTTCTCCCTCACACTCCCCTGCTTGCATGACCCTGGCATGTGTGATGGCAATGTCGGAGTAAAGCTATTTGCTTTTTTCAGTAGTTCACTTTTCTGTTGGCTTACTACGCAGGGGTAACCCAGCACAGAGGAATGGAGGAGCCATTACAGGACAGGGAGTGAAATCAGGGTGGGAAGGAGACAATTACAAAGGCCATGGCCCCTCATGAAACCACAGCTTAATGTAGACCTGGTGTATGTAGACATAGATTGGACAAAACTCCGATGAAATTACCTCAGAATTGAAGATCTGGGACAGAAGCTTTAAATGCTGATTTGCAGAGAGTATTGCATTGTTGGCCTCTAACAAATGAGGTATCTCAGAAAGCTCTGCCACACGCACAATTTGCGCATTTAGGAGTCCCCAGTGGCTAGGCTGTGAGACTCACAGGACATAGTACAGGTAGCAGCACTAAACATGCAGGATGCTTCTGTGATGTCACATTCCCAAACTAGAGGAGAGGAACGTATCTGGGGAGACAGGGACTGAGCAATATTATGTGTTTTCAAAGGAACATGTAACCTCCATTCTTGAGAAGCATTGAGCGTGATCTAATCCTGCATCTCAAAGTCCTGTCTTCACTACCCTCTCTGTTTCACAAGTGGGAGGAGATGGAGGCTTACTATAGTGCAGAAGCCTGTAACTGGCTTGGGCTTAGCATCATTTACAGTGCTAGTATCATCTACTTGGGCTGCCACAGTAAAAAGAATGGACCAGATCTAACAGTAGCTTAGCCACTTGTACGGGAAAAGATGCCAGAACATTGACTTTTCTCTTTGGAGCCACCTTTCCAAGGTGGTTCATTGTCATGACACTGCTGTGGCTATTTGGATGAGCTTTGGCCAAGGTGACAAGCTCTTGTGAACCTCTTATGTGTGTATAGCGCTTTTGGTTGCCCTTATGGATGCGTAAGTTTAGCCTGTCCACTTAGAACCGAGCAGGTGAAACTCGGTTAAAATTATAACAGGAAGAATCTAAGCTATGTTGTTTGGGCGTTGGTTGTTGTTGGTTTATTTCCCTTTTAATCTTAAGGAAATTATTCTGATAATGGATGCAGTTGGTTAGGAATTTGGAAGATGAATGTTCAGGAAAGGATGGTGCTGGCTTCCTCAGATAGTTTTTTAGTGTCTTAGAGAAGCACTTAATGTTAATCATTACTGCTCCTGGCTGATGTTGGATGAACTAAAACTTCCAGTGACTGAAAGCATGCATTGTCAAGGTCTGTAATAAGGAAATATTTGGGTATGTCCTTGGTAGATGTATTTTTATCACGCATGCTAGCCAGGGTAGTAGAAGCAGCAAGATTGGTAAAACAAACAAGTAGTTTTAGACTCAAAAATAAAATAGTTTTTGTCCTTTGCAAGCCTACAAATGAAAGAAGTTGTACAGTAATGCTTTAGAGTTTTATGTGACAATGTTAACGTATTAAAGTTTTACAACTGTTGTGTTGGAGGTGGGATGAATTAATTCCTCTGAATGTTTATATTACTTGCTGTGATGCTACCTTGTAGTCTGCTAATACTCCTGCTCTGTAGGCTGTAGAAAAGGAAGGGTAAAGTCTTAGCTCAGTTGTAGCCACATCCTCCAATTTTGCACGTGAGAAATCTCACTACGTGGAAGTAAAGACACGTGTTCATGAGCACCTTCATTTTTACAGCTTGCAGTGATTTCCTTCTAAAAGTCTGTGGGGTTTAGGTGCTTCAGTTGCTGGTGCAACTCCAGGCATGCAGTGCCTCTAATCTAGTTGAGACCTTTTGTATTACACATAGAGACTTCTTCTGGTTGGATTCTTCAGGTTGAAACTGCTGCCTCCCTTCTAGCAGTTGGCTCTTTCCCCACTCTTAATGGTTGTTTTAGCTCTTTTAAGGGCAAATTTTAAAACATTATTACCATGCTTATTACTTTGTCCTCCATTTTGTTGGGACCATCAAATTTACATTAGGTATTTCTCTTCTGTCCCTAAGTGCTGTTTCGTTGTGTTTAAAATCATCTCCACAGCCCTATGAGCACCCCTGTAAAAATCTTTAATGTGCCTTTTGTCTTTTAGATCTCACTGCTGGTTGGATTCATCAGTGTAAATAATTCTCCATGGACAAATTACAGCGCATACAGCTACTTTCAGATTGTCACCATGTGTGATTTGGTTATGATTTTGTTCTTCTACATTATCCACATTTTCAGAATCTACAGGAAGCTCACTTGTGTTAGCTGGCCTCTTGCGGTAAGCCTGTTGGATGATCTGGGCTCCTTGCCTCTCTTCTAGGTTGATGTTTCTATTACTTAATCCATTTTCTTCTGCTACCACACAATGATAGGCTGTCTTTCACATATTTCTTTTTACCTTATATACAAATCATTTTGTTGCCCTTGTTATTAGTATTTAGTTCAGCAGATGCTGTTACTGTAAGAATTTTAGCTGATTTGGATCTGATCCTGCCCTCCTTTACACAGATACAAATCCAGATTTACTCCAGGGAAGGCAATAATGTTATTGTGAGACAATTGTAAAGAGGCTACTGATTATTAAGCCTTCAGCAGATGGGTCCTAGCACAGGTCATTTATAACAGCTAAGGGATTGCTAGAGTACCAGATTATAGCATTAGAATTCATGTGCTACATCCTGTCCCAGAATAAAGTCTACGAGCCCTATTTAATTCAAATGTATCTCTTTTTGGTATGGTTTTAGCTAACTTAAACAGTAGCAAGAAATAGGATCGTCAGCCTGACTGCCGTAGCCTGGCCATTCCTGGGATACTCTGCAAGGTGTTTCTGCCCCTTTCCCACATTTCCCCTGCTCATCCATCTCTTATATAACAGCAGAGAACTACTAAGCAGCACAGAAGATGCAAGACCTGAACTTCCTCTAGTTTTGGGTCAGATCAACTAACAGAAGAGTCCTGCATCCTAATGTGGGATGGCAGATTTTAATAACCTCCTAGAACACATCTCCCTTACACATAGTGACATGTTAGTTCCACAGAGAAAGGACCAAAGGGATGGGAAAAGCTAGCTGGAGAGATAGAGAGGAGTTTTGAAAGTACTTCTTTATCTCGAGACACTACAGGTGCCGAAACTGGAACAAGCTAATAAATGAGAGTTTTTTAAAGCATCATTTGATGTGTGTGTTGCTGTAACAGGACTATGCCATTTTGACCTCTGCATAGGCTGCTTTTCATTTTTGTTGTGTGTTTTATCATTCCTAAATGGTCTAGAGTCACTAGTGAGTTTAAGGCACTGCAGTTTGTTGGGGGGTTTTTTTGGGTTGGTTGGTTGGCTTTTAGCATTTTACTTCTTTTTTTTTTTTTCTTTTGAATGGTGTTTTGTCCTCTGGGTTTGAGTAACCTCTGCCAACTTGTATTCATTCCAAGGCTTTCCTGATAAAATGACTTCAAAATACTTTCCTGATAAATTCCCTTCTGTGCTTGCCTTTACAGGAGTTTCTTCATTATTTAATTGGTACAATTCTGCTTCTTATTGCATCGATTATAGCAGCATCTAGGAGTTACAATGTGACTGGACTTGTGGCTGGAGCGGTAAGACTGTGTTTGTTAGTCTTGACACTTTTTTACTTGCAATATGTATTAAGTAAGGCATTGTAAATCTATTACTTGTAATTTTATTTTCTTACAGACTTGTTTTGCTTGTGTTTTGGTTGGGTGAATTACCTTCTAGCTCATTTCAGTGAATGTTTTGTAACATGATGCCAACAAAAATATTTTGTTGCGAGACTCCAGACTAACCACTAAAGTGGGTATTTATCCTGTCAGAGGGTTGAAACCAAAGGCTCCTGCTTTACCTTGTAGGAACTAATGTGTTTAGGGCAAGAATTAAGAGAATTCGGTTTTGACAAATGGCTGTTACAGCAGCTAGAAGTTACCTAAAGGATTTCACCCCAGTCTTCAGCTGTTGATACCTCCTGCTCCTGAACAGAGCCCTGTTTGAGATAATTTCTCCTGAGCTAAAACCTACTGGGGCCCTGGGCTGGCTTACAGGAAGATACTCTGTGCCTCTGTTGGCTGGAGGCATGATTCTGAGTGTGGGTAACAGTATTTTCACAGAGGCAGGACCTGAAATACAACTCCAGAATAAAGAATTACTTTCAAAAACTTAGTCATGATGATGCAAACGGACTATAAGACTTAACTGACTTTTTTATTGGGCAGATGGCAGGGAAAAAACTTATGTGAATGGGGCAGTGAAAAAGCAGTAATCAAAGCTGCTAGAAAAAAATCTTTTCTTTGTTGCAGAATCCTAGTGAGAAGTTTAGAAGGTGAGACGAGGCTGCTGTCCACCTTTTTCTTCACCCTCGTATATGACTTTCAGTCATTGTTTTGACAAGACATAAGCTGCTATTATACCTTGGATTTTCTTTTTTTAACTATAGAGTGGAGTAAAATAATAACTTTTTTGGGTCTGTTAACATCATCAAATATGTAGCTGGCTATACAAGAGTGTCCACATGTTCACAGAAGGTGTGCCATCTAATGTTCTATGAGTATTTGTGGTTTGTTTGTTTTCTCATCCAGACTTTTGGGTTCCTAGCTACGATACTTTGTGTTTTAAGCATATGGTCATCTTACAAGGTTTCGTGCATCACTCAGTCAACAAGTAAGTATCATGCTTAGTAACTGCCAAAATGTTTCTGAAAATTAATATTTATATTTTCTGCCACAGGGCTGTGCCTACCTGGAAGGATTTATTAACATCCTGTTCTTCTTACTCTAAATTACTCACAAAGCAGTAATTCTGTGTTTTCTGTCAACACAGACATGTCACAGCTACTGACAGCTTTTAACAACTAACCATAAGAGCAAAATAACTTGCTTCTAGCAAGTAGTGAATATATCAGTGCTTTCTCTTCTTCCCCCCCCCCCCACCCCCCACTACCAAAAGAAGGTTTCCTGTGTGTTCCTTAATCAAGTAGATGAATTTGTTTGTGGCAATGCAAGTAACGCTGTCTTCCTTTTCAAAGGTGCATCTGTGTGACTCCTTCATCTTCGCAAGAGAGATCTGCCTTACAGAAGAATTGGATACCAAAGAGGAGTGCCTGCTGCTGAGGAGAGAGCATGGGTATTTTGTTACTAGCCTGGACAGCCGGTAGCTTTTGAAGATCTACTTGAATGCCTATGCAAAACAATGTTGTGAACCAAAGTTTTTTTGCTCCCCCCCTCTCCTCAGCCTCATCCCTAAGAAGTTTATAATGGAGAACCTGCTTTTTATGAGCTTTACAGAGAAAAACAATTTCTATCTCACAAACTGGGCTATGGCTGTTTCCAGCTATTTGCAATAAGTACTTTTAAAACTCATTTGGGGAGTAATTTCATTCTCCTTTCAGAGGGATGGAAAAATTGCTTCTGATTTCCTCCATCTGTTTGAAGAAGGGAAATCCTTCAAATTCCTACCTGATTCTTAACTTTCAAGGATTATTTGTTTAATGAAGGAACTGATCTGTGCCTGGATTTACAAACTGATTTGTGCCTGGATAAGCTGACCCAAGTCTTTGTTACCTCTTTCTACCAGAACTGTGGACTTTTTCTAATATCAGCTCAGCCAGCTTCCAAAATTATGAATTGGAACTTGAAAACATCACTGCAAACTCTCCCTCCTATCCCCAACAGTACATGATGAAATCAGGTTTTTTTCCTCCATTAATTTTTGCAGGTTATTAACAATCAAAGATTATTCTTAAAACCTTCCCCTTGCCAAATACAGAAAAATACATACCCAAGAATGTGTTTAATGTTTTTTAGGCTTTTTTTTTTTTTTCCTTTTCATAAATATTCCTTTGTAAAATGACAAGGTTCTTTTCACTGAAAGGGTTGTCAAGCTTTGGAACAGGCTGCCCAGGGAAGTGGTTGAATCACTGTAAAAGTCATGTGGATATGGTGTTTAGGGACATGGTTTAACAGTGGAGATGTAGAATGGGGTTAATGATTGGACTCAATGATCTAGAAGACCTTTTCCAATTTAGATGTTTCTAGGATTCTGTGATTCTAAAATGCATATTTATAAGATACGTTCTGTAGAAATTTTCTGTGCGTTTCCTATAAATTATTCTGTTTGAGGTCTAACAGTGCTTATGGAAAGCCCATTGTGAATGGAGCAATGTGCTTCTTTTTCACTTTTCTCTCTTTTACATGTGGATTCTCCCTTCCTCTGCTTCTGCTGAGATCCATGCTTTTGGAGACTGCCCAGAGCCTGGACAGGTAGAACAGTTCAGTTTTGTCCAACATGGTATTGTTATGGAGTTCTGTGTAATTTTGTGTCTGAGAAAATGCCTTCTTGGCACCTTTGTCTTTCTGGCCTTTTGCAGTCCATCTTTAGTGAGCTGGAAATTCTTTGCAGGAAGAAGAGAAGCACATGCTCCTTCTCCTTAGTGCTTCCCCTTTCATGTCTACCAGTGAAATAGAACTTAGAAGTTGGTCTCTTCTGTCAGGACAACTGCGTGATGGTGCAACAGGTTTCTGCAAAAAGTAGGATTTATACAGTTTACTGGGTCCAATTTGGAGTAAAAAAGCATTTTCTAGCCTGCTGTGCATTTTTCTATTTGTCTGAAATTCTGTGTCAATACTGCTAAGAAATTTAATGGTCCGCTCAGAAAATTCTTCTTGTGCCTCATAGGAGGTCATCATATATTGTCATTTACTGACACCTTATTTTTTTCTGTCATCCTAATATATTTGTCTTTGATGATTTTTTTTAAACTCCTAGACAAGAGAAATTGGCCAACTGCTAAAGTATCAAAAAAATCTTGAGTAAATGAATGAAAATAACCTGAGCAAATAACCTGGGAAGGTAGAAATTCCCTTCCACACAGTGCAGCTTCTGTGATTCTTCTTGCTGTTCCTTTTCTTAAGTGGCCTATTTACAGCAACATTGAGCAGAAAAAAATTTGAAGGCACAGAAAACAGTTTGAAGGCACAAAAGTCTGCTGATTGTGTGTGAAGATACATATATTCACTCCCAAGGTAAACTGCTTTGACATTAATGTAGATGACTATTCAAATAAAACTATAACAGGCAGTTATAATGTTATTAATTTCATATCAGTTATTTTATATTTCTTTACAATGTCCAACTTTGGCCTGCCTTCTGCTTCATACCTTCAGATTATCTCAAACTTTAATTTGGACTGATGTGGTAGATATTTAAGGGTACAACCTCTTCTGTTGCCCCAGAGGAAAGACAGGTGCTGTTTCTCCTTCACCTGCTGAGATAACACCTCAGACAGAGAGTGTTACAAGTTCTACAAGCTTTAACCCCTCTTGGCAATCCTGTGGGAAACCAGTGTTCTGCTGCACACAGGGTGAATGCAGCTGAGACTGTGGTGGCACTGGGGAGAAGTACCTGCTAAGGACTGGGGCTGGAGCCTGAGCTTGCTTTGAAGAAAAGGCTGTTTCCACTTTCTCTGGAATCGTGCCCCCGCTCCTGGCACTACACTAGTGTCTTTTTTTCAGCCTCCCACATCACTCTGTCACCTATCACCATGTGGGAAAAAAAATAATAATAGGGGGAATTTCATGCAGTCTGACAACCAAATGATTTCTGAATGATGCTCTGTGATTGTCCAAAAAATAGGTTTTGCTGCAAGTGCACTTGATTATACTGGATCAAGAGAAGTAAATTACAAGTTCCCTTTTGGTTTTCACACCTAGCAATGGGTCGAAGGCCTGCAGCTTTTGCTGTTATGACAGTACGGGGTCCAGATGCTCTTAATGTGGGATGCGTTCAAGCTGGAAGACTGTCATCTCTGCCCCAAGATTCCTTGCTTCCCTCAAATCCTCCTTGTGAAACATGTCTGTGAAGAAAAACACAGGTTTTGCTGGTATCATCAGCTCTAGCAGGGTTCTTTGAATGACAGCTTTGTCTGGCGGGGACTTTGGCGCCTCGCTACTGTAGCTCTGCCAGCAAAAGTGTTTTAAGTGTCCTTCAGTGTCAACCTGGTTCTGAAAGCTCCGTCTGTCTGCAACTTTGTCAAATATAGGATTCCATCTGTTTTAGAAATAAACCATGTTTGCTATTTGGATGATGTAATGGCTTTGAGAATCGGATTGTTGCCTTGCTCAGTTTTTTCCTTCCTCTACTAAAGCAGTGACTTTCTCTCTGGGGAGTGTCAGAATACATCCTGTAACTGGAGAACAAGAAGTAGGAGGCAACTGAAGGAGGCAGAAAAACCTGTTCCCATGCCATTGTGTTTGAATGTGTTGGTCTCTGACCCAAACATTGTCCATCCTCTTCAGCTCCAAGATGAGTACAGTATGTCCTTTGAGCCAACACAGGTACAGCTTGGGGCTCAGTTTTACTGAAAATTAAAAACTAAACGTTGGGAGAAGAAAAAAAGTAGCACAAACTATTTCATACTGAAAAAAAATCCCAACCCTGATGGTTAAGTTCTGGTGGCTTGAGATAAATTTGAGAGTGAATAATGCTTTTGTTGGGTGGAAACTGGGAAGATAAGAAGGGGAGGAAAAAGCCTTCTGAAAAAAGAGGAAGGGTGGCTTTGAAAAGTTTCAGGGCCACAGTGCTGGATGAAAACACTGCAAGTTACGTGACAGCTTGCACATTTTTTTTGTTCCTCCAAAACGGTTGTATTTTGCTTTGAGTGAACTATGAAGGAATGGGTTCTTTGCTCCTAAAAGGCTTTGGGACAGAATCATTATGTGGGATATAGGGGGGATATCAGGACACTAGGTTAATTGTAACTTTTAGTGACAGGGGGAGAGGGAAGAGGTGTTTAGTGATGCTCCAGAGAAGAAGATTAGGAGCTTATTAGGACAAGAGACAAGGGAGAGCAGGTGCAAACATTGTAGAAAGCTTAGGTGAGGAGGAGCTAATGTGAGCACATTATGAACTAATAGAAATGCTGGCAGATATCAACAGTTTCTGTCTGTGTCAGTACTTAAAGGACAGACCTGCCTGTAATGACAGCAAAGTCTCTCTTCTGCTTGCCTGCTGTGTACACTTCATACCCTGTCTGGGATTTTCACATTCTGCTAAAGCTGTGGGAGGATGCAGTAAGCCTGACCCAGAGGCTGTAGAACATGAAATCACATTGCCAAATGTTCTGCCCTGTTTAACTTAGAATTGCTCGGGACTCTATTGTTCTTAGAGCCAGCACAGCTGAAACTGTTGCTGCTGAGCATGAGAGCAGTGTGCTGGCCAGTGGCCTTGGCCATCCCCCCAGCTAGGGGCAAAGTGGGTGTCACCTGAAAGCCAAGGAAATCTGGACTTCCATATCACTGGGCCCTACTGGTGAGCTTGACACGGGGCTGGCATCCAGGACGTGCTGCTGGTTTTGTGAGATGGAGAGAAGTGGATACCAGAGAAAGGGTCTGTGGGAGGCCAATGTCTTGTTCTTTCTCCTTGCAGAGATTTACACCCTGTTGACAGGAAAGAGCCCTCACCACAAAGCTCTAGGGTATTCTTAAGCAGCCTTCCTCTTTAAGTCTTTTCAGTTTTCAGACCAGAGCACAGGTGCAGGTGCCCTACCCTTGGCTCATCTTCTGCCCCTTGCAGATGCAGAAGGCTGCACACTTGTGAGGCCATACCACTGGGGACAGGCAGCTCTTGGTTTCAGGCCCAGGCAGCTGGAAAACAGGAAAAGCAGTAAGTGGTGCTGGCTGCTCTTTCCTAAGCCTGCCCCTTCTAGAGGTCACTGATTACTCAGAGCTGGCTACTTCAGAGTTTTTTTCTGTTCTGCCTGTTCCTGAGTCCACCAGCCTCCACTAGTCCCCTGGGTCAGAACTCTGGTTTCTCACGGCCAGTATGTGCCATTGTTTATTACTGGGGACTGACCAGTACACAGTGGGTTCCCAGCATCCAGGAGCTTGCATTAAAAAACAAAAGCAGCAAACACCTGTATTTATAAGCAACTGATAAAGTAGCTTTATCCTCTTACTATTTCATATCTTCACGGGTTTACTGGGTTAATGACTTGCCAATTTATTAAGTATCAAACAAGCTTGTATCACCTGTCTGGACCAGCCCCTCTGTATTAGAGCAGTTGGCAAAAACTGTCTGGTTTTTGCCCGCTGCCAAATTTCTGTCTGAGCTGCTCTGACAGTGTAATTGAAGCTGTCTGGCTATGCCCAGAAGCAGCACTTTGTGCAGGTAGGAAGCTTGAAAGTTGGGGGGGGAGCGGGGGGAAAGTAGAAGAAAGAGAGAGTTGCAGCACCACAGGAGTTTCCTGCCTCAGGGGTGCTCTGGCTGACAAAACAAGCTTTCAGTTTTACATGGAGGCAGAATTTAGATACCAAAATCATTGCATTTTCTGGCTTAGTGCTGTGAAAACTTGTCTTTAAAGAGCCAGTGTTGTGTAGCCAAAGGCATGGTATTGTGGCTGCTTGCTGTGTGCTGGGGGGTCATTAGTATGATGGGGAGGTTTCATAGCAAGGCATCTGAGAAAGACCTTGCCTTTTGGGGAGGTGGTGGTGGTGGGGAAGAATAAGGAGGCCAGAGTTAGAAAAGAAAGTGCAGATGAAGATGCTAAAATCAGGGGACCACTGCAGAGTAGCAGCACTGCCTGCCATTTCCTGAGCAAGCAACTCAAATAGCGCTGTTCCTCAGGTTAATGTTGTGATTTGCTTCCTGACCATGCTGACCTCCAGCAGCACCTGTTTTTTGCATAGGGCTGAACTAGAGCTTTACAGAAAGGTGCGTAAGATAAATGTTTTCAAAAGCAGTTTTGTCACTGGGTAGGTGCTAACTGGCTCTTGCATGAGACTTACGTTTGGGCAGGGCATGTCCTTCAGAGCACTAGTCAGCCATGAATGCTAGAGCTTTTGAAGCAGAATAGAGGATTAGGACATAGATAAAATGACATCAATTAAAATGCCCAAGATGTTGTAGATTTCAGATACTGCTCTTTAGATGTTTACAGACCTAGAACAGCAGCAATGCACAAAGCAGACATGCCAAAGGAATAAAATGCAACCTCTAAAGCATTAGCAAAAGAGCAGCAGTCCTGCCCTCCTCTCCGTGACAGGGGCTTCAGCCAGCAGTGTGGAGTAACACAGGAAGGCACTGGTGTCCTGGTACCAACACTCGGTGCTACAAAGCCCCCACGTTACTCTGGCCCTAAAATTTTTTCAGCCTTGCCTGGTGCACAGATGCACTGCCAGGTACATCACCTTCCAAGCCACTCTTCCCTCTGATTCCAAAGTGTGCCCACAGGCTGGGACTGGGAAAAGGTACACAGGCAGCTGCACAACAAACCAAGCACCTGGGGAAAGGGGGTAACAGAGAAGAACAGGAACAGACTGAGTGTTCTGTGCTTTTCATGGGTGGGTATGTATTGAAAAAAGTAATGCGTGGTGGTGAAGGAAACACCTGCCTGTTCCTGTGGCCGATGAAGGGGCTACCAGAAAGACAGCAACAATACACCAGCTTTTGAAGTGGAGCTGGTGTATTAGTGTGGATGATGCGGAAGGCCAAGCAGAGTGGTGGGGCATTTCTCCCTGAAGGGGTGAATATCCCCAGGGAACTAACATAGAGTCATTGCTAAATTAAGTACGTCTGAACCACTTGGGTTTTTTCTTACATGTTTTCACTTGTGCAGTAAGAGCAACAGCAGACAAGCGGCCCTTTGGGCACAGGAGGAATTGTAGCAAGACTTTGGAAAACTTGGGGGAAAAAACCCACCACAGCTGTAGCTTTAGAGGCACCTAACCCTTAGGCATAGAGGGACAGACTAGGAAACTAGAGACAGCACTCATCCTGCGCCCGTTTTCATACCACAAAGAGAGTAAATACCATTCTTCCAGGGAAGAGCACAGTGCTCTTGGAGGCTGTTGTCAGGGGACTAGCCTTAAAACCACGGTATTCTCCCTTGTATATTCAGTGAAGAAAGAACAGGGCAAGAGTGAGTCACAGCAGCAGTGACTCAGAGTGCAGGAGTTACCTTTCACCCTTTAGAAGTGCCTCTTCCTCTATCAGCTGCTGGGGCAGCTTGACCTCCCAAGCTGGAACATCTCAGAATAGGGCTGAGGAGATACCCCTTTTACCTTCTTATGTGGAGCTGGGGCAACACTCACCTTTTCATTCGAGCACTTGCATCTCAGCACTTAACAGATCTAATGCAATATCTGGGTGGAGGGGAAAAGACCAGGCTGGGGGTTGTGTATCACCTCAAAGCTTGTAGGTAGCCAAAAGCATCCACTTGCAGCATTCTTGTATTCCATCTGCTCTCCAGATCTGATGGTAGAGTATGATTTCTCCCCCTTCCCGGTTGGAAAAGACCTCTAAGATCACCACGTCCAACCATCAAACCAAAAAAAACACCAAAATAGCCCACAACAATGACAAAAAAACCCACCTCACCATCCCACTAGAGCATGTCCCAAAGTGCGTCATCCTACATGTTTTTCAAACACCTCCAGGGATGGTGACTCCACCACCTCCCTGGGCAGCCTGTTCCAGCACCTGCCTCTTCTTTCAGAAAAGAAATTCTTCCCAATATCTGATCTAAACCTCCCCTGGTGCAACTTCAGGCCATTTCCTCTTGTCCTGTCGTTGGTTACTTGAGAGAAAAGGCTGCACCCACCTCACTACAACCTCCTTTGAGGCAGCTGTAGAGAGCGATAAGGTCTCTCCTCACCCTCCTCTTCTCCAAACTAAACAATCCCAATTCCCTCAGCCTCTCCTCATAGGACTTGTTCTCCAGACCCATCACCAGCTTGGCTGCCCTTCTCTGAACTTGCTCCAGCAACTCAATGTCTTTCTTGTGGTGAAGGGCCCAGAACTGAACACAGTGCTCAGGGTGTTGCTTCACCAGTGACGAGTACAGGGGCACTATCGCTTCCCTTCTGCTGGCCACACTATTGCTGATACAGGCCAGGATGCCATTGGCCTTCTTGGCCACCTGGGCACACTGAGGGATCATATTCAGCCAGGTGTTGACCACCACCCCCAGGCCCTTTTCCATTGTGCAGCTTTCCAGCCACTCTTCCTCAAGCCTGTAGTGTTGCCTGGGGTTGTTGTGACTGAAGTGCAGGAGGTGGCACTTGGACTTGTAAAGCCTCATACAGTTGGCCTCACCCCGTCAATTCCAACCTGTCCAGATCCCTCTGCAGAGCCTTCCTACCATTGAGCAGATTGACACTCCCACCCAATTTGGTGTCATCTGCACACTTGCCGAGGAAGCACTCAATCCCCTCCTCTAGATCATTGAACAAGACCAGCCCAAGCACAGAGCCCTGGGGGACACCACTGGTGACTGACCACTAACTGGATTTAACTCCATTCACCGCAACTTTGGGCCCGGCCGGCCAGACACATTTTAACCCAGTGAAGAGTCCACCTGTCTATGCCATGAGCCACCAGCTTCTCCAGCAGAATGCTGTGGGAGATTATTTGGGGTTGTACAAAGTATACTGGAGCTACTGGCTTTGTTCCAACACAAGTACAAATCACAGCTCTGCTGATTTAAAAGCTCCTTTTAAATTGGAAGTGCTTTGTCCATTTAGCACAGGCTATGGTTATTTTTACATCTGTAAATCACTCTTCACATAAAACTAATGATCTGCATCCCCTTTTTCATGAACCCCAGCCAAACAAGAGCACAATGCTGCAGCTGTAGCTATTAAGCTATGGTGGCAGCAAAACACTCCGCTAATACCTCATGCTCAGCAGTTTGTGATGCGTGAGAAATGAATAATTATGCCCTTGTTATCCTGAAATTAGAGGCACAATTGCCAGAAACAAGCATTTACAATTAGAAAACTGTAGCAAGTCAAGGACAACATTTGTTCATTCATAAAAACAAGACTTTCTAAGCAAGAGGGCTATGAGGCAGAAAACAGACAGGCTTGCGTTAATGAGGCGGTTGTTTCCAGAGCTGTATTGTAACCCTGCAGATAAACCTTCATAGCCACACTGTCCCAGCTGCTTTGAGAAGCTCACAGGCAGCACTTTAGCCAAAGCTCTTGTTGCTATGAATTGCACTGCTCGGGAGGCTGAGTTTAGATTTGAGGGACAGGAATGAGAAGCGGGGCTTTAACAATGTGAGTATCAATAACCAGTGATCTGCAGCCTTTGAAACAGAGCAGACAGACATAGGAAAGTGAAAATGAGTGTTTTGTTAACAATGAAACGAGAAGTGATGAGAGTCAGTCAGTCCTTTCTGAGGGTACCTTGTTGCTTACAGGGTAGCAGCTCCACATCTTTGGTTATTGGTGTGCAGAGACCACAGAATAGTTAACTGTTCCTTCCTTCCTACAACTCAACATGAACAGGGATTTCAGAATCGTGTTTGCACTGACATTTTTGGAAGAGTGACAGCTGGTGCAAAGGAAGTAGTTAAAAGGAGGGCTGTAATGCTGACAGACTTGCATTATTTTGAGCAACATTCCACCATTCTCTGAGTAAGGGTAGGGCATATGGTAATAAAAAACTTGCCAGGCTTTTGTCGTACAATATTATGCTTTCAGTAAGTCCAAGTGAGGACTAAAAAGAGTTCTGAAGTACACCCCAAACTTGGCACTCCAGAATACCATGTGCTTTCATGCAGCACATCTAGCAACAGATACCCAACTGGGCATTTGCTGTCCTCATCTGGCATGAGTCAGGCTACAGAAGAATGTGCTTATGCTGTCACCTCCTTGTGAAGTCCTGACTCTCACCTCAGGACTTGCCAACTTCCAAAGAGCCAAGTCTGTTTTCTTTTCCCAGTCCTGTTCTAGTATTCAGCCAAGAGATAATAGGTCGTAACAATCTGAATGAGCGATCAGGACACACAGGCTGGTCAAAGCAAGTTTCACTGGGATGCCTGGAGAGGCCTGGAATTGCAAGAAGCCCTGTCTGGCACGATTTACAGCTCTCTTCGCCAATGTCTCTGCTTGTGGACTCTGATTTTTTTCCAGCATGCATAGTATGCATTTTTTGGGTAATGAGCTTCTCTCATTAAACTTTCCAAGAGTCCAGGAAATGCTCAGCTACTCCTCACTCCTTTGTTCTCACACCCATGATGCACAGACCTTTCATTGAAAAACCACAGCGTAAGTAGAGACCAAAAAAATCTTCAAAGTCACAGTATAGTGTTACAGATACAGATGCAGCCAAAAGTTGGCTTTGAAATTAAAAAGGATTTCTAAAAACATCTCTTGACAGGTTACAAAACAAAAGGGATAAAAGTAAAACTCTTTCAAACTGTTTATGTGAAGGATCTCCTTGAGACAATACTCATCTGATTATTATTTGATTATCTGATACTATCAAAAAGCCTTCAGGTTACATTTTGAAAAATAAGCAAATGGGTTGGAAACAGTATCACTAAAATGTACAGTTCAATTTATACCCACATTGACAAGAGGGCAAAGTGGTGTCAAGTCCTCGGAGAAAGGAGGTGGGAAGAGTCCTCCAGACCAAAGCGTTTCAATCACAGGCTCATCTTTGCCCTCTCGTGGGCAAACTTCTCTCCTGCAGCTTCCCAGGAGATTACCGTGCAGACAACTTTACAAACCGAATGCAAAAAAAAAAAAAAAAAAAAGCATTGCTGTCTTTCCTTGGGCTTCCTTCAGCAGGCAAATAGCTACTTTGAATCTAAAGAGAAGTCAAACCCAAACCCCAGCCAAGCAGTTAACCCTGCTTAGTTCATGCAGACAGCATAGAGGCTGCATGATAAAGTAAGTGGCTGGTCGTGCTTAAGTCGCACCAGGGGAGATTGAGGTTGAGTATTAGGAAAAATTTTTTTACTGAGAGAGTTGTGAGGCCTTGGAACAGGCTGCCCAGGGAGGTGGTGGAATCACCATCCCTGGAGGTGTTTTAAAAACATCTAGCTGTGGCACTTCAGGACATGGTTTAGTGTTCCTGATAATATTTAGTGGATGGTTGGACTTGATTTTGAAGGCTGTTTCCAACCGTAATGATGCTGTGACTCTAAGGAGAAAGCCCACCCAAAAGCAAGGAAACACAGGTGCCTCACACAACAGACACAGGTGCCTGGGCACTTGCAAAGGAAAGCCACAGACCACCAGACCCACTGCCCTGCTGTGCTAGTCTGATAATTTACAATAAACTAACTTGGATTATGCTCCTGAAACAGGAGTTGCCACGATTCTAGCAATAACATGGTTTTAAAGTGTGGTCATGCTCCAAATTATTAAATCTTTATTAATCTTTCTTAGGACTTCTGAATTATTTTCTGGTGCTTTGTAAATCCACCACTGATGTACCCTTTTAACAGAACATTTTGCCTCAGTTGTTTTCTTGCACCTAGTTTTCAAATGTAATTAAAAGCATTAGAGACCTTTTTCCCTTATGAATCCTTAAGGTTATGATCGTCTCTGGCAACTTCATCAAAGGGACAATTTCACCTTTAATGTTATGATGTAAAGAAAAATAGAACATGGCATTCCGATTTCAGTGCTGACAATGAAGTGCCATTCTCCTCCTGTTTACAAGATGACCACCAGGTAATAAGCAACCTGTAGGATTATGAAACAAAAAAAGCTACCCTGCCAGAGAGCATGCAGGTTTATTTCCTTTTCCTCACCCCCTACCACTGACAATCAGACAAACATTTTGAAAGGATACAGCAGCTCCCCCTCCACCAAGTAACTTGTTCATATGCATTTTTCTACACCCAAAGAAATTATTTGCCCTCAGCACCTTTTTGCTTCTTCTGCTAACAAGTCTGCCACTTTATTTTTTCAGCTCTAACTAATCAAGACAATAGGAAGGCAGCACTTGAATTACACTTATCACAGTAACCTATGGGCCATCGTAGGTGTAAAGGCTCTTGAAAACTAGTTTGGTTGGACCCTGTCATAAGAGGCAATACTCACCATGTCAGACCTTTCCTCCTGGAAACTTGAAGTGAAAATATCCAGCTTTGCAAGCTAAGACCCTCTTCCCCAGTAACTGGCAAACACAATGCAAGCTCTTTCCTCCAACCGAGGAACAAAGAATTATGTTATTTCCTATGGCTGGCTCTGCAGCAAATACATGGTGACACCAAATCATAGAAGCAGAAGCAAAAAACACTTATTCACTAGTATTTTATTTGAAAAAATTATTACAAAATATTTTAGAAAGTTCTTAAGACCAAAAAAACCCACAATACATTAAAAAAGACCACAGGTTTAGAATGGAAAAATAATATTTAAGCATTTCAAAATTAATTAAATGGAAATTCAAGACAACACTGGCAATAAAACTGTATTAAATATTCATTTTTTAGATATAAAATCACTGTATATCATCCTGATTTAATAATTATTAAAAGACACTAAAATTCTCAAAGGTATTAAAAGTGATAGATAGTTCTGGACAACATAAAATGTAATATCTAGAGACCTGTTTATGTTTACAGCAATAGAATCATAGAATGGTAGGGGTTGGAAGGGACTTCCAGAGATCATTGAGTCAAACGCCCAAGTTTTATAGACTAAAACAAAGATGAATTTCCATCTTAAAGGCACTACCAGCATCTTGATTTGTTACAATTTTACATAATCTTTCAAAAATTTCACTATTTCTTTCCCTTCAGTGTAGAAAGCTTGGTATTCTTATTGCCCAGATCTGAATGAGGATCACCATGATGGCCATTATGCAAAAACATCTTGTGCAAGCTCAGAATTGTGTGAAATAGCTCCCTGCTTTTTTAAGTTGGAGAGTGCAAACTTAGGACTCGTTTACAACAGACCACAAACCTTCCCTGCGCAATTCCTTCGCATATTTAGAACCCAAAGGGCACTGGTAGCATGGTGATTTTACTGTGGGCTAAACACCCAACACAACAGTTTACATTCACAATGAACACAACACATGTACAGTTTTTCAGAGGAGAAACACTCGGTCCAGCCACTTAAAAACAACTCCTCGTATGTCCTGAAGAATTCTCTGCACTGATTCTCAAGGCCCTGTAAACAAAACCTGAAAGCAGGTGCAGAGCCTTTAAATATTTTTGGATGTGCTCAACTGGAAAAGAGGAAAGGTTTTAATGTGTCTGAGCAGGCTCACAATACCACTGCCAAGGACCCTGGTGACAAAGGGAGAAAACAATTCCCAGGTAGATATACTGAGCCAGTTGCTTCTTTCCACAGGTTTTACTACCGGTTAAGATTGTACAGAGATTGTTACTTCGCAAACAGAAAAAAAATTAAGAGAGTGGTTTGTTAACAGCACTTCTGTCAGAGCTCCCACAGCTCTCCTGAACAATCCCAAATCCACTTCAGTCAAAATCAGCCACCTTGATATAGGCATTTTAAATAGCTGGTTTAAATAAAGTAGCCTGATTTCATCAGAAGCAGGCTGAGAAACAAGCAGTCTGCTTTGCTGACAGAGCATGGGAGGGCTAAGAGACATCCAGCCACATGCACAGAGCTTCTGCAAAATCTGGTATTTAATCCAGCTCCAATGCCATTCTTTGGGATCTAATTAAAAGGCAAGACACTGAAAGCCTGGATCTGACACCAAAAGCATCAAAGGGGACATGTCAAGGCTGCAGGAGACCAGTCTGCTCAGCCACTGCAGCAAGGAAGTCTCTCCCCTACCCAGCCTGCGAGGGCAGATGAGCTCAGAGGGATACACGATCGCCCATTTTATCTTTGGAAGCTGATAAAGCAGTTAAGGAAACGACCTCACAGAAGCAGAGAACAGCATACACACTAGCAGATGTGCTTCTCAACTATTTTAAAACAGAGCAGACCTCAGAAGCCTAGGATTAATATTACCACCATGCTGAAACTGCTTTGCTAGCCAGCAGCTGGTTTGGAAGCAACAGTTTAAGCAATTGCCTTAAACCTATAACCAACATATGACTTGCTTGTAATATTTGACTATATCACAGACTAATGAATGCCACCTAAACAGCATCTGAAAGGGAACAATATGTATTGTTATAAAGAATAGCAGGATTCTTCCTATGAGTAAGCTCCTGTGACATATGGGAAAACAACTAACCTGTTTTCCAAAGACTACCATTTGTCCTTTTCATTAGCTGATGGCAATACTCGCATCCCTTTCCATCAGAGATGGAATCTGATCCTCAAATCTCTATGTGAATCAGTCAGTTGGTGAAAGAATGGGTATAAACTACCTACTCGAGACAGTCAACGTGAAAATGGCAGAACATGCCAAAACCCCCTCAAACCCAAAGCATGGCAGGGATACCAGCATGTGTGTGGTAGGAGAATCCATCAAACCATTCCACAACAGCTGGCAGCATTTGTTTCAAAAGGCCTAACAGTCAGATCATGGGAGTCATGAGATCTGAGTCGCTTCTTCTGACCAACTCCTTGTGGCACCTTGTCATAAAAATTACTTGCTTTGTAATTCAGTTTCTCTGTGAAGTATCAACAGTAGGTATCATAAATAGGGAGGCCAAGGCAGCAAGATGACTTTACAGATCCCTTTCAGTACCAGTATCTCCAATTCAGGAATGGACACCAATACCAAAGCATTTAGGTGGGGAAAATATTATAGAAAAGGCAACCAAAACTGAGAACTCTATTCATTTTTAAGGTGAGAAAAATTAGAAGAAAAATTACCTTGCTTAATAAATACCAGCAGCACATTGCTAGTCCTACATTACATTTACAGCTTTTAATTGTAGATTAAGATTTAGAGACTTAGACTTTAGACACACCTTTTGATGTGAAAAAAAAAATTCAGTACAATTCTAGGCAGTAAAAAAAAAAAATTTTAAAAAGACTTAGAAAGTTAATCATAGATGAACATAACCCCCAAGGTAAGACATTGCAAAATGTAGCAGAGATACAGCAAGTTTCCTATCACCAGTAACATTGCTTGTAAACAAAACACCTCTTATCTACGCAGTTTTCAAAGACAGCTACAGCAGGATTGAGATTATGTTTTAGTGCAAATGGACACTAATAAAAAGAAAGGGAAAAAAGATGGTCCAAAGAGCATTTCTTCTTCACAAAGCAGGAAACTCCGTGAAAGGTATGTCTTTTATGCATAGTTGTGAAACCAAGATACTGCAACTTAAACTTGGTGCCTCGCACCACCTGTCAAAATTTTACCCCCTCCAAGCAATATGTACAGTTAGGCTTAATTCTCAGAGCTTAGAGAGAGAGCAATTTGCTCTGCCTTTGAAGGCTTTCTTAGCTGAGGTCTAGCAGCCTTGCTTCTACCTCAGCCATCTGAAAAATGCCTTTTCACCACTTCATTTCTTTTACAGCCATCAGCATCTGGTCTGATATGTCTGTCACTCATCTGACACGTGTTGCATCAGTAAGGTTCCTTGTAGTCCTACAGCCTGTTGCTTTTAAGACAAGCCAAGGGTACAAGTGCTTATTTACCTGTTTACCAACTGAGCTAGTCAGTGGCAAGAACTCTCAGGCTAGTGCCATATTTATAAATAAAGAAAATCGTGGGGTTCAAAACCATTCTGGCAAAATATACCATTAACTATGCATAAACAAGCAACATATGGTATTAACCTTGCAAGTAATATTCACCAGGATAGTACCCACGTGCTGTAGCATTTTTCCCATTGATGTTCAGATTGCTACTTTTGGGGTCACTTCATGAAAATATTTATTCTCCATCTTTTTCCTCTCGCAGCTGGGCTTTCAAGTTTCTTCCTGCACCAATTATAGCTTTCGAAACAATCTGAAAGAAGGTTCTGGCATACAAGTCCAAACTTTGACAATAGTGGGGTGCAAAACCATCTCTGTAATATATCATTACATTACCCTCCCCATAAACCCCCTACACTCACTTTTCCATTAAACTCATCTCCACAGACAGAACTGAAATATATGAATAGTAAAAACAAACAAAAAATCCTTGCGTAAGGATAAGTATTTCTGTAAGGCTTCAATTAGGTGTCTCTTTTACATTCACAGTTTGATGAGTAGGTACATAAATTAGTTCTGCTGTACAGTAATTTATAACTTGTAACAGAAGTGTCTGGTCCAGTTATACAGAAAATATCTTTAGGGTGTAGCTCAGAATTTATACATCACACATTAACCTTTATTAGTCAAAATCAAATCAGCATATCGTTGCCCTTGTCTATTTAGACACAAGTTATTTTTAGTGTCTGTCACCTGGACAGGTGGCAGGACCACGTATTAAGCAGGACCAGTTACCTTGCAACACAATGCTCAAGATGCCATTACTTGACCTAAGGTTCTATAAAAATTTGTGATGAGCAAACATGTACAAAATTGATTAGAAAGAAGAGACAGAAATTGTTACCTACAGTGCACTGATAGTTCATTTTGGTTTGCTCCACTCAGAAAAAACAAACAAGCAAACAAAGTCAAATAAATCCAGAAACTTAGCTTTGTTTATTCAATGGCTGATTTTCTGTGGCACTCTGAGTGTTGCCAGGATTTTCAGAGCTTCCATCAACGTTTTGTTTCTGACTGTAAAAATACTCTGTAATAACTTCAGCTAAAAATGCACCACTTGCAAGAAATCCAAATACCTGTGAAAGTGAAAGGAATGTACAATTTTACAATGTACAAACACTACCAGTATTCTAACATTGTTTGCAGAGATTTGCTGGGCTATTTACATATGTTAATAATATATTTAGATTATTGTCCTCCTTAGATCAGTAATTCCATTTAAATTAGAAACAGATTACAAATCATAATTCTAGCACATTTAATGCAAGAAGTTTTTACAGTTCTCATTCTCTTAATCAAATTTGAACTTTCTGATATGTTCAAAACAGACCTTATTTATAAAAGTATATTAATTTTATTGCAAAAATTATTTATTAAAGAAGCAGGGCATTGGTGGTATAGCAGAGTATTTATCCAAGAGATGGCTGCTGATTAAAGGGAGTAATTGAAGAAGACTAACACATGGAAGGTGAATTGAGATAAGATCTGCAGAGCTTAAGTAAGTCCTTACAAGGTCAGCAAGGGGGGATGAAATGACATTTTGTTAATAACATTTCATTATTAGTCATTGCAAGATAGTGGTAAGAAGAAGGTTGATTTTAGCAGCTTCTTTCAAACAGGGAAGGAAACACGTGCATTATTCTAACTTCTACCTAATTTTTACACAACTGGTTTGCCCCAAAGATACTTGACACTAGCAAGTCTTAAATCACGATAGTTTTTTGTTTTCCAGCTGCAGAAAAAAACCTGAAAAACCATTAACTCAAACCATTAGATCTGAACATACCAACATTGCAGAGCAGGACTACACAAAAAAGTGTATCTCTAATAGCTCATGCTGCCTGCAGAACAGAATTATTTTGCTTTCTTTTCTAACTCTTTTTTTCCCATTCAAGATCAAGTAAAAATCTGATCTTTTAAACTCCCGTATTCACAAATTGAAGGCTATTCAAAAGAAGTGCCAAACGAGTGAGGAATTATGACGCTCGCATCATCCCAAAGCCTCTTTAGTGCCTTGCCCTAAGCCTTTTCATTGTTCCCTGGGAGATGCATGCCCTGTTGCTCTTCTGTCACTGAGGAAACTGCTCTTCCTATGGCAGCCTTTGCAAACCAGCATTCTCCACATATGCTTTATAATGCCTGGCAAAATACATGGTTTCTTGCTTTGTGAGGGGGTAGCAACATGCCAGGACAATAAAAAGTAGGCATTTCAGACATAGGGCATCAGAGAATGGAGGAAGCTGTGAGAGGTGGCAATATCAAAACAGTGGCAGATGACAGGGAGCAATACAGAGCCAAGGCAGTGAAGCCTGTGGAACCTAGAAGCAAGCCGCAAACATGGGGAGCTGCAGGTGTATGCAGAGCTTTCCAGCAATCCTGAGGAACATCTGCTCTTTGGATTTCCTAGGATAAGTTTCTGGAAGGTCTGAAACAGCTAATTCCTCCTGAAAACCTGCAATGCACCGAGTTCTGTTCCCTGCCCAGTTTCTTCCCTGCAAATTGAGTGAAGTTTAAAGGGCAGAGAATTTACATTCAAGAGAAATACCAAGTAAATAAAGCAATTTTAAGACTTACACATGCAGCTTTTTCAACACCGGACCCAGAGCTGGTCGCAGCAAACACTATTGATGCTAACAGAAACAAGACGCCTATGGTTGGCATGGCCCAAAAATTCTGCAGATATAAAAAAATGAATGTTACAGAACTGTAGATATGCTACCTGAAAAAGAACAAGCATCATAACAGCACCTGAGTTAATCTGCACAATTTATGCTTTGAAACTGTGATGCTAATGGAAGCATAAAAAAGAAGTCTTTTACAACTACATTTCAAACAACATTCAACGTTACCAACCATTTAAAAGAACTATTTAAAATGCGTCACATACTCCCTTGGTTTTGTCTTCTTCAAGTACTCGATTAATTTAATCTTTTTTCTCAGTCAAATTCAAGCTCAGACCAACCACACCAACATTATTGCCTGTGTAAAACATTTGGGAAATCAAAACCCTGTTAAGTAAATGTGCTCATTCAAATCTCTTACTACACTCCCTCATCCATACTTCCCTGTGAAAAACCTATGCTTTACTCTGAAGACAAATGGGAAGTGACACTCATAAAACAGTATAATATTCTTCCTGACTTTACAGAGCAACTTTGCTCCATCTTCTGAAATATAAAAGCACAAAATGTAACAAGTGTGACTATTACCAGAAAGGAGGTAGGAAAATGGATAGGGTGAAGAGACAAGCTACAAGTATCATGCTGGCAGTAACCTGTGTTCTGTATACATACACACAGGCAATGACTACGCAGTAGCATTGGCCTTCATGAAAGGCTCTCACACAAGTTCTAAAATCCTGCACGTGATCAACTGTCAATGTAAAAAGGACTCTCAAAATGGTCTAATTATTTAATTATAAGCTACTTTAATGTACCTTTTAAATAGAGAAGAAAAGGAGATTCATTCTGCATAGCCTTTAAATTCCACAGTACTCTTTAAGCACTTACAAGAAATTGTTTGTGTAAAAAAAATTCCTTACCACTCTCTGTATTTTATCTTCCCCAAATGTTTTATATAAATTAGTGCAATACACACACAGGACCAGGAGGCTCAAAAGAAAGGCACTGCAGCTTATGAACTCAAAGATGTAAAGTCCAAGACACTTGATACAATCTTCCACAATTTCTTCACAAATAACAGCCAGAAGAGAGAGAATCTGCAAGAAAATAGCATGTTTTAGTTGGATCAGGTCTCTAACACCTTCAGCAGATAGACATCTCTGATATGAACATTAATAAAGATAGCTGGAAGGAAAATCCTCAGTCTTCCAAGAGCCCAGTAAAATTCCGCACTATTTTCTTGCAGACAGAAATAATTATATAGCGACACAGTAATCACTTGCTGTTAAAGTTGGTCAGTAAACTACACTCAGGCAAGCTGAGCACACGCCACAAATTAAAGACTTCTTGATTAAAAAAAAATCAAGATTCCTGATTTGGGGTTTTGCACAATCGCCAGTTGGAAGCAAATGAGCTAGGCAGCACAGAGAGCACCCATCCCACTCAGAACAACCAAAAATGCCATTCCTTGCTACAGACAACTGCACTGAATTTTAAATGCATTCGTGTTCAGGGCAGAGAAGCAAACTGGACAGCATTGACACAGCCAGCAACCCCCCCTGAAAGTGTTCATCTGATGTTACATCCCTCCATAAAACTTTAGAGAAAGTGCATGTAGCAAATGGCTCACATGCTTGCAACCCAGGAACAACAGCAGCTCAGCTGTACTTGCAGGAACCAATACTTCAAACTATGTTTAAGCTACATTAGGCAGTGTTTAATCTATGCAGAAGCCTATGTTCACCTTCCTGCCACAGTATGGTTTGAGAAAAGCTCATGAGTTAATTCCTGTACAGTCACGATACATCAGCTGCAGGATTTTCTAGTATTTATTGTACAAGAAAGAACATTGCTTTATTTGAATGTTCTCTCATTTTGGCCACTTCTTGCTAGTTTCCTTCACCCCATAAAGATGAAAGAGGATTATAAATCCTTGTAGCAAAGAGTTCACCATATTAAAACAAAACCATTAGCAGGAATCAGACTCAGCTGTAAAACTGAGAGGATATAAGGACAATGTTTACATTTTAAATAAGACTATGTGGGCAATAATGAGGTTGACAGTTCTTAATGTCTTTATTTATTTTAAATCAAATTCAAATTTTTAATAGAATTCAGAATTGCTCTTGGAAACTAACCACCAGCCTTTGTTTTCAGTTTTCTGACAGTAAACATAAGAACAACAATTTAACACGTGGGAGCTGTAAGTTCCCCCTGCTCAGCGAGCCCTCACAAGCACAATTCAAAGCCCCATGTTTTGAAAACAGTGCAATCATATAAAGTAAACAGGATCCCAGGAAGGGAAAGACCCTGAGCTGGGAAACTGCAATATTATTCTCAGGCTTCCACATACTTCCTTTCTCTCCTGCAGCAGCTGGCAAGGCAAATTTCTCAGCAGCCCTCACACCTAAAACAATGACTGCAGTGGCTGCCCGAGGAATGTTTTGAACTCTGAATTTCCAATTTTTAAGTATTTTCTTGAATTTCAAAAGATTTTGCTTACAGCTGCATCCAAGGACTTTGAATTGCACATTTTTCACACGGTCAGCTAAAATGCGAGATACATTTTCCTGTATAGTTCTAGTTCTTTTTGTCAGCACTGAAAACTGAATGCCATCACTTTCACCTGGGATGAAGCAGAACAGAAAGGAAATACGCCTGTCCTTAAAAGAATTTCTAAGTATAGATAACCATAATATTACCTAAATAACTGAAAAAACCCAAACCCTCTCTGCTGAGTGTGCAAACAAGTAGAAAAAAAAAAAAAAATCACACTCAAAGAGTTCCTATAAAGGATTCAGTGTCAAATAAATTAGATTTACCCAGTGGAGTCCTGTGTAGGACCTCTGCAAGTCAATATTCAATTTTTTATTGATAAGCTGAATAACAAAATACAGCACATCATCGAAAAAGCTTTGGCTTGAAGAACTTTGATGAAAGTAGTGTATCAACAGCACATATATAAACTGACAGAGAGTTCTGCTTGTGTTTCTTAGCTTGCTTAATGATATCACTATGAGAAACAAAAGGGATTTACTCTGTTTTCCTACCAAAAAATAAAAAGGAAACAAACAAACAAACAAACAAAAAGCTTTAAATACCATTAAAAGAGTAGTTCCTAAAAGAAGTTTTTCTAGTAGTAGCCAAAAGATTATTGTCTATTATTCATCTGCATTTTTGTAACATCCTACTATCAGCTACAATATAAATACATGAGCCACTTAAAATAAGCCAGGGGATTCCACATTTCGTTCAGTTTCCCAAGAACTGTTCCACTAGAGATCAACCCTCATCTGTCAGCATGAGTCCTGGGATGACTGCAGACCTCTACAGGCCTATAGGAAGCAGACAAAGCTCCTTCTCTTTTGTCATCTACCTTCTCCACACTGATCCCATACAGAATCCCTGGTAGATGGTGTCCAGTGTATCGCTACTGCTTTTGTTTGAGCCATCAATAACGACAGAAGAGGGACAGCTCAGTAGTTCATTTTCTTGAAAGCTAAACCTTCCAGGCAGTTTCTTGAAGCCCAGAGTAACACCTGAGTATGTAAGAGCAGGCAGCCACCACCTTCCTTTCCTCTCATCCGGAGCAGTGGGCAGGCAGAGGCTTCCTGGCAGGTAGGTCAGAGCACAGCTGAGAGCATGTACAGGTTGCAGAGGTGCACAGGGACATTGCTGTGTCCCTGCAGGAAAATCCTCCCCTCACCATATGCATTCACTGCTTGCTGTAAAGGGAAATGCATTGCTGCAGACAGTTTCTAACTTTTTTTTTCTTTCTTTTCTTTTTTCTTTTCTTTTCTCTTTTCTCTTCTTTTCTGTTCTTTTCTCTTCTTTTCTCTTCTTTCCTTCCTTTTTCCTTTCCTTTTTCCTTTTCTTTCTCCTTTCCTTTCTCTTTTCTCTTCATATTAGTCCTATGTGTCCATGTGTACACCCAAAATTAAACATCTCCATCTGTCCTTTACCAGCAAGAGTTATTCACTGATAGTGACATTACTGTTGGAAGTTTCTACACCAGTCTCAGGTTTCTAAAGTAGATTTAACAAGTGAAAGGCTACAAAAGAATGATACAAAACCAAAGCAGGTCAATGAACTTTCCAACAGGCCTGTGGAAATAGTATTCCCAGTGCAATATCTCCTAATTCAGTTGCGTGCACATATTAATTCTGTAAGTCTCTACAGCTAGGGCTACTACAGGGAGTAAATAGCTCAGAAGAAGAGCAGACGTTTAAGACAGTCACAATTTTCTTTTTCAGTTACAGCATTTTGGTTAAAGTCAAACAATAGTTCATGACAAGTGTTTTCCTAGCTCAATCTCGGCACAACATGTGCTGTGCAATTTGCCTCCATGCAGAGTTTGAAGCAGCCATGGACTAACAAAAACGTATATATAAAAAAAAATCCAGACAAATCTAGAAATCCATGCGATAACCATGCCTCCCAGCACCCTTTTGGCCGTTACATTTTCCTTATTTCACCTGCCTAAAAGGCTTTAAAAACAGGCTAAGATTTCAACATATGCCTTTATTAATCATAAGAAAAGCATTTCTGCAGCCTAGAGACCAGTTTTCTACAGGTGGTTTCACAGTATTCTGTAAAACACTTAATCACATCTATAATGAAGAGAGTTGACTTCCCGAGTGCAATACCCTGTTCAGCACTCCACACGAGTGATTATCAGCACACAATCCTAATAACTACCACTGCCGTAACACAAAGCTAATATACATTAACAACCACCATCATCACACCGGCATTTCCTAAAATCAACATCTTCCCAAAACAGGAACATTCCTCTTACTGCTGATACCGAGGCTTCCATCTCCAGTCGTTTCTGGGGCCTGTTGAAAGCGTGTTGACCAAGAACTCCAAGAACTGTGTGTTTTATTAAAGGCAAACAAAGGAAGGGGTGTTCACCTGTCGGAGGGTGAACAACAGTAGTTTCATTTTCTTTTTCCTTTCACTGAAGGACAGGTACTGGCCATAAACTGCTGGTTCTTTAGAAGCATATCAAGCAGCTAACCATTCTATTTAGGATAATCATAATTTTCCTTTTTAAAGAATACCTCTGTCCAGGTGAACAGTTTTAGACTTTGGTACAGCAGTAAATTTGCATATATAACAGTTTATTTTAGTTGGTGAACCTATCATCTACTAATGAACACAGATGATCTGCTTGTCTGGGAGCAACAGCCAGCAAGATCATATTTTATTAATCTCCAGTAGATGAAGTAAAAATTTACGATCTATTATATTTATTTATTTAAAGCATTCTTCGGTGCGATTTTTTTTAAACGTGCTTAGAAAACATTAATTTTAGCAGCATTACCTTTACCAGCACTCGAGAATCTTTTCTTTCTGGGTGAGGGTCTTAACTGTGTGTTAGCAGAAAGTTTAAAAACCAAACATCCTCTTTTTTTGCAGTGGTGAAGTAATGAGAAAAGGTTGGAAACCACCTACAATTCCCATCAGCATGAGGTATCTGACTAAAAAGCCACTTCGTTGGCTGGAAAAAGTACCATGACACATTTACAGTCAGCTGCCCTTTCCCACTGCTGGTTTCACTACCTCTCCACCAGTACTTAAGAATGATGCTTCTCATGTCCTTAGCAGCAGTTGCACTGGCACATTCTGGAAGATCCCATTGCTGAGCACAAAGCAAACTGGAGTCTGAATCATGCACTCAGCTGCTGCCTGAGTTCAGAACATAGCAGAAAGCGAGCAGAACATGAGCCTTTTATTTCCTGGTGGGCACAGGACTGCCCAACATGAAGCGATGCTCTGTGTGGCCACCACCAGCACTGCAAATTTCTGGTTATTTTTTACCACGAATCACGGGAGCAATGGGTGCCCTGGTTTTAGCATGGACAGTGCAGCGCGATAAGCTTACAAATGGGCCACAGGAATGGCACGAGAGGGAGGTCTGGGTCTGATGACCCAGCAAGCCCTTCTCAGGTCTACTGCCCTACCCTGAGGTTCAATAAAAGGCTTCTGACTCCTGTGTTCATTCAACATTGCCTTCCGAAGAAGATACAAAGTTTCCTGTGAGATTTCCTTCTGATTTTAAACCCTAATGACAGCAGGCAGCTGAACCACGCTGCTTTGCACCGAACCTCGGTCACACAACACACTCGACCATCAGATGTCAGCACCCGCTCCTGTAGCTAGAACATGAAAAAGGAAGAAGCCTGTTACCTCCCCACCGTGTAACAACCTGAATCGGTACAGACGACGGTGCTTTAAGGCACCATGCCAGCTTCCCAGCTGAGTCACAGGTCCGTGCACTTTCAGTGACCAGCAGCAAAGGCCGGCTCTGCCTCTGAGGGGTGGGCAGCCTGCTTCTCTGGTAGACCGAGCCCCTTCCTGATGGACACAACTGCCCGCGTACAGTCAGCAGCCCGAGCCTGTGCTCCAGGGCCGAGGCACTCCCCTGCAGCCGAGGGCACCCCGGCACGCTCCTGATACACCAGAGCCGCACGGCTGACAGCCGGGGCACCTGCAACGCGCGCGGACACAGCCGCTGAGGCGGGTGGGCGGGAGAGCGGGCAGACGGGCGGGCAGTCCGTCAGTCGGTCAGTCAGTCCGTCAGTCCGTCAGTCGGTCGGTCAGCCAGCAACCCTGAGCCCCGGGCAGGCCCCGCTCGCAACACAGCGAGCCGGTGGCCACGCCCGCCGCTCCCCGCCGGGCTGAGGAGGCGAGAGGAGGAGGAGGAGGAGGAGGAGGAGAGAGGGAGAGAAGGAGAAAGAGCAGGCGAAGGAGAGGCTCACCGCTTGGAGCGCCTTGGCCGGCAGCTGCCATACCCGCAGGTGCCGCAGGGTGCAGCCGAAGGGGCGGCGGGGCGGCTTGGCCTGCGGCTCGGTGGTCTCGTTGTAGACGGCGCCGCTCTCCATGGCCGCGCCGGCTGCCGGCCGGGGGAAAGCGAAAGCAAAAGGCTGGTGGCGGCGGGAGGGGCGGGGAAGGCGGAGGGGAAGGGAAGGGAAGGGGAAGGGGAAGGTGGCGGCGTCACGCCCAGGCCCCAGCGGGACAAAGGCGCTTCCTACAGCGAGCGCCATCGCTCCCCCCGCGGCGGGCGGGCCCGCGGGGCTGGGACCGGCGGGGCCGGGAGGCAGCGCTGGGGCCGCGGGGGCTGCCTGGGGCTGTTCTCACTTTGCCAAGGGCTTCTGTCTTTGAGTTTCCGAGGTTATTTCCTTTCCTATTGTCAGACGAGATTACGGTGTCGGGAGGGTTTCTTAAGACAAAGCTGTTGCTGTTTACCTTCCGTGTTGTCAATGCCAGGCAACACTAGTATCCTTGAGTCCCACCAACACATTTCCAGACCTTTGCCCAGATCAGCTCTTAGAAGAAATTACAGCTTTTGGCATCCACGTAAGGTTAGATTAAGCTCATTGCATGTAAGCGAAGATGTGTTACATTCACTTTTATTTTAGGTAAATGTATTATTCACAGAACTATTATGGTCCTTCGCAGTCAGGTTCAGATATGCTGCACTGAGGTCAATTCGGTCAAATGCAGCCTACTGATAGGAAAGATGGCCATTTGCTTTCTCCACCTTTGCTTTTTGCTGTGCAGAGCGGCACAGAGAGGGCTTTTCAGGCACTGCCTCCCTTTCAGAGACACAATGAAGTGGCAGGATGTGTGCTACAGTGCCCCGTGAGGTGGTTGCTATTTTTAACTCTGCCGAGGGCCACCGCGAAGGGGGTAGATGGAGCAGTGCTGGCCAGCTAAAAGCAGCTGGGGCACGGCCCGTGCCGAGTGTGCCCGCACGCCTTCTCCGGAGGCAGGCTGGCACAGACCCATCCGTGCCAGAAACAACGCTCGGCTGCAGGAACCGGCCTGAGAGGCAAATGGGTAGGGCAGGTCCCGCAGTTCCCAAGGCATGGGAGTTTCCGCTAAAATAAGTGAGGTATTCCCATGGGTGTGCCCTAGCTTCTGCCTGGAGTTGGAATGAGTCTAATGTAGCTCTGCTGGCAGCATCCCAGACTGCAGGACTGAGCAGGTAGGTGTAGACTGTGAGTCCCTACTGCCTTCATTACCTTTTCTTACATCGGTACAGTATACATAAGATTACATTACAGAAGGAAATTCCCTTTTTGATTTGTTTTCTTCACTGATAATATTTCAAAACTGGCTTTGTTGCTCCAAAGCCACAAAGTTTGTGACTTGGCTGTGCTGTGGTTTGAGGGAGACAGGACGTAACAAAGGCAGAAGCAATTGTCCTTTCTTTTAAAGTGTTTGGTAGCATTCAAGGCTGTTTTGGAGTTGTTACCTTTTGCATTTTTACCAGAGTCTTACTGCAGCATTGTTAGATTGCAAACACGTTAGTATTGAAGACAAGTGTCTTAAGGAGAGACTACTTTTCAAGGAGTCACAGAAACACAAGACAATCCTACAAGACCTAAAATATAAGGAAACCTTTTTTCTAGTTACTGCTGTCTTTAAGAGTTGTTTTTCCTGTTCAGGCCTTCTCCATGAAATACATATCAATGATGCATGAATTATAAAGGCTAGATTGCCATTTAAAGCCTAACTTATTTAGGCCACTTTATTTATTTATTTATAAGGAGGCACAGGAAAATCAAAGCAACAACAAAGCTACAGGAACTGTAAGGCCACGTGAGAGAGAAGGAATGAAAACTGGACAAAAGCATAGGTCCTGATAATGCTTGAAGTATTTTTAAGCTATGTTAATACATAGGAATGCTGCTACTCACACAAACTGAAGGTGTTCTTCACCCTTTTCATCAGCACTGTCTTTCAAGTGCAGTATCTCTCCTTTAAAGAGGGAATGCAAATCAAAACAAGTTAGGATAAATAACAAGCCTGTTTAATGCAAATAACTGTAATTAGCTGTCTCAGATGTAATGGAAAACCCATTCCAGATGTACATCTATTAATTTCCTCCTGCTTATGCACTATACCTGACAGAGGTTTCCCAAAAGAGAAGTCCTTCTTGCCCACCTCCCACCACAGCCTCTGCTGCAATGGCAGGACCAGAGATAAAGACAGGACACTGTGGCAGAGAAGCAGCCTTGGAGTAACATCCTGAGCTACAGTAACATCTCCAGTCAGCCAGGCGGAGACGGGGAGATTGGTGGAAGCAGATTAGTGATGAGTGACCTAGTTTTCTCCCTCATTACACCTTCTCCAAAGGCACCCACCATAGTGACCAAAAAGCAATACCAATTAAGAAAGCCACCTCATTAAGGAAGATGACAGTGTATGCAGTGCAGCTGTATGACAGTTACCACTCCTTGCCACTGATGTTGCAAAAGTGTGACAGGAGCTCCTTGAAGCAGCTGAATAAGTGCTAGCCACTGGAGTAAGGGGGATACAGGCCAGCGCTGCATCGCTGTTTTCAGGAAGTGATGCCCAGTGGCCCCTTGGCACTGGCTTTGTGCTGAGCTACACTATGATGCTAAAGCCGAAGGCCTGCACACTCAGAATTGGCACCAGGGTTCCAGTGACCCCAAGAATGGATGTTCTCCTTATCCCATGTTAATAAATGCAGTTATGGGGTTTTTTGTTTTTCTTCTCGGAAGGCAAGGAAGAAGTACTGAGCCAGCTGTGTACCCAGGTGGCTAAGAAGGCTGATGGCATCCTGGCCTGCATCAGGAACAGTGTGATCAGCAGGACTAGGGAAGTGATTGTCCCACTGTACGTGGCACTGGTGAGGCCACACCTTGAGTACTGTGTTCAGTTTTGGGCACTGCAGGGTAAGAAAGACATCAAGGTGCTGGAGTGGGTCCAGAGAAGGGCAACAAAGCTGATGAAGGGTCTTGAGATCAAGTCTTGTGAGGAGTAGCTGAGGTCGTTTATTCTGAAGAAAAGGAGGCTGAGGGGAGACCTTATCACTCTCTATAGCTACCTGAAAGGAGGCTGTAAGAGAGGTGGGTGCTCGTCTCTTCTCACAAGTCACAACTGATAGGACAGGAGGAAATGGCATCAAGTTGTGCCAGGAGAGGTTTAGGTTGGACATTAGGAAAAACTTCTACACCAAAAGGGTTATCAAAGACTGGAACAGGCTGCCCAGGGAAGTGGCTGAATCACCATCCCTGGGTGTATTTTAAAGCTGCCTAGATATGCTGCTTAAGGATATGGTGTAGTAGAGGCACCAGTAGAGTTAGGTAATGGTTGGACTTGATGATCTTAGTGGTCTTTTCCAAGCACAGGGATTCTGTGATTCTGTGAAGTAGAGAAGTGGGAAAGCAGCTTAGAAGCTCAAAACACCAAAGGAGCTCAACTCAGTTTCATTTGAAGGGTGGTGAGGTTTATTGCTGCTGCACAATCTGGAGAGCTCCACTGAAGTCAGCCTGTTGGAGGCATAGCTCTCTCCCTGGTGTTCCCAACATGGGCATCTCAACAGCTTTTGTTCATGATTCTCGTCTCATGCATTACATGAAGTAAATACAGGATGACTAGCTGGCAAATGGGATATTCCAAGCACTGCAAAAAAGACCTCGGAAAAGACAAATTTGTTGCATCTGCTGAAGTTCCTTTAGCTCTTGAGGCTCTATTTTTGGTCTCCGTATTGCAAGTGAACTTCACAAACCCCAATCACCACACTAACATGCTAGAATGTGTGATCTTTTTTGATAGCTGAAGATGAAGAATTAGCATTTTTAACAGCTATTTCTGAGTAGCCCTTAGGGCACAAGATAAAAAAAGCCCTCAACTCTCCACCTTTCCCAAATGCAGGGCTGGGCCTGCTCTTGCTAGTAGTTTCCTGTGTGCATCTTCATGGCACAAAGAAGCAGAAAGCCGTGAGATATTTGATGGGCAGCAGTTCTGCAGATGAAGGTGCCCTACTGCAAATTAAGTTTGCTCCCCAAGAACAGACTGCAACCTGACACGCTGGTACTTGCATTTCAGATATATCACTAGAAACTTAAGGTTAGTACAGTATGGTAGCTAGTCCATATAACCTAAAAATTTCAGAGACTGCCATTTTCAGCTGAAAAACATGAACTGTCTGGAAATAAAGTGGCCATTTACTCAAAAATTTCAAGCTTGAGATCTGCAGAACGGCTTCACTACAACTGGTATACTCAAAAGAACTGATACAGGAACATGCTACAGAGGAAGGAGGAAGAGGTTTGCAGAATTCCCCCTAAAAGTTTAGTTTGAAGGTTATCGGCTCTACACAGAATTAGTCCATAAGTCAAAAGGAATTAAGTGGGAACTCTAGTGAGGTTCCCACTCACTAGCAAAGGGGAAACATAATTCCCATATTCAAAAAGGGAAAAATGAAGATCATGGGAAACTACAGGGCAGTCAGAGTCACTTCTGTGCCTGGCAAGGTCAAGGAGCAGACCCTCCTGAAAGCTCTGCTGAGGCATATGGAAATGAGGAGGTGATTGGTGGCAACCAACAGGGCTTCACCAAGGGCAAATCACTCCTGACAAATTTGGTGGCCTTTTACAATGGAGTTACAGCACTGGTAGATATGGGAGGAGCAACTGATGTCATCTACCTGAACTTGTACAAAGCGTTCAGCACTGTCCCATGACATCCTGGTCTCTACCTTGGAAAGACTGAATTTGATGGATGGACTACTCCATGGATAAAGAATTCGTCCCACTGAAAGAGTTGCAGTCAACAGCTTGATGTCCAAGTGGAGACCAGTGATGAGTGGTGTTCCTCCGGGATCAATACTGGGACCAGGGCTGTTTAACATCTTTGTTGGTGACATATAGACAGTGAGATCAAGTGAACCCTCAGGAAGTTTGCGGCCAACACCAAGCTGGGTGGTGTGGTCACCACCCATAGCTGGGGAGATGGAACCAGGTGATCTTTAAGGTTCCTTCCAAGCCAAACCAGTCTATGTTTCAGTTTATTCTGTAGTGTTTTTGCAGTATAAACAGTGCATTTCAAAGTATAGTTCTTTATCAAAAGTCATTCCCTGCAGTTCTTGTACTAACTCTTTGCTTTCTGCATCTTGTGTGCTAGACTGAAACTTTGTACTAAATTAGAGGCAACGATTATTCATGCTCTTAAAATTGGGATCACCACAAACCTAACCCATCTACAGCTTAGGACATGAAAGCACAGTAACAGAGTACGCAGAAGCGCTGTTGATGAATTAGGATGTTTTACACAATTTTATTTCTTATTTAGTTTTTGTGCCTGACCTGGTGAAGAAAGTGAATCGGGGAGAAAGATTCCCTGGCACTACATTTTGTGAAAAGGGCCTTCTGTCACGAGAGACTCGTTTTGCACTATAGTTTTGGTAAATCCCACCTTAATTGTCTACTCTCCTCAAATTAGTTGGGGAGATTGCAACTCAAGAGGACAAAGTAACAAGCCCGTGGTCTTGGTTTCAGAGGGAAACAAAAAGCCAAAGCCCTCAGGTTACACAAACACAGTCTCAGATGTTTTCCCAAACAGCATGAGAAGGCTGGAGCTAGTGACAGCAGCACTCGGAGAATCTGAACTTTCAGGAGGAAAGAAAGGGCTACTTTAGCCTTATAGAATGAAAAGGCAAGGTAGGGAAATAGCTTTTTTTTTTAAAAAAATAATTAACACCCCCCTCCCCCCCCAAAAAACAAACTGAAAACAAACAAATGCAACCAAAACCAAACAAAAAACAGAACAAAAACCAAAACCAAACAAAACCAAAACAAAAACCCCACAAAAAACCCAACCCAAAACAACCACCCCAGACAAAACCAAAGAGCTCTCAGGGTTTAGGGAAGAGAAGCACGTAGAAGTTTCAAATATGCAGAAGTGACATTTTGCCAACTTTGTTTTAAGAAGTGAAATTATGATGAGTTATTAGTAAGGTTTATCTCCTGTCCCAGCCTCCACAAAAGAAGGGCACCTCATGCAATAGCTCTCAATATATTACATCTAGTTTTCCATCCTTGGAACGGGTGTTTTGCTTTGACACTCAAATGATGTAAATTAAAGACTGCAGGACCTGAAGTTCCTTAGGAAATGGGGACAGTACCAACTACTTTAAGATGTGGCCTTAAAATTCAGAGCTTCACCCTACCAGTATGTACCACTGCAGTTATATGGGGAAGCACACTGGTGATCATAGGAGCAGGACCCATTCTCTCAAGCACATTTCGAAGTTTGTATCCAGAAGTTTGTATCCAGAATCTAGAGAAGTGTTCTGATACTGATGCATGCCATGCATCCATGATTGGAAGCTTAATTCCTTTTCTTCAAGACATAATTTATTCTATACAGTTGTTCATCAGCACATCATGCATTTCCCCATGTGCCACCTTTATTGAATCAGTGCTATAAGCAAAATTAAGGACTCCAGTTTGAACAAGTGATCCACAGTTAAGAATCTCTACTGAAACTTGTCAGTCTGCATTTCAATATTCTGAGTCAATTTTAACAAGCACACAACTTTATGGAGTTCAACTTGCAACAAAATGTATGTTGTGCTTAAGTAAATTTACGTATTTTGAAAATACAGAGGAAGTTCACTAGAACAGCTACAGAATGCATGAACTGGAGGAGAAGAGTACCACCCTGTTTAAAATAAAGATGATTTACCCGCTCCCTACAGTGCTTCAAAAGTTTTCTAAATAACCAGATAAATCAGTGTAAGGCTCGCCCATTAAAAACCCAAACAAACTAGAGAACCTGAACTCCTAAGTCTCTTGGCCATCACCTGATCAGTATATACTCGTTACGCTTCCTGTTCTGTGGCTGTCAGTACAGTGACCACAAACTTTCATACAGAACAGTAAAGTGATGCTCAACCTTTGTGTACTGAAAGCTTATGTAAAGTCCTAAGCCTAATCAACTAATTAGACAACATAGTGGAGTCACCAGCGGCATCCTCAGTGTAACTAGTGTGCTTTTAAAACCACCCGAGTCAGATAAGCAGGCTCTACTTTCAGGAACAAACACTGCAGACTGATCCACTTCCTCCCCAAACCAATACTCTAAGGAAGGTTAAATATCTACCAGTGATATTATTTGCTAAGAAGTGCAATATAAAAGCATGTTTTAAGACATTCTACGCCACCTCCTTAGATTTAACTGTAAACAAACAAGAACACCATGGCTTCAATGAAAGTTATTTAAATTTGAATGCAGAGAATACTTTATTAACTGATTACAGTTTTGATGACCAATTTGAAACCGTAACTAATGTGGGAAACATAGTGGGGGACCTTAAGGCTGAGCCATATATATAGACAAATCTGGATACCAATAATCTGTACATTTAACCTTTGCTTTCTCTTTATACACCTGTTATTCACGGTCTGAAATTAATCAGAGAGGAAAAAAAAAACCCCAAAGACTGGCCACTAATTTAATCTTATATCTGGAATGAATTTTTGCATGGGTTTTTGAATGCAGTGTAAATCTCAGTGGAGATCGA
Organism: Todiramphus chloris collaris; assembly: GCA_025345505.1. Lineage (NCBI taxonomy): Eukaryota > Metazoa > Chordata > Aves > Coraciiformes > Alcedinidae > Todiramphus > Todiramphus chloris. The sequence goes on from JANVCC010000019.1 coordinate 12,874,718, forward strand.
TCAAATTTTTTTTAACCATACTCCAAATGAAGTGTTAAGTATAACTGGAGGTCGCTGTTGTTACAGCTTTGTGCAATTATTTTTCTCTTCCAAAAACTAGTAGTTGGTCTCTCCGGTGGAGGTTAATCTATTTAAGAGAGTATTAAACTTGCCTAACAGGTTGGGAACTCGATATAAATTAAGTGCCTGTGGTGTGTATCACTTTTCCTGCTCTAAACAACCCCTATCACTTAAGTGGACATACTTGCAATTTTACAGAATTACACTGACTTTGCAACAAAACCCAGAAAAAAAAAAAAAAGAATTTACTCTTCTTGCACTGCAAACAGTACTCCCACATGATGTGATAACCGCTCTCCGTGTGTACAGCTCCCTTTTGTAAATTTGGGCAACACATATGAAAGAAAGACAGACATCAACTGTTTGTGTTCTCAAAGATATTTCAGTTCTTTAGTTCCAGTCACTAACTGAAGAGGCAGAGGCAAGGTTGAATTATCCCAGAAAACTGAACAATTGGTTTTATTTGGTGTCTTCAAGATGCTTCGCCTTCTGTGGGAGATGTAGGTGTTGTAGGAGAGACCATTTCAGGTTTCCGTGAGATTCTGTCCAGTTCTGCCTGAACATCCGTTAAAACTGGCTTCTGACCTGCAAAATAAATGCGTATCATTTGGTCATGTTTATGAATCAGTTTGGGGAAAAAAACTTCAGGGTCAGTCTACACAAGGTGTTAGTGGGAAAGTATTTTCTTTTACTACAGAAAAGTAAACACTAATGTCAAGTGCCAAAGGAAGACCAGCGTTCTCACCTAAGCACAGCATTACTGACCTCTGGGGAAACAGTGGGAAGATGTCTGTATAGGTACGTTCCCAAGTAACATAGAAACATCTTAATCTAGAATAGCAAGAATCACCAGCATAGTCTTGCATCTAGCTTTATAGCAGTCGCTATTAAGATATTTTTAGATTAATACTATTAATCACACCATATAAAAAGGATATCAACAGAAAATAATAAGTATTTTAACAGGCTGACAGCAAACTCAGTTGAAGCATTCATCACATCAGAGCTGGATCACTAAGAAAATCTAACAATTTTAACATTGACAATATTGTTAAAAAAAAAAATCAACTTGAAATTAAGTCCCAATATATCTGAATAATATTAAAAGTGGCTTATAGCACAAGCCATTTTATTGGGATGGTGGGGAACAAGGAAAAAAATGAACTGATGTAGACACAATTCATGCTTAAACAGCTACATGAAAAGTTTTTCTTTGATCCTCTGAGAGCTATAAGAAGGCAACACTAAAATGCTGTGAAAACAACAGCAAAAACTGTATCCAATAAACCAGTTAAATATAGTAAATATACTTCTGATAAACTATACGAATAGGAATGATCCACCACTCACTATCAGATGGAGTTTTCTTTTACCATTAATCATACCTGACTTTTTTGCTGATGATGGCAAGTTGCTGCCAACACCTCCAGTGCCACCTCCACCCGGACTGCCACCAACACCACCAGGGCCACCAGGGGAACCAGTTTTCTTGCTCAGGAGGCTATTGAAGAAGTTAGCCAGGACTCCTTCACTAGTAGCTCCAGCTACAAAGGGAGAGAGGAAAAAAACCCACAACACAACCGAAAACAAAACAGATTTTTTAAGTAAATACTGATTTTGTGTGTTACTTTATCTAAATAAGCATATTAAAGAAAGAAGGCAGAGCAGCTATTTTACTTCCCCAACTGCATTTGTACCCTCATAAGAAAATGTACCTTTCATATTGGGATCAATTTTCTTTGACCCAGTAGGGATAGGTGGAACACTGGCAACATTTGATGTTACAGATCTATTTGGTGTCCTAGGAGATCCGCCAGGAACTCTTGGAGAGGCATCCTATGCACAACAAAAAAGAAAATAAATCCAAAGCTGAACTGGTCAATCTTCTACACAACTAAATCATGTGGTGTAAGAGTACATGGAATGAAGCATTTTGTTATTTCTCACAGCTCCTCTTTTTTTTTTTTTTCCTTCAATAATGCACTATCCCAATGCAACTGAAATAACACAGGGTTTGATTCTGCTGATTGTGTTTGAGTTTCTTCACACTTATGTAACATTCTTAAAAATACTAACTTCAGTGCAACTAAAGCACTAGTGAAGCTTTTCAGTTTATCCCAATAAAAAACTTGAAAATCCATCTGTTACTCAATAGTGCCTCTGAAAATGAAAACCGGATGGATTAGATCACAGAGGAACTACACCAAATTTGTTGGTAAGACAACACATGCCACCAATACTGTGGAAAAGACTAAATGCAGCTCAGGAGAAAAACTTCTGCTTGAAGCAATGAATAATACAAGTCATGTTTCCAATTCATCTAAAGAGCTAAAGCTACGTTTATAAGATCATGTTCCCCATTAAACTTGTATAACTTTTCAGTTATTTGTATTTTAAATGTAGATGATGTCATAGTTTTCACTCGACCTTAATTGTATGCCAGGTGCTTATAATCCTAGAGAGGTAGTGCCCAGTTTAGGATATAAAACTCACTGAGGCAATTCAGCCAACATAGTTTGCTCCTGGCACACTCCAGGGACAGAAAGGAGAGTTAACTAACTGCTTATACACATTCTAACATGTGAAAAGTAACGCCATGACATTTAGTCCTTGCTGTCAGTACAAGTTGTCATGACTAGCTCTGAAGAAGTGCAATAATTTTAGAGCAGTATATGATGTAGACTACAAATACTATGCAGCTAAAAAAAAAAAAAAAAAAAAAAATTGAATAGTGCAATTAAACCAAGCAACCCTCTAAATATATCTAAGTGAATCATTTTCATGTGGTGATATTTCAAATTTTTATTACTAACCACTGGCCTTCCTGCAGCAGTAGGTGGTTGTTTTGCCAACTGTGACTGCAAAAAACAAACAAATGCAGGTAGTGTTAGATATTACAGTAACTAAGGATACAAACCCAAATTGTAGTGAGAGTGTTGTTAAACGAAACACTGGCTGCTTGCTTTGTAGACAAAAAATTACCTGCTGCTTCATAAGAAACACTTGGTCATCTTCTGCTACAATTTCTTTTTCATGAACAAACTGCAATACAAAAACATTAACAAAATTTTGACTAAAAGAAAGAAATGGTTTTGGTTTTTTTTTTTTTTACCTCCTGGTGAACATGACCAAGGTATTCAGTAATGAAGTGAATGTGTAAAAATACGTGTTCTCCAGTCACCAAAATTTCTATGTTTAAGACTCTACCTCATTATTTCATGTAAGCTAAGTTAATTAGAAGCAAAATAGAAGTATCATTAACTCTTCTGACCTGACAGGCATAACTGTCTAGATGTACTTGTAGAGAGACATATTAAGAAGTTGATTAAAGTGTCCATAAAAGAGGAATGAATAAGTGGTTACAAGGCACATTCAGGGGTCTCAGGATGAGTAAGAAACATTTGCAGATGTACACACTCTGCAGCATGCTCACATCTCTGTTCACTTATTGAGAGCCCACCATGGTATTATTTTATAGGTAACTGTGGCAAAAGTGTCTCTTCACCTGCATTGCATTAGACTGGTAAATGAACTGGACAGAGACATCTCGCACCCCAGGCTATGCATCAAATCGCAAGCAGTCTCCCTTTAAATAAGCTTACCACAAAACATTTGCCAAAACAAGCATGGCAAATATCAATATCAGAGTTTATAATCCAGGCCTGAAGTTTATAAGCATGGAAAGAAAAAAATTGTCAGTTATGTATTCCTTGGACACTTATTTAACACACTACTATACGTGCCTTGATTTTATCCCTGGAGATTGCAGAAAGGAAATAGTAGTAGGTTTCTCATCTGAAGTAATTCATACATGGAAATATGAACAATCCCCAATTCTTAGCTTTCTTAGAAAAAGCCACAGAAATATTTGTCTTCAATAAGTTCTGTACACATGGGGTCCACTGCTGCTTGCATTTTGTTCAAGTACCTTACATATGTTTGCAGGTAGTTCTGTCAAAATCTTTTGTTGAATATTATAGGAAAGAAAATACAGTGAATATATGTAGAACCTGTTTTCACCTGTTTAGTTTTGATTTCACACTGTCTCAAGCTTTCTAATTTGAAATACTCCCATAGAAACAGAGTTATGAAGTTATGAGTAACTCTGAGCAAAATGGAGTGTTCTTAAAACATACTAATTCAATGTGACCAACAGTTAAATGATGCTTAGACTTTTCAATACCAAGTATATACTAAAAGTGAAACAGGAATATTTTTAGTCTTGAGCAATTTAACAGTGGCAGAAAAAAAACCAGGCATAAGATGGAGAAGAGCTATACAGAACAAAAACACACCATGATTTTTTGATAACTGAAGAACTTTAAGGACAAAATAAAAAGACACAGTAAGAAAGATATCCACATAGTTTGTAACATTTATGATAAACTGGAAGCAAAGTCTCAAAGAAAGAGAAACAGGCAGAAGACTGACAGGTAAGAAGTTGAATGCCAAAACATCTCAATTTACCTTTCTGACCGGTGGCTTTGTTATGATGTCTTCAAAGCTGTCTTCTGCTTTTAGTGTCTGAAAGTTTTCGTGCAATATTCCTATCTTCTTGTCATTATCCCAACCTGCAGGACTAGAGATAGGATTATTTGGCTTTAAATTCTACCCTTACTTCAGGTTATTCTTGTATGCAATCCTGAACTGCACAGAACTGAAAGACAGGAAAGTTGTCATAGCTCCTGTTCTCCCATGGAGGCTAGTTATTGATTAGTACATCTAGTTAGAGACTGGTTCACCAAAAGAGAGAAGAGCAAAATCTCTGGGCTTAATGTATCTCTTTGGCACAGTATTTGTCATCTCAGTCCACTGGCATTCACCAAACTCCAACTCATGAGAATGTTAAATGCAACTTCAAGTCATAAACAGAAAAGGCTCTAAATGCTGTTTTACAGGCTTGCACAAATACATTCCATAGTCACAAGCAAAGAACAATGCAGATAACTTACATAAATACTGCATCTTTTTCTACAATAACAGCTGGAACGTTGAAAGGAAATCCATACAGCTTCTGGACTATGTATTTATACACTAAATCAATGTTTTTGTTCTCCTTTACTGAAGTGTAAATGAGTGCTGCCCCATCTGAATAAATCTGTTAAAGAAAACTCAGTTTAGTTGCTAGCAAGAAATGTTAAAGTGGCCCTTTTCGTTAGCTTAAAGGTTATCTACTTAGTACAATTTAGAGGGGAAAGATAAAAATCAAACAGCTAAAACAACTTCAAAACTTTTTCTTTTTTTTTTAAATAAGCTATTTAGTAATTTAAATTTTTCTTTCTGCATTGCTGTAGGCCAACTCAGCTATCGATTACAGAGTAAAGTACAGGTTTTTCTCACTTTCAAAGCCCACGACGTCAACAGCTTCACTATTATGACTTCAAAACTGTCTTCTGCTTTTAGCGAACAAAAATTTTCATGCCATCTCCTTGTATCTTGTCTGTATTGCAGGATGGGATAATGACACTACAGCACTAAAACTAGTAGCTTCAAAAATGCCAAAGCTCTTTCATTTCCCCACCTGAATTTTTACATTAGGGAAGCAAGTTCTTACATTATGTAGTGATCTGCTTTCTGACAAAATGAAGGCAAATGAATTGTGCTGTGTATCAGTTACTAAGAGACCGAGAGAGTGCTTAGCATTCCAGCATTGTTCAATATCAAATTAACACAGCTTATGCACAGCCAAAGAAGTTGTCAGTAATTTTTACTTTGGGATTATAAAAACATTAACCCCCTTAAATTTATTTCTGCATGCATGTAAACCACATTCTAGAAGAAAGTTATATAATGGGATCAGATTCCCATTAAGTGAAGTTAGACTAGAATTCTAAGTTATACATGGCATATACAGTCATGGAGACTAATTTCTACTAATCTTTCGTATTCTTTCTCCATCCATAAGACTATTACAATTCCTCAAAATTCTCCTTTGAACAATTAGGTCTTGGAAGCCTTTTGAAGTACCATCTTGGTACTCAGCTGAGGTCTCAGGTTCTTGAACTCATTTTTCCATCTGTTAACTGCTGTCTCTCCAACACTAGTTAAACTTCACCTTAACACAGCACAAATGATAACAATACAGGGTAGGCATATTACTGGTCTCTAAAACTCAAGATCTCACATGTCTAGATGACTAAACAACATTAAACAGTATTCTATACACTTCTTTCAAATAAAAAGTTTAAAAATAATAATAGCACTGTTACAGCTTTTTCTCTGTATCAACACAAAAGAAGACAGTGGATCTTTCCTACAGCAACACACACTTCCTTCCTTCCCTCATCACCTCACCCTGTGGAATTAACACTGAAAAGACTCCGTATTTGGGTCAAAAAGAGTAACATGCCTCATGCATCTGAAGCACGATCATACTTAATTATTTTGTTAAATTAATTATACCTTAGCTGTTCAGCTAAGATGTGCTGATTTGAGAACTGATCCCTAAATACAGAAATGAAGGCAAGTAAAAACATGCAGCTCTGTAGTTCAGCAACATTGTCTGTAGGGGTAGCTGAAGCAGACTGCCAGCTACAGTAAAGGAGTTGCATACTACTTTGCTACAGATGCAAATATTCTTTTAAGCTGGTCATAATTAATGCAAGGATTTAACAGAGTCATTATCATCTTGGTGACGTGTTAAAGGATACATTGCAAGCAAAACCGTCTGATGTGTGACTGAATGAAGTCAAAGTGTTCATCTCTGTAGTCATGCTCTTTTTCCAGAACACTGATGGCATCACACTGTCAAAGTACAACACAAAATTAATATACCACTTTCAGTTATCTATTGAAATAGCAGCGCTGCTACACATCCAGTTCACAGTTGGGCACAGGGGATGAAGTGGGGCAGGAAAAAAAAAAAAAAGTAAAACAAACTGCCAAGATAGTTTAGAAACATATTTGACTTATTTTTTTTTTTTTTTTTTTTTTAAATATGTAACTTTACATGAATGTACTGCTGTCAGCACTAACTTGGGAGTTAGTGTGATGCCCGTTTTTCATTCACTCCCCCTCCCCCTGTCCACTGCAACAACTCAGTCTCTGTTGAAGGCTAATCCACTGAATGACACCAGCATTTTCTGCCCAATGTATTTTTACACACTGTGATATTACAGGACATAGTGGGTTTTAACCAGTTACTAACTAGCTCTTTGCAAAGGGAGGCAAAAGCAAGAAATGTGGAAGCAGAAAAAAGGAAAGGGTGAAGGCAGGAGGAAAGAGAGAAATAAAAGAGAGCCAGCAGGTGACAAAAAAGGTGCTTTTCAAATGAGAGGATTAGCCTTCCAGTAGAGGAACAGCACATGCATCAAAAGGTATATTCTTTCACTGTGGGCCAGCAGAGGCTGCAGATGCAGTATGCTTAATGCCAACAAGAACTGAAGAGCCAAGAGGAAAAACAAACAAGCAAGCAAACAAAATAGAGAAAGAGAGAGGGAGAAACAAGCCACAAGAGAAGCACACCTTTTTTTTTTTAAATTTCCTTAGACTAAGAATATGGGTACGTATCTAATGGAAGCCAAAACAGGTCAGAGCAACATTCTAAGGAACTTAGGAAAGTTCATACAGCAGCACTTTACTCACTAGACCCTCAAATATATTCATCTTGAGAAAAAAACCCACAGAAATATTAAAAAATCCTACCAAAACACTATTTGCAGAATAAGGACGACTGTGGAGATCAAGGGGATTTCTAGTTGCTTACTGACTAGCTCACTTCTGTGAGCAAAACCAGGTGTGAGGTATTCCTCAATTCCTTGAAAACTGGTAGAACTAAGGGAAAAACTAATCCCAAAATAACATGCAATGAGGGCTTCCAGAACATAACCAACTTACAACATTAAACATTTTTAAAGAATTCTAATTCAAAGTGTTCAGAACCATCTGCTTCCCACCCCAAATCCACAGAGTTACTTAAATAAAATATGCAAAAAACCTAAAATGCGAAACAAACCTTTGTACAAACTACTACTACTGGAATGCCTAAGTTACATGTTAGTGTATCTGCACCCAGGGGTAAAATCACACTGTCATCTTTGTCTTCCTGTAATGAAGTATTTCTTCTCTGTGGAGAAGCTGGAAAATCCTCGCCTGGTTCTATATATTCCTGGAAGTCTCTTACCACTGAAAGTAAAAAAAGTTATATTAAAAGATAAGCTACTTTATTATTTCCACAATGATTTCCACTGTCATTGATCTCTAGCACTGCTGATTGTATAGTACTTCCACTTCTTTATATTGACAAATTTGAGCATGCACCCAGTGCTGACTGTTTGTTTGCTCTATGCAGAAGAAAGAACTAGTTAAGTCAGCCCTGTTTGACCAGCAGCCAGAACATGACCAGCTAGAACTGTCCATAAGGAGAGCATTAACTCATTTTTATTTTATGTTGTGAAACCACTAGGCAGTTGCTATTAACTATTATTGCCTGATATGTTTCCTAAAAGACACAAGTTTCCTTGCATTCCTCTTGGCAAAATTAATAAACAGTTTGTCAGAATAAACAGAATTCAGCCTTACACATATTGTTTAGCTGCTACCATATGCCAGGTTTTACCTAAAAGCCCCTTTGTCCACTTTTCTCTCTCTGTACAGTGAATCTACAGTAGTAATAAGTAAAAAAAAATAATTACACAAACATTAGTAATTAACTAGCTTCATAATTAGTTAATAGCATATTTAATATTTGGTATGCTTTTACAATAACTCAGATACTCCTTTAAAATTCAACAAGAAGGGCAAGCTACAATATAACAAAAATTAGAAAAAAGTAAAGTTACAAGCATAACTCTCCTGTCAGGTTCTGATGCATACACCCAAGTCTCCAATTACGCCATCACTTACTATTCCTACAGTCAGGGATGCAACATTAGGCATAAAATGTATGTACCTTTCACATCACACATCCTGTTTCACACAGCAGAAACAGGATTCTGCCTAAACCCACCACCGATTACTTTTCCATGAGTAACACCTCCTGATTCAGCCAAAGAATTAGCCAGCAAGACAATTTTGCTGAATCACGCACACCAGCAGCCATGTACTCTAGGACATTCTCACTGCTTTGTCCTGATTTATGTTAATCTACCCCTGCCTACACTAAACTGTTTGAAGCCCTCTGAATTTATACCTGGAAAAACATTAGCTGAATTAACAGAGCAAGACTTATTTCAACATCCTAGAGAAAATAAAGATTTATTAGGCCAAGATTATTCAACTTTTCTACACATCTTGGGAGATCACAGTAACAAAAAGCACATGCACAGATTATAGTCTCTACTTGAACACTCAGCTCGGGCTCTGACTCAGGGAATAATGCTACTTCAGTCTGGCCTGAGAGCTTCTGAGAGACTCCCAAACAGACTATTTTAACCCCAGAGTTCCCACCAAGATATGCCAGCAAGGCAGGGGAGTCTTTCCTAAACAGCACCCTGCCTGTTCTGGGATAATTGCATGCCAAAATAAAAAGCACACTACCCCAGCGGATTCCTAAATTTCCCACTGTATGGAGCATATGTACAAGTATAGAATGCAGTAAAAAGGAGGACTGATGTGGTATATCACAGCTCAAAGACTGGAATACAGTCTCAGGTCTTCCATACGATTAAAGTTCCTTACACAACTAAAATGACCAGGCCACAGAGCTTCATTAGTCACAGCTGAATTCAGTAACAGGAAGAGCTATTCCAAGCTGTCACACACCACTGCTATGTATCGTCTAATGTCTTCCCATACCAGTTTTAGTCCTCATAGGGTCTGTCTTTGAGTTAAGTTGCTAGAACTGGAAGACAAACACAGCAGCACACCTCCAGAAAACACACACAAACCCTCAGTAGATTTCAGTCCTGTTAGCAAATTAAATCACCTTGCAGGAGCACTGAGCCTGACACAGAGGTAGGACCATGTAGAGAAAAGTCAGCCAAACAAGATTCCTCCCACCTCCTTTTGGCAGAGTCAAGCTGCAAGCACACCTAGCAATGAACAAAGCCACATCACAGGAGGTTCAAAACAAAACCAGCTTCCAGTCATATCTGGATTTTGTCCAGGGTTTCTGTTATACCCAATGTGCAATATCTATAAGAATTAGACCAGATGATAAAAGAACAAGAGGGCAGATAAAACTTTCAGTAAATAGCCGATTCACTTCATTACTTAAATGTTCTCTATTTTGTAGAGTTTCCACTCAGCCAGTAAAGAAGCAAAACTATCAGCCCACACGTTTTTGATAACAGAGACAGTACATCCTTTCACCTCGTAAAATCCCATCCTGAAACCGTTTGGGGGGCTGTTTAATGCACGCACACACTAACACCACCCCCTGAAAACCAAACCAAAAACCACACCCAAAAGAGATCAGCTCCTCCTTCCTAAACAAGTTCTTGCTGTGGAAAATACGATTCTCAAGGATGATGCTTCCCTTAGAACAATCTCTCAAAAGAATAACCAAAATAACCACCCCCCCCCCCCCCCCCCCCCATGGCCAACCCCATTCCAGAGTATGTACAACTGTCACCTTATGGGCTACTTTCTAACAGCGCAGCTACAACCCGCGTTTCTCAAAAAGCTCCTCAGCAATCTGGCAGTCAATTGCTTAAGAACATACCAGTTAAAAAGCAACTTCAGACTTGCAAACAAAGTCTAATCATGCTATTTGATCTTAACACACAGTTTTCTCAAATGTTCTTCCTTGTAGCAATTCACTGAGAGATGAATAAGAAAGATTCATGTTTTAGTACCCCAAAGGGAACACAATGGCTGCCCAGAACTACTATGTTATGAAGTTAGTGAGTTCAGTCAGATAGTTTCAGGAATCCTGCAAAATATTTGTGTTCTGCATGTTTAAAATGAAAAGACAAGACACTGATACAGCTAAATCATACCCATGCCAAAAGAAGCATATAGCTGCATTAGTGTCTATAATAATTATGATAAAACAAGTAGAAAGGGTCCAGACATTACCATGCTGGCATGAATCCTTTAAACATTTACACTTTTGGTAGGCAGATATCAGGTTCCAGATTCTCTAGACTGACTAATTATAGGCAGAGTTAAGAAGCTGATGCAGTGATTTGCCTTTAAAGTAAATAAATAAAAAATTGAAAGCTAAGAAGGTTTTTCTCCACTTGAGATCTTACCTAGAAAACCCTGTCAGAAGCAAGACTGTAAATTCAATTCAGCTATGTTCATTTTGAAAGCCCCTCCCCACCTTAAGATACTGGTTTGAGAATACTAGTATTTTTCATAGAGTGTGACTTGTTTGTAACATTTCCAAAGGATGAGAAATGACTGCAATGGAGAGATTAAATGGTGCCGAAAGCATTAAGCATATTTGATTTAAATGGATTCCTAGATATTTGCAGAATACTCACGCTTTTGTTCCATTTCTTTCATTTCTTCAGGAGGAATTTTTAACTTGTCAATATGTTCTCTTACAACACTTGCCCATTTTTGTAAAGAATCCAGTGCAGTCCAAGGCCTAGACATATCTACTACCAACATAATTAGAGTGTCCTTTAGAGAGCTTGCCTCCAATGCAAATTTAAGAAGACCTTTGTGATACAGGTCACCATCCAAAATCCATACATTACATCTTGTTTGGTCTACAAAAAAAATGGGAGAACATTTTACAAGACTTACTTGAAACAGTGAGCTACATAACAGCTGTTAAATCTTCTTGAGATGCGTGAAACACAAGGAAGCAAACAGATGCCATGCCTCATTAGTCAACTGATCATAGGCAACAACATGGCAAACTGCAGCTTGAGGAGACAAGCTCCTCCTCTTACAAACCCTGATGTTTAATGGCTGATAACTGAAGATCTTAAATACATTAATCAGAAAAGGCAAATCAAGAGACAGCACTCAATGCTTCCAAAATTAATGTTCACCACTGTAGAAAGGGGAAAATATTTTCTTCCCGATGGAACTTAGAAGGGGAAACTTGGGTGAATTCAGCCATCCTTTCTCAGTCCCTGGCCTGCTCAGCTCTCAAGGACTGCCACCTCCTTTTTAAAACTCCAATGTGATATGCTTCTATAACTCTTAAAGTACAGAATGTACCTTGGCCCTTCAGAAATACAGAGCAGAACTGCAAGGTTTTAATTTTTTAGATGGACTTAACAGTCAAGAAAGTTATTCTTCCAATTTGCAAAATGACAATCACCATACAAATAAACCAACCCACTGCTTTTTTTCCCCAAAACACACCATAATCCAGTATTCAGAGACACTTGTGCAGAAAATTAAGAGCTGTTGATTCAAAATTAGACAACTTAATATAATTACATTTTGCCTTCTGGTAAGTTTTTTGTTACAGAAGTTCTGAGGAAGACTTTTAGATCAAAATCCCAGTCCTCTTAACCCTGGTCAGGTCATCTCTGAGACCAATAGCCAGACATCAAAGTCAGGAAAACAGGTGATTTCAGGTAAAAAAAAAAAAAAAAAAAAAAAAAAGGCACATCTTCTGGTACTTCTTGTATTTATATTTATTGTTATAGTATAGACAAGAGTTCCTATTTTCCCCTCACAGTTCCATGTACATCCTTAATCACTCCCTGGCTCCCTCTCAGTATTGCCTCTAGATAATTTCATTGCACCTCTACAATGCCTAGTCATACTCCTGTCATTGTTTCCCCATATATAAGCATCATTTATATATTCAATAACTGCAGTTATTTGGGGTCTGGATCTCTTTTTTTTTTACCTTCTAGTCATAAGCCAACTCAATACAGTTGAGACACAGCTTCTACTTTATTTTTTCTCCAAATTTTCATGTTGGTGGGTTTGGTTTTTTTGTTTTTGCTGTTGTTTCTTTGTTTTTAAAATCTCCTTTAGCACTATGCACATTTTCCTACCCATAAATACATGATAAGTAGTCTTGCAGATTCTGATACCACCAGGACAAAGGTTTCTCTGTATGTTCAAAACCATAAATATTGCTACAAGAGTTGCAAGATAAGAGCCTAGGCGCCTTTTCCTCTAGGCCTGAGGAATGTACATCCACTCAGAATGTTGCAGCTAAGACTGCTTCCTTTTTTCAGCCTTTTCTTTTGACTGGTTCCTCTCCTCCTCTACCACTTACATGATCATTCATGGGTATCTACTAAAGGAATTACACTGAGAAACTTCCTCATGATACAATCACTCATGGCCTAAGCTGGACTCCTGCAAATTATAAAGAAAGAAAAACAACCCACTGTCATTCCAAATATCATACTACTGAACCATCGCTTTCAAATTGGTTTAAGATATTAGAAATACAAACTTACCATCTCGATCTTCATCATGCACATTTAAATACAAATACTCCATTCCTCTTCCTTTTTTGTATTCCTCTATGCCTTGAATTTTTCCTATTAAGCTAGTTTTACCTGCTCCATCTTCACCTGGAGAGACAGGAGTTAGATACCAATCAATCTTTAACCACAGTTACATATTAAAAACCATGTGTGGTGAGAAGAAAACCATATACTAACAGGGTGACAGGTCTCATTAAAGTTTGGAAATACAGCAGGCTTCGCTCAACTCATCCAACTCTTCACAGTGCATGCCTCAGCTTCAAATATAATTTCTAATTATTGATAAATACAAATATGCCGCTAACTATCCTTATACATACCTTTAAAAAGATATCTTAAGGAGTAGTTAAACATCTCAATTTCAGACTGCAACCGAAGGTTAACGTTCTAAAGTAGAGTTCAAGTCACAGATAGCTCATGGTACAATTAGAAGAGTAAGATTTACAACTCACTCATACCAAACAGCATACACCACCAGGCTGAGTAAGGCAAATCTGTTTCCTTATCTTTTTACGGGTTGAATTCTTTAAATCTTTTCTCTGCTACAGGTCTAAAGAAACCTTAAGAAGAGGTGACAAACAGGAAACTCACTGCCTTACAATACACGTGTGTTTCGGTAGACGCACAGTAGTGACAAGCCTGCAATCCAGATCCATTCACTTGGATAAGCAGTGAACCTTACCAGCATCGGCACCGTGGGGACACCTCAACTATTGACAGACAGTCTTCTTGGCAAACTTCTAACTCTATGTTCCAGAGCTGGAAAACTTCACGTGCAGTTTTAACCAAGCTGAATCTGGACACAGGACAGGGTTTTGCCAATCTAGTTTGGCAGTGCAATGGGCACATAACAGTTAGACATTAAAAAAATTCTTGGTACTCCCATTATAAAATTAAGATTAAAACCGTGTTCCTAAATAGTGCCTTATCAGTTTTATGCCAAACAGAACATATTTTTTCCCCCAAGTCTCTCCTATACATACTTTTAATAGCTTTTAACTATGTAACAATGAGAAGAGTTCAAGGACAGTAATATTCACTGCTAAACATAATGAAGTTTTTTCTTTAAAAGGAACTGGCAATAAATAAATCTTAAAGAAATTATTAAGGCTACATTAAAGAGACTATGGATATAACCACAGAAAAAAAAAAACCAGAAAAATCATATATTGATAAGACTTTTTACTCAAATTTACTCAACATATCACTCCCAAGATTATCACAGAATCACAAAATGTTAAGAGTTGGAAGGGACCTCAAAAGATCATCTAGTCCAACCCCCCACAGCAGGTCACATAGCAACACATCCAAGCGGGTTTTAAATGTCTCCAGAGAAGGAGACCCCACAATCCCTCTGGGCAGCCTCCCTCCACCAGAGAAGGGGAGGACATATTTGTGAGGAAATTAATGTATATTAGCTATTTTAGTTGTGATGGATAATGAACAGCATAGTAATGCAATTAGCATTAAGTACTAACAGGAACATATGTAAAAGTATATATGCTTTAACAGCAAAAAAACCCTCCTCAATAAGAACACATATGTACACACACACTGTGGCAGCTGAAACTACAAACCATAAGACAATTCAGCATATTTCTCTTTCCTGTTGTCCCTGGATATGTTTAAAGGATATGAAAAAATAATGCTGCTTAGTTTCAGACAAAAAGGAAATTTCCATTCCTCAAACTTAGACACAATTGCATATTAATATTATCAAACAGAAATAAGTACTAATGAAGCAATATATAAAACACAGCCTTATGCACACTCAGAAAGAGTCGTCATCATCCTCCTCTTCCCTCCAAAATGTTAATATGAAAAATCCTTTAGCTTCTTTATTTCTACCTGTATGATAATCACATTAACAATTGATTTCTATATGTAAGCTCACAGAGCATAACATTTCTGACACACAATTCTCAATATAGAATAGTGAGCCAGAATAAAAATCAAGTAGATCATTGCAAATTTAAGATTTTGAATCCTTCTTTTGCAAGTAAGATAAAAGGTCGTCCTTTTACTTCTTAAGGATTTACTCTGGAAGATTTACTGCACTTACACATTAATAGTACAGTGAGGAAACAGAAGTGATGCTCTAGCAAGCCATGCTATACACCAAAGCTAAACACAGGTAAAAGGGACAATTAATTTTGCAGAAAAGCCAGGCTAGGAAGGAGCTGAAGCAAAGCCAAACAAATCTGCTTACACACAATATTTCACCAGCTTGTTCACAAAATGGGAAGCCTTATACTCAACTAAACATAAGCCATTTCATTTTTACCCCACACTGCTATACTCTGATAAGCTTAACTTTGGTGTTTCACTCATCACAGCTTTCTCTGTCCAAGGTGCTATTCTGTTTACAAAACAGAGCTTGATGAGATCCTTCTTGTTGGTGCCCTCAAAGATATTGGAAGCCATAATACAGAACCCTGCCCAGCCTCTTCCCTTCTTCCTACTCCACCAAAAAAAAAACCAAACCAAAACGTATCTTACCTGAGAAGAAAATGGAGTGTCACTAAATGTTCTGCTACAATACAGAATTTATCAGAATGGTCCTCCATAGACGGGAAGGATGAGCAATGAGGTGAACAATTTGCCTTCTGTGAATGCAAGCAAGCAGTCACTTATCTATGAACTGCTACTTACACTGTTCAACCATAAGCTGTCACCTTAGAGAGAACTTAGGTTATTACTGAACTCCTCTAAAGTTTCAATTAAACATTTTTAAATTAGCATGAATAGTAAATATTCTTATTTCCACACTTCTTCCTGTTTAGAAAATTAAAACAGAAGTAGGTTTTCACTTGTCTTAAAACTAGACATTTCTTATTTTTCACAGAAGCCTATACGTGGAAGAGCAACCAATCTGTTATCTCCAGGACAGACTTGAGTTTTGACTTTTTATTTAAATTGTTTGTCCACTTCATAATGTCGAGTGTGTTTAAAATACGGCAAGGCAAAGAAGCAAGAGGTGAATGTTTCTTTTGTGTCATCAGGTCTAATAGTCTGCCCCGCTATCATCTGGGGCTTCACTCTTTGCTTTTTTTCCCCCCCCACCGCTCTTTGAAAAGACCTTGATGCACTTAACTGTGTGTAATCCATAATCCTACTGGTTCATTGATGGAATTTTTTGTTTGCTTTTTAAAACCATCAATTAAAATTCAGCTTGCTATGTGAATTATACAACTCATTTCTAAAAAAATATGTTCAAGAAAGGCCAAGCAAGACTAGAGATAAGGGTCCTAACTACTTCTTTCTGCCCTGCCCCGGCATAGTTTTGTGAACTAGCTTTATACTTTCTACAAAAATTAAAAAGAGGGCTGCTGTGTATTTTTATAAATATGAAAAAAAAAAAAAAATCTACCTCACTTAAGTATGGTAGAATAAAGTCATCAAACCCAAACCTGAGTTATCAAATGGAGTAAAGCTGCCTTCCCAGAATCACAGGGCTATCTGTATTCTACACGATGTGGAATGTCTGAATCCTAATATGGTGAAGGCATTAACAGTCTTCTTCCTACTAGAACCGAATGCATGGGTACTACAGCTATTCTCCAGACAAAATACTTCTCACAAGTTAGTAACTGCCTTTTCCACTACATTAGTGAAAGATACTACACTAACTGAAAATGCTTCTCGCAGAACAAGACCAAAATGCAGAAAGAACATCAGGAAGGCAAAAGCCCAGCTAGAACTCAGTCTGGCCACTGCTGTACAAGGTAATAAAATGTGTTTTTACAAATATGTTACCAACAAAAAGAGAGCTAAGGAGAATCTTCATCCCTTATTGGATGCAAAATGGAATGTTGCCACCAAGAATGAGGAAAAAGCTGAGGTACTTAATGCCTTCTTTGCCTCAATCTTTAATAATGAGACTAGTTTTCCTCAGTTTATACAGTCCCCTGAACTGGAAGACAACGATGGAGAGTAGAACAATTCCCTCATAATCCTGAGTGGTTAATGACCTGCTATGCCACCTGGACACTCACAAGTCCATGAGGCCAGATAAGATCCACCCAAGAGTACTGAGGAAGCTGGCAGAGGAGCCTGCCAAGCTTCTCTCCATCATTTATCAACAGTCCCAGTTAACAAGGGAGGTCCTAGACGACCAGAGGCTTGCCAGTGTGACACCCATTTACAAGAAGGGCTGGAAGGAGAATCCAGGGAATTACAGGCCTGTCAGCCTGACTATGGTACCAGGGAATATTAATGAAGCCATTCATCTTGGGTGCACTCACACGGCAAGCGCAGGGCAACCAGGGGATAAGGCCCAGCCAACACGCTCATGCAGGGCAGGGCCTGTTTGACCAACCTGATCTCCTTCTATGACCAGGTGACTCACCTAGTGGATGGAGGAAAAGATGTGGATGTTGTCTACCTGGACTTTAATAAAGCCTTTGACACCACCTCCCACAGCATTCTCCTAGAGCAGCTGGTGGCTCATCGCATAGACAGGTGGACTCTTTGCTGGGTTAAAATCTGGCTGGCTGGCCGGGCCCAGAGAGTTGTAGTGAATGAAGTTAAATCCAGTTGGCAGCTGGTCACCAGTGGTGTCCCCCAGGGCTCAGTGCTGGAGCCACTCCTGTTCAACATCTTAAGCAATGATTTGAATGAGGGGATTGAGTGCACCCTCAGTAAGTTTGCAGACAACACAAAATTAAGCAGGACTGTTGATCTGCTCCCGGGTAGGAAGCTCTACAGAGAGATCTGGATAAGTTGGATCAGTGGACAAAGGTCAATCCTATGAGGTTTAACAAGGCCAAGTGCTGATTCCTGCACTTCAGTCACAACAAACCCAGGCAACACTACAGGCTTTGGGAAGAGCGGCTTGAAAGCTGCCTGGCAGAAAAAGACCTGGGGGTGTTCACTGACACCCCATTGAACATGAGCCAGCAGTGTGTCCAGGTGGTCATGAAGGCCAGCAGCTTCCTGGCCTGTATCAGAAATGGTGTAGCCAGCAGGAGCAGGGAAGGGATCGTGTGCCCCTGTACTCGGCACTGGCGAGACCTCACCTTGAGTACTGTGTTCAGTTTGGGGCACCACAGTATAAGAAAGACACCGAGGTGCTGAAGCGGGTACAGAGGACAGCAACAAAGCTGGTATGGGGATTGAAGATGGCATATGAGGAGAGACTGAGGAAGCTGGGCTTGTTTAGCCTGAAGAAGAGAAGGCTGAGAGACCTTATCGCTCTCTACAGCTCCCTGAAAGGAGGTTATAGTGAGGTGGGTGCAGCCTCTTCTTCCTGGTAACTAACAACAGGACAAGAGGAAATGGCCACCAGTTGCACAAGGGGAGGTTCAGATTAGATATTAGGAAGCATTCCTTTACTGGAAGTGTAGTTAAGCATTGGAACAGGCTACACAGGGAAGGGGTGGAGTCACCATCCCTGGAGATGTTTAAAAAAAAAGACGGATGGAACATGGCCTAGTGGTCATGGACGTGTTGGGTAGAAAGTTGGACTTGATCTTGGAGGTATTTTGCTACCTTAACAAATCTATGAAAATAATCAAAGTAAGCCAAATTTAGTTTGCTTTTAGACAACTGAAGAACAATGTCAATAAGGCTGATGAAATCCCTCTCTACAATCCCTCAAAAACAACATGGAAGCTCCCAATAAGTAGGTCGCATTAAGTCTTCAAATAACTTGCCATTAGTTTATGATTTATTCATTGGACAAAAAACTTGTCCTCCTCTTAAGTTTTACTCCACCACTTAAGTCTTTCCCCCACATACAATTCATTCAGTATCCTTGTGGCACTGAAAAGTTAAAAAACTTGTCTGAGAAGCACCTTAGTTACACTTCTGCATTACAACATGCTAGAAAGTAGACTGCAGACAACTGTTCCAGCATGTGGAGTATCAAGTCCTACATCACAAGAATACATGGCCCAACTGTGGAAACAGGTACAGCAGTCACAGTGTCACCTGTGCTTGGAGAAACCCACAGCCAGAGAAAGCCAGATATTGCACAGAATTCTATAGTGGATGTGAACAGCATACATATCTAATGCAAGCCTTCTCCTTTAACACAGCACTAAGTTGTCTAGTGTATTTTACCCCAGGTTCACTACCGATATAGAATAATCCCATGTTACTATCAAAGGGACATCTTCATTGATACTCTTGCCACTAACCTGCCTGGTCAACACAGAAGCACAATGGCTTTCACTGTTCCGTCCCTTCAGAACCATATCAGCAGTGCCTCTGGCAAAGCAGAGACAAATTCAAATAAATTCATTTCAAGAATTCAGAACTTCCTGTGCTGTTCTAAGTTTTACTGCATCACATCTGTTTAATTCTGGCTTTTTGAAAATCTATTATAGGAGAAAGGCCACTACGAAGAAGTACTACTCAGTTCTAAAAAAATGTAGCTGCAAAACAAGCCATTCAGAATTTTATCTAGGTCAACGCCCCATCAAACAATTGACACTGTGTAACCCCACTGATTGATACAAAACTTGGCTACATTTGGAAGGCTTTCACCACCTGTAGAAGGTGAAGATAGTTGCAAGAAGAGGAAGAAAAGAAGCTATAGGACTTAACTAACTTTTGCAGGACTAGAGAATTAACAACCATTTGAAATAAACAGTCTGGGCAGTATCAACAAGTATCAGTATTTCATAAACTGTAAGGATTAAATGATCACAGAAATTTTCAGCTATTTGAATAGGAAAAAATAAATTGTACTCAACTCACTGTTTCGCTTTAAGTAAGCAGATTTTATATTGATTTTATATACTGTCATGACAATCTGCTGTATCAGAACTTACTTTTGAAGTTTGCTATGGGTCCACTAAAAAGAAAGTGGCAAGCTAAGGCTGCTCTTCAAGATACATCATTTTCTACAATACCAGCCATTTGCAATACATGTACACACAGAAAAGTGTACCTTTAAGTTAGCTGTAGACTGGGGAAACTTCTTCTCAAGCATCCTGACAGTCACTGGACAGGAGCAGAGTTCAAAGACTCAAACAAACAGGCCTGGCCCTGAAAAGTGAGATGTCTGGGGTAAAGAGATAGTGTGGACACAAGGCAGCTCAACACTCACTGCCTGATAAAAACCAAAGCTTTTATCATCAAGTGGGGTAAAATGCGTGAAGAAAACCAAAATTCTAGTGATTCAGTAGAATCATAAGTGTGCAATACAGACACTTGGATTTAGGTGTGCATGTGTCACTGGATGGTCTGACATCATTAGAATTGCAGGCAAAAAATCTACTATGCTTCACAGACAGAGAAATGTATGAAATACAAAGCCAGATAGACAGCAACTATTCAGTTCACTTACAAGCTGGAAGCCTATTTTTGTTGTGCATCCTGCAATGACTTTGACCACCACTGCTTGAACGCATGAGGCAGTTTATTGGATAAAAGATTAATTCAGGTCTCTGAATCCAAGCCTTCACACATTCTATAGCACTATGGATTCCATCCATAACCTGCAGTGATGACTTCTTAGCTGCTCTCTCTATTCCAGTTGCTGTTTCAGATACAATTATATCAGGAAGGGAATGAACAAGAGAGCTCCCAGTTATAAGAATGGGTTTTCTCATTACACTCAACAAAAATCATCTGTTCTGATCAGCTACCTTTGTTACACAAGTGAACAGAAGAGACAGTCCAGGAGTTGGGGGGGGGGGGGGGGCAAACAAACCAAAACAACACAACCCAGCAGCAACAACAAAACCACACTACTTTGGCTACCCGTAAAAGACGGCTAGATATGTCACTGAGAACACCCAATTTCTTGAAGAATATAGAGACATCTTATGCTTTCTGCTGGTATAGCTTGCTAAATGAGGCAGCTGTGGTCACTATGCCAGAATTGCCTAGGAATCAGAGCATACCTGCCTTGCAGAAAAGTTTAGCAAAGCTTTCATTTTTATTATTTGTTCATACAAGAACAGAAAAATGCTTTTATACTACATGTGGTGCCAATCAGAGTCTAAAGTCTTCACAGTAAAATAGTTATTGAAAAAATGCCTGTAAGTGAAACAATTTTTGAGAAGAAAAGTCCTAAGTTAAGTAATGCTTTTGGCTGATTTTTGAGCAGAGAATCACCAGTATTACATGTTAATCTCATGATACGGAGCAGTTTTGTGAAGTGAAGGTTAACATTTGGCATTCCAGTTTCCTCTAGTTAATTCTTGGTGTCTTGAACTGCTTTCCAG
Organism: Todiramphus chloris collaris; assembly: GCA_025345505.1. NCBI lineage: Eukaryota > Metazoa > Chordata > Aves > Coraciiformes > Alcedinidae > Todiramphus > Todiramphus chloris. The sequence goes on from JANVCC010000019.1 coordinate 12,896,253, forward strand.
GTTCTTAAAAATGAGATGTTAACATAGCTAAAAAAAAAATACTGAAATAGCAGAATTAGCATGCCAGACATAGTCGGGTTCCCAGAACTAGGCATACAAGTATATTCAGCGTCTGAAAAATATAAATGCTGTAGGCAAATCAGGTAACTGGTCCTAGCAAACAAGAGAACACTAAGTGGCGGGGTTTTCTGGTTGCTTTTTCTGTGGGATTTTTTTTAAGGGGCAGGAGGTGGGTTGGAGGCTTAGGGGATTTTCTTGTTTATTTATTCAATGCAGTTTGTATTGAAAATAAGCATTCATTTGTCACTAGATATCATGTTTCAGCTAGGAAGTTTTAACCAATATAGCTGTTTACACTACAAATATTTGCCTACCACAAAACGAGTGAAAACCATCAAGACCCTGGCCAGCTTTACAACTCCTGCTTAAAAGTATTCAAAGAATGATGAAACTGAAAATAGTCTTGGCAAGAAGTGATATGTATTAGCAACAAAAGCTAGTACAGAACTATTGAAAGGAACAAAGCTTAAAAATAGAGGAAATGTGAAATAAATCACAGAGAAACTGCAAACACAAAGCTCAAGAACCTGAAGAGACAGAACCTCACATACTTTATCTGTCCAATAAAGAATATATAAGGCCTCTCCTTTTCCTGTGCCAGTGTGCTTCAGGAGGAACAACATGACTTGCCAAACTTTCTTCTTTTTTTTCTTGGACCACGGTCTTCTAGAAAACACAATTCTTAAGAAAGAACTATACTTTGTTCTACAAATGTGCGCATCTTTTAATAAAAATGCATCAGTCAAAAAAAACCCACCAAAAAAAATTACACCAAGTCATTCTATAAGCTCTACATAAATGGGTAAAAAGTTAATGTCTATACATCAGATTAAACATCACAAACTAAATGAGCATTTGGAAACATTCTATGGTGCCTTCTCTAGTTTTAAAGGAAGCAGTCTTCAGTTATTGAGTACTAAGGACTTCATGACCACAAAGGGAGAAGAAAAACAAAAGTATGAGCTTCTTGACAAGGATCACAGCTCACAGAGAAATCTTAAAACTTCAGCAAGGGCAATCATCCAATTTGGTTTCAAAATACCACATGAAAAGCTATTAGTCATCACGAAATCTTTCCTTCAATATCAACAGAACTTTCAAAAGCAATATCCTACTTAATTACGTAAGATAAAAAGCAACAAACTAAAGGGCATAAATTCTTGTAACAGGTTCACTAGACCATCCTATCATCCTTGCAATTTTCTCCTTCACAGTCAGTTTTAGGCCACCACTCAGCTTATCAAAACAGGAAGAAAAGGGTCACAGTGATTGCTTTAGGGTTATGGAGGAAAAAACACAATAAACTAATAAACTAATTTGAAAAACTTCAAGAGAGTACAAACCACAAGACTACATAGAATCATAATGTGTATGGAGTCCACATGAATATCTTCATACTAGGTTTTAATCGTGTTTCCAAATACTAAGATGCAGTTCTTTCTGGGACAGGGAAGTTAGCAAAGGAGGAAAGAAGCAGCTAATTAACAACTCCATCCTCTCAGATGCATTAAATTGTCTACTAATAATACTATTTAGTAGTCTTTCAGAAACCAAACATCTATGTGCACATCTGAGAGCATCCCTTTCTTTTTTCCCCATGAAGTTCTGATTTGGGCTTTGGGTTTTTTGGGGTTGGTTGTTTTGGGGTTTTTTACTTGCTCCATCATCTTTTTTTTTTTTTTTTTTTACTTGATGTATCCTCTTTCTTCTTTCCCTCAATACTGAATAATAGCTGGGCCTGTCATTATCCCCCTATCAAAGTCCCGTTCTGTAACTTCTAACGCTTGCCAAACGCGAGGCTGGACTAACGCACTGGGTGGAGATAAGGGAGCACAATGAGAGCCAGCAGCCGATGCCGCAGCTGCCGCACAACTTGCTGATGCTATTGCCGCTGACAAGCTGGGTGCGTGTGGGCAGGACACGGCCAACACGCCCAGCAGCCTACCCCGCCCTCCGGCCAACAGGGAGCAGCGGCATTGATACTCCTCGGGCCACGGAAGCGATTCTGGTGTTGGCAGGACACACCATAAGGCGCGGCAAGCAGCACGGGCTGCGCGAACGAGAGAGGCTTCGAAAAAGGTTGAAGGACCCGCACGCAGCCCGACGTCAACACTCATCGGGGGAGGAAGAGCGCAGCAACCACCATTCCGAGCCATCGCCACCTAAGGAACTAGGGTGGGGGAAGGACAGCGAGGGTATGATGGCGAGGTGCCTGCAACGAGGGGGGCATCTAAAGCATCTCTGGATACTGGATATACAAAGCAAAGCACAACCACGTACGGGAAGAAGCGAGAGAGTTAAGCCAGCACCTCGCTACCATCAAACCGGCCCCCTTCAGGCACTAATCGAGAGAGGCTCCAGACGCCCAAGGCAGGGTGAAGGAGCCAGCTTGTGTGCAGCAGGGAAGGGAAAGGGATCGGAACGCTTTTCTCACCCAGCAGGAGGACGTTCTTCCCCGAGGGCAGCTTAGAGCGGGAGCGCGTGGACACCTCGCTGAGGATGCAGGACCTGGCGCGGAGAGAGGGCAGCGCTCAGAGGGGTCCCGCTCCCTCCCGGCCCCCTGCCGCCTCCTCTAGCGGGGGATGGCACGGGGGGCAGGGCACGAGCTGCCGCAGCCAGGGGAAAAGGCCACCCCCCAGCTCCCTGCCCGAGCGGGGCTGATGGCCGGGAGGGAGGATTAGCCAGCCCGCCCCCCCCCTTGCCTCCCCCGGAGGGCGAGGGGCCGCCGCCAGAGCGGCAGCGGCCAGCGCGACCCGGGTCCCCGGCCGCGGGGCGGGGCGGGCGGTTACCAGAGGTTCTGCCCATCGTCCTCATCCCCTCCTGCCCGCAGCTCCGCGTTGTTGTTGGTCGTGGCCGTGGAGGTGGACGAAGCGGAAGAAAAACCGGCAGCCGACACGAGCCCGGACGAAGAGGAGCCGAAGGAACCGGCTCGTCCCACTGCCGCCGCCATCTTCGCTGCTGCCGCCTCCTCCCTGCCCCGCCACCTCCCTGAGCCGCGGAGCGGGCGGTGGCGCCGCGGTGGCTGACAGGAACCCGGATGTGCGGGGGGCGGGGCCCGGGGCCGAGCGGCGGCAGCCGCGGGGATTTCGTGTGCGGCCGCTTCCCCGTGTGCAGCTGTGCTCGGGAGCTGCCGGGCTGCTCCCTGCCGCGGCTTCGAGGTACCGAGACTCCCCCCACCTTCTCAGGCCTTCATCACCTCCCTCCGGGGAGGGAGAGGCCCCGCGGAGGGGAGGGAGGCGCCTTTCGGCCGGGCTGTCTGCAGTGCGGGTCTGGGCCCGCCAGGCAGGGCTGCCCTGGCGAGGCGAGGCGAGGGGAGGCAGCCGCCGCCGCCGCCTTTGTGCCGGTTGCTGCTGCGAGGGGCGAGAGGGAACGGCCTCAGGCTGCACCAGGGGAGAGTTGAACTGGACAGCGGTAAAACAATTATTGAAAGGGTTGTCAGGCACTGGAACAGGCTGCCCGGGGAGGTGGTGGAGTCGCCATCTCTAGATGTGTTTAAAAGATGTATGGATGCGGTGCTTGAGGATATGGCTTAGTGGTGGACTTGGTAGAGTAGCGCTGATGGGTGGACTCGGGGATCTTAAAGGTCTTTTCCAACCTTGATGATTCTGTGAGGTACTGCTATGGACAGGGAGCTATTGCTGTATGCCAAATGCTGTTTGCTCCCTAGGTATAGCCCCAGCCCTGAGGGAAGCACCCTGTATCTGAGAAAAGTAAGTTCAGCTAGGACTAAGGCATGCTTTTTAGGGAGGACAAGGTGGTCTTACCCTTTCCAAGAGGCTTACTTGTTACTTGTTGTTCTCTCCCATGTATCAATTTAGAGTTGGAAAAAGATGGGTCAAGTCACCATCACTTTTGCAACTCAAGTCTCGCTAGAAGTTCCAGAATCAACAAGCAAGCATGTCAACTCTTTTCCCCCAGTTAACAGTGGTAATGTGTTTGCTAGAATAACACATGAACAGCTTTAAAATCTATTAAAAGTTGATGAGTTGTTTTAGTAGAGCTCAGGTGTTGGAACTTGTAGGTTACCATTCCTGAATGTAAATTTCAGTGAGGTCCTTTGGGTATGAAATAGGCAAAATGATGGTAGCCATATCCTGAATTGCAGGTATGTGCCATAACACATACACAGATATTGGTCAGAAGTATTTTATTATAGATGGGATGCAGAAAACTGGCAAAGGTTTGGTAGAGGTGTGTCATCCAGTAAACAGGGACCACTGAATAGAGAAATGCTGCTGAGAAACCATCAAGGAAAAACACTTGGTGAATGACCATAAGCTTTCCTAAGAGAGCAGAACAAATCTTCCCACAGTTGAAAGAGAAGGTTTCTGCTCCAATCTCTTCCGCTCTCTCCATGTGGCCTGCTCTGAATTCCCTTCTGTTATTGCTGATTTTCATCACTGTTGGGTCAACTGATTTATATCAGTAAATTTAAATTGATTACTTGAATGGTGGGAGAAGCCTTATAATGTAAGGGGTTGAATCAGTTGTGGGAAGGGTTTGATAAGTGACAGAGCCAGAACAGAGTGGGGAACAGAACTGTCCAGAGAACAAGGACAGAAGGATGAGCAGAGGGAAGTAGTAGTTTGAATTTGGAAAGAAGTGGAGTGGGCATGTCCTTTCAGTGACAGTAATCAGTTAGGTTGATGCACCTGCAGGTCAAGTTGCAGTTCTAGGAAAAAGGAAAAACACACAAAACCCCCAAACAGACTATATAATACATTTCTTAATTGAAACAACTTCCAAGGGTCCAAACTTTCGCATCCTACTTCAATCAAAAGAGATAACATTGTTTTTAACACAATTTGACAAATAGATTGCTATTTATCCTGGTGTGTAGTCTTGATTTTTTTGGTGAAGCTTTACTAAAAAGTGGAAAATCTCTAAAATTCAATGAATTCTCTTTTAACACCTCACTCACAAAAGCATTGAAAATAACAAAGTTTTAAACTACTTCATGTTGCTCATTATTTTAAACGATGTTCCACATCATACTGTTTGAGTGTGATGTAAATGATATTCAGACTTTTTTGAAACCAGAATGTGTATGACAGCAAGTAGTATTTAAATATGTAAACATAGTAGAAAATATAAGTCTCCATGGGAGAATGCTAAGAGCATATTGCTTTGTGTCGAGTAGGCAACATAATGATGTTGAGAAAAGACTATGCTATTTTCCTGCTCTTCTGCTTTTATAGAGGCTAATGTTGCTAGGGGAGCGGGGGGGAAGGTGGTTGTAAAACAACCAAAGATTATTCACAGTGAAAGACAGACCACATCTTTTCTTTCCCCCCTTCCCCTTGACATTAATTCACTCTGGAGTCTTTTTAAGGTGTCTTTCAAAATCCACTTGTAATGGAGGATTTTGCTGTGTGCTTTTGAAAGACAGGTATGCAGTCAAAATTCTCTGAGGATTCGCTTTCCAGCTTGTCACACATGACAGTTCTGATGATGGTTGGTGTATTTACTATCTTTACAAGAAACAACAACCCCTCCTATTCTGCCTCATCTCCATTTTATTTCTCTCTCGGGAGCTGCAGAGGAGAGGGCGAAAATGGAAATTCTTGGTCATCATATGCTCAGGTTAGGTTAATTAAAAATCAAGAGGAAACAAAAATGTTGAGAGAATTGAGCCTTCATCAACTGTGAAATATGCTGATACAGTATCTCAAATTATTCATAGAGTTAGCTGCGCAGCATGATAGGAAGAGGAAATTCAGGAAAAGCTTGTAATGAAGATGAAGCAACCATAGAGAAGGGGGGGAAGGGGATGAGATCAATAAAGCGTTATTTCCTTTCCTCCCCTGTAAAATAAGTTTCTTTCTGGCAAATTGATCTTGTGAATGTATGGGAACAACAACTCCATGCAGGCTTTTCCAAAAGGTAACTATGAACAGGAACTGATGTTAATGATGCCCAGCAAACATAAAAGTCTAGTTTTCTTCTACCTCACCCAATCTGTACTTGTTTATCCAGGCACATTAAATTTAAGGTTTTCCCCAACCTTAAAACCCCAAGTTTTAAAGTTGTAAGTCTAGCTACTCTTTCTTCCTTAAAACTACCATTCTGTTTTGATAGTATCTTATACCCAGTCAATGTTACACTTACAGAGGTGGGTATGACTATACAAGACATACCAAGATAATCTCATCAACTTTGATGAAAAATAACATTGTTTCAGCTACTGATTGTTAGCAACAGTTTTAACTTGAAAATGCATTGCCAATGGCTCAACTACATTCATACACATGGGCAAAAAAATCTCATTGTCAAAATAACATGATTTCCTAATACCGACATGATCTGCGTACCTCTGTGAGCTGGTCCTGAGCAGGAGTCAGTTGTGTAGCTTTGAGCTAGCTACACCCGCTGTTCTGAGGGGGCAGGGAAAGATCTCCTGCACACAACTGGTTAGGAGTGGCAGGAATGGTGTCTTCGTTTCTATCCGGGTCTCTGCCTTTTCCATTCCTGTTTTGATTATTCTGTACCCAGCTGCTTGTTCTTAACATAGGGCTCCTTGCTGGCTGGCTGTTTTCATGTGGAAACTTTTCTCCAAGTTAGCATTACATGAGACCCAAGAGGTAATAGGCCAGCTTCTCTGCATGTATTGTCAGCAGCCAAATACTATGAAATTGGTTACGAATTTAGACGGCATTTTTTTCATAAGCCTATGGAAATGAATTGTTATAGGTCAATTACATTTAAAAGATTCATTTTGGGTAGTTAGAGCGAGTTTGCCTTTAAGGCAAAACTGGCTTCTTAGCAATGCTGACCTCGTTGTTTGAAACCAAAATCATAAAGGTCACAGTACTCAATACATGCGAGTAGTTCATTGTGCAGAAAGCATCTGTTTGAAAAGGCAGCAACGAAGAAGCAAAACACGCAGAATTTCCAGCAAGATATTTTGTTGCCTTTAGCTGTAGTTTAATAAAAAGTAGAAAACCCTAAAAAGAGAAAGAAAAGTGTGATTTGCCATTACTTGTTGGTCTGAATTTGTGTGCAATTAATATCCAGAAAGCATTCATGAACATGGTAATGGTTTTTGAAAGTGCTTTTTTTTTCATAGTATTAACAGCTGGTCATCTGAAACTTATTATGGAAAGTGAATTACCTATTATTATTTACAATGCTCAAGTTATTCTGTCAGGAAATTAAACAATATTGTATGAATCGGCTAAATAGTTGACAATAGCACAAAATGCAAGTGGGTTACAATAGCACAGAACTAATATTTCAATCTGTATGCTGATTTTTTTTTAATATAAGCTCTATGGATAATACTTAGGAGTAACAAACATGCCTCAGGACACTTAATAGAATGAATCCATAAGAAATATTAACCTATGGCCAGTTTTGTGTGTCGCATTTCTGGTTTTATTTGGCCAAGTGTAAGTCTTGTTATTTGTCAAATATTTTTGTTTGCTGATTGGTAACTAAGCTCTGCAGACCATACTGCAGTGTACCACTTCTAAATGTATTGACCACATATTGCACTGTAAATTTTTACAAATATGCAGGGCTAATTTTGTGAAGCAGAGTATTATGGTCTGCTGCCAAAAAAAAAAAAAAAAGACAAAGACTGCTTTATTTCACAGAGACAGTGTTTTATTTCTTTGAATTTGCTACCATTCTGCAGCAGATGCAGCAGAGCACCTTAGCCATATGTTCATGTACACCCTTGCATTTGCTTGGAATCAATACAATTTAGGATGTGCTTTACATGTGTGTCTGCTGATTAAAAATATGTGCTTGATATGCATTTATAGAAGATAACTGTGAAGAATCTGAACAGCTAGCAGCTGCATGTCCTTGCTTTCCATTAGGCGGCCAGGTACATTCCCTCTCAAGGCTCATTCACCTCTTTCAGTGCCACACAATGTAAGTATGTTCCTTAGGTCTGAGCAGGATTGTTTCTTCAAAGAGAGAAATGTCAATTATTTTTTATGAAGTATTGTTTAGTCAGGAAAAAAAAAATACAACTGTATAATTTTTCTGATTTCTGTAGAAACAGCCAGCAGCAGGCACTTCATTGTGCATTATTTACAGTTCTGCTCCTTTAGTCAGTTCTTTATGTGAGGGAGCTGAGTGATTGCTTCTCAAGTAGCTGGTTTGCTTTATACTAGCTTTCTGGTTGTAAGATGGCATGGCTACTTGAGTAGGTTACCATAAAACAAGGAAGGATGTGTGTTTGTCATCTGGTAGCTACTTCGTGCATGTTGTCTCTGGGCATTTATGAAGAAATTTGTATTTGTTCTTCAGCAGGAATAAGGTAAGATACCTTCCATTTGCTGCAAAATAGGAGTGTTCGTAGAGATAGTTATTGCAGAGTAGCTTAAAAAAATGTAAACCTGTACTCAGGCTACCTTGCAATAATTTATGTAAACATGCTCTTCTAAGAAGAGGTTGCCAAATTGTGTACCTAACTGCTCTGTTGTGTGGTCTGAGAATCTCTCATCTATAGGACTTGGTTTCTAATTGGCCATTTCCCTCTGTCCCAGTCCTTGGGTGGTATTTTCAAAACTGCATGCAAAAAAACTTAAAACAGGCTAATGTTTCAAAATTCAGAGTCCTCCTTTGAACATACTGAGCATTTTTAGCTGCCACCTAAGTAAGCATTCCAGCGTGCTTAGCTTGGAAAGAAGTACTCAAGTTATTGAGTATTGTCTTGAACATATTTGGTTTAGATTTTCATAATCTCAGTGGCTTAATGGTCTTGAGACTTATTCCCATTTTATCCTGCCTGTGCATAGGAGAGATTACCTGTTTTATTACAGATTTTGTTACTTGCCAAAAGACGTCACTATTTTCAGTTTGTTATCTGTTAAAAAAGCAAAAAGTTTGGAATATGTTTTATTTACTTACAGAAACAGAAGAGATTCCCTCCATTTTTCCTTGTAAAAAAATAGTTATTGAAGGTCTACAGAGTTCAGAAATATATATATCTATATACTTCCTTAAAATACTGGGTTAGAAATTGCTATTTTAACTAAGCGATATGTTGTTTCATATATGGGAAGAAGATATTATTTTCCATATTTCTCTTTCTGTGAATTGTGAATAATATCTCTGGTAAGGATGATGTCCTTTTCAAAACAAAAATTGCCTGTTAAAATCATCATCCTATAATAAAGTTATGAATGTAAGACTAACCTATACACTGCTCTCTGTGAATGGATAGAAAATATAGCCCAAATAGAAAATTAAAATTGGCAATATGGAGAATTCCCTTAGAACAGACTCATAGTGTCTTGGAATATTTGTTGCTGTTGTTTTTTAAAAAAAAAAATTATTGATGTGATGAGCACAGAAATACTGTCCATAAGAGTTGTCACGTGAAAGCAAACCTTAAGGAAATAATATATTCAGTAAATAGAATTGCAAAGGTTCTTCAGAGTAGAGGAGGTCTGCTTGCTTGGGTTTTTCTTTTGCCTTTTAAGTCCTGAAGAAATCTATCCTTATGTTGTGTTATGAGATGTTATATGCAAAAACAATTAGCAGAACTGCACCCAGAGTACTGGGGTGTATTGGTCAGACGCATTTTTAGCATATAAGGTGACATTTAAAAAGTAAATGAGCCAGGGGGAATCAAGTCAGGAGTGGAGAAAATCAGATCTCAGCAGCAGGCATTAGTAGCAGTCCTTGAGATAAACAGAGTAATGGGAGAAGGCCGTCTTGGCCCTTTGCCTGACTTGCTAAAAATAAACACTGTGCACACTTCATATGCATCTCTCTTTAATGCACGGGAGGGCAGAAAAATCTACACGGGAACAGATGCTCCACTCTTGACCCTTTCACAGCGCCCTCCTAGGTTTTCATACCTGCCCTTCATTCAGTGAAGCTACACTTAAGTGAAAGGCCTCTGTTTCATTCTTAATCCCTCTATGATGCGAGCAGGTCTATGGATGTATCTGAGGATTAATTGTTCTTTAAAAATACTGTTAATTTTACCTGCCTTTAAAAGTATGTGATTCAGGTTTTTATATAAAATGAAAAATGAACTAGAATATTTTGTAAATTTATTTAGTTACAGCGAAAGAATAAAGCTCCCACATCATGACTAATAAAAACAAATTCTCATTACTTTGGTAAGAATCTTGACAGTGTAAAGAAAAAGGATCAAATCTTACATCAGGGAAGTGCTGTGCTATGAAACTGAGTCACAGCAAGAACACCTGAGCGAGTGGATATATCAAAGGAAAGAAAGATTCTTGTTTTAGTCAACATGACATATTTTATAATAAATTCCAATTTCTTTGTCTAAAAATTGTTTATTAATAGTTGTCCATCATTCTATTTCTCACTGGTGGTTGCTGGGTTTGACTGAACTCTTCTTTTCTCCAAATTCTTTGCAACCTGCCAATTTAGCATCTATCTTTAAGACAACAGTTTATGGTGGAAACTTGCTGACCCTTGACTGTAGGAACATGGTAAAAGTGTTTTAGCTAGGTACCCTGAAGGCTTTGAAATGAACACTGGTATTGATTAATGCAATGTTCTCTGTTTTGGAAAGAGATTAGCAGTGGCACTTCAGTTGAAGAATTTTCCTGGTTCTTATCGCATTACATTGATTGCATCCAAAATCTTTGATTGCTTTGGTTTGCCTTTGCACAGGCATTCAGAATGCTAGTCAAGAGTGTTGAGGACTTGTTGCATTAGGTATAAGGATTCTGTGGTGGTGAGGTACATTGTGGGACTGATGTGTTTCTTGACTTGAACTAAATCGGTCTCTTAAGCCAGAGGTGTTGCAGCAATGCAAAATGAGCATGCAAGGATAGTGAAGCACAGACTTTCTGCAGGCTGCTTCCTCTTCTTCATTCATTACTTCAACATGTGAGGAACACAGAAGCCAGGTACAGTGACAATAGGGCATCCATCATGGTGGTAGAAAGGGAATAAGGAAGTACCACTGCCCTAGTTCTTCTGCTAAACAAATACAGATCTCTCTAATTATATAGTCTGATTTCAGAGATGTGTTACAGGTTTCCAAAATATATGTGAAAGGCTGCAAATTGTAACCATTATAAATTGCTTTAAAATAAACATTTTTTTGTGGTTTTATGTTGTGGTAACTACATATAGTCTGCATATTTGACTTCATTAATATTTTGCCTTGCTTTGTAAGAATGAATATGCATATACAGCTATTATTATGTGGTAATAGTCAATCACTAAATTTAAATCTGTTCACAAGGCTACACATTTTTTTTAAGGTCTCCATCTTAAATGGTTTTCAATATGTTCTTTCTCTAATCTCCTCTGTCTTTCACAACCCTTTTTACTCTCATAATTTCTAATTTCTATTTCTAATCTATAAAACATGAATGGCCCTCATCCTCTCATTCACAAGTCACTCTGGGCTGTTATGATCCCAGAGCTTCTCATGTTTTCTTTGTTTTGTGATAAAGCTCTTCCTACATCCCTGTTTTTTGGAGCCCTTTGCTGCCCTCAAATCCTTTTTTAACATTTATGTTGATTTTTATGATGGTCTTCCCTTCATGCTTGTGTCAAGATATAGTCCACTGTCCAAGCAAGTACTCTCATTCACACTCCTAGACCCCTGCCCTTCATCAATTCAAAAGAAGTGCTTACTATATGATACTGAAGCATTCTGTTAGATTAAGTTGTAGACTTCCAGACACAGCATTCTCTGTGCAGTGTCTGTTAGTAAGAGTAACTTGCAGTAAAATATCTGCAATGTGGAACAGAGCCAGAGAAACCATGAAGAATGAAAGACGTCCAGGCTATCCAAGCAAATTGGATTGTACAGGGAAAAGATTGGAACATGCAAGAAATTAAGACAGACCATTCTTGAAAAGTTAAAAACCAAATGTGCAGAACCCTTGTCACATGTTCTGCCAATCTTCATTTCTTACTGTTTTGACTTAAGTTCTTCCCTTCTCAGGCATCTCTTAGGAACCTGGTGATGAAGATACCAGTTCTCTGCCACTACAGTATTAAGGATATGCTTCTTCCAAAATTATATTTTTCTTCCAAAATTATGTAATTCTCATAACAGAGTTGTCACTAACCTTTGGAGCTATTGTGGTAACTCACAGGGCTAAGCATTCCAGCAAAGCTCTCAGTGCAAACTCTGAAAATCTTTTCAGTTTGCATGTCGAAGATTATCATAGACTTTGATATGTATGAAAAAATTAGAGTCCGTTAAATGGAAGTTCTGTGTTCCAGAAAGGCAAATCAGTGTAGTCAGTGAGAAGAAAGAGTATGGTGATCCATCGGATTAGAAGTATACAGTGTGAGGTTAGGAACATAATTACCCTACACAGTGAAGTATGGTATAGAAAGAATTGATGCAACCACCACTAAACTACTTCCAGAAGTGCGTTAGTACAGCCACATTATTTTGCCATTGAATAAATGTTGAGGAAGACTGTCTTAGTGATGGTGCACATTGGCTTGAAAGGAATGTTGTAACATATCTATACAGCTCTTAGAAGCAGGGGCATGTGGGTATAGGGTATCTGCAGTGTGCTGCACTGACTGGCATGATGTCTCAATAAGTTTGAACCTCTTTACATTGCACACCATGTTATAGATGTTCTGTAAAAGGCTTGGATTTGATTAGCCAGGCAAAATGCACGTTAACAGAACATACTATTCCTTTCTCTGAATGTATCACCAGAGAGGTAAAGCTCTGGGACAACGTTAGTAGAAGGCATAAGTCATTGACTGACTAGAAATATATTGAGTCTAAAAATGAAAAATAACTTTCTGCCAGGGCAGAGATGCTTTGAGACTACCATCTGCTTGAGTAGTTATAAAAGGGGATTTAGTCTGTTAGAAAGAGGGAAAAGGGATTAAGTGATAAAACTGCAAGTATGAGACTGGATCATTTGCAGTGATTCAGGGGTTTTCTTCTAGTCCTATGTTCCTATGCCTCATGATTCTGTTGAAGTGGCAGAGTCAACAATAAATTCCACTATTGAATAATCTGGGAAAAACCAGGGTCCTAATTCTAATCTTGTGGAATAATAATCTGCTTTTATCTTTGTACATATATTTCAACTACTGTATCTCAGTTAACAGAGTTGAGGGGTGAAAGGAGTGTGTACTCTGGTAGTCAGAATATATAACCTTTAAAATATGTAGGGAATTAGGCTTCTTCAGTTGTAGAGTTAATAAACCAATTTTGTTTAATCCTGATTATTTTTAAATAACAGTGATAGAATCAGGGAGGCCCTGGTCAAATTTCTTGTATAATGTTTGGCATATTTCTGCTGAATTCAGGGAGATGAGAAGTCCACCTAACCTAGTATCCCATCCTGGGAAGTAGATACTTATGGAAAAACTGTATAGAGGCAGTCATGCTTACAGTGTTTTTTCCATCATGTTCTTCTAGCCTTCAGTGGCTAGGAGATTATTTGTTTAATAGTTACTGCTGACCTACTGAATAGAACTGCTGAATTCATGAAGTCTTTTTTTTTTTTTTTTCTGATTCATATACAGTTTGGGCCTTAAAATATTTAATGCAAACAAGCTTAGTTTATTATTACAAAAAAATGTGCATGCCTTCCAATATTTTTATTATAAAAACTAGTAAATAACTACTCTCAGCTCACCTTTTTCATAAAATTCATGACTTAATATATCTCTATCATATCCTTTTTCAGACATTTTTCTAACTCTACCATAACCTTTTTGATAATGGAGTGAGTGAAACTGCATATAGTTTTCATAATGTGTCTGTGGCCCGAACGTATACAGGGCAGACGTTTTGTGTTTGTTCTCTGCTAACTTTTAAATCATTTCTAAGCTTCTGTTTGCTTCTTTAAGCACCAGATATTTCCAGATTTCTTTCCTGATGATACTAACACCCCATGTACATAAATATGTGTATTTCCCCTTCCTCTCCTGATGAGCATTACACCTACTGACACGGAACAGCCAGCCTCTGGCACTTTATCATCCATTCAGTATTGAACTGTCCTCTGGTGCTTTTTTAAAGCCAGCTTTAGATTTCCTCAGACCAGTATTTTTTTTTTCATCTGTTTTTTTTCCCCTTTGTCTTATTATATGTGTGTTTCTACACATCATTTATGAATATATTGAAGGGCCCAGATCTCTCAGTTGAGCCTATGTCAGGGCATCTTGATACGTTCTTAGTCTGCATATTTCTTTATGAAGAAACTAATATAAGCGATATAAAATCTGATCTATAAAAATCTATCATACTTTTTTTCTTCTTTCTAAAATGAAATTTTACCAATTTTGTTTCATTGTTTATTTATTGAATAAGAAGGTAAAATTTTAATTGATTTCACAATGTAGGTCTGCTTTTCAATGAATTCATAGGGTAGTGGGAAAAGAAGACAACAGAAATTCACTGCAATTTGATAATTAAATCATCGCACATGTTGAGTTTAATGGCTTTAATGAACATTTTTATTTCATCAGAGTATGGGATTCTGGCACATAACGACAATTATTGTCAGGAAAAGGTCATCAGAACAGACTCCAATCAGTTCCAAAAGTATTCTAAGCATAAAGCAGCAGTTATTGTCAGGAAAAGGTCTGTAAAAGAAACTGTTCTTTTTATTTTTTGAATGTTAGCCTGTAAAGGTTGTCGTTGTCTGCTATCTTCTACTGGCTTAGTGCACTATGCTAACTTATTAAGCTACGAATACCTGCAAATCCTTTAAAGGCTTAACTGTATCTGCCAGCTAAGCTTTCCAAGGCAGTTATAAATAACTGCAGGCTGATTCTACTGACACACTAAAAATTCGACCTACTCTACATTTTATACTGTATTTGCTGCTGCTTTGACAGATGTAGTACAGTCTGGAGGTACTTAAGCCTTCTATGAAGATTTAGGTTGACCAAGTGCTCTTGAAACCCCCCCTTATAATTAGCAGCTGTTTTCCCTTACAGCCCATAGAGAATCAGCATTTGCTTTATCTCATGAAAAATGCCAACCAAGGACATATAAGGTGTAAAAAGAAATTCAGCTTAATACTAATGCATGAAATAAAGGTATCCTTCTCTGTAGAAAAGGCCATGACTTAAACAAGGTGGTCAGACTGGTTCCTGCACTGCAGTCAGTTACAAAAATCACAGAATGTTTTGGGTTGTAAGGGACTTTTAAAGGTCATCTAGTCCAACCCCCCTGCAGTGATCAGGGTCTGTCCTTCATGTATGATACATGTGGCCTTTAGTAGCTGCAGTCATTGACTTCAGAAAATGTGGATCTTTTCCATGTTTACAGAATTATTGTTATATTTTATTATACACATGTATGGTGGATGCTACTAGATATTATTAAGAAGGGAGCTGAACAGATGAAATTAACTATAGTAGAAGCCTGTTGAGGAATGCACTGCTTATCTTGGTGCTCCAGAGAGTGCAGGAGACAGCAGTACTTGAAATGTGTACTGAATACCTCTATGCTCTGTTACTCCTGCTGGCTATCAGGGAAGACAAGTTGACCTTCACCTTTTTTCTTGGTCAAAGAAGTTGAACTGTGGAATATACAAAATAGAAACTTTGAGACAAGGCTTTTCACTTTTCATTATCTTTTGCCAGATATTTTCTGTCCAAAGTCTTGTACTGGTACAAATGAAATTCCAGGTTGCAAAAGGATACGTGCTGGTATTTTCTTGTTGGCAAAAGACAGAATACCTGTGGATACCATGTGGATCCTTCTTTGCTACAGTGACTCCTACCTTCTGTAACAGATTCTTCATCAAAATCAGAAAGGAAACAGTTTTAGCAGTTATAAGAGCTGCAGGAACATAGCATGGCGTAAAGCTACCTTGCTCCCAGGTAGATAGGCCTCAGGCTAAATAATACTTAGGTGGCTGCATGAATCCTGCATGTGTTCTGAGATGATGAAGGCGGAACATTGAAAAATAAATGCAATGAGGTGTAGGTACTCACAGGGCGGACCTCTGTCAGCTTTCATTATAATGAACTCCTGATTGTAAAGCAATACATACTTAGGTCATGTCTTGCCAGCCAGCTGGTCAGAGTATAAATCACTGACACAAGTGCAGAAGGAAAATTGGATTCATCAGCGTGGATTCAACCTTCAGTCCCAAATGAATGTTTTACACCAAAAGGTTGCTAAAGTTCTTTAGAGTTTAGCTACTCCAAGAACTAAGTAATTGCTGCTTAATTACTTTATTATTATGCTCTTTGGTAATGGAAGGGCTGTAGATTTTCCATCTCTTCTAAATACATAAGCAGACTCTGCACAATCCAAGCTGAAGGGTCCAGCTTGGATACAATAAGCAATATAACTCCATTAATATTAATATGTGCTGCTTTATGTCTAGAATACTTTTGGAACTGATTGGAGTCTGTTCTGAGGCAACTTCATACTGAGCTAAATGAGATCACCTTATCCTTTTTACTAGTTCTAGCTAATGGAAGTCAACAAAAATTTGAGAGAGTAAAAACATTTGAAACCATTTTTATAGTCGATGTCTGCCCATTCATGGTCCTAGCCTACCTGAGGAACTGTCACAGTTAAGCAGATATGTTGCTTGTGATATTTCAGCAATGGTTTTCAGAAGTAGTTTCAGAATTTCTACAATGCTATGCAGGCAATAGATGACACGGACTTACCAGGTAGATCACATGGTTCTACTTACTTCAATGCTAACTTTTCTAATTAGGCATATATTGCTTAATGTGTGTAGTTTTTTTATCTGAACTTCATTAAAATCTATCAGGACAAATTTTACTCTGTGTATTTTGGAGACAGAATGGATTTTTACAAAATGCACTTTTTAATATAAACTATTTAGTACTTTGGTATGAATAGAAACTGGCATTCTTAGGTTTTAAATAAGAAATCTTGTGGAACACAAGCTTGTCAGATTTTTGCCAGAATCTTCCTGGTTCCCTGCCAGCTCATATACCGATCTGCTTGGCAGGTTGCCCAGCCTTCCAAAAGCTGCAGCTGCCTCTGTGTCAAGGATGGCAGCACTTCCAGGGCTGCAGGCTCCAGAGCAGGTGGCTAGATGGACTTCCCCTCAGATACCCCCTAAAGAACCCCCATCATTGTGGTGTCCTGTGCAGACAACCTTCTGACAGGGCAGTAGGAAGGGTGGAACTTTCAGGTCTGGAGATGTTTTTTTTCTTGTGCCAGCTTTTAGTAGTTTTCTAATTGTTTTCTAAGTGGACATCCTATTCCTGTCACTAAGGAAGGAAGACCTTGTATCTGAAAAGAGGCATGTATGCATTTAACTCATCACTTCATAGCAGTCCTGCTTTCAAGGCTCATGTGGAAATGACAGAAAACACAAAAACATGTCTAGAGGAATGTTGCTTTTTAAGTTGGAATTTGGCTTCTGCAGAGCATTAGGGTTTTAGGGGGGTTGGCATTTTCTTTTCATCTTAACTGATGATCTTGTTTTTCCTACACATATCTACTCTTATTTTAGATTCAGTCAGACCTCAGCAATATCTTGTGGACTAACATACAGTTTTTTAATCAGCTGGATATTCATGGTAGTTAATACATCCTTGGCATTAATAATGTATTGTGAAAGGACTGTAATAATAAATCTGATAAGCTTAACGTTGATGTGTACATGGTTGGTGATCTTAACAGTTTTTCTCCTATCTTTTTAGTGCTGAGAACAGTACAATTTATAGTACAGAGCAATGCTAGTGAAATTTTGGGCATTGTAGCTCTTCATTTCCTCATGTCTGAGTAATGGTTAGCACTTTTATACAAACAGGTTAATAAATAACAAAACCACAAAAAGCAATTTTGGTTTATTATTATTATTTGATAGTTCACTGCATTTTAAGCAGCTTGTTAGAAAACTTAGCTTTCCTAACAGAGCTGTATTCCCAAAATAAATCAATTCCACAATAATAGGTATGGTTGAAGAACTTTTTCTGCTCCAGCTGTTGCTTGTAGATTGCTAATAGATGTTATATAAATAAATAAACCAATCTCTATTTTACTGAAGTTAAATAATGATATTGAAAGAGCAACTGTGATACACCAAATATTTTATGGACAGTTGCCTGGAGTATTTTAGTTTTTTATATTTTTATAGTTACCCTCAAGGAAATTTACTGAAGAATTTTTAATTAACATAATACACTAGAGTATTAGATAATGAATGCATCTTATCATTAATTTATCAAATAGAAACAATGCTACTATAAAAGATGACATTCTGATAGATTTTATCCAGTTTAGTAACTTTTTCAGCAACTTTACTTAGTAACTTTACTTCATACCTTGCCCCACTAAAGTCCATTCCGGAAGTTCCTAGGTGAGTAGAGTTTCAGAAACTAGGTGGATCATCTTTTTGCTTGTACGGTGTTATCTAGCAGTGCAAGAATGGAAGAACTAAAAATTGCCTTCTTTGACTGGACCCATGACTCATCAAAATCAATATGAAGGATAGAAGCACTATAATTAAAAAAAAAAAAAAATCCTCTCCTGTTTCTCAGTTAATACAGTGTATTGGGGTAGAGATGGTTGGCCTTGTTGTGCATCTAGCAGATACTTCCAATGAGTTGTCCAAAGCAAAACCAAGCTCAATTGATTTGCTTCTGTGGTATTCAAGCTCTCTGTGTATTGAAAACATTGTAGCTAAGCTAATAATAAAATAAGAATTAAGTAGAGATAAATAATACACACAGTTTCTTGATGAAATTATTAGTTCCTCTTTGATTTTATTATTATTTTCTACTAGTTAAGATCAAAATCTCGCTAATATATTTTCACAGCATTTGCAGATTAAAAGTAGTTGCTTAACTATTTCTGCTTAAAAAGTTAATAACAACATGCTTATATAAAATAGACTATGACAGTCACAAACAATCATAGAATCATCCTGATTGGAAGAGACCTTTACAATCATTAAGTCCAACCATTAATGCAGAACTGCCAGGTGACCACTAAACCGTGTTCCTAAGCACTGCAACTACGTGTTCTAAATACCTCTGGGGATGGTGACTCCATCTTCAGCCACGTTCTGGCACAGCTCCAACAGCATAGCTGTTGACTTCGCGGGGATTTAGATACAAACTTAAGGTTAAGCTCATGCTTAACTGCTTTGTCTGTCTCTCCCTCTCTCATCGCTCTTAATATCATACAAAATCTATGAAATTTAACTCATGCTGACATATGAATGAATGTTTGGCTGTTTCCATACATTCTTTGTACACAAGAGCATTGTGGATTTACTCTTGTTTCAAGCCTAAAGAAAAGACCTGTATCCATTGTAGCTTCCACAGTGGTATGCTGTGGGTGTGAGCATGTGTCAACTCTAGGGGTGTATATGTGTGTAAATTTATTCTCAAAGGCAATAGGGGTGTCTTGTCTAACCAAAACATTTGTAATCAGACTGCATTTGAGAATAAATCCTCTGTAGTGAATCTTCTCCCAAAGTCATGCTTTTTGCAGTAGATATCAATGAAATGCTCTTCTTTGGGGCTTTTTATTTAAATCAATTAACATTTATCACAGTTACTGATACCCGTTTTTCATTGTATTTAAAAATGTTTATAGCAAAATAGTGCATTAGTAATAGTAGCAAAGATTTAGAAAGTGAATTGCGCAGGAGCTATTTTATAGCTTGAGGCTGTCATTTCATATCATAAAAGTTATTACACAAAAGAAAGTATAATAAAATTATTGCTGTAGGCAGTGGCTTTAATAAACAGTATAGGTTTTTCTAATACTTAATAACCTAACAGATTTTATCAGAAATGTAACCTCATATTTCTGTGATTTATGTACATTCTTCCCCAAGATAGTGTTCATCTACAATAAGATTTACTTGGGCATTTATGGCTGACCAAATTAATGAGTGTGATATCAGATTTTCTGGAGACATATGTATATATTTAAATAAAAAGATTTGTAAGTGTTCTAATTATCTGATAAATCAGGAGCTAAATTACAATATTGGCATATATTAGAATAATTTAAAAAAAGGTTTTAAAAACACATTTCCTTACATTTCGGTTCCTAAAAGTTCTGACAGCATGTCCATGTACCTCTTATATTTTTAGTATTTGCTAGATGTACTGTAGTTTCCCCTGGCATATGTGTCCTGTAAGGCAAGAGACAACAGAATCAAGAAATAAACATCTAACCATGTCCCAAATCCAATTAACTCTGACAAGGCTAGCTAGTAAAGTCAAGTGAATAACAAAGTAATGCTGTCTGGAAGCAGCTTTGTATTTTAGATTGTACTGGAGATAGTAGGACACCAGCTGGTCAAAGCAAAATTTTCTGCATCCTTACTGGATGCAGATGGATAAGACCATTTTATAGTCTGATGAGGTCACATCACCATAGCATTTTCAAATGTCAGATCTCATCTCTTCACTGTTTTTAAGTGGCAGAGAGGATGAGGGAAGCATTTCCCTCACAGAATGGAAAATATGTGCTAATGTCATTACAAGGTAATGCAGCGAAGCAGAAGCCACAGTTTACATCACACAGCCTCTCCTCAACTGCCACTGCCATATTTACTTATGATAATAACCAATAGAATTTAGTGCAGTAATCATTTGGCAGAAATTCTGGTGATTGTCTAATCCCAGGACCTATGCATGTTAAAAGTAGCTTTCCTTTTTCTGTCTCTTGACACATGCAGTTAACCTGTGTTCCATTTAACGAAACCCAATGATTCAGTGATTGCTTCACTGATCTGCTACATTCATTCATGCTTGAGACTCAAAAATGTCACTGAATTTCTCATCTCTAGTATAGCAGTGTCAATCTAGTGACACTCCTTTAGCAAAATTACTTTGGTTTTATCTTGAGAGGAGAATAGAAATTCTTCACTGCAGGTTTCCACACAGAAAGGAAATACATAGTCTATTTACTCAAACAACTCAAACAACACTATATTACACTTGGAAGTTCTGCAGCATTGTCTCTCTTCTCGCTCAAACCTATGTCACAATCATGCAGTACCCTGAAGTAAAATGCTCACTTTCTATTTACACTTGAGTAATGGAAGGAATTTTATAGCTATTTAGTATGACACAATACTCACTATCATTGTTGTCAATTGGCAACTTTATTTGCAGCTTATAATATCCTACTTTTCTATCTTCCAGAATAGTCAAACATATAGTTTGTCAGCTCTAATACGGGCCCTAAAACTAGAACAAACAGCTATCCTTGACTTTGGGGTGGAGGGAAGGAAGGTGTCTTTGGGAAACAACATGGCAATTGGGGTTAGCTCACATCTCGCAGCTAGTATATAGCTGAGCGTTGGAAAATTTCCAGCACTTTTCAAATATCTCTACTTCATTGAAATTAAAATTATATCGACTTCATAAAAATATCCCAGAGGGATTTTTCTCAGGTTTAGAGTGGGATTTCTCACCTAGAAACTAGAAACAAATACATGAAATGACTCAGCAGTTAGGTTATTTAATGATTAGATTTGGAATAGGAAGCTGAAACTGTTTCCCCTCTCCTAATTCCACATTTGTATGCACTGCATCTTTTGGATCATTTCCCTCCGCAACTTGATTGGAGTTTTGCACTCATATAGAGGCCAAAAAAAGTGAAGAAAGTCAGTAGTGCCTGTTTTCTAGTTAATCTTAGTGTTGGCCCCATCTTGCCTGACACTGAGAATTTAACATGAGGTGAGATGGGTAAATTTGTTTTAACTCTCAGGATGGTCTCTGAGGTCAGGGAAAGGAGCAAGGAAAAACTAAATTAAGTCCAAGATTGCTTCTGTAGAAAACTAAAAATTCAACATATCATCATGCTTCCACATTTTTCTAAGTGCACTGAAATTTGATCTTCCTGCTTGGACACAAATTGAATTTAACAAATGGATATAAGTTTAGATGCAGCACAAGCATATGCTGACATAAGATTGCCATATGTCGGTCCACAGTGATTCTCTAGCTCCTGAAACATGTTTCATTCTTTAAATAGCTTTCCATCTTTTTAACATGTTGGAACATGTGACTATTTTCATTATGCTTTTTTTCTCCTTCCTTTGAAGCCACATGCACGTACAACTGACTTAGATTAGGCAGAAAGGACTGATAGAAAGAAGCTAAAATAGCCTTTGGAGATTACTACTACAGCCAAATATATTTAGAACTTGAAGAAACAACATGAACCATTGAAATGAAATTAAATCTACCTTGATCTTTTTAAGTAAAGGAAATATTATATGGATTGGGATTTTTGTCCTAGATTCATCCAGGATCATATACACTATTTTATTCCTGGTATGTAATGCAGCAAGTTAAAATTTAATAATAATACAGAACAAAACAAACAAAAAAACCAAACCAAACCCCACAAAAAATTCCCAACCAGCCAAAAATATCCAAAACCTTTGTATTTAATCATGTAACATTAAATACTGAGGTCTTGACTTGGAGACTGCCTGAATCAGATCCTTACAATCTCACACAGAGAACAATGGTAGCTGCCAACAGGGTATATATTCTGTTAGGTTTCACAACAAGCAAACAAAAACCCCTAGATATCTTCATATGATCTGCAGATGTGCAGTATGAAAGCATTTAGATGCAAGTTTTACAGAAGCCTACTATTTTAGGCAAATAATAGATCAACAAACCTACTATATCTTAAAAAAACAACGCCATCAGAATACCCTTAATATCATTCAGCAAACTGTGTGACACACAAAATACACTCAGTCTCATGTTCTAAGTTCCTAAAAGTTTTGAGGGAAAAAAAAATTGCTTCAAAGTGACTCAAATGCCTGCAAGAACTTTAAAAAAAAAAAAGTATAATGAGAACATACACAAAGATTCTACTGAATTTTGTAAGGGTAGTTAAATGGTACTGAACACATTGTTTGGCTTTTGCAACATCTCATATAGGCTTTATCAGCTAAATGCTTCATTTGTATCTTTAGTGAAAAAAGAATTGCTTTATACTTCTCAAGAGAGAAACTTTCTCTTCTGAATGTCCGGAGAAATGCTGAGAATAATATCTACCATAAGTTATTAGTAAGAATTTACTTTTCTTTTCCCATGTATGGGTTCATCCTGCCTTGAGACATAACCTAATTTCTCAATAAGCTCCAGCTTCCTAACTGTTGCAATATCAAGGATATCAAGTGTTAGACTTCCCTACAAAGTGTATGTATCAGCTTAGGCCAGCACACAAAGAATTCTTAAGACTGGGCTGAAAGAACCAATGTTTACTCAAAGCCTCTGGTCCAACACAGGTACTTTTGCTTTCTGTTTCTGCATCTCAGAAAGGGTCAAAGTGCTCTGCAGTGTAGAAGGACATAAAGCAGTGCTTGACACGTTGGACATAAACACGTAGGTCATGCAGACATCCTACTGTTATCAATAAATTGGTTCCTGATTGTGCTAAAAGGCACTGATATAGTCACAAAAAGTTTTAGAGACCTGATCCTCTTGCTCTTAACTGTGTAACACTGGAAAGTTTGCCCCTCTGCAAACTAAGGATTAGGCCTTAGTATACTTTTCTTGAAATAAAGACTTTTCTGTCAATTTGAGTTTTTAAGTGGAAACCAAAGTTCTATAAGGTTTAGGCTGGTCTTTTCTACAGGAAGGTAAACACCCCAAAATGTATGGTGATAATGTGTATAGGCTTTCCCTTCACAACCACCTTAATTTACAGAATAATTGAAACTTGGCATGCAAATTTCTCCTGGATGAAACAGGAAGGGAAAAACGATAAAGGTGATATAAACCCAGTTTTTGTTTCCTGTCCTAGGATGGCACAATTTGGGTGATCCTTGGGCTTAAACCCATTACCAGAAAAAGATAATGGTGCTCTTATGAGAGCCAAATGGAGGGAAAATCAGTAACAGTACCATATACAAAAAAAATCAGAGCAGATTTAGAATGCGGGAAGGGGGAGGTAAGTGATGATTCCATGAAGAGTTACATTTCATGTACTATAATGTGGGGAAAAGATGAACACCTCTTTTCCAAGGGAAATCATAGAAATTTATTGAGGATATTGTAGCATTGTTCCTCTAAATCCATAATGCTCCATTGTTTTCTGTGTTTCCCTGTGCTAACCCCTCGCACTCAGAAGTTTTACACCCACTTGTTCTTTCCACATACCAAGGTTGATGAGGTCCTGTCTCTCTAAGCTTGTCTTCCAGGCCCAACATCTCTAGTTGACTGTGAGCAAAGATGTCACCATGGTAAGCACTGTCAGATATTCTGCCTCTCTTTTTTGTCTGTGAAAGCAAGGTGTACAAGG
Source organism: Todiramphus chloris collaris (assembly GCA_025345505.1). Lineage (NCBI taxonomy): Eukaryota > Metazoa > Chordata > Aves > Coraciiformes > Alcedinidae > Todiramphus > Todiramphus chloris. Next base: position 12,920,500 of record JANVCC010000019.1, read on the forward strand.
GCCTTACTCAACATATTTTCTTTTCCTTTTCCTTTTTTTTTTCCCCCTTTTCCTTCCGTCCTCCCTCCTCGAGTTTCAAAATGTTTAATGTAGATGCGTGGTACTGGGCCAGTTCCCACCTGATGAAAAATAACTACTGTGTGAGAATATACTGGAAATGTCAAGAACTTCAGCACCAGCTGTTTACAGCTGTCAATCTACTCCTGCTGTTCCCACTGAATTGCTGAAGTAAATATAGTTTATGCTGGTTTATTCACCACTCACAGACAGAACAAAAACCCTAACTTTGTGATGCACCGTAACTTCCCAGGAAAACACATTCCATAGCATTCTGAAAGCGAAAATACTGCATTTAAATGAGATTCACAATAGTATCTTTTACTGACTTTGGGAGACAATTCAAAAAAAGAGGCTTAGCAAGCTGAGACTAATAGCTGCGTTCAACATACACGGATTTAGGTGGAAATTTAGGAAAAATTTTAGGATTTTAGGAAAAAGGTGGCATTTAAGAACTCCATCTGTAGGGGGAGAGCTAGCACTTAACCTCACCTTGCTTTATTGCACAGTGCCGCCTAGAGATTGAAACTTTTAGAGCGGCAAAGGATAAGAAGCCCTATTAATAGCAGAAAAAATATTCCTTACATTAAACCATTGGTATTTTGGAATTTTACTAGGCAAGCGAAGTGCTGCCGAGATTTCCATACTCTTTCATCTGGCAAAAGAACTGTCACTCTCAGAGTGCCCTCTGGAGCTGGCCACGCTCCTCTCTCTCCCAGAGTCTGACAGTGATTGGGCATGTCACAAATCCTGATTTTCTCCTCTTCTAGACAGGTCTGGCTCGTATTATCAGTGCAAAGGTTATTGACATACTGCTGCAAGGCCAGGTTGCTGTCTTCCTGGTTTTGAGGCTGTAAGATTTTAAAATAGCACCTTGAAAGGTTTGCTTTGTGAGGCCAAAATCAGCCTACTTCTACTTAATCTAGTCCACTAGAGGAAGGTGTACTGTACAAGGGAGGAATGAGACGCTGGGACTGCTCTCCGTGTGTGATCAGTGGTGCTTTATTCTTTCCGAAACTCCCCCTCCCCCCCATTCCCTTGCACATTACAAATTACAGTTGTCTCCTTTTGGTTTCTTTTGATTTAGCCTAAAAACGGGAAAAAGAAACCTAGAAAAATCTGCCTATCTCTGACCCACGTTTAATTTGCCAAACTGAGTTTTGGGCTAAAAGCCTGAATTGTGGTAATTTATTTCCTGAAAAAAAATTTAAAAAAATTAAAAAAAAGAGTTACTATTCTGGTATTTTCACACATTTTTTAATTCTTTCAAATGGGATTTGATGTGTCACAGCAGATGGCGTACTTGCCTCACTGGGACCAGAGACTCTCTGTGATCTGCTCTCTTGGCAAGATCCACTACACCTCAGGCAAAAAGCAAATTATACATATGTGCAGTCAAGAAACTCTTTCCCCTGTACTCAGAGGAAGGTAGTGATGCTATCACAATATTTTTGAAGGAAAAATGTCAATATTTTTGATGGCATGACTGTATGTTTGAACTGTAATAATGCACAAGTGTCTCTTCCCTTCCTTCAGTAGCCTCCACACATACAAGCAATTAAGATTTTATTATTAAGAAGTAGGTGCAAAATGTGATTTTATTTGTATTGTTCCTTTTAAAAATCATCCATACTGAAAAAGAGAGAAAAAGCTGATAAAAATTGCTTTGTCTGTCCCTTAGAAATGGAAAGAAGAAAATATTATGGAACTACAAGCATGGCAAAACAACTCTGGAAGGTACAAAGATTGCTCTTGTTCTCCCTCAGGTAAACAAGCCCTGTGGCAAAATCATGATGGATAAAGCAGACTCTTATCACTGTCCTTTCCATGTCATGACGTAGAAGAGATGAGAAGCTGGATACCGGGGCTGCTGTACTTGAAGCTGAATGAGCTTTGACAAGGCTGTTAAAGAAAAGCTACAGTAGGGAGCAGTAAATTCCTTGTGGCACTCATCTTGATGCAGCAAGCTCTGGAACGAGCAGAGTACTGCGGAGATGCTGGGGACAAACACCATACCAAGCTTGAGGGAGGGAGGCGTGCATTCACCTCAGGTCCACAGCCAACATTCTTGCTCCGTTCCTCAGGGTGGATTTTTGGGGAATTTTTTCTTTTGATAAAAGTCAGAGAGAATAAGTAATTACACTAGTAAATATATACACATAAGGAGGACTCGCAATTACAACATTATTGGTAGATAGTCTCTAGTACAGATAGGGCCTTATGGCCTGGGCCAGCAGCTATTTCTTACAAAAGATACAACAAATTCAGAGACTTGGAGTAAGATGCTCGTGAATGAGGATTGCAGGAATCTCTGATATATAGCTATGTCTAAAAGAAAGCCTGGAGATAGGAGTTTAGTGATGAGGAACTGGACAAGTGGTGATTAATAGAAGTCATTAAACATAATTTGCAATATTCAGATTTGCAATTAAAAAAAAATAAAATCCTCTTCCTCCTGAAATTCCTGAAATAGTGTTTTCAAAAACTTTTATTTTACAGGGCCTGGCTCTTTAAGAGCTGTGACAGTCTAAAGGTGTTCAGAGCTGGCATGCCTAAAAGTGTTTCTTTCTTTCCAGTTGTATCCCTCTGTTAAATCAAGTATCACCTTTCCTCACAAACCTTAACCCTCTGAGGTGCCCCACAGTACAGTTAGGAAAACATTTTAACTGGAGGCCTACCACAAGAAGACTAGTAAGAAGAAACCCTGCTTCTGATAAATTAATTTTGCTATTGACTTCCCAAAAGACAAATTTGATCCTCAAACCTTTATGTAACATGGAAAAGGCACGCAGCAGGTACAGTATGCTTGAGATCCTGTGGTCTTTCTTGACAAATGTTGCCCACTGGCAACGAGATCAAAATCATATAAAGCAAAACCTGCTAACCAGTGTTGGGTATATACACATTGTCACAAGCAGGAAAAGAAGTCGATATTTAACGGGAATAAATGAGGGAAGAGGGGAACCCTTGGAGAAACAGATCTGGAGCAAAAATCCAGTAAAGTGTTCCCACACTAACAGATGACAGAACTGTGGAAGCAGCGTCTTACAGGAACCCTGCGTCATGAAAACTCACATTCACAAAAAGGCAATGAAGAGTGACTGTCCCCAGGCCTTCGGAGATGAGTCCCAGGGAGCCTTTTGGCACCTGAGATGGGACAACTGTGGGGCCTTTCCTTCTAACCTCATCCCAATTGTATATAACAATGTGTGTTCAAAAGATAAGGTGGCTCATCTACAGAGCCCTCTACCCAAGGGTCAGAACAACATACGGCTGCTGAGTCTACACAGGTAGATGCTTAAATACTATATATAGCATATCCAAGTCACTATAAACGTTTAGGAATCTTTATGATGCTGACAATGCCATTGACCTCACGTCTGGCACTTTAGTGACCAAGATAACAACAGTAACCAACGCTAACCGGAGTCTGCAGCCTGGTGAGGGTTACTTTGCTTCCCAGCGCACTGAATTCCAGACACTTCAACCTCATGGAGGGAAACTTGGCTTCCTCGGCTCTCCTGGGGGGACTGAACTGGTGCCCAGAAACCCACCTGGAAAGGCGTTCGGGACGCGGATACGAGGCCCCCGTACCGGCTTTAATTACTACGGCAATGAGCACCGTGACAACACTTAAGGTAGCCAGGCTAATCACTCGCACAAACCAGTGTAAACTGGGGAATATTTTGACAGTTTCCGGGTCACCGGCTGGTAACAGTTGAAGGAAGCCCCCGGCTGACCGCTGCCGGCCCCGGCTGCTCTCTGCGGGGAGGGAACGCGGCAGGCCTGGCCCAGGCAGACGAGACAAGCTCTGCTGGCGGCAGCGGCTAGCCCCCGGTTCGCGGCCGCCCCACAAGGAGAGGGCACCCGCGCAGAAACACTCCTCGCTCTCCCCGCCGGCTGCCGCGCACCCAACGCTCTCAGGGCCGGCGGCGGCAGCACCCTACCCGCCCAGCCCCGACGGCCAGCGGGCAGAGGCGGGCCGCGCATGCGGCTCGACCCCCTCCTGTTCCTCCCCCGACCCGGGCGGCGGGAAGCGCTGCGGCGTCCTGACGTCAGACGCGCGGTCCCCCGGCAACGGCCGGACGTCGCGAGGCCGCCGGGAACCCGGAAGCGGCGGGCGAATAGGAGCGAGTGGCGCAGCCAGCGGGGCGGGCTCGGCGCGCGGAGGACGGCGGCGGCGGAGGAAAAGTAGTTCCGGAGGGCAGCGGCCGGTTGGCGGTGGCGGTGAGGTCGGCGCTTGGCGCGGCGTGGGGAGCATCGGTCCTGTCGGCGCGCTCGGACTGCGCGGCCGCACCGTGCGGAAGGGGACATGGCGGCGGACAAGGCTGCGGGTGAGTGCGGGGGGAGTTTCCGCGGGCCGCCGCGTCCGCCTCGGGCCTAGGCCGTCTGGTGCGGAGGGATACGCTCTCGCGCGGGGGGCGGTGAGTGCCGGTACGTCCCGGGCGGAAGGAGAAAGGTCGGGCTGTTGGGTTGTTCTGTGCTTTTCCTTCCGCCGGGAAGTAGTGCCGCGGTTTCCTTCCGCCGAGGAAGTAGCGCCTCCGTGGCAGCAGGGCTCCGGACCGCCGGCCGGGCCCGCTGCCTGCCTGCCTCCTGCCTGGGCCCGGCGGGGACGGAGCCCTTGAGCCCCGGTGTCCTGGAAAGGCTGGGCGCGCAGGGCGGTGTGCCCGCATGGCCTGGGCTGGCTGTCTCCCGGGCCGCGGCAACCTAGCCGCCAGTGGGTGGATGTGTTCAACTGGGTTATCTGGAAGTGCTGGGCTTTGAATGCTTCGCGTTGCTACTTAATATCTAGAGTTCACTCTGTGTCCCTCGCAGTTGCTACTTTGGTTTCAGATGAGTGAGACTTGCCTAGAATCGGGCCTGAGAAAACACTAAAGAGAAATGAGCAAGGTGAAACACTGAAGTAACCTTCTCTTAAACACCTGAAATAAATCTCAAGTCCAGTGCAGCTCATTAGCATCGATTAGGTAACTGCTTATCTGTCTCCCAGAGGACTGCCCCTCTTTGGAGGAAAGGTCCTTCCCTCAGATGGCAGCTCCAGGGGGACGAAGATGAGGACAGTGTGAAGAAAAGCCAAAGTGGATCTACTTGTGTTCTTTTGTTTCAGTTGGTTTTACGGTGGGAGCATTATTTAAAGCCATCTTAAGTGTTTTTTCCTCTGAATGTTAAACACAAAACTTAGAATCTGAAAAAGATGGTGGGAAAAGTTAGTGTACTGTATGTAGGGATGTGTACTAAGCTGTCACGTGTTTATTTACAAGCACTGTAAGCATCTTCTAAACTACAAAAAATAAAAAAATAAGACACTAAGTTTTTTATATTTTTTTGCTGTTATCGGAACTGTTGAAGGAACTTTTCAATTCTGCTTTCTTAAAATATGTGCCTCAATGAATCAAAGACAAGCACTATGGCAAGATATTCTACATGCTGTACATGTTCATAGCAGTGAGTTACAAATAAATTTCCACCTTTTTTTTTTGGTGTTTTTTTTTGTGTGTGTGTTTTGGTTTTTGTTTGGTTTTGTGTGTTTGGGTTTTTTGTTGTGGGTTTTTTTTTTTCTGGTGTGTGTGATGCTGGGTTTTTTTTCTTTTTGCTTCATCAATGAAGAAGTCTGTTCTGTATATTTATACAGGTAGTGTAGTGCTTCATAGAAAAATGTAGTCTTTGTGACACAAACTGTCATCTTGCAAAGGCTGAACACTGACTGGTCTCCATACCCTTCAAAATGCTTTTGGAGGAAGAATCATGTGATAGATTCCTCCCCTTCCAAGGAAGAGATTATCCCCCTGCCTGTAGAGTTTGGAGCTAAGAAATCATTCCAGAGATGCTCTGGTATTCAACAGCCCAGTTCATGCAGGATGTAATTTACAGAGCCTAGGAACAAGAGAGCTCAGGAACAGCAGTTCTTGAAGGTATGGAGAACAGGTATGAGAAGGATAATGACTGCAGTCACTAGGTGTCATTGGGTACGTGTGTGGGGGAGAGGTGGCTTCTTGTTGCTTACTGTGGCAGCAAGCTCGTAGTGAGAGAGGTCTCCTTTTTCAGGTGGCAGGCTCATGCTTTTCCTCCTCTCACAGAGCCAGTTTTCCCGAAGATTTCCAGACTACAGTGGTTTTGCACAAGCCTCCATGACAGCTGCTCAGCCCCAGGATTGCTAACTAGGAAGATAATTTCCTGACTTGCTTCTTTTGCATAAAACTCAGTGCAGTAGCTTTCTCCAGGTTGAAGTCTGAGCAGTTGAGTTTTACATCCTTTGCCAGGTTGCCCCATTTGCCCCTCATCACAGCCTGAGAAGTATTAGTGTCGTTCTGTGCTTGTGAAAGTTGGACAGAAGGAAAAGTTAAACAAACAGATCTGTGTGTAAATACAATTTAGGAAGATAAATTGAGTCCTGTCACTTGTAAACCAGAGAACCTGTACGGTTTCAGATGTTTCAGCTGATAATTGCAGCTACTCTGTGGACAGGAGCGTGTCAGCAGTGACTGGTGTTACCCACACCACGTGCTGCTGCAAGAATGCTGAAGATCACTAGGTCTGAGTAGGCAAAGGACAGGCTGTGTGCTTTGCCAGCAAATGATGCACCTACCTGTTTCATTTCCAAATGAAACCTTGAGAAATACGGAAACAATAGTTTTATTTGAAAGCACTTGATAGCCATTTGTAGCCTAGAGAGCAAGAGTACTTTCTCTCCCCCCACTTAAGTGGAATTGGAAGGCTTTTTTCAATACCTTGTGCCAGCCAGCCATGAGATCTCTTGATAATAAAGACCAACTTTAGTGCTTTAACAGGTTTAAAGTGTTTTTGGGCAAAAAGGGCAGAGGGCAGTTATTTTTCAAAGGAAAGAGCTGTGCTATGAGCTACGTCAGCTGGACTTCAGTTCTATTCTTTCTTAAGCTTCCAGTTCAGGTTTCACACAACTGAGTTGTAGTGAGTGAAGTTGATTGGATTACACCATAAAACTGACTTTATCAATGGGACAGCTCTGGTTTTGCTTAAAGTAGTCCCCAGTTATTGTTTTTTTTAAATGTATGAGCAGGCTTAGAGACATACTGAAACCTGTAGACTTGTCCTGATTTTTTCCTAGGAAATACATCAAGCAGCTAGATAAGTGATGCTTTTATTACACAACTTAGCCAGCAGTCTCATTGTTTTATCTTTCACTTAACCAAAGACATTTTCCTTCAGGACTCAGACTTCCATAACCCCACCTTTATTTGAGATGCTTCTTTTGTGAGCTTGTGTACAAAGGCAATAATCAGTGATGCGCTCGGTAGTCTGCTGCACTCTTAGGTAAACCTGCACGTGAGGAACATCTTGCCCACACTGAGTGTTACCAGCTTCAAAAGTTTCAGTGCCTCAAGTCTCTGCAGTGTGGTTACTTTTACTGGCATACTCTGAAAGGCAGGCTGAGCAAGTAAAGCAGATAATGTAACTGTTAGCATGAAAGTTTGAGGGAAGATGCATTTGTTTACTCGTTGCTGTTCTAGAGCAACTTGGAAGGGCATAGCTTTCTGTTCAGCTGTGCAACCACAACAGTTAGAGCAAGAATCACATCCATATTTGGCTTGAAGGAGAGGTGCTTCTTGTTTGTGTCCTCTTTGCTGCAGAAAACAGTAGCAGACAAATTTTCTCTTTTCCTTGAAAGGGAAAGGCGGTGTGAGTGGTGGTGATCAATGCAGAGTCAGATCTTACTGCACGTGTTTACAGTCCTGTAGCTCTCTAAGGATCCATCCTTCTTGAGTGCTGAAACGGCTGAGTCCTGAATTTTGTCTAAATCACGGTGGGTTACTTTGTAGCTGGCAAGTGTAAAACTGTTGAAGTTTTAAAATCTCAACATCTTTGGCACTTTAACGCAGGGTGGAAGTCACCATGAAATATTTATAGTTCTTGATCAAACGTGTTATTGAACAGGGCAATGGAATGGATCTCACAATCTTCTCAACAACAGTACAAACTATTAATAGATGACAAAGTTTGCTTTCTTCTTACTACTGTGGATGTTAATTGCTGAATTTTTGTAGGTTTCACTGCCCCTTACTGTTGTTTGTCTTATGTTTGTACATTTTCATAACTGGTAGCAGACAAGTTATATTGGTCATGACGAGGAATGGGTTGTGCAGTGGACCTCACATATAAATGTTTTGATTTGTTCAAAGCAAACTAAATTAGTAGAGTTTGCATTACATCTGTGAATTGTCGGGAACAGAAAGAAGACATTGAATTTGCAAAGCCTAGCTGGCCTATTAAGATAGCAAAAAGCAGGTTAGTGTAAGAACTCAAGAAATCATTTTCTGCAGAAGTGGAAACCATTTCTGGTTTTTAAAGTCTTTTTTTTCAAAAATACTAAATTATCTTTTTATGTTCTAGCATAATTCTTCTAGAAATAAACCATCTGGTGGTTGTGTGGTGTTTTGGGTTGTTTGGTTGTTTGGTTTTTTGATTTTTTTTTTTTTTTCCCCCCCTCCAGTAGTTTGTGTTGGTGGGAGGTTTTTCTTCTTCTTTGGCATGGATTGTTTGTACTGTGGTTTTTAATGCAGCTTCACTGAATTCTTAATTATGTGATGGCAGTAGATTCCTTTCTGAAAAATATGCTCAATAATGTCTGAAAGGTAGAATGTTAGGAACTGTATGTAAAAGAATTTGAAGACGGTTAACCTTATTATATTGCTACGTAAATGCTCGAAGGGGCCACCATCATAACTGCTGCATGCTGTTCTTGGTGTCTTAATCTAGAAGAAGATATAGTAGAACTGGAGGAGATTCTGGGAAAACACATGTGAGGAAGCTGCAGAATAAACTGTTTCCTCACCTCAGAAGAGTGATAATTCAAAGCAAGATCTCTAAGGTTTGGAGTGAGGCTGAAAAATTGAATAGGCATCATTTGCTTGTGTCTTGCAGTATAATCACTCGATAGCATTTGATGGCCTATATTGAAGAGTACAAAAGCATAGAGGGTTTGAAAAAAATATATCAAGTCTGTCAGTGATTATTAACAATGATGGTTCGATCGCAGCCTTATTTAGGGAGACTTATTCTTCCAAAGCAGGTAGCTGGGTGGAAGTTCCAGTGTTCGGTCTGGGTGGTTTTTATGTTGTTCCCTAAGGCATCCCTTGCTTGCTGTTTGGGAAGCAGCACACAGGATGCATAGGTTTTTCATACAACCCTGTTGCTTATTCTGTGATGCTTGGCCCTCACTGCTGATTTTTGTGCAAATAAAGACAACCCTAGTGTATGGTTGCAGCTTTAAAGAGAATTCTAAAATGTATGCGTTGTCAGTTAACTTGAAGGACTCTGGTTGTTGACTGAGCACAGTAATTTAGGTAAGATTATTACACTTACACTGTACAGAGAGAACTCACTAGGAATATACTTGTGATATTTTAGTGTAATAAGGAGCCAGTGCTGCACTTACCTGGAAGGAAGGTTACTTGTACTGGCAGGATCATCTTGAGAAGTGGAAGAAACAATTTTTGTAAGCTGAATAGCTGTCATTACATTTGCAAACTTTCTTCTAATCTGTCCACCTTACAGATCAAGGTACTGAGAAACATGAAGGAGCAAGTACCTCTGGGATTACTGATCAGGAAAAGGAATTATCGAGCAGTGCGTTACAAGCTTTTCTGGTAAGACAAAGCCAAACTCTGAGACATCTAATTTACCACATAACTGCTAAATGGGCTTACATAATTCTGTTTTCTTAGTACAGTTGCAAATGTATTAACACGATATCATATCAAAAGTAGCACTAGTTGTGTTATAAAGCCAGCACGTGCTGTTTCTGTCTGCTATGACGTGAGGAGACTGAAGGGGATACTTGAACAAAGTGTGCAAGAGCACGTTTAATCTTCATTCTTCAAACTTAGTAGCCTTCCTTAAGAGCTGTGTAATGAGTTAATTAGAAGAAGGAGGCTGCTGCTGTATCGCTGTTGGAAATGCGTGATCTCCCTGAAGAATTCATCACTTCAAGCTAAAAACGTTGTGTCAAAGGAACCACATGCATTTAAAAAACCAGCAAAGAAAACTTTTTTTGGTTTATTATCTTGATGTATTCTTTGACTGTTTTGTCTCTTCACATCAAAACATATTCTTCTACATCTAGCACCTACAGGCAGTATTTTCCACATGTTTTGGGTTTCTTGTAAGATTTTGTTTGTGTGTGTGTATTAAAATTCATGTACCAGGGCTTTCAGTTTAATTCTTTCTTTGTGTTGTCTCCTAATTTTATTTAGTATAGCAAGTGACAGGAAATATAATTGCTTTTCCTTTCAATTGTTGTATCTCCATGGTGCCTTGCATAATTCAGTTCTGAATGTTAAATAGATCATGGGAAGAGTTTAAATACCATCTTTGAGATTCCTGCTTGTGTGTTTCACTCATTACTTTTATTTTGTCTGAAATGTTGTTACATGAATTGCAGGTAGTTGGTCCTGAAACTAGCTACAGCTGGTGTTATTCACTGATGTCTTCTTGAGTGCTTTCTATCTCAAGTACTCTTTTTCAGTAACATTTTGCTCAATGGCGTTTGATCCTGAGAACTGAAGGCATGTGAAAGGGTTGTACATTTTCCACCTTGCCCACAGATCTATATGCCTAAAATACTTCTGGTCAGCTGATGACTTTAGTTTTAGTAATTACATGAAGGGTTCTTCAGGTACATAAACAAGCAGAAACAAGGAAAAATACTGTCCCTCTGTTAAGCAGAACAGTTGAATTAATCACTAACAAGTCTGAAAAGGCAGAAGTTTTCAATACTTTCTTTACCTCTGTCTTCACCAACACTGTTGGGTCCCAAGCCTTGGGAACAAGAATCCAGGTCAATGCAAACATGTCAGTGAAGGAGGAGATGGTATGCAAACTCTTACTGGAGCTTGACCCCTAGAAATCAATGGGCCCAGACCTTACCCACTCAATGGTGTTAGGAGGGCTTGCTGATGTCATTGCAAGGCTGCTCTGTGTAATCTTTGAGGTGTTCTGGAGAGCGGGGGATGTCTCAGAAGACTGGAAGAAGGGTAATGTCACCCCTATCCACAAGAAGGGCATAAAGGAGGAGCCAGGAAATTATAGGCCAATTGGTCTTAGTTCAGTCCCTGGAAAAGTTATGGAAAGAATCCTCTTGGGGTCTGTCACAAATCAATTGAAGCACGCCCTGGGAATAGCCAGCACGGATCCACCAAGTGCAAATTGTCCTTCATAAGCCCTTTTGCCATCTGTGACAAAGTAATCTACTTGATTGATATGGGGCGATCAGTGGACATTGTCTATCTGGATTTCTCCAAGGCTCCTCCTAGAGAAACTGGTGTGTTGTGGTCTAGACATGTGGTCTGTGTGGTGGGTGGTGAACTGGCTGACAGGCTGCACCCAGAGGGTGGTGGTGAATAGCTCTTTTTCAAACTGGCAAACTGTCCCAAGTGGAGTCCTCCTGGGATCAATGTTGGTCCCAGTGCTGCTTAGTATCTTCATAAGTGATATGGTTGCAGGCGATCAAGTGTACCCTCATGAAGTCTGCTGATGACACCAAAATGAGTGGCAAAGTGGACACTTTGGAAGGGAGAGCCACCCTTCTAGAAGATCTGGATAGGTTGGAAGAATGGGCTAACAAGAACCTTATGAAATTCAACAAGGACAACATAAACCTGGAAAAACATAATCCAGAAGTTCAGCACAGGCTGGGATCTATCTGCCTGGAGTGCAGCTCTGTGGAAAGGATCCTGAGGGCCTTCATGGACAGCAAGCTCAATGTGAGTGAACAGTGTCCTGCATCAGCAAAGCAAGCCAAGAGAATGCTGGGTTACATCAACAGGGGAATCAGCAGCAGAGATGAAGCTATTATCCCTATCTACTCAGTGCTTATTGGGCCACACCTGGAATACTGTGTTCCATTTTGGTCCCTGATATACAAAAAACATGTGGACAGGCTGGAGAGGGTCCAAAGAAGGGCCACAAAGATGATCAAAGGACTGGGAAGTCTGTCATATGAGGAAAGGCTGAGAGAATTTGGTTTGTTCAGCCTTGAGAAAAGAAGGCTTAGGGGAGACTTTATCACCATGTTCCAGTATTTAAAGGGTGGCTACAAAGAAGATGGAGACTTCCTTTTTACAAGGAGTCATATGGAGAACATGAGGGGTAATAGGTACAAGTTACTCTTGGAGAGATTCCAATTATGCACAGGAAGAAAATTTTTCACAGTGAGAAGAATCAGCCATTGGATTAACCTCCCCAGGGAAGCGGTGGATTCCCCTACGTTGGACACAGGCTGCTGGGCCATCTTGTTTAGTCCATGCTTTTTCCAAGAAAGGTGGACCAGATGGCCCATGAGATCCCTTCCAACTTGATTTTCTATTCTATGAATTAGTTTTGTACTGATCCAGTATATCTTGTGGTATTTGTTTCTTTTTCTTTTCTTGCTTTAAGAACTCCTAAATTCATCTAAGCTCACGGAGTTGTGAGGTGGTAACAGATATGAGCAGAATTAATCTGCTGCCTTGCCTGCCAGTTTTGCTTGCTGTAAATAGCTTTGTGGAGTGCCTTGCACTCTGCTTTATTATGCTGCACTACCAATTTCAATCTTGATAGAATTAATATAAAATTGTGTATTATATTCCAGGTACAGAACAGTAGGAAAGTGGAGTGACTGTTAGCTGAAGAAAAACATCAGAAAATAAACTGAACATTTAAGGGTTCAAGGTTTTTAGTCCAGCTGTGGTGGGAAGCCTTGTTGCTGTGATCTGAAATCTATTCGTGTTGAAGAGAAGCTCTGTCAGCACATGAAGAAAGTCACTGGGAGATGAACTGTCTCGATTAAAGCTAGCAGTTGAGTTGCAAGGCCTTGTGTTTATGCACATGATCACTATCCATGCTGTCAACACTTAGATTTGTGTAAATACTGTGTGTCAGTATCCTGCTACATCTCTCTGCAGATTCTATACCTGTGCATTCACAGGAGATTGAAGGAACTGAAGTAGTTCTGTTGAGAGTAGCTGCTGCGTGACAGCTTTATCTGGAAGAACAGAAGGACCGCAGAGCCCTTCTCTGTTGTAATTCTTCCCTTAATAGAGGAATTTAGACAGGAGCCCAGGAGAAGCTCCATGAACAGCATTCAGAAAGGAGGAGGAAGTGGAGAGTGGCCATGGTACTCAATAGCTTTCGATTGTGAAGTGTTGACAGAGATGGAAACGGATCTGCTTATCTGACTGACCAGGTTGGAAGTAACCCTGATAGGGAAGAGGTCAAGGTGATTATTCCTATATAGGAATTGAACAGTAGAGTGAAGGGTCAGTTAGCCTTAACATAGTTGAAAGACTCTAGAATTCTCTTTCATTTCTCAACACTACTAAATTCCTCTGGCACAGACACAGAAAAGACTAAAACTGAACACAGAAAGAGGCGAACCATTCTGAAGTCCTTGCCTATTTGTGAGGTCAAAAAAAGGGATTTCTTGATTAAATCACACCTTAGAGGAGCATCATGCTTGGATGCTAGTTTCTGTTCAGGCATGCCTGGATGATTGAATACTTCACTCAACAGCTAAAACTTGTAAAAATATTATTGAAACACTGGGAAGATAGCACCCTCTTTTGCAAACCTGTCTTAAGCTGACTTCCACAGACTAAATTGTAACTCGCAGTCTCTCCAGATGAAGGGAGAAGTGAACATAAAATGTTGAGCTGGGACTTACATAAGCAACTGCAGCTGCTCAGTGTATATGTGATGGAGAAAGATTATGAAAACTGAGGAAATAAAGAATCTTGAAACTCAAAATAATACTATGAAGAGAAATCAGAGTAACACTTTTCATGGAACCATCTGCCTATAATAAGCTACTGCATTTGTCCTTCTTCCACAAAAGTATTTCTGAAGTTTGGATATAACCTCGACTTTTAGACTTTTCATACATACTAATATGCACAAATAATGAAGTATCTGTGTAGATCTTTAGTTCACTTGCTGTTGATAAAGGAAATAGGACTTTGCTTTCTAAACTTACAGAGAATACTTTGGTAAAACTTAGTAGCCTGATAATTTAAAGTTTGTATCTTCTAATGTATGTTTCTGGTATGTGTGCAATTTCCAGGCTGGAAACTATGATGCTTGTTTACAACACCTAAATACCCTTCAAGACATAAACAAAGATGACTACAAAATAACTTTGAATACTGCTGTTGCAGAGTTCTGTAAAAGTAACCAGACTACAACAGACAATTTGAGACAAACCCTTAACCAGCTGAAGAACCAGGTAATGTAAACATAGTGGCATGGTACTTGATTCTGAGTAGTATTAGGCATGGTGAGATCTTGCAGTGAAATAGGAATAAAGCTTCTGCCCCTTGTCCTCTAGATTTAATAAAGAAATAAGAAAGTAACGCCATTTTTAAAACTCTGAGTCTGTTTAATCATTTGGGACACTTTTTATAGTTATGTTTTTAGTTATTGTTGAATTGATCTGAAGCTGAAACATTTCAGAGATTATAACCTTAGAAAGATCTGCTGTGTTCTTTCAATAGAAAGTTCCTTTACTTGAAGTAGTTTGTGAAATAATAGGCAGGTAGAAATGTTACTACTCAACTGATGGCTATTTCTTTTTTTTTTTTTTTTTCTAGGTTTGTGTGAAACAACAGTAAAATTTAATAGCTTATTACTTTAACTGATCTGTCTCTAGACAAATTAATACCTGTGGATTACTGTTTAAAAGATATTTGACACTTTAAAACATCTTAGATATTGGAAGCTTAATGCAATAAGTGCTTTTTTTTCTTCAGGTTCACTCTGTTGTTGAAGAAATGGATGGTTTAGATGATGTTGAAAATAGCATGCTGTACTACAATCAAGCTGTTATTCTGTATCATCTGCGTCAGTATACTGAAGCTATATCAGTTGGGGAGAAGCTGTACCAGTTTATAGAACCTTTTGGTATGTAGACAGAAGCAACAAATACAGAAAGATCTCTCAGTCTTTCTCACTATCAGACAGGTGATTTGTAATTAGCCTAATGTGGTTCTAAAAAGGTAAGTGGGCTTTGGAATGAAGATTATGGTTTATTTTTGTTGAGGATAACAATTGAATTTGGGGAAAGGTACTTCAGAGACATTTAGCAGACAAATGTAATGGAATTGAGATAGATTTTTTGCAGCTTTGAAAGATATTTGTGTAAATAATACATACAAACTAATTAAATGATTTAAAATCTGGTATTCTGAGTCATACAACTTCATGGGTGGGTCTGTATTTGTCAGACCACTCACATTTTTAAATAGCTGCATTAGGTCATGCATAATTGTATGTGCTGATATCTGAGTATAAACTCTTCAGGTATGACCTTATGAGCTACGGCACCCTGTGCAGTGGAATTGCCATACTTGTATGAAATAACTTCATAATCCTTGTTGAATTTTAGAGGTGACAAGGCTGAGGGATGTATGGATGTGTGTCTCAGTAAATTAAGTAAATGCTACCATGTTTCTCCTTCAGTTCCTCCCAGTTTTCAGTATGCCTGTTTGGGAATTACTCTGTGAAGCCAGCGAAGCAGAAATGTGTTTGTATGGAATCCTTTTAAGTTCTGTGGGATTCTGTCTATGCATATGGCTTTATCTGTCTATTTAGATGTGGGATCTTTGGTGCTGATCTGCTGAGACCAATTCTCAAAATCTATAAACATGAAATACATGTTAAGCTGTCTGTAGTCTATACTTTTATGCTGAAGCCATTTGAATGGTGCCATTGAACTGACAGCTCTCTGAACAACAGAGCCCAGAGGGTTGTGGTCACTGGTTCAGAGTCTAGTTAGAGGCCTGTAGCTAGAGGTGTTCCCCAGGGGTCAGTACTGGGTCCAGTCTCGTTCAACATATTCATCAATGACCTGGGTGAAGGGACAGAGTGTGCCCTCAGCAAGTTTGCTGATGATAGAAAACTGGGAGGAGTGGCTGACACTCCAGAAGGCTGTGCTGCCATCCAGCAAGACCTGCACAGGCTGGAGACTTGGGCAGAGGGGACCTCATGAAGTTCAACAAGGTTGTGTAGAGTCCTGCACCTGGGGAAGAATAACCTCTGCACCCATATGGATTAGGAGTTGACCTGCTGAAAAGCAGCTCTGCTGAGAAGGGCCTTGGAGTCCTGGTGGACAACAAATTAACCAGAGCCAGCAGTGTGCCCTTATGGCCAAGAAGGCCAGTGGTATTCTGGGGTGCATTAAGTATGTGACCAGCAGGTGGAGGGCGGTTCTCCTCCCCCTCTATTCTGCACTAGTGAGGCCACATCTTCAGTACTGTGTGCAGCTCTGAGCTCCCTAGTTCAAGAGAGACAGGGAACTACTAGAGGGAGTCCAATGGAGGCTGATTAAGGATGATTATGGGGCTGGAGCATCTCTCTTACAAGGAAAGGCTAAGACACCTGGATCTGTTTAGCCTAGAGAAGAGAAAACTGAGAGGGGATCTTATTAATGTTTATAAATACCTGAAGGGTGGCTGTCAAGGAGCATAGGGCCAGATCTTTTCAGTGGTGCTCAGTGACAGGACAAGGAGCAACAGGCACAAACTGGAACACAGGCAGATTCACCTAGACATGAGGAAAAACTTCTTTGCTGTGAGGGTGACAGAGCCTTGGAACAGGATGCCCAGGGAAGTTGTGGGGTCTCCTTCTCGGGAGACTTTCAAAACCTGCCTAGACATATTCCTTTGTGGCCTGCCCTGACTGATCCTGCTCTGGGAAGGGAATTGTACTCAATGATCTCCAGAGGTCCCTTCCAACCCCTGCCATTCTGTGATTATGTGATTCTGTGAATTGACTACCTTATTTATTTATTTATTCATTTGGGTCATTATATGTACTTATCTAAGTTTTGTAGATGTCTGCTTTTAAAAAATTTTTTTCTTATATAATGTATTGATTTTTCTCATAATGTTGCATAGATGTACTTTATAATAATTGTTATTTTTCTTTTAGTCACGTTTGGAAAGTTTGCTATTAGAGCTGTAAAATCATTTTTAATTTCTTTATATAGAAGAGAAGTTTGCCCAGGCTGTGTGCTTCTTGCTTGTAGACTTATACCTGCTAACTTACCAAGCTGAGAAAGCCTTGCATCTGCTTGCTGTTCTGGAAAAAATGATTTCACAGAGCAACAATAACAGCAAGAATGGAAAAAATGAGGTAAGCTTAAAATAATGTGAATGCTACTAAGTCTTTACCAGAAGTATGCTTTAACTCAATCCAAAGTTATCTTAAAATACTTTTGAATTATAAAACTGTTCGATCCCCTGAAACTTCAGCAATTCAGACACGTAAGTAACTGATTTCATTGTATACAGCAGCTGTTTATTTCCTCTCTTTCACCCTTTTCTCTTACTCCTAGGGGGCTGAGAAGTGTTTCTTAAGTCAGAAACTTGCATTGGAAAGGCAGTTCAGGGTCAAATATACATAGTTTTCCTTGTTTGTCTTGGATTATGACCACATAAGACATATAAGTTTGAAAGGGAAGTCAACATCAGAGAGGAATTGCAATTGTGTACCATAGTATAGGAGATAAAGCATCTTTTTATACATAGTATCTGAAAATGTGAGGCACACTTTCATATGAAATCTTTGGCGTGCGTCTTTTGGAAAAATCAATAGAGTGAATAGTGGCTTGGAAGTGAAAAGAGGACACAGTCTTCTCCTGCTGATGGAATGTCACACTTAAACATATTATCTTCGAGCATATAATAATTCTACTGAAGAAAATATTAAAGAGAGACTCTAGAATGTACATATCATCCTTCTGGGTAAGAGAATTCTTAAAATAACTGCTGAGTGACATAGCATAACACTAATGTTAATACGGAATTCTGCTCTTCATGGGCTGGTGTGGTTATCCATGGGTTTTGATTGTTAAGCTCAAATTGTAGCATTTGGTGGGATTTGTTGACTATTAAATGCTTTTTTTTTTCTTCTTCCCATAAGACTGATCGAAATAGGTTATGAAAGAATCTGTAACTGCATTTAAAAGGTGACTAATAGTAACACTTCCTTTTTTTTCAGTCAGCTAATAATACAAATAAAGATTCCTTGAATCAGAAAGCTGAAAGTGGAGCGTCAATAGAAGTTGCTAAATCTAAGATACATCAGGTAAGCATTTGCATATTATTTATAAAAGAACACTAGTTTGAGTTTTTCTTAAAAGCCACTGCTACCTGCTTCAAATTTAGTTCAGCATGAATTGTGATGCTCTGTCTCTCCTTGAATTTCATTTTGTAAATGAAAAGAATGGATTTATCTAACTCTTCCTTTTTGTAAGACCCATGTACAGGAAAAACTGACCTAACACAAAAAGCCTGTATTTCAGTCCCTGCAGTTTATCATGATTTTTTAAATTTATGGTTTTTTTAAACTGCAGTTAGCTGCACTGACTTTATATCTGTCAGCCCTTGAACAGTCTAAATCAGCTGAGGTTTTATTTCATTGTACTGTTCCATGGAAAAATATGTGAAGAAACAAAATGCTTCTCTGTCAGCATTCACTTACTGGTGGTTTTAGTTTAGTAGGTAAATGTCTGGGATTAAGAACTTAGGTTATTTTGATTAGTTTGTCATTTTTCAGGGCTAGTACCTGTGTTTGAACATTGAGTGGACCATTGAGCTGTGGACCATTGAACAAAATGTGCATCTGTAAATATGAAGCCTATAAATTTGTTGAAAGTCTTAATAGGATTCCTTTTTTTAGGGAGGCTTTTTGAACAGTTTTTTACTACGTATTTTTAAGAAGTATGTGAAGAATTCTGTAATACATATCTAGATAAGGTTCATCTTGCAAACCTGCACATTACTGTTCTTTATTTGACCAATTTTATTTTTTTAACAGTATAAGGTGAGAGCCTATATCCAGATGAAGTCGCTAAAAGCATGCAAAAGAGAGATCAAGTCTGTTATGAATACAGCTGGGAATGTAAGTATTCTTTCTAATCTACATCTGTTCTCTATCTTAAAACTGAATGTGCCATCTTTCTTCACAAAGAAAGGTCTTACTGAGGATGGATGTCTGAAACAATACTTTATATAGTCAGTTTGGTTTGTAATCTCCTTTCTGCAAGTGTAAATAAAGTACAATTCTCTTATTTGTGCTGTTGCCAGTTGCTCAGAAAAATGCACTTTATTGTTAATGATACCAAACTAACAGTGAAACACTATATAATAAACAGGTTCAGTTTGCTTTATAATTTCATCAGCACAAAATACATTTTAGTTTGCTATAAATATTACAGGTACTACAAACTTCTGATGTCACGGGTTGCTTAGGCCAGTTCGTAGAATTTTAATTTTGGGATACAGAGTTTTTGGAGGTTTTTCTTTTTGTTGACATTTTGTGGAGATTTACTGCTTGCTAGAAGGTGGTCTCTTTTTTCATATAGGAGTTCTTGACTCAGAATTGCTTCTGCCATCCCAGATAAATTCTACATTAACTGAGGAGCAGGGAATGGGAGGACAGCATTTCCCTTTTGTTGCCAGTCTCAACAGCTGCTAGTTAGACAGAAATCCTTCTGGATCATGAGGTCTCTGTTGTCAGACCAGGAAGATCACAGACCAGGAGGAAGTTGTTGAACTCTGCAGAGAGGGAAGTGTGGGGAGGACTGTACTAGAAGACAGTTTGGAGAAAGATCCTCTTAAATAAAAAGGAGATCCTCTGCACTTAGCCTTTGCCATGATAGAGTTCTCTAGAATAAGTTGAATTTTAGAGTAGTAACAAAGAGTATGAATAGTTTTGTGGTTCACAGGAGGTGTGTTAATCGTGTGCTCAACAAGAAAATTCTGCTCTTTGAAAGTGTATTTTAGCCCGTGTATTTTAAAATGGCAGCAGAGGCAAGCTGTTTGTGGAGTTATTTAACACTAGCAGTAGAAATCATAAAATGAGATAATTAACTGTTGTTTTCTCCTTCACAGTCAGCTCCTTCTCTCTTTCTTAAGAGCAATTTTGAATATTTGAGGGGCAATTATCGTAAAGCAGTCAAACTTTTAAACAGTGCAAACATTGCTGAACATCCAGGCTTCATGAAAACAGGTAAAATAGAAAACCTTCATCCTGCAAGTACTTAAATGTGCAGAATAATAGGACTACTCACTGCTAATCATTTTAAGCATATTATTGATTAATTAAGCAGTAGGCCCTGAATGTCATGGGTTTATATGCTGGATATGTTTCCATCTTTCTTGTGCTCCTTCATCTAACACTGTTAAGTTTTTCATTGAATGTACCTCTAGACAATGCAGTGGTTTTCTGTGAAATTTAAAGCATCAGTTGAAAAATATGAGAGAAACCTCTGTCTTGTGTCAGTAGAAAGTTAATATTTAAAAAAAATACTTGTAAAACTTTTTCATTTCTTTGCTGCTTTGTTCAACACAGTTTTTGTGATAGCACTCTGAAATTCTTGTGCTATAACATCTTTTATCTAGTAGATACTGCTGCATAGATTGCAATTACATACTAGAAGTCGCAGAGTTGGCCCCCAGTAAGTTGGGTTTTTTTAAGCATCTGTATTTACAGATAAGTTTCATAGAAAACATTCAAAATATTCCTCATCATGCCTGTTCCAGCATATTTTGACACTTTTTAAGGAATTTACTGTAACTTATTTTTCTGACAGTTTTTATGCTTAACATTTCTTTTATAATTTTCTGGTAAGTTTTATTTTCATTTAACTTTTTTGCACAGTAGAATGTTCACTTAATAGTCTTCCTAGGTTATGATTAAAATAATGTCTGGTTAATTTATTAATGGCCTATTTCTTGATTATTTAGATTTTTAGGGTGTTTTTCTCTTTTTAATCAATGGTAACCCTGTAAAGCTTTGGTAACAAACAGAAAAGTTAAAATTTTAATTTTCTGTCCTATATTATTTAGAAGGAAGTCCTGATGCTGTTATGTGCACATGATATATTTAGGAAGGAGAGTGCATTTCCTGCTCGTATAGTTAGGTTGACATATTTGTTTATTTTATAAAACTTATGCAGATAACATCATTTGAGAATTTCCTTTTTTTCAAAAGCCATCTGCTAGAAAACTTAAAGTGCTTGCACACTGAGCTCTATGAAAACCTCCAGGTGAACTTACTTCAATTTGCAGTCTATCAAATTGGCCTATACCTCTCTCTCCTAGAATATGGTGCACAAGATCTGGAAATCTGTAGCTGTTTGTATGTAGGTCATTTCAGGTCAACTGTTCAAGAGAACTAGAATGGTATACAGAAAGGTAGGTTAATAAAAAGCTTGTGAGGCAGGGACGTAACACGCGTAATCCACGAACATCTCAATGAAGAACATGTTTAATAGGCTACCCTATTATATTGATTCATGCAAGACTGGTGGGAGCATTTTGTGGGGCTCAGTGACATTTTTCTATTATGAAAATTAAACTGTTTGCTGTTCTTGCAGGTGAATGCTTAAGGTGTATGTTCTGGAACAATCTTGGCTGCATTCACTTTGCAATGGGAAAGCACAATTTAGGAATTTTTTACTTTAAAAAAGCCTTGCAAGAAAATGATAATGCATGTGCACAGCTAGGAACGGGCAGCTCAGATCCAGGTAAGACTCTAAGAGATGAAAATAGATGGTGGGAGAGGGGTGGGTGAATCAAGAAAATAGAGTATAGAAGCTTTCAGTAATTATCAGCAAAATTCTGGTTCCATCTTTTTGCAGAATACAGGATAAGGAAGGTGAGAATTTTCATTGTAACTTGATTTCAGTGTATAATTGCTCTTGCCAGAAATTATAAAGTATGTTCTTTCTTTTTTCCTGTTTTCTTTGATACACCATGGGGCTGGGGCAATTGCTTCTCCCTCGTTTATAGTCTTTGACCATCAGTCAGGGAGATACCATGAAATAAAGTTGCTATGACCTGTTATGCTTCATTAAAGGTGATATTTATAGTCCTGCTGACAGTAGGTAGAATCATCAGGACTTGAAGGATGTGTTGGGTTTGTTTTGTTAGCTTGTTTTGGGTTTTTTTCTTAACTTGGAAGATACAGAAAATGTGGAGTGTAATACTGTTAAATTAGCATTTGGAAATGGTGTATTTCTCAAACTTTCGTAATGGACAATTCACAGGCATGTATAAGAAATGTTCATCTGCTGTTTAGATTTATGGTTAGTTTTTATCCATCTGCTTTTGTTGTAAGTATACAAAAGACAGGAAAAGAAACAGTTTAAGTTTTCTTGCTCTGATTAATAATACTTAAGGGTATTTTTCCTCTCCAAGTAAATGATTTCACGATGAAATGATTTTTTTTTTTTTTTTTTTATTTCTTGTTTTCTTTCAAATCTAATCACTATCACGCACTTTATTGTGGTGGTGTTTGGGTTTTTTACTATTCCTCCCCTGGCCTTGTACCTAAGTGCAGTCTTTGGTGCCATTGTGAAGACAGAAAATGTTTTATGCTTGTTACAGCAAAGTGGTTTACTTCTGGAATTTCTATGAGTGACAAAGATGTCTATTCTCACAAATCTGGGATTCTATATTACTATGTAACATTCAGCTTGAGTGACAAGAAACATAAGTTGTTAGCATTTAATGTACTTTAACCTTTAGTAAGAATACAATTAATTTGTCTTTGATATCAGCTTTGACATGGAAGGTATTTATTTAGAGGGAGACTAGTGACTTTCTGCAATGAATGTGGTTTTTTTGGTAGTTTTTGCGGTGTTTCCCACACAGCTTCCCTCCTCGAGTTATGTTTTCTACTCTTCTGAGCTGCACATCCAACATGGTGTAATCCTTTTCTTCAGGTAAAAAATTTTCAGGGAGACCCATGTGTACACTACTGACTAACAAACGGTATGAGTTGCTCTACAATTGTGGAATTCAGCTCTTGCATATTGGGAGGCCCTTAGCTGCCTTTGAATGCCTAATTGAGGCAGTCCAGGTTTATCACTCAAACCCTCGTCTTTGGCTGAGAATAGCGGAGTGCTGCATTGCTGCCAATAAAGGGGTAAGTAGATTTGGAAGATCCTTGTTTTGATTGTAGTTATGAAATACAGGCTATCACAGAAAAGAAGAAATGATGCCTTGACTTGAACTGTGCATTTGAATGGCCTGATGTTGCGGTATCTCTGTGTAAGTCTGGATTCATTATTTTTGTGTATATGTGTGTTTGCTTGTTTAATCTGAAGCTGCAACAGGTGAAGGAAAATCACCATAGAAAGAAATGTCTTGAGACCCAGTGCTTGACTTTTCTAAGATCAGAGGAATCTGAGTAAGCTATTCAAAAGATTGGCATGAGGTGGAACTGAAGCACCTAAGTGGCTGTAGAGCTGCTCTTCTGTAAAGTTACAATTTTTTTGCCAGAGAGACTTGTTCAGTGTGATTTTTCTTTTGGCAGTTTACCATCACACCCCTTCAGCATTCCAGCTCAGGTTATGAGTCCTGAATTGAAGTACATTAGATTTCTCCAAGTTATTGGTTGATTTGCCTTACTTTGTCTTGAAATAATTTAGGAATAACAATAAAGATATTATTTGGAAATAAACTTGTATTATCCTCTAATGAGGCATCACTTTATAACTGAAAGCAGTATGTTCTTTCTGTACTGAATGATCTCTACTTAAAATGTAGATGCTAACAGTAATAGTTGGGCTTACTATTTGTGGATATCTTATGATGCCTCAGCTTTCCACACTCATTTAATATTAGTTGCAAAGTCTTGCGGTTTTGTGTGTGTGTGTGTGTGTGTGTGTATATATATACATGCACAAACCCCATATAAAATCATATATCATACATATTGAAAACAAACAACACTAAAAAAAAAGACAACCCCACAAATAATGCTGTCTTTTTTTGTATGAGCAGAAGAATTAAATTTGCTCAGGATCTTTTCTCTGTACTGATTTCCATATTTCCAAGGATTTCTGTTCCTGGATTGTAGAAATAATGAGGTGAAATTGGAACCAGTGACTATTTGCAGTATCAAAGGAAGGAAAATTTTCGTGGCTGTGCTTGGAATTTTGATATTCACTTTGAGGCTTGATGTACAGAAAGAACTTTGTTAACTTTTGTTGCTGATACCTTGAGGTGGAAGGGTTGGGGATTTTTTTCTGGAAAATTTGTAACTGAAACATCTTGGATTTTTATATTTAGAACCTCAATTTCAGAAGCAGTAATGCAATTTCTAGAGTCTATATAAAATTTTAGCTGGAGTAGTAGGAGAAAATATACATCAATCCAGTAGAGATCCTTTACCTCTACTTCAAGGCTAGCTACTACGGTGTAAAAGGTATGACTGAAAGTATGTTGCTACTGTTTTAGCAGACAGTGAGGTGGTTTGGGGTTTTTTTTTATGTTTTATTGAATAAGTTTATTGGATCAGACAAGTAAATAATCTTATTTAAAAACAAAATACAGCACTAAATCCTAGAACTTTATTGAAAGATACAAAGACTTGTAGAGGACTACTAAAAGTATTTGGTTAGAGAAGCTACCTTCCTAGGATGTTCTTAATTAATTATTTACAGTTTTCTTAATGTATGAGTAGTACAAAATCCTTAAACTACTATTTGGTTCTTTAATTCTGTCTACTGTAAACCCACTATCCAAATTCAGATGTGACCTCATTTTATGGGACTAAACTAAATGAAGATAATAAGATGTGCTCCAGTTTCCACTGAAATCTTTGCATGTGATTTTCCTTCTCTCCATGCAGCCAAAACAAATGTAAAGTTTCATTATTTCCTCAATCAGTTGCCAGCAGAGGTTGAGAAGGGTGGGACTGTGATGTGGCTAACCTAAAAGTGGCATAGGCTGAGGAAACCAGGATCAACCTTCTCCATCCTGAAGTAGTCATGAGGAACTGAATCCCTAGCTGCTTAGATTTGTCATTCCTCTGCTGGCAAGAGAAAACCTGCTGGCAGCAGATGGATTGCATACCTTCTGGGGCATCTTAGTTCCAACCTGTTAATCCATGTCCATTTAGGATAAGCCCATATGTTAAAATTCAGAGGAAGGAGGACAGGGTTGTTCATGCTTAGAACAGAAAACTGCACCAAAATAGTATGTCTGTTGACATACTTCTAGGTAAAATGAAGAGATACTGTACTTGGTTCTCTCTTTAGCTGTAATTCACCTTTCCTGTATGTGGGCGGCATGACATAATCTATAATTACATGATCCCATGCAGTTATTTCCACAATATGCCCATTTCACTTGGCAAAAGAGATGGGTGGGATTAATTGAACAAGTGGCTATATTCACTATTTTATTTTTTATTCCCCACACTGAATTCTGTCTGTTTTCCCTCTTTGAGTGGCCTCTGCGAACTAGCCGAATCCTTCCAAATATAAAATGTGTTTGTTTTCCCTTGGGAATTTCAGCTGTGCTCATTATTTTAGTGTCTCTATTTCAGTACATTTAAGAAAGATACCCACAGCATTAGGGATGAGGTTTTCTTCTATCGCCATTTCACGAGCAGAGTGTTGAAGTTTCAGGAGTGTTGGGTGACAACCGCGCTGACTTTGATTGTGTATGTGCTACCTGGTGGCAGTTCTGAGGCACAGCGGGTGCAGGAGAGCAGCTTTCTTCATACTCATTTTACAATTCTCAGTGTCTGCCCTACTGGTTACCAGTCACACTTAAAGAAGGAAGACACAGGTGGTCATCTTTAATGGAAAGCTTGGTATGAGAGACTGGATTAGCAGAGGTTTTGTGGCAAAAAAAAAAAAATCCCAAACAAGCTAGGATTCTGTTTACAAGGGCAGTGTTCAGCAGTCTGGAAACAGGAAATAATGACCCTTGTAGGGCACTTGTTTATTTACTGCAAACTAACCAAAGCAGGAGATTGTGCCAGGCTCCTGAAGCCTCCATTTCTTCCTACTACCGTTATGATGATGTGTGCTGTACCAGAGAGCTTGAGTTCATGACACAAAGGCAGCTGCTTGTGTCCTGAACTTGTAATCTTGTAAGAGGAAAAAAATGCTGTTAATATTGAAGGGGACAATGTCTTTAAGACAGATTTGCAACACTACAAGTGAGGCTTTAAGATCAATAGATAGTGCGCTTAGTTTGCCCTTGTAGCTCAATTTACAATAATATTCTTTGATATCTAAGGATAAATTCATATTTGTGCTCTAAATGCCATAGAGAAAAGTAATTTTACTGAAGCTGATTTTCACCCACTTTAGTAATTTAGTTTATAAAATATAGATGGAACCTGATTCCCATTCTGCAATTTTTCAAATACCTTTTCCAAAATGTGTGCTTCATATCCAAACTCATTGTATGTAATTTTTGTTTAATTTGACAGTAAATGCCATTATAGTGTCAATATCCCTCACAATAGATTATGATACATTTGCTGAAAAGTGCTGGCTATTTAAAAAAACAGTTTTAGGATAAGTTTTTCCTTACAATGGCACCTCTTCATCACTAACTTTATATCATCTAAGTTAAGATGGCTCATGGTAAAGCAAACAACCCCAGTAAATACGGCATAGAGGTAATTCCTGGGCTAGACAATTAGCGTACTTTAAGTTCAGTTGACCCCTAGAATGTCTGCACACTCAAAAAACTGTTGAACAAGTTAAATTAATGTAACTTTGCATATGTTGTGGTTCAGCTTCAGGCTTTCCATGGACTGGTTTGAGAGCAGCATTTTCAGTGAGCATTTCGAATGCTGTGTAAGCAGGGATAGAAGATGGCGAGTGTTAGAGCACCAGTTCTGAATACTGCTTGGCTGATTGTAAGATTTCTTTGTAGACATCCTAGCAGTTCTTTTAATACAACTTGGTTCATTGTTCTTTTGCTTTCAAAACAGAGGAGAAAGTAGGTCAGTAGGCTATCAGACAAGCTGTCAGAACTAATCTGTGGTTACACTGTGCAGTAAAATCCCTCTGCAACACAAAGACAATAGGAGATGTCTGTTCCTTCATGGTACTTAAGATGTAAAACTGTACCCGTATAAACTATTGAATCTTACCTTTTATCAGGGTTCAAAGTCGTCTTCCAGCCTTCACTTATGTTGTCAAGCTTTGATATTTTAGGTTTTTTCTTTTCTTTCCTTTGTGTTTTTTTTTTTTTTTGTAGACATCAGAGCAAGAGACTAAAGGTCTTCCCAGTAAAAAGGGAATTGTGCAATCTGTAGTAGGTCAAGGCTACCACCGTAAAATAGTCCTAGCATCCCAGTCAATACAGAATGCTGTTTATAAGTAAGTATGTTCTCCATGGGCTCTTTATTTTGTTATCATAGCTTTGTTAAGGATATGTATCTGTTTATCAGGCGTTTTTAGGACTGTCATGGAGTGTCTGTTCATTTTGGAATTACTAATGTTGTGAAGAGAGAGGCGTGCTAAAATGCTTGGCGAGTCCTACTTAAATGTCGTTTGGATGCCTCCTCTGTGACAGCCAGCAGAGGGCTTACCTGTGCATTCATTGTAACTCAGAGGGCCACTACAGCTTAATGTAATGCCAGAATTTCTATTTCCAGTTACCTAATCTGTCCTCTTTTTATCATTTGAAAAAAAAACCCACCACATTTGCAGAAATCCACTCCAGTAAAACGCAGAAAGAACTAGGTGCTCTGTCCTAAAACTTCAGGAAGTGAAAAAGAAGAGAACTTGTAATTATGTGGTTGAATCTGCCCGTTCTGTTTGGGCATCGTGGTGTACTTTCCATATATAAGAATAGGAAAGTACAGATGTCTTCATAAATTAAATGTCCTATCTTTAAAAATGACTTAACTTTTTTAGGATAAAGTTTTCTCTGCATTCAGATCTTTCTGGAGCTCTGCTTTTATTTTTTTTTTTATTTTAGTAGGATTGCTACTCACTGGCTAACTTCTGTGTCTCTTTAAGTGATGGGCAGTCCTCAGCAATACCTGTAGCCAGTATGGAATTTGCAGCCATTTGTCTAAGAAATGCCTTGCTGCTACTGCCAGAAGATCAGCAGGAGCCAAAGCAGGAAAATGGATCCAAAACTAGTAATCAGCTGGGGGGAAATACAGAAAACAGTGAAAGCAGTGAAGCATGCAGGTAAATAGAATCACATATAAACTTTTCTTTTGATCCAAAGAAACTCTGATTCTTTTAGCAGTGTTGGGATATCAAGGAAGTTGGTTAGCTGTGCAGTGATTTAATTACTGGTATGCTAATTTTATTCTAAAGTACTGAGTTGATTCCTACCACTTGTAACAACTTCAATACACTGGACAGTTAAATTCTTATTTTCTCTGGCCATCTTATTTTCTGTGCTGCAAATATGTTTTTCCATACCTCCCACAGTGCATATTGGTATTTCTCAATTGGTAAATAAAGTTTGAGATGTTACAGTGATTTTGTGTGTGTGCACCTGTGCCATGTACTTGATTCAATATGTAAATGTCTAGCAACTCAGTTGTAAACATTTCCCCATGATCAGATTTGACATTCATCAGCCCTAGTATGCTTTGTTGTATTTGTTTTAAGCTAGACATGGGAAACTAGATTTAGAAGATGATTAGGAAAGCAGCATGGAGCTATGGCTTAATCAATTGCATTAAAAAAAAAAAAGTTAAAGAAAACAATGTCTCTTTCTTGAAACTTCAGAAAAAGTGATTTATAGACAACGTATGTTAAATAACAGCAAGGCATGTTAACTATTTTTGTTGATCCTGATGTGTTCTGAACTCCTTTTGAAGAGTAACTGTATTGGCCATAGCCTTCGCTTTCATTAATTACCATTTTCAGAAGTGAAGAGTTACAGTAACTACTCTGGAAAAAGTGTCTGTTACAACTTCAGCTACTTAAAGAGTAGTGAAAAAACACCAATTTTTTTGTCAGACCCAAGTACAGATAAATTTTAAGAAGACCCATTTGTCATGGTTTAGTGTACATATGCTGTGTTGCATTGGCACAGTGTGCATCCCCGTGTATTCTGAGGCTACCAGGGGATAGACCAGGGCTGGGACTTGGTGGCTGCTACTGCTATAACAATATCTGAAAACTGTTCTCTGTAACCTTCTTTTCCCAGTGACAACCTTTCCAGTCAACTAACCAAATGACTTCTTAAAGTCAAGGCAGGGGAGGATGTGTGTGTGTTGGGTTTACTTTTTTCTTTTGTCCTTATCAAGGTTGGAGGTTGTGAACTAGCTTCCCATATAGGCAGCCTATTGAGATGAAGCTTCTGTGGTTGAAATGAAACCAGTTTTAAACTTCTGGGGCCCATTAAGGGCCAGTGATAAAAACAAAATGGTGGCCCTTACTCAGACAACACAGCTCTTTTGTGTTGATTAGGGATGGGTGGTGGTGTTTGGTTTCTTAGGAGTGAGGAAATGAAAACATGCCCTGTATGGGAAGATCCTTTAATACCTTCTGGTTTCAAAATCAGATGCTTCTTCAGCTTTAAAAAAAAGAAAAAAAAAAAAAAAAAGAAAAAAGTCCCTACTGTTTCCCAGTGGTTGTATCCAGCAACAAAGCAGGCTGTTCTTGAATTTGTGTGTCACATTCCGAAAGGTTTTCTAAGAATTTCTCCTTCTGACAAGGGACTTCTCTGTAAGAGAACAGTAAAGCATAGAAGGCATTTGAAGCAAATCCCACTAATTGAGCAGGCTGACTCTGAGGCATATTCTTCTTTTATTTGCAACAAAACAGTGAATACTTTCAGTGGTTTAGGGTATTTTTTTAATCTAACTTTTGGCAAAGGGATGAGGTGTAGACATTGCAACAGTGTTCAGTACAGGCTTATGTCTGTTGCTGTCTGTTTTGAAGGCCTAAGTTAGGGTTATCTTACCTGTCTGTAATAAGCTACAAATATATAGATACAAAACTACATCAGTGGAAAAAGTTCTTCATAGGTGGACAGGCTCCATTACCATTCTGATTTTTTTTTAATTTTTTTTTTTTATCATTTCTAAACCTCAGTGTCTCTTTTTGCCAAAGTGCAGCAGCTAACCTTCTCTTCAATTCTCATTCCAGAAGAAGGTTGTATTTCAGCTTATTGGAGAGTAAAGTTGCAGACTTTTTAAATAGAGCGAATACTTGCTCCCCCCAGACAAACAAATAAGTGTCACTTTCTTAAGGTGGAATTTTGATATTTTTTTAAAGACATTTTGAAATAATAATAAAAATAAAGACAGCTAGAGGTGTAAAGGAAGCTGTAGCCATTTGTGGTTATCTTTCTACAATATTTATGTAATTAGTTTTTAAGATATCTAGGGAGAGAACTAGTTTACTGCTTTTCTTACAGGCTAAAAGAAGAGAGGCTACAAATGCAGGGAGTTCTGCATCTCTCCAGCTTAATGTTCTTGTACTATACTACACTTCAAAAATAGCTTGAGGCTGTGGAGAATGGCATGGGTTGTTCGGTCTGTCAGTCAAATCCTTCCCAGCAAATATCCCCCTTTTTCCTTTTCAGAATGGTTAGGAAAAAAGCACGTGCCTCAATTTTTGCATAGCTTCATTTCCCTGGTTTTTAGGCTACAGAATTTTTCCTGTCCTTCTAAAAGGGGTGAATAAATAGCAATGCTTATTACACTGAGAATTTTTAAATTAACTTTTTATAGTCACACCTTATAATTAATACCCTGTTTTTATTCTAGCAATAAAAACCATGAAGGGGATAAATTCATTGCAGCTCCACCTTCTTCGCCTTTGAAGAAACAGGAATTGGAAAATTTAAGGCAAGTAAATAATATAAAATACCATGAAGCGAGCCCCCTCTTAAACTGTGCTGTGATTCTGGAGTCATTGCTAGTTTTTTGGGAATTTTTAGGCACTTGCAGTATTGAAATGTAGCTGTTAGTCTGAGGATGCCTTTTTTTCAAATGCGTGTGCTTCCTTTCTTTTGGACTTTGAGTCTGAACAAATAGAAACCATCCACAATTTCAGTTCAGAAGGTAGATCAGTCTGTTTGATCCCGCTGTTACAGGCTTGGCATTATATATTGGGCAAAAATAAAAGAACCTAGCTCCATAACTGAGAAAGCTGAAAACCTGGCAGTAGTTGTGATTTGTGGAAGGGGTGGAGATTTTGGTATGGTACCTTTTCCCTTTAAGGCTGTGATAAGGCTAGTTTGGAATTGAGCCCCCACAACATTATATGCTTGTTGGATGGGGTGGGGGGAAGAAGAAAATGGTCAAAACAGGTATGCTGCTTTCAAATGAGGACAATGTTTTTTTCAGCAGGACTAAATCCGTAGTTTGCATAAAATAGAAAGAAAAATTGCCCATCTAGGCATTTAACTTCCTCACCACGGAAGACCATAGGTAAAAGTTGACTGTAGATATTTTTGTGGTGAGAAGACAAAAGAATATCCTTTAAAAAAAAGATCCTTAAACTATTTGTTCAGCAGTCAGGGTACTTTCCAAACAGAACAATTTCCATGTGTCTAAATAAGTATAACATTATCTGGAACCTCTACTTTTTCCCAATAAGATTTATCTTTTGCTAGCAGTGTTAATTATTTCAGGTGGCTGCCAGCCCATTGAGAATCTGTCTTACTATAAAGCCTGCACCTGTTTAGAAAAAAAGAATTTGTTTTAAGTTTTCATTATGGACAAAGCATAAGAGTAATTTCCCACTTAAACTCTTGGGTAAACACTCTGTTCCAGCCTAACTCCAGATAACCCATGTTTTATAATGACCAGCTTAACCTTTACTTTGCTCCACAATGTGTAGCAAATCTACTTGTACTTGTTTAAAAGCAATTTAGCAGGAATCTGTGAGGAGACATTACTGAGACCTTGATTATTTATCCTGAAGTGGTATGAGCATGTGCTACTCAGAATAGAAAGCACTGAATTACAAACAGTGATGTGGGCTGGTTGTTGTGTTTAGTTTTTTTCTTCTTTCCCTCCTGACTGTTTAAAATGTGGTTGCCACATGTCAGAAATACATGATGTTACATTGTGAATTTTTTTTTTACTTTTTTTTTTTTTTTTTTTTTAATACACAGTCTTTTCTTTCACAATCAGCTGTGACCTGCAGCTGAAACATGATAACATGTCAGGAAAACCGTATCACTTTAGTAAGAATTACACTGCTTCTGGTAAAGAACATCATATAAGGGAAGGAAAAGAATTGTTTTTTTTTAAATTATTTATTTATTTTTAACTAATTTTTTTTCTCCATACTAGTTTTGGTGGTTTAATCCAGATGACCAGACATCTCTAGAGAGTGATTCTGCTAAAACTATTTTCTAAATTTCTGCAGATAACTGTGAAAAGCAAAATATGTTACACTCGAATGCTAGTATCTTCCTGAAGCCTTGCTCACTAAGGAGGTGAGAAAATTAAAATTCTTCTCTAGTCAGAGAAAATTAAGAAAAAAATCCTGAATGTTGACAAGGATTATCCTGAGGAATTGATGTCTATTCAATTAAGTTTGTTCCTGTTAAGTCACTGGATTGAAAAACCTTTATTTTAGAATGGAAATGGGCAACATAAATGATTTTTTTTTTTCATGATTTTGTACAGTTGCATACCCTCATAAGAGTTTAGAATTACTGACTTTGTCCCCAAATATTCCTTAAAATATCATCTAGAAAAGGTTTTGGCTTTTGGGGGGTTTTTTTGGTAGAACTTGAGATGGATAGCAACAGACCTTGTTGTATCCTTTTACTCTCTAGTTTGAACAACTTTGTGTAAGAATGTTAATTTTCTCCCTCAAAGCAGCTAGAGATAAAGGAATAGTTTGATCACCTGCTTTGTCCTGGAGAGATTTGAACGGCAAGCCCTTGCGCGTGATCCAAATACTTACATGTTTTTGAAGTGTGAATATTCTAGTATTGTATATGGTATTCCAGGAGCATCACTGGCATTGATAATTTCACAGGTAATTCTGTAAGGACCACCATTGCCCACCAATAGACCTTGTCCCTTCTCCACACCTACCCAGTTTTGCACCATTTATCAACTTAAAGGTTGCAGTGGTCTGTTTGGCCCTGTCACAATACTGGAAGCTTACAGTGATTATCACCCACAGCTGTTCCACTCTCTTCTTCCTCACTCTCAGCCACTGCACGGTTCTCCCTGTCCCCCCTTTGCTGGTGCTGAATTTCCCCATTCAGTAAGCACCATCTGTGTTCTGGTATTTCAAAGCATATATTTTGAATTATTTTCTCCATGTTGAAACAAAGTAGATAGTTTATATCCACTGTTGTCCTTGGCTATTTGAAATTATTTCATATTAGTGATGTTCTCTCAATGTTTTAGAAGTGGCATTTTTGGTGTCTTCATAGTAAGTTTTGAAGAACTGGATTTCTTCTGGCTTGCCCTGTTCCTGAGAAATAAGCCAAGCCAGACGTGGCGTTTGGGTTCTGTAAACTTGCAGTCAGTGTGGGCTGACAAAGCTTGTTGCCTAGACCTACACAAGAGGCTGTTTGACATAATATGGCAGTTAAAAAAAACATTTTTCTTTGTCCTAGTGCAAAGGCAGTTTTATTTGGGGCATGTGGAGGCTCAGTGATGCTGGAAGTCTGCCATGCTCAAAGGCGACCTGTGGAGTTTTGTCAGAATCCTGACCGGGGTGAAAAACTAGTTTGTCTTTTCCCTTGTGGTGCAATTCTTCTGCTCTGGTTAGCTGTCAGGTCTCCTGAGCGTTTGGTTTAGCCAGCTCAACAATGGATCCAAGTGCACAAGAACAGTACTGCAGGGAAGAAAACCCAACTATTTTCCCCTTCTTTAGATGCCTGTTGCCAAAAGATTTTGCCATGACTTAAACAGTGACAAGCCCTTAGAGCAGAGGAGTAGTTTTGTTTGGGGTTTTTTTTTACACAGAAGTTTTGCTGGACTCACGTGATTGGAAGGTGTCTTTTGCTTTAATTTGCACCTTCAGAAATAAAAATAGGCTTTAAAGAAGTTGTGGGAAATAAAAGACACATGGCAGTGGCAAGCAGCTCTGCAGGCCGTGCCTTGTCACCAGCTGGATACCCTCAGAAGCACTTGGCACCTCTGGTGGTTTAAAAGCTCTGCTTCCTTAAGGCAGAGACTAAAAGACGCTGGTTAGAAGCAGGCTGTTGTTACAGAGATATTCCCTCCCCCAGTCACAGCCTTTCAGAAATATTTTAGGTTTGAGACTTGAACCGGGGAAGCTTTCCTCTCCCTCTCACAAGCTTTTGTATGTGTTCAGATTTGATGTGACATCTGGGCAGGGTGGAGAGGAAGTGGGGGGTAGGGTGAAACACTGGAGAAGTTTCTTATCCTGCTTGCGCATAATTAAGGAGCATGCCTCCTGGGAAAGGGGAATAAAGGCACCCCAGGTCCTGCCACAAATTACATGACTTACTGCTGGACCGAAAGTGGGCTTGACAGTTGCCAGAAGGCTGATGTGGTAATAGCCCACCTACAGGTGGGAGAGTCATGGCTCTCCTCCCCTCACTCCCAACCCAAGACTCCACTAAGAGGATCTGCTCTTCCTCCCTGGAGAAGGAGAGAGTCCGTGCTCACAGTAAGGCACTGCTGGCAGAGGCTTGGGCCCAGAGACATTCAGCCCGTGATGACTGATGTCTTGCAAAGCGGAAAATGTCCTCGAGTGCTGTGTTTGGACTAGATGGTCTCTAGAGGTGCCTTCCAACTCAAACGATCCTGTGAGTTATTACAAAGCATGAAGCTTGGCCTAATGATGGCATCCTGATGCGGGGTTATTGTTTGAAGATGGGAAATACAAGTAGTTCAGATTACATTACAGGAACTGTCACGGATTTTTGGGTTTGGAAAGATAAGAAAGTCTGTGACAGCAGCAAAATACCACAGATCAATGAGCGTCTTGGCAGTGGGTTACAGTTCTGAGTCGAACAGAAACCTGAAACTGCCGAATTCTCCAGTGTTTAATGTCTCCCTGTGTGCAAACATTGTACAATACAAAAATGAAATATGTTACAACTTAATTGATTGCTACTATGTGTCTATAGTTTGTATGTGATAGAAATCTATAAATCTGCTACCCTTGGCTTCAGCAGAAGGGGGGGAGAGCAGGGAAATACAAATGAGAGGTCAAGGCAAAATGAATAAAAAGAGAATGAGAAAGGGAAACTGTCCGTGAGAAAAATGACATTTGGTGAGGTCCATCGTTTTTAAAAAAATCTGTTATTTATGGTCAAAATTGCAAAATCTTACCGAGCACACTGTGGTGGTCCTTGGTTTATAGTGGTAGAACACAATGTATATCTTGTGACCCAGAGAATGCAACTGAAGCCATCGAAAATGAAACACTAGCTCCTTTACTTCACAGTTTGATGCAAAGACATTATTGAAAGTTTATGATTTATTTCTTCAGTACTTAACAATAAAAAAAATTTAACAGCTGCATTTGGAATCACAGAATTCTCCATTTAACCTTGGCTTTCCCTCCCCCCACTCCCCTTTTTTCTTTCTTTTTGTTCGTTTTTTTGTTGTTCTGTTTGTTTGGTTTGTTTTGTTTTTTTCTTTTTCCCTCCAGGTGCTCAATACTTGCGTGTAGTGCTTACGTGGCTCTGGCTTTGGGTGACAACCTTATGGCACTGAATCACGCAGATAAACTCCTTCAGCAACCAAAGCTCTCAGGGTCTCTTAAGTAAGTCTGATGTGGTCATCTCTTCTTTCTTAGCCCTGCTTTTTGCTGGAGAGTTCTGAGTTGAAGCTTCCAGTGTCTGTAGCTGCTTACCAATTCTGTATCTGATGCAAAGAATTGCTTGGCCTGCTCCTGTTCTTGTTGAAGCCCTGACTAAATGTTCATTGACACGCAGGAACATGAGTCGCCTCCTTTGTGTATGAATTCCATGTAACGTGGAATCTATTGCTGCTTTTGTTGCTATTTGTTAAATCTCCAGCTATGGGTTCCATGCCTCAAGCCCCTGTCCTGGTCCATTGCTGGCCTGCATGTGTTTGTGTTAGCGTGGCACAAGGGGCAGGAATGAGCACCTGAGGGCAGACAGTATTAGCCCAAGCCAGCAGGCTGCTGAAAGTTTGCTTATGAAATTACAGCCTTGGAGGGGAAGGTTTGCTCAGTCAGTGGGGTACCGGATTATGGGCGTGCAGGACTGTCACTTCACCTGCTACTGTTGCTTGTATAAGTTCCATTCTTCAGTTTCTCTTCTTCAGTTCTCATTTGGCACTATGCTTTCTGAAAGGATATAGGAAGCTCATTCTGTTTCTACCCACAAGTTCTCATACATCTTTGCAAATTCAAAAAAAGCAGCTTTAGCCCCATCCCTCTGACCTTGTTAGTGCATTTAATTCTGATGTCATACACAGGATAAAATACAGCAGAGGTTTTTATGGTAGTAGTATTTTTCAGAACTGATAATGTACTTGCAGAAAGCAAGCTAACTTGTGCTTCTTTTTCTATGCTGGTGCATAGAAAAAAGCTCATCTTTTTGCACTGTCATTGTATAAGCAAGATTTTAGAGGAGTTTGCAAGGTAAAACACAGTTCTGTGAAGGCAGCGTTACCATCGTGTAATGCAAGAAACACCGGATGACAATTTTTTGCAAAGACAGAGTGCCATGTATCTTGGTTCCAGGAAACTAGGGTTGTGAGCAGACTGGGAATGTTGAACTGCTCCTGTTTTCTTAACTTTCTACATGCAATTTATTTCACTTACGTTTGCTGTATGAGATCTAAATTGCAGAAGTTAGTTTGGATGATTTAACTTATATTTCACCTGATGTTTTGCAATTCATTACAATCAGCTATATAGTCAGTTTGAAGTGTACTGTGTACAGCTGCATAGAAGAAGCATGAACTTTTACGCTCAACTTTTGTTTCAGATCAAATATCTGCAAACTAACGGCAGTTATTAACAGGATTCCTTCTGTTCCAAGGCTGAAAAAGAAAGCTGCTGATTGAAACTTGTAGTTCATCTCAGCTAAACATCAGAATTGCTTAATTCTTGGAAAGATGTTTGTACCCCTATAGGCCTATATAGTTGCTGTCCTTAGAAATAGTGAATTTTTATCTTTACAGATTTATGACTGTTAAGTCACTTAACACCTCAATTTTTTGTTTTGTCCATATCCTGGGATGTTATTTGTAAGGATTCCTTTTCTAATTCTCTGAGATAAAGCCATACTGTCTTTCTGGAATGGCACTTCCTGTGCATGAATGAATTGTCATTACTCAGGTGCAAATTCTTGCACAACATCAGTGCCCAGAAGCAGCAAACGGCAGAACTGGGTATTCTGACACTACTCGATAGGCAGGCGACCTTCCTCGCCGGTGTTTGAAGGAGTAGCTTTCATGTGCTCACATTAAAAACAACATTCAGCTTCTCTTGCATAACGAACTGTGGGGGTTGTTACGCTGACACTTGTACCTTTGCTGTTGTAGGTTTCTTGGGCATTTGTATGCGGCAGAAGCTCTAATTTCTCTAGACAGAATATCTGATGCCATCACTCACTTGAACCCTGAGAACGTCACTGATGTTTCCCTTGGGATCTCTTCAAATGAGCAGGATCAAGGTTAATGAATCCACGCTTCATTAGAACTGGTTATGCTTTCCTCTGCTTTTCTGCTGAAACTTTCTATATACAAATATAATGATGATTAAGACGTCTAAAGACTGTGGGTTGTTTGAGGGAGTGGGGTTTTTTTTGTTTGTTTTTGTCATTGTGCTTTTTTTTTCCCCCTGGCTTTAGTTCTTCCTTTGTGTTTGCTTTGTCTTTTTCATGTTTGTCATTCCTTTGAAGTGGCTAAATTTGTAACATAAATGTAGCATTCTGGCTTGTTTGAAGGTAACTTTTGAAAGCTGCTTTTGTTAAATGTGCAACTGTGGTTAAGTTTGGGCTTTATATTTTCTGTTACAGCTTTTTAGTCTCTAAACCAGGCTCTGAAGTACCCGTGAAGTACTTACCACATTTAGTGAGGGATAGGAGTGTAGAGAACTTAGCTGATCTCTTAATTTTCTTGCAGTGCTTTCAGTTGGGAGTGTGTGTTCTCTAGCAGAAAAATACTTTAGAGCCTATCTGTATAGTTAAGTCTAGCAGGTCTGGTTTCAGTGATATTTTTGCAGTTTAGACTTCACTGTGCTCATCTGCAAATCTAAAAGCAAAACATTACAGATGTCTTAAATGACATAAACTCTTGAGCAAACTGATACATTTTCTCCCTTTAATGTCAGGTTGTCAAGAAAGAAGCGATTTTCTGTCTTTGTATTATTTCTGTAATAAGCTTTAAAAAAAGGTCACAGAACATGATGGGTTTTGTGGGCATTTTCTTTGCAGGGTCTGACAAAGGAGAGAATGAGGCAATGGAATCTTGTAAGTACCAGCCACTGTATTCAGCAAAGTACAACATACTTGGCTAATTTGGGAAAAAACTGTATGGAAAAAAATTGTTTGGTTGTTTTTAATTGCAGCTGGCAAGCAGACCCCACAGTGTTACCCCAGTTCAGTCACATCTGCACGAACAATGATGTTATTTAATCTTGGAAGTGCTTACTGTTTGAGGAGTGAATATGACAAAGCTCGAAAGTGTCTTCATCAGGTATGAAAAACAAATCTCAAGACAGCCTCAGGGACAAATTTACTTCCTTCAAAGTGCCACTTAGATCACAGTAAATCCCGGTGATTTCCTAGCCCAGGTTTATTTGTGGACTTCGTTGAGATAGCAGCTCTCTCCTGCCTTTAATCAACCAATCTCTATTATTAACATAAAATGAAGGATTCCAAATTTCTTTTTTTTTGTGGAAATAGTTTAGTACCACTATGGGAAGCAATTTTTTTGTTTTTCTAGATCATATTAAACCAGTGGAATATGATGAGGAAGCCTTTTCACTTTTTCTAAGTTTTGGGTTTTTGTTTGTTTTGTGTGTGTATTTGTTTGATTACTTTGGTTTGGTTGTGGGTTTGTTGGGCGGTTGGTGCTATTTTTGTGTTGTGGGTTGTTTGTTTGCTTGTTTGGTTTTTGTTTGTTTGTTTAATGGTCCAAAAGTGTTACATTTCAGACAGCAAGGTTCTTGAGGGCCTGGAGTTTACTTCTCTCTAATCACCTCACCATCTAAGCTGCATCTATTAACTTTAGGGCTGTGAGAACAAACTGCAGTTCTGCTGCACGTATGTTCCTTGCCTGCCTCTTGTCCCAAGCGTTCTCAAGTACTGCTTCTGAAACTCGGTCTTCACTTAACCTGTGTCACTTGGTCTTTCTTATGGCTGGGACCCATCTCTTTCTGTTGGTCTCTTTGCAGGCATTCCTGTCTGTCAGGAAGACTACTCAAATGCATTGTTGAGCTACAAACTGAAGCAGCAGTCCTCCAAATTACTTTATAGCAGTGTAGGTGAACAGGTTCAAATGCTGAGGTTCTCAACAGCTTAAGGCAGTTGTCTCGCTCATTTTACAGCTGAGGCTTGTTAGGATTGGCTGGGTGTCTGTGCTTGGGATCTGTAGCACACCTGTAAAGTCCAAGGGAGCGTAAGGACCCGTGGATGGTGAGGCCTCACCTTGAGTACTGTGTCCAGTTTTGGGCACCTCAGTACAAGAGAGATATCAAGGTGCTGGAGCGGGTGCAGAGGAGGCAACAAAGCTGGTCAGGGGACTGGAGAAGAGATCATATGAGGATCGTTTGAAGGAGCTGGGTCTGTTTAGTTTGAGGAAGAGGAGGCTGAGGGGAGACCTTGTCACTCTCTACAACTACCTGAAAGGACATTGTAGAGAGGCTGGTGCTGGTCTCTTCTCTCAGGTAATTAGTGACAGAACCAGAGGGAATGGCCTAAAGCTGAAACAAGGTAGGTTTAGACTGGACATTAGGAAAAAATTCTTCATGGAAAGAGTGGTGAGATATTGGAATGGGCTGCCCAGGGAGGTGGTTGAGTCACCATCCTTGGATGTGTTTAAGCATTGCTTAGATCTGGTGTTGGGGGACACGGTCTAGGGGTGAACTTGTAGAGTAGGGCTAATGGTTGGACACGATGATCCCAAGGGTCTTTTCCAACCTAAATGATTCTGTGATTCTGTGGATGTAAAGTATGGTGGGTCTCGGCATCTACACCATGTTCATTGACTTCATAGCCAAAAATTGTTTGTATATGGAAAGCTCATGAATGATCCTTGTTAACTTTGTATTCTGAATTTTAGAGCAGCGGATGGTACCTTTACCTGTCATCTCACCAGGGAACACAGTAGACTGGCTCAAGAGTTGCAGATTCGTATTAACATAAGCGTATAGCAGATGGTGCTGCTAATTAGCATGGAAGTCTTGAAATGCAGATAATCTCAGTGTCTCCTTACATGCACAGGAGTGATTGAGTCTGTTAGTTTAGAAAAAATCTTACCTTAGTTTATGAATTATTTGTTCTTGTTAGCTAAGATGGTGGTAACAGTCCTGTCAAGGGTGCTTTTCTCTGAGCTGGGTGTTTCTCTTAAGTACTTTTTCTCCCTACCCTCTTTCTTTTTCAATAAGGCTGCTTCGCTGATCCACCCCAAAGAGATCCCTCCAGAGGCTATTCTGCTGGCTGTGTATCTTGAATTACAGAATGGTAAGTTTTGGAATGTTCTTTTGACCTAGATTTGGGCTACAAGGTGGCAGGGCAGTCATCATTCCTAGTCTTCATAGCATCGTGCCAGTATTTTAGCTTGTATCCTTTAGGCCCAGTCTCCATTTTATACTGCTATGGATCTGTGTATCTTCACCTTCACTTCCACCATTCTTGTATGCTCTAGACTTCCTAAACGTTAATCTTCTGAGCTGAAATCCTCTCTACTTTGTGCAGAGATCAGCAGTCTTGGATACACTCAGTAAAACCCTTGATGAGATTTATAGTATAAGAAGGGTTTGAAAGGCTTTTCATTAAAAGACAACTGCAATCCACGTTTCCCACAGAAGCCTGTGCAGCAAGTGCTGCAACAAGGCTTGCAATACTGGTAACTCTTCCCCAGTCCTTACATTTGAAGGTTCATTGTGCTTGTGTGGGGAAGAAAAAAAACCTCCGTAATGGGAAACTGGAAAGATTGAACTCAAATTCTGCAGTGTGAACACTTTTGATGTTTATATTACTGTGATATCACACTGGGAGGGCATTTTGTGTGAGATCTAGAGTGTCACTCTGTGGATGGCAGAGGAAAAAAAGGTGCCCTTCAAGTGCTCTGGCATCTTGAAGCGCTGAGGGTAAAGCTTGATGTGTTCAGCTAAGAGTAGAGTGGGGAGAATCAAGCAATACTGTTGTTTCAAGCTTAGTTTCGTTTACTACTTTTCATGTCCGTGTCAGCATTTCACCAAAGAGGAAGAGTGCTGGGGTGTGTGGCCTGGGCCCAGGGCGGGCTTGTCAGCTCTGTTCTGAGAACAGCAATTCATAAGCCATACAAAGGTACTTTTTATTAACTTAAAAGCTGTCTTGCAGGTAACACACAGCTGGCACTGCAGATCATCAAGAGAAACCAGCTTCTCCCTTCTGTGAAAACACTCTCTGACATGCGGAAGAAACCTGTGTTTCAGCCAGTCCACTCAATCCAGCCCATTCAGATGCCAGCTTTCACCACTGTTCAAAGGAAGTGAGGTCGTGCTTCAGCCTGCTGATGCCCTGCCCATGAGGGCTTGGGATTTTGTACATTTTTTTAATCTAGGACGCCTGCATACCCCAACTGCTGGAGTGTGTTCAGTTATGTAAATTTTTAATAAAATGTGTAAACAAAAAGGCATGCGTGGAAGGGTTTGTAAAGCTTATTTCATAAAGGAAGAGCGGTTTGGTACCAGTTTTGCAGGTGAGTGGCCATTTACTGAAAAGCAGTGGTTAACAGAGGGGGCAATTCTGCTCTTTTGGAAAAGAATATAGGGGAAAGCAGAGTATAAAGTCCTGCTGAGCTGTTGTGTTGGCTGCTGTGTTTTGACACAAACCATAGCTCTATGTGTTCCTCACAGAGAAGGCTTTTGCCCACCTTTACTGTAGTCCACTACCCTACAGCAGCTGGGAGTTTGGGCCTTGCTCCAGATGTGAGGACAGAGGGATGTGTATGTTTGGGTAGGAAAAGGGCCCTAGGTGCAAGGAAAGGAGTTTGTTTTCTGCAGGTTATGGCCGAAGAGGGAAGAGGTTTGTGTCCCTTCTGTTCCCCCTCTCCACCAAGTTTACCGTGGTTACCTTAAGTGCCAATGGTACAGCTCGAGCATTAACAGTGCAAGGCCCTAGTGCCAGCATTAGCAGTATCTTCCCAATGACCTTTTCTAGCCCTAAAAGCAGCAGCTGTGCCTCTAGGCTGAAAGGGTTAGCAGGTCCCAGAAGCTAAGAGGTTGTGCTGTAAGGACACGCTAGTACACTTAACAGCCCTCAACACTGCACTGCAGTACACAGCTAAGCAATAGTGACTTGGCATTAGTTTGTATACCATTAGGACAAGCCAACCATGAAAAAAAACCAAGCCAAAACACAGTTCAAACCAAAAGACAGTTTGGGTGGTCAAGATGGCAGAGTCTGAGTGGCAGGGAGATCCTGCTGGTGCAGACTCTTTGTGACCAGGTTGTATCTGGTGTCTTGTAATATGCTGCTGGGGGCTGAGCTGGGTGGTAAGGGGCCCCTTCAGAGCCTTGCAGGCTGCAGTGCCTTAGCTATAAATAAGGAGGGGGTCCTGCCTGCTTCTCCTGCCTCTTCAGCTCAAGGGGTGGCAAGAGCCAAAATCCAGTTTGCCAAAACAGGAGAAGCAGAAGAGCAGACTGGGCCGCAAGGGCAAAAACCTGGTACTACTGCTGAACAGTTACTGCAGCAAGGGGAGGAGGGGTGGCAGGAGCGTAGGACAACAGCTGCAACAGTCGGGTACTCTAAAGGGACCAGTGTTGGGAACACTCACCTTAGCTAGATGGGGGCTGTTTATGGCAGGTGGGTTTTCTGTTTTGGTTTTACTTTGCTCCTAAAGGAAAGGGGGAGAGTGGCTGTAAGAAAAAGTATTTTTGTTTTGGTTGGGGTGTCTTGTGGCTTGTTTTTTTTCTAACTGCAGTTTCTGCCTGCCAGGAATAACATTCTTTCAGATTTTCTGCTTTTTGAATGCATCTCTCCTCCCTTCCCCTCCCTCGCCCTTCTGTGCCATTTCAGCTTTTCCAACTCTCTGCCCCGATGATAAGCTCCAGGCCAGAGCTGGTATAACACCTTATTTCACTGTGCTGCTGGCATTGGACTTTAGCTCCAGCTGGTACCCTAGGAAGTTCACTTTTCCTCGGGGACACAGGGGAGGCAGAGCCTGCAAGTTCTACTGTCAGTAAGTAGCAGGCTGTGTAGAGGAAAGGAAGCCAGCAGGACAGCCCTGGGTTTGCCCCCAACATCTTGAACAAATAATCCACAACCGACACAAGCCAAAGAGTATGTTTATTAATCAATGTGCAAGTTGGAGACAAGTACAAGTGTATGGCCCTTCAACAGGCAGCCAGCCATCAGGAAGCAGTACTGCTGGAGATCTGCTACTATCATAACTGGCATGGCTACAGTTTCAAGGCTTTCAAGAGTAATGACCAAATAGCTGACACCTTCTGTAACTATTCTATTGCTGTAGGAAACAGTAGCCACTCTGCCCTCAGGTAGAGGCAAGCAGTTTAGAAGTATTAGGAATAAAACAAAAGA
Source organism: Todiramphus chloris collaris (assembly GCA_025345505.1). Classification (NCBI taxonomy): domain Eukaryota; kingdom Metazoa; phylum Chordata; class Aves; order Coraciiformes; family Alcedinidae; genus Todiramphus; species Todiramphus chloris. Next base: position 12,963,981 of record JANVCC010000019.1, read on the forward strand.
ACACCCCAAAGAAACAGGGAAAAGCATGTGAAGACCACAGCTGTGAAAGGGAGACAGGGAGCCAATACCTCCCTCCAGTCAAAAGTAGATTGACTGATTAACCTTTTTTGTATTTAAAGATGCTTGCTGTGTGGTCCCCGGCCCAACAGAGAAGATTCTTCTCTGCCCTTCCCCACCCGGAATGCGGGGCATTCACATGCAAAAGATGCCACTGCCTTGCTTCAGCAGTGTCCAGCTCCCCCCAGAGGCACCCCCCAAGGCTGCTGAAGGATGCAGTTGTTCCCCTGATACTGCTCCTCTTATCGCAGCTGCATTTGCATGGGAGCATTCAGCCCCAGCTCCCCTAACAATGACGGCCCTTCTGCCCTAAGGCAGCTGCATTGACCACAGCCGTTCTGGGCTTTTTTTTTCCCCTTCCCTGCACTGCTACTTGAAAAGAAGGGCAAGTGATGGTGATTGTCAGCAGCTGGGCTTCATAGTTTTACCCTTAACAGAGGGGAAAAAAGAAATATTAAAACACATGGTGGAAGGGAGCAGTAAAGCATGTGCCTGCTCGCTGGCACGACCAGAGGTGTAGCTCACTTCTGTCTTTTCCCTCAGTTGGCTGCAGTAAAGAAGAGATGGGCAATTAAAACTGCAAGCTGTCCTCTGGTAACAGCAGAAGGAACACCACACAGCACAGCCCCTGCTGAGAAAAGTCAATAATGCTTATTGATTTACTGCTTCTAGGGTCTGGCTGTCTTCAGGGAGAGAGCATAGAGAAGCCAAGGGAATACATACAGAGTACCACACAAAGCTGGGCAAGCTTGTCATCTTCACATTTACCTGAGCAGCCTTTCCTGTCTCCTTCACCGTCCTCTCCTTCCTTTCAGCTTGAAGTGACCTCTGTACTGCTGACACGTTGCCAGCTTCTCCAGCAGGAGGAGCAAGCGATGATCAAGTCAAGGATTACAATGGGTAGAGCACATGGATGGCGCTGAGCAGTCCTACAGCTGTGGCCACAAAGCATCTCAGCTTTGAAAGGCCAGTGTAGTCAGCACCTTCAGAGACTGGAATCCACCTCCACTGCTACCCAGTGCTGGGAATTCAGCTACTAGCCTTAGTTTAAACCTTACTTGAAGGGCATCTTTCCATGCTCACCATTTCTTTTCAAACCTTTTCCAAAGTATTAAGGAAAAAGAACCGTTTCCACTTACCTAACATACGTTAGCAGTCTGCTCTGCAAGATGCCAGATACACCATTAAATGGTCTCATGGCTTTGCTTTACACCACCACTCAGGAAAAAGAATGACTTTCACAGCTACAGAGGTGAAGAAATGGAAACCTAGAAATAGACCCAAGAAGGTCTATTTGCCAGGAACCTTCTGGCAAAATACTGAAGAAAGTGCATGGAGTAGAAGTGATGAGTTCAGTAGCAAAGCCATTTCCTCCAGTCACGACAATGAGGCTGGTTTTTTAATGGAATTTAGAAAACAAAACAGAACACCCAACACAAACAACAAACCACATCTCTATCCATAGCACCTCCTCCTCTCTCCTTTCAAAGGAGGTTGTCAGGTTTTCAGCTGTTACCATTTGAAGGCAGACAGCTTCAAATTCAAGCAGGTGCTATTTCTTTTCTGTATCCTGATAGAAGAGAATGCTTTGTTTGGGCAATACAGAAAGACACACACACATAGATTTGCCATGAAAAAAACCTCCTCACATTTATTTGATTAAACAAAAATAAAATAAACTGCATAGGAACATTTTAAAGTCCAGAGAGACACTGACTTTGTTTTAAGGCTGCCAGTAGCTGATACATCGTCTCCTTGCTACATCCTTCAGCCTTCCCTATGGACCACAAAGATACATTCAGAAGCCTCCATTAACACAAGGGTTCTAACATTTTGCTCAAGTATTCTACATAAAAATTTGCACATAACCTGTCATGCTTTCTTCTCCGCAGTACTCAACATCTGACATCTAAAAATTGTCTTTTTTCTTGTCCAAGTAGAAACATGATGTCCTTTTTAGAGCATGGAAGTTCTTGTCACAGCCTGTCTCATTATCAATTAGATATAAAAGCTCTGAGCAGCTCATTAAAAGCAGAGCACTGTCTGTCTTGCTGAGACATTTTTATTATTATTTTTATTATTAGGAAAAAAAGCAGCAATATTAATCACTAAAGTAGAAAAGAAACAACTGCAACAGGAGAGGAAACTACATAACCAAATCAAGTCAAGATGCCCAACACTGAATGACTGACAAAATTATTCTGGATCCCACGCAAACCTGCACCAAGGCAGTGCTGCTCATACACCAGTAACAGAGTTTTATACAATGGGATCATACATCTAGAGTCAAATGAGCAGATTTAAGAAAAAAAAGCATGTTTGTGACATTCTTTTCACAGGGATGACCTCCATTTTGCTCAGGGCTTCCAATTTCTATTTGACTTCAGTTGCAGGCGTGTGTTCAGCACCCTCACTACTCGGATGAATTGTGCACAGACTAAGCAGCGCGTGACAGGGAATGCGCAGTACAAGAGTCACATACAGTAAGAAACCCCCACCAACTCCTGTGACTAAGCACACCTTACAAACTAGTTAAAAACTTTTAAGTTATTTCAGAAAAGAAACTAAAGCCAAAACCCAAATCCAGACATCTCTCCCTCTGAAGGAAAACTACTACATTGTCTGAAAAGTACTCTACAAACCTACAAAAGGACTCTTTTTTTAAACTAGTCTGGTAGTTCAAAAGGAAGTTACTTAACTACATCACTACACAGACACTCAACATTCAGTCAGTAAGGCTCTATGAAAAGAGCTTAAAAAAATTATCTACCTGAGTTTGTAAGTTGATACAATCATTAATATAAGGTCTAAGACCATGCAGGTACAGAAAGCATTTTTAGAACCATTCTTGGTTAAATAATGATGGAAAAAGATGCCAGTCTGGCTCGTTAACCCGTAAGATCACTTGAGACATCAATGTACATTTTCCACCATAACATTTATCAAATCCAACACAGCCTATTGTTATTATGGGTCTCCTGTGCCCACTTCTGTCACCCCTAATATGAGCAGGGGAGGAAAAAAGATTTTCTAATACAGTAATCTGAAAATGTGCTTCTGCAACTTCACTCCACAGGTAAAACAAGGGGCATGTTGCATGTTGCTATTAAAGTTGCATAAAACCCCAACATACCGGTTTTAAACTGCCTCTCCTGAGAATGTCTGAAACTAAAACTCTCTCCAGGAATAGGAACTTGGTTGCTTTGTCATGGTGGAAAAAAATCCCATTGAGTCAAGAAAGGAACTGTTACAATCACCAAGTCAAAAAAACCCCAAAACCAACCAAAAAAAATCAGTATCTTATTCCCTTCAAGCATTTGGTATAGCGTTGTTTACAGCAGTCATAACATTAGTCTTTCCAAACAGGACGTATTTGTAGGCATGCATAAAAGTTTTTCTCTTGTAGAGAGAAGACCTAAAGGTCTTACAGACATAAGAACACTGTAAATGAAGTATGTCATGTCAGCTAGTAGCATCATAATACTGAAAGAAAAAAGTTGACATTTCCATTCTTTGTAGTGAAAAACAGAACAAACTCAAAACTGTTTCAGGTCTCTCGGTCCAGTTTGCCTGAACATACGAACATTTGGTTTTATTTACAGATTCTCTAGCAAGGGCAACTTAATATGTCCATGTGCAGGCAGCAAAACCAAAAGCAAACAAAGGCAAGAAGCCACCACATTGTACACACTTAGTATCTCCATTTCAATTAATACGCTTGTCCAACAGGCAGGATGAATCCTTCTGCCAGGCAGATTCTCAATTGTTTCTCAAACCTGTCTGATGCTAAATTGAGGTAGATGATTTACTTCTGCAAAGTGAGGTAGAACTTCAAGAAAAAAAGATAGTGGCATCTCTAGTTGTGCATTTTGTACCACAGCAAACTGGGTTTCAAACTCCCAAGGACTCAAAGACCAAAGGTACAATATTTGTCTAACGCAAGTACCAGTGTTCATTTTTTATACAGCTCCAAACTGTTTGTCTAAATATCTCTATCTTTAAATACCCTATTACCTTTTGGCACCATTTGGCTTACACTCCTTTAAAAAAACAAAACAGAACAAAAATAACAACCAACAAATCCAAAACCACAAAACACTTTGGCACAATATTTTTTTTTAACCACAACTGAACAAAGAAATCTTATGATCAAAGTTATGGCAAGATAAGCCTATAAACCAGAAATTCATTTTGGTTTAACTGCAACATAACAGACTGGGCCTGTATCTCTGCAATTGCAAGGGAATGACACATCCAAAGGCCTTGTTGTTCTTTCTCCCCAACTTCATCACTTCTGGCCTCAATATGCATTAGTTTTCAGGTGTTATTGTCCTTCCCTTGCTTTCTTTACAAGTTTAAGGTTTATGGCCTTCCTTAAATAAGTTATATTTAAACGGTCCTAAGTAAAAAGGAGCTAATTATCTGATGGACCTGCATTATTCAAGTACTGAGTCTGCTTCAGTCTGAGAAAAGACAAGGTTGCTTCATAGGCTGAACCAAAGCCAGCCATACTGACTGCTGATAACATTTTGTCAAGCAAAAACTCTACTGAGAGCCACTGGTTTAACCTGGCATAGTGAAATTCCTTTGGGAGTTCTAGTAGACAGGTCTGTCACCCACATCTGTGGTTCCCCAATGTCAAAGCTAAGAGAAAGAGGCACAAGCTCACCTCACCCTTCTCCAGGTCATTTCCACCAGTTCAAAAGATTACTCTGAATGCTTTTTCAGTTTGCAATCCAGCTTCAAAGCCTTGCTTTTTCTCTCTGCACCATGTGTATTATAATACTGGGGCATTAACCTGAGAATGTGCGTAGCCTGAGAGCACGCATGGAACAGAGCAAGGTTTGAATCTCACTTTAAGTTTTACTTTTTAAAAGCCCCTATGGGGCATCTGATGTTGGCATTGTATATTACCGCTACTTATTTCATTGCATATAAAACACTCCATTTTATAAGCTACACTAACCACTTTTCAATGAGATCAAGTGTGCTTAGCACTATGACAAAGATAAGGACTTATTTTGGGTAGCTAAATAGTAGTGTTTTTAAAACGAAAAAGCTCCCCAACACATGAGGTCAAACACTTGAGCTTTAGTTTGTAAGCAAATTAAATAGACGTCGAGTTAGAAAGAGTTAAAGTCACTCCTCTTCCTGACTGTTGGACTGGGGTTTTTGTGCAATGGCTTCATACAAAATAGCAAGAGAGCAACTTCAGTGTCTGTCGCCTTCTACACAGTGCAGGCTGGAGAGGGACAAAAAAATAAAATTAAAAAAAGATTTCTGCAGTTCAACACAATCCTGAATGCACTTAACTTTTTTTTTTTTTGCATGACTGAAAAACAGCTCCCTTCTAGTCCTAGAGAAGGGAGGAACCCAATAAGCTTTAAAGCACATGAGTATTTCTAGCATACTCCAACACTGTCAGCCACTCTGGTTAAACTATTAAGAGACCTGTCATTTTTATCAAGACAGCACAGGACCAATGCAAGGACACTGCAAACTAAACATTAAAGCTTTTTAAACCAGTCTTCTTTGGTATCTAGATCTTGCAGGCTATTAGTTTTCACAGCCCAAATTGCAAATAATTCTTGAACTGAATAATACAAGACAAACATGGGTGTCACAACTGTAGGCCACCCCCAGGAAGGGAGGCATGTATGCAAGCAGAACTTGGAAAAGCTGAAGGTAAAGTAGCTTTCATTCATACCCATATTCTGAGTGGCCACAGGAAATTAATGGCAGATTCATGATTATCCTTTGAAGATTTTTTTTTTTTAAACCATGCTATCCTAAGATTAAGCCCAACTGAAATACATCGCTTTGAAGAGTTTGCTTCTTTGAGGCTTCGGGCTGAAAGGCAGCACAGTTATTTTAGCCTATTTGAGGTGGTTTTCCTCACCCTTCTTTGAAACAAAGTTTTGCCATCTCATGAATGTATCTCTTTCTGGTCCTTTAGCTTAAGGCTCCTCTGAAGTGGCAGGTATCTGTCTGCACACATCAGGATTTCCTCAAAACCCAGAAAGTTAACATTCCTTGGAGGGGAAAAGCAGCAAGGAAAGTGTACCTTGTGATTTCTCAAACTTGTAAAGACACTTTCAATCTCAAGTCACTCAGGTGCATGGTGGCTGACAGAGAGATGAACCCTTTCCTTGGAGGATGACGTTTATGGCTCTTCAGACTCTATGATAATGACCATATTTAGTTTGAGAGATCTTCTCTTGCAAACAGTAAGGTAAATCCCATGGCTCTTCTAAGCCTAAAGGTACTGATACATTTATTTTTCCATTGCAGAGACAGAAAAGCCCTCTGTTCCCTCCTTTAACCATTCTTGTTTGCCACCGAAGGCATTGTATCTAGATGGTGAAGTATCAGTAATGTAGAGACCATATCTGCATTAACAGCTAAACTGGAATGTAAGAAATTGAAGAGCAAAACAAATACTTCCAGGGACTTAGTCACATTTTGCTAAAGAGATCTCTATTATCCCAAAAAGACTGATTCTCAGAAAAGCTGTTCTTATACCCCTGAAAGGGCTAATTTCCCCATCTCAAAGCTTTTAAGGATCATATACATTTATTTTACACAGAATTCTTTGGTACTGCCCTGGAAAAAAAAGCAGCAAAGTTTCACCTTGATGCAGTTTGCCTTACGCTGGCACTGGTAACTTTTCACTTGGATCTGTAGCGAGAGACACAATGGAACTACAGGCCCACCCCACCCAAAAAACTACAGCAGACCCTCCTGAATTTCAGTCCATCTCTCTGGGGAAGCCAGAAGATGAATACATTTTTGTTGCTGATAGTTATTGCAACCCTCTTTAAACAAACACACACACAAAAAACCTGTTGATTTCTCCAAAACACACCCTGAATCACTAAAGCTGTGCTTATATCTTTCTTGTGGAAAAAGGTACCACTTCTGTTCTAACAAATCAATCAGACCTTATTCCCTTAAATTCTGACTATGGGGAGGGGCAAAAAAAGAAAAAAAAAAAGCTAGTCATTTCACAATAAAGTAAATCAAAAGGGTTTGCTTTTCCCCATTTCACTGCTCCTTGTAACATCTACTACCCAGATTAGGCACACTAAAAAAACACAGTAACTTTTTAAAAACTAATTTATCTTTCAAGTGAAAAGGGTAAAAAGAAATACTCAATGACAGGATACATTAAAGGAAGCTTTTTTATCTAAACTTTACAATGACCACACTAAGCCACTAGAATGAACAATTTGGTTTAAACTTAAAGAATTTGTGCATTTTCATCAGCTTCACTTTGTGCTGTTGGGTTACTGTGTTTCAGAAAAAAAAATTACACAGAAATGCCAAAAAAAGATGCAAACTTGCTCTTCCCGGCAAGTGAATCCCACTCGCTTTCACAACATTTTCTAAGTCATCTGGGAACAAGACGCTGTGCTCACCAGTAAATCAAACACACTGAGGTATAAAAAGGAGAACAGGAAAAAGTTCTCTGCTGCAGCAGCAATTACAAAAAACAAAAGTCCCCCCTCTCTCATGTCCCCACCCACAGAACTGCAGTACAGTCAAGAACAAAAATTCTCTACAAACACCTCCTACCATTTTCTCTGTTAAGAGTTATAGAGCCTTTTTTGGCTTAGTCTGCAGAACTCATCACACAAACCACCTAATGTGCACAGCAACACTTGTTTGTGCCTGAAACCCTATCGGGGGAGAGGTAAAACATTCTGAACTGCGAGCATGTGGGGACAAGGAGGGGGCACGAAACCGGGGAGGGAAGGAAGGACAATGAGGTAGATAGATATTAACTTTACAGGCTCAGTCCCTGCAGAAAAGATAAGTACATTCATCTGTAAAAAAATTAAAGATGAGGTAGGTTTGAATTAACGTTGTATTTTTTCGTTTTCTCTTAGAAGAATTTCCCTGAGACAGTTTCTTCCTAATTCAAACACAGATTAGAAGACAAGAATTCGATTGTTTCCAAAGTCGACCACAACAATCATGCCATCAGGGGTGATGGCTATACCTGAAGGACGGTCCATCTGACCAAAGCTGCTTCCCTGAGTGCCAAACTTGCATAAAAAGCTACCGTTTGACTCGAATATCTGCACCCGGTGGTTCCTGGAATCGGCCACGATGATGCGTCCCTCTTGATCCACCGCCACTCCCTGCGGACGCAGGAACTGGCCGTTCCCGGTGCCCTCTGAGCCCAGAAAGCGCGCCGACTGGCAATCCGGATGGATGACCAGAAGGCGATGGTTGTTGAAGTCCGTCACTACCAAGTGGCCCTCGTGATTGAAAGTCACACCTCTGGGGGAATCAAAGTGCTTCCAGAGTGCCCCTTCAAAGCCATACTTGTTAAGAAACACCCCGTCGGGCCCGAACAGCTGAACGCGGTGGTTCCTCGTGTCAGAGACCAGGATCTTGCCCTCCGTGTTGACGGCCACGTCCCATGGGTAATTGAATTGCCCGTTCTTTGTTCCTTTCTCGCCAAACTTCAGAAGGAACTGCCCCTCAAATGTGAAGATCTGGATGCGATGATTGTCCTTGTCAGCCACAACGATCCTGCGCGAGACATCGCAGGCCACACCGGCAGGGCGATCGAACTGGCCCGGCCGGGAGCCCAGAGTGCCGAACTTGTGATGGAAAGTCCCGCACGGTTTGAACACCTGGATGCGGTTGTTACTGCGATCAGCTACAATGATGAAGCCTTCTTTGTCTACACTGACCCCCCAGGGGCGGCAGAGCTTGCCATCGCTGTCTCCCTCGCTGCCAAAAGAGAGCCCCGGAAGCCCGATGCCTATGTAACTGCGCCCAGATTTCACCACGACTTTGAAGGGGCTGTTCTCAATGTGTTGGTTGCACATCATCACGGACACCAGGTGCTCTCCCTCTATCTGTGGGCGGTAACTGACCAGGTAGGTCCCATTCTGCTGATCACTGACATCTGCCCCAAAAAGGTTTCCATCCGGGCCCATCACCACTGCAGAGATCATGTCACCTCCCGAAATGCGAGGCTCACCATCATGGTCGTAGCCTATCACTGTGAAAGAGGCCACTTTGCCCTGCAGCGCACGCTTAAGGCCTTCCCCGGTGGCTTTGGTCAGAGGAGCAAAAGCCCCACTGCTGACTAAGCCCATTGATTTAATGGCCATATACAATGCCTGGTCAGGGGGAGTGAACATGATCCTGTCATCTTCCTGTGGCTGGAGAAATCCTCTTACATTCTTCAGCTCCTGCACCTGAGACAGCATGCGATCCCGAGCCAGAAGAATATCCATGGTACGACCCTCCTCCAGGACCTGCTGAACGGCACTAATGGTGTTGTCCAGCTTATTTAGGTTCTGACGTAGCTTTTCAACTTGCAAGTAGAGTGACTTAGCCTTGACTTGGCGAATCTTTTCCACCTTGTGGGTGACGAAGGGGAAAGAAAAGCACACTTACATCAGGAAAGACAACCTGTAACAGAAACATCTCCTAGCATCGTCGTTCTACAAAAAATAAAACTGGTTGTGCGGTCGTTGCAGCACATCGACACACAACTGCAGAACAAGCCTCTAAAAGCCGTGACGTAGAAAAGCAGAAATGGGGAAGATAATTATTTATCCAAATTCAGGATTATTATTCTTTCATATCCTCCAGCCAAAATCATGCATCTGCTGCATCAGCGTGCCATCTGAAAGTAAGTCACTTGCCTACCGATTAAGATGTGCTTCCTCAAATGCTATGCTGCTTTCTAGTTGTAAGGTACTTGACACATCATTTGAAGGTACATCTTATTTAGACTCCAGGGAGGACAGACATTACTGCACGCTCTCAAGAAAGAGCAGAGGCTGAGGCTTCTCTAACCAGAATTGAAACCAACTTCAGAAGGTAGGCTGTGATCAAAGCTGAGGCTAGGAGTACAGTTATCAGCTAATATGCACGGGCTCTGGTCATTCCCCTGCCTGCCAGAGCTGTTTTCATGTGACTGGATAATACCAGGTATCTACCTCCAGGAATTGAGGGTCCAATCATTTTAATATTTTCTTGCAAAAATACTGTCAGTCATGCTGAGCTAGTGCTTTACAACAGGATGCTTTATAATGTTGCTTTCAAATGATACACAAAGTTGCTGCCGTTCCCTGCTTGCAGGACTGAAGCTCAAGCAAAACTTGTTTAACTGTCTTATATAAGCCTGTGTTTCTTTACTTCTGATAAAACACTTCAGACCATCTGGCAAAGACACCTGCCTTGTAAAACTAATGAAACATGTCATTGCTTTACTGTTGCAGACATAAGGAAGCGTATTTTTGACTACCTGCTGGTATTGTTCTGCAGCCAAGCAATGTGTTTTAATGAGAGAACTCAGTCTGAAGACTCCTTGGTTATACACTGACTAGATAACCTTAAATAAAGTAGCATGTTTGTACATCTGTTAAGGCATGCAGGTTTTACCAGACTGTTTTTTTCAAGTCAGAGATGCTTCCTCCAATAGATTTCCAAAAGTGATAACTAATCTTAGATCTCAACATACTCTTTGGTCTCAGCTTTGGTACCCAAAATGATTCACAAACTCCTTACACAAGGGCTTAATAGAATCGGCTTTTTTTTTGCTAGAATGATTTACCATCACCAGGTTTCCTTCTTAAAATTGTGTTTTGCAATCTAAAGAGAACTTGCTTTCAGTGCAGACATTCCAATGAAGTGCATTTATGGAGCCTCCTGGCAGACAAATAGCTTTGGGGCAGCTCTTCTGTACTAGGAACACCTCAGAAGAGAATGCTGCCAAGCTTCTTGGGGAAGGCTGACAGTGAACAGTGAAATCCTCTCTCAATCCAAATGCCTCAAAGGAGCAGCATTAGAAGTACAGTAATTATATGTAGCACATTTTTAATCCTGCAATCACTAAGTTACCTTCCCACAATAAAAAAACCCCGCACAAACAAAAAAACAAACTAAACAAAAAAAACCCCACAAAACAAACAAAACCAAAAAAAGAACCCAAACAAAAACAAACCAAACTTGGCTGTTACTTCCTTCCCTCCTCTCAAAATACCACACAAGCATCATGGCTAAGTGAGTGCAGGAGTCTGGGACTGTGCAGATAGCCTTTTGGAAGAGTATTCTTTTCTTCTATTAGCAAGGAAAATAAAAATCAAAAGGGACACTACCCTTGATTAAGAGTAAAGTTTTGAGGTGTGGGGATAATAAAAATTAGTCTCGCAGAATTTCTGCAAGTCTCTCTTCTCTCTCAAAAAAAAGGACACAACACATAACCGCTTTGCTCCTTTCCTTTCTTCAGGAGATGTGGATCCTGTAAGGAAAGCCATCTACTCTATACCTAATTCTACAGCAGCGTCTCAGAGGTTTTAAAGCCATTCTTCACCGAGGTGCCTGGAAGGGCTGCCTGCTGGGGTGAGTGCGGGAGGAGGCAGAGGTGCTGAGCTAGCAGAGGGAGCGCGGCCCCTGCTCCTGGAGCTCAGCTTCTCTCCGCACTCCGCCCAGCCCCAACAGCCCAAGCAGATCCTCACGGCACAAAACCAACCAGGCCCAGAACCCACCATCCTGCTACCTACACAAAAAGGAGCTCAGTAAAATGCAACCTTTCCATTTGGTCTGCCTTGCTATATGCAAAAGAGCATGTTTTCTGTTTGAAAAGGCAGAGATCAGCAGTTCAAACCTGATGTGTAAGGTGCGTACCTTCCAGAGCAGCTCACACTCTCGCTCCTCCAAGGCCTTCTTGTGTCTCGTAGTTACTGCTTTGACTTCAGACTGTACCACCTTTGCTTTCATCTCAACCTGCTCTGCCACAGCCTGGGCCTGTTCAATACTCAGCTGGGGAGGAAAAAAAAAGAGACAACAAACTTAGAGCTCAACCAAAACCAATCAGAAATGCACCAGAGAATTACTGCTTACTTTTCACTACACCTTCAGGTGAAGGCATAAAGTGACAACACTAGAGTTTTTTACTGGACCATTTCAAACATCAGAACCCCAAAACTGACCTTTTTTTTTAATACATCTATTACATGGAGTTTATGCCTTCATTGTACCATGCACCAACACCACTAAATTCCCCATCCTGGGCAACTGGCTCTTGATGGCCCTGCTTGAGCAGAGAGGTTGGAGACAAGACCTCCAGAGGTCCCTTGCAATCTCAACCATCCTGTGACTG